>CM067842.1:764473621-765098621 GCA_034509565.1 Triticum monococcum | reverse complement strand
TACGGCGATGATGAAGATCTGTAGAGGGTTTCTCTTGTGTGCGAGTAACACGACAAATGGCGGCCAATGTGATGTGGCGTGGGAAACTGTCTGTTCCCTGAAGTGGGCAGGTGGCTTAGGCCTGCCCAACCTGAAGTGGATGAACATCGCCATGCGAGCTAGGTGGCCATGGCTACAACGAACTGACCCATCCACACCATGGGCAGAATTCGGCATTGAGGTACCAACGGATTCTCGACCGCTATACCGGGTGACGACGCACTGGGAGGTAGGAGACGAAACACGTGCCCGCTTCTGCTAGACAGATGACTTGACGGCTTCAAGGTGCAAGAACTGGCACCGGCGGTATATGAGATTGTGCGGCCATCCATCAAGACAAAGCAGACAGTATCTCGGGCCATGACCAACTTGATGTGGGCTAGAGACGTGGGGCCGGAGCTCTCTGCATATGCGCTCCATGAGTACATGACCCTTTGGGGCCGTTTGACTCACTTCCACCTGAACCATGAGGTCGTGGACTCCGTTACATGGGACTGGGAAAAGAGCGGCGATTTCTCGGCTAGATCGGCATACCAAGCAAAGTTCATGGGACGCGAGATCAAACCCACAACTGACTTCAGTTGGAAATCGAGGGCACCACTAAGATGCTGCTTCTTCACTTGGGTAGCACTACAGAATAGATGTCGAACCTCCGATAGGCTTGCCAGACATGGGTTAGATCATCCGGAGGCGTGCCCTTTTTGCGACCAGCACGAGGAGAGCATCGAGCATATTCTGCTCCACTGCATCTTTGCACACGAGGTTTGGTCCATCATTTGTTCAACGATGGGCAAGCCTCACTGGACACCACAGTTCCAAAGTGGTGCGCTATCACGCAGGACCTTGGTGACAGGACGAAGGATGGCAGGGCCATCTTTCTACTAACGATGTGGGAGCTATGGAAACACCGCAATGCCATCGTGTTCGATGGGGTCTCGCCCTCCATGCATACAATTGTCCATCGCATTGGGGAAGAGGGTCGTGCTTGGAGCAAGGCCAGGATCCTCAAGGGAAAAGTAGAGCCTTTATTCGGAGTGCTTATGAGGTGGGCGAGCGAGAGTAGTTAGACTAGTTCCCATACCAGCGGTGGAGTTGGCCCGCATGTAATCTCTTGCATGTAAAACCAACGTGGAGGGGTTGTTTTCCCCATACCCTCTTTAATATAAAGTACACACACTCGTGCGTATTTGAGAAAAAAAGAATCAAAAAATTAAAAGGTTTCTTGGTTTGATGATCCTTCTACTTCCAGGTTTGTTACTCGTTCTTCACTCTGCAACTTATCTTTATCTGCGATTGTGTGGACATCATGTTTCACTTATAACTTTTACATTGGTGCACTTGGTGCAAGGCTGCTTATTGATGCTTTGAACATCGGACGCCTTGTAGGAGATATTTGGCCATGCTAGTGCAGTGAACAATACATTTATTTCTTGCTTCGCCGTAGCATTTGCTTCTGGCTGTGTAGAAGTGCATGCTCTAGCCAATGCAACCAAAAGACCGATCTGATGGAAGAGACTAGGCAACACATTATACGTCAACACTCCCCCTCACGTGTGGCTCCCTTAGGCCTAAACATGGACCGAAAGTGGGCTGTAATTTAATTGCGCTAGTCGGGTCTTGAACTCAAGACCTCTTGGCTCTGATACCATGTAGAAGTGCATGCTCTAGCCAATGCAACCAAAAGACCGATCTGATGAAAGAGACTAGGCAGCACATTATACGTCAACACTCTCCCTCACGTGTGGCTTCCTCAGGCCTAAACGTGGACCGAAAGTGGGCTGCAATTTAATTGCACCAGCCGGGTCTTGAACTCAAGACCTCTTGGCTCTGATACCATATAGAAGTGCATGCTCTAGCCAATGCAACCAAAAGACCGATCTGATGGAAGAGACTAGGCAACACATTATACGTCAACAGGCTGGAAACTTACGCTGATCCTCATATGCGTGGTACCTTGTTTGCAGATTTATATTGAAGTGAAGTTCTTTGAAAAGGTTCAGTGAAGATGCTAAGGTGATATCAGAGTAAACCCTGTTTTCAATAATTGTTTTTAATTAAACAAACAGAAAATAATTCCTGATATTTTTCACATTAAGGAAATGAAGATGTGCACTTTCCAGAGACCATGCAGTTATCATTTTACTAGTCACATATTCGAAGCTTGTCATCAACATAATGTGGTTCTTCTGAAGTGAGTTACACATAATCTCGCCTACAACAAAGGATTGCTATAGGTGATGCATGAAGATGCAGGTCAAGTTGTAGCGGAAGCAGGGCAAAAAAGAGAATAATTACAAGGCATGGCAAAAAATGGCAGGCTTCAATGAAACGGGGAATTAGAAGTGGAATGGTTGGGGGCCTCAGATTCAGCTTCTCAAACTTAAACGTTACATCTCACATATGCTCTTTGTTTCTATGTTGGTGCACAGTTTGTACATGACGACAAATCAACCTTTAAAGATGTTTTCAGAGTAAGATATACACATTTGACATGTAAGGTTATTCTATTTAATGACTAATTAAATCCGCCTGGTTGTTTGCAGGTTTATTTTACTTTGGTTTCAGAAGAGGGTTGTATTGTAGGCTTGTACAGCCCTGTGTTTTGATTTTCAGCCGAAAAAACGGATTTCATCCATCTCGGCCTAGGACGGAAAGTACCTTTCGGACAAAAAAATAGATTTTGGTTAAATTTGGCAATTTTTAGCCAAATTTTGGTTAATTTCAACTGAAATTCGGCCATCTTGGCCTGAGGCGAAAAAAATCACAAACCGAAAATCAAAACTCTCAGCCTTGAACTGCTTTATTTCAACATCACTGACAGGAGAAGTATGAAGTGCTACAGAATGCAGACACGGTTTTTTGGATGCTCCAACTGTTAGAATGCCCAAGCATAAGTTCCACGAGGATATTAGATACAATGTGAAACCAATTTTATTTGGCGTTCTACAAACTTTCAACTTTGAACAGCATGTACACAAAGAGAACCAAAAGAGACAGAGTTAGAAAACAAGAAGATCAGAAAAAGCAAGAAAGTTACTATGCACTAAGATTTTGTCTTTCGGTTGTTTCATTCCAAAATAATGGAACCGAGATATTTCCCGAAAATATGAAGACTACGACGAACAAGAATGGAATTTCGTTGATTTTATTATGTTCGTCACAGTTGTAAACTTATAGTGACAGGTTTAGAATTGTTTGTCAAATGCAGACTACTGCACTTGTTGGAGGGAGTGGCAGACTGGCAGCGCAACCTTTGCAGCAACCAGTCATGTTTGTTGTTTATTCAGTAAAATGTATCCACCCAAACATCAATATAAAAAAAATCTAAACATTCTGTAACATTTTAACAGCTTTAAAATGACCTGTAATTTTAAACAACATTTCAAATTTGCTGCATACTAAATTTTTGAGCAATAGCTAGAGGACGGGTTTAGCAATCCTGAAAGAACATGCATATTATACAAAATGATAGCTGACAGGCCATACCAACTATTTCGTGCATGATTAAATAAAAAGAAATCGACAAGTCGCGTTTTCTTTGCATGCCCTGCTGCAGCTATCAAAGTTTACCTCATTTATAACATTGGAGTAAGTTATTTCGGATAGTTCACATGTTTTCTACGGATATTTAGTTCTGTACTAACAGGCCATGTGAATTAATCACTAATTCACCAGACTGCAAAATTCACGAAATGAAGTGAGGCACCAATGAATTCAGTGATGAGACTGAAGCTAATGCAGCTCACAGTTTGTTTTGGTAAATGCAGGCACCTTTTTTGTGAGAATGTACACGTGTTTATGGGTAGACATGAAAAAGAAGGAGAAACTAAATGTCTCTAGATTATGAAGTGTTAGAGTTGTGTCGAATATTATTGTACAAGTTAGGTTACAGTTGGACTTGGAGTCGTACGATGTGTAGACAGAGTAGGAGTCGTGTCCAAGTAGGACACTTGTATCCTAGGCCTCTCATATATAGCGGGGGTAGACACACGATGTAACATATGCCAACATAATAGCACGGGCACGCGGGGGAAGCCGACGGCGTGTCCAGGGCGCCCGGGCGGCCGGGGTGCGGTATTATGACGGTGTCACGGGGAGGAGCGCCCGTAGTCAAGCCCCGGCGATGTAGCCATATCGGTGAACCTCGTTAACAAATCTCGGTGTCGTGCTTGTGTGATTGCTTGGTCCTCGGTAGATCAACGGTGGCCTCGTATTTATTCTAACAAGTGGTATCATGAGCAAGGTTACGAGGAGGATGCAGATCGTTGATCTAGAGGAGAAAGAACGTATTGATGGACTTGTGTGAAGGGATCGCAGCCGTGGGAGCGAAGTTAGTCGACGAGTTGTCGCTATCGAGTTGTAACCAGGAGGCAGCGATCAAGCGTACACAGTTGTAGTTCTTCGAGAAGCGATCGGGCATAAGCATGCAACTCGGGCTCAAGTCGTCAAATTGGTGAAGGAAATATGCCCTAGAGGCAATAATAAAGTTATTATTTATTTCCTTATATCATGATAAATGTTTATTATTCATGCTAGAATTGTATTAACCGGAAACATAATACATGTGTGAATACATAGACAAACAGAGTGTCACTAGTATGCCTCTACTTGACTAGCTCGTTAATCAAAGATGGTTATGTTTCCTAACCATGAACAAAGAGTTGTTATTTGATTAACGAGGTCACATCATTAGTTGAATGATCTGATTGACATGACCCATTCCATTAGCTTAGCACCCGATCGTTTAGTATGTTGCTATTGCTTTCTTCATGACTTATACATGTTCCTATAACTATGAGATTATGCAACTCCCGTTTACCGGAGGAACACTTTGGGTGCTACCAAATGTCACAACGTAACTGGGTGATTATAAAGGAGCATTACAGGTGTCTCCAAAGGTAGATGTTGGGTTGGCGTATTTCGAGATTAGGATTTGTCACTCCGATTGTCGGAGAGGTATCTCTGGGCCCTCTCGGTAATGCACATCACTTAAGCCTTGCAAGCATTACAACTAATGAGTTAGTTGCGAGATGATGTATTACGGAACGAGTAAAGAGACTTGCCGGTAACGAGATTGAACTAGGTATTGGATACCGATGATCGAATCTCGGGCAAGTAACATACCGATGACAAAGGGAACAACGTATGTTGTTATGCGGTCTGACCGATAAAGATCTTCGTAGAATATGTAGGAGCCAATATGGGCATCCAGGTCCCGCTATTGGTTATTGACCGGAGACGTGTCTCGGTCATGTCTACATTGTTCTCGAACCGTAGGGTCCGCACGCTTAAGGTTTCGATGACAGTTGTATTATGAGTTTATGAGTTTTGATGTACCGAAGGAGTTCGGAGTCCCGGATGAGATCGGGGACATGACGAGGAGTCTCGAAATGGTCGAGACGTAAAGATCGATATATTGGATGACTATATTCGGACATCGGAAAGGTTCTGAGTGATTCGGGTATTTTCGGAGGTACCGGGGAATTACGGGAATACGGGGAAGAGTATTGGGCCTTGATGGGCTTTAGTGGGAAGAGGAAAAGGCTGCTGCGCCCCCCCTCCCCTTTGGTCCGAATTGGACTAGGGAAAAGGGGGCCGGCCACCTTTCCTACTCCTCCTATTCCTTCTCCCTTCCTCCCCTCTTGGTGGACTCCTACTAGGACTTGGTGTCCTAGTAGGACTCCCACCCTGGCCGCACCAATAGGCTTGGCCGGCCTCCTCCTCCTCCATCCTTTATATACAGGGCAGGGGCACCCCATAGACACACAAGTTGATCCTTGAGATCGTTCCTTAGCCGTGTGCGGTGCCCCCTGCCACCAAATTCCACCTTGATCATATTGTTGCAGTGCTTAGGCGAAGCCCTGCATCGGTAGTACATCAAGATCGTCACCACGCCGTCGTGCTGACGGAACTCTTCCTCGACGCTTTGCTGGATCGGAGCCCGAGGAACGTCATCGAGCTGAACGTGTGCTAAGAACTCGGAGGTGCCGGAGTAACGGTGCTTGGATCGGTCGGATCGGGAAGAAGACGTACGACTACTTCCTCTACGTTGTGAGATCGCTTCCGCAGTCGGTCTGCGTTGGTACGTAGACAATACTCTCCCCCTCGTTGCTATGCATCACCATGATCTTGCGTGTGCGTAGGAAAATTTTCGAAATTACTACGTTCCCCAACAGTGGCATCCGAGCCTAGGTTTTTATGGTTTGATGTTATTTGCACGAGTAGAACACAAGTGAGTTGTGGGCGATACAAGTCATACTGCCTACCAGCATGTCATACTTTGGTTCGGCGGTATTGTTGGATGAGACGATCCGGACCAACCTTACGCGTACTCTTACGCGAGACCGGTTCCCTCAACGTGCTATGCACACAGATGGCTTGCGGAAGACTGTCTCTCCAACTTTAGTTGAACCAAGTGTGACTACGCCCGGTCCTTGAGAAGGTTAAAACGGAGTCTATTTGACGAACTATCGTTGTGGTTTTGATGCGTAGGTGAGATGAGTTCTTACTTAAGCCCGTAGCAGCCACGTAAAAATTGCAACAACAAAGTAGAGGACGTCTAACTTGTTTTTGCAGGGCATGTTGTGATGTGATATGGTCAAAGCATGATGCTGATTTTATTGTATGAGATGATCATGTTTTGTAATCGAGTTATCGGCAACTGGCAGGAGCCATATGGTTGTCGCTTTATTGTATGCAATGCAATCGCGATGTAATGCTTTACTTTATTACTAAGCGGTAGTGATAGTCGTGGAAGCATAAGATTGGCGAGACGACAACGATGCTACGATGGAGATCAAGGTGTCGCGCCGGTGACGATGGTGATCATGACGGTGCTTCGGAGATGGAGATCACAAGCACAAGAAGATGATGGCCATATCATATCACTTATATTGATTGCATGTGATGTTTATCCTTTTATGCATCTTATTTTGCTTTGATTGACGGTAGCATTATAAGATGATCTCTCACTAAATTATCAAGAAGTGTTCTCCCTGAGTATGCACCGTTGCGAAAGTTCTTCGTGCTGAGACACCACGTGATGATCGGGTGTGATAGGCTCTACGTTCAAATACAACGGGTGCAAAACAGTTGCACACGCGGAATACTCAGGTTATACTTGACGAGCCAAGCATATACAGATATGGCCTCGGAACACGGAGACCGAAAGGTCGAGCGTGAATCATATAGTAGATATGATCAACATAATGATGTTCACCATTGAAAACTACTCCATCTCACGTGATGATCGGTTATGGTTTAGTTGATTTGGATCACGTGATCACTTAGAGGATTAGAGGGATATCTATCTAAGTGGGAGTTCTTAAGTAATATGATTAATTGAACTTAAATTTATCATGAACTTAGTCCTGGTAGTATTTTGCAAATAATGTTGTAGATCAATAGCTCGCGTTGTTGCTTCCCTGTGTTTATTTTGATATGTTCCTAGAGAAAATTATGTTGAAAGATGTTAGTAGCAATGATGCGGATTGGATCCGTGATCTGAGGTTTATCCTCATTGCTGCACAGAAGAATTATGTCCTTGATGCACCGCTAGGTGACAGACCTATTGCAGGAGCAGATGCAGACGTTATGAACGTTTGGCTAGCTCAATATGATGACTACTTGATAGTTTAGTGCACCATGCTTAACGGCTTAGAATCGGGACTTCAAAGACGTTTTGAACGTCATGGACCATATGAGATGTTCCAGGAGTTGAAGTTAATATTTCAAGCAAATACCCGAGTTGAGAGACATGAAGTCTCCAGCAAGTTCTATAGCTAAAAGATGGAGGAGAATCGCTCAACTAGTGAGCATGTGCTCAGATTGTCTGGGTACTACAATCGCTTGAATCAAGAGGGAGTTAATCTTCCAGATAAGATAGTGATTGACAGAATTCTCTAGTCATCATCACTAAGTTAGTAGAACTTCGTGATGAACTATAATATGCAAGGGATAACGGAAACAACTCCCAAGCTCTTCGTGATGCTGAAATCAACGAAGGTAGAAATCAAGAAAAACATCAAGTGTTGATGGTTGACAAGACCACTAGTTTCAAGAAATGGGCAAAGGGAAGAAGGGGAACTTCAAGAAGAACGGCAAGCAAGTTGCTGCTCAAGTGAAGAAGCCCAAGTCTGATCCTAAGCCTGAGACTAAGTGATTCTACTGCAAAGGGACTGGTCACTGGAAGCGGAACTACCCCAAGTGATTGGCGGATAAGTAGGATGGCAAAGTGAACATAAGTATATTTGATATACATGTTATTGATGTGTACTATACTAGTGTTTATAGCAACCCCTCAGTATTTGATGCTAGTTCAGTTGCTAAGATTAGTAACTCGAAACGGGAGTTGCAGAATAAACAGAGACTAGTTAAGGGTGAAGTGACGATGTGTGTTGGAAATAGTTCCAAAATTGATATGATCATCATCGCACACTCCCCTATACTTTCGGGATTAGTGTTGAACTTAAATAAGTGTTATTTGGTTTTTGCGTTGAGCATGAATATGATTTGATCATGTTTATTGTAATACGGTTATTCATTTAAGTAAAAGAATAAATTGTTGTTCTGTTTACATGAATAAAACCTTATATGGTTACACACCCAATGAAAATAGTTCATTGGATCTCGATCTTAATAATACACACATTCATGATATTGAAACCAAAAGATTCAAAGTTAATAATGATAGTGCAACTTATTTGTGGCACTGATGTTTAGGTCATATTGGTATAAAGCGCATGAAGAAACTCCATGCTGATGGGCTTTCGGAATCACTTGATTATGAATCACTTGATGCTTACGAACCATGCCTTTTGGACAAGATGACTAAAAACGCCGTTCTCCGGAACAATGGAGCGAGAAAAGATTTATTGGAAAACATACATACTGATGTATGTGGTCCGATGAATATTAAGGCTCGCGACAGGTATCATTATTTTCTGATCTTCACAGATGATTTGAGCAGATATGAGTATATCTACTTGATGAAACATAAGTCTGAAACATTTGAAAAGTTCAAAGAATTTCAGAGTGAAGTGGAAAATCATCGTGACAAGAAAATAAAAGTTTCTACGATATGATCGCAGAGGTAAAATATTTGAGTTACGAGTTTGGTCTTCAATTAAAACAATGTGGAATAGTTTCACAAAATCATGCCACATGGAACACCACAGCATAATGGTGTGTCCGAACATCATAACCGTACTTTATTGGATATAGTGCAATCTATGATGTATCTTACCGATCTACCACTATCGTTTTGGGGTTATGCATTAGAGACAGCTGCATTCACGTTAAATAGGGCACCATCTAAATCCGTTGAGACGACACCGTGTGAACTATGGTTTGGCAAGAAACCTAAGCTGTCGTTTCTTAAAAATTTGGGGTTGCGATGCTTATATGAAAAAGTTTCATCCTGATAAGCTCAAACTCAAATCGGAGAAGTGCGTCTTCATAGGATATCCAAAGGAAACTATTGGATACACCTTCTATCACAGATCCGAAGGCAAGACTTTTGTTGCTAAAATTCGGAAACTTTCTGGAGAAGGAGTTTCTCTCGAAAGAAGTGAGTGGGAGGAAAGTAGAACTTGACGAGGTAACTGTACCTGCTCCCTTATTGGAAAGTAGTACATCATAGAAAAATGTTTCTGTGACACCTACACCAGTTAGTGAGGAAGCTAATGATGATGATCATGAAACTTCAGAACAAGACACTACTGAACCTCGTAGATCAACCAGAGTAAGATCCGCGCCAGAGTGGTACGGTAATCCTGTTCTGGAAGTCATGCTACTAGATCATGATGATCCTACGAACTATGAAGAAGCGATGGTGAGCCCAGATTACGCAAAGTGGCTTGAAGCCATGAAATCTGAGATATGATCCATGTATGAGAACAAAGTATGGACTTTAGTTGACTTGCCCGATGATCGGCAAGCCATAGAAAATAAATGGATCTTCAAGAGGAAGACGGACGCTGATAGTAGGTTTTCAACAAGTTCAAGGTGTTGACTACGATGAGATTTTCTCACTCGTATCTATGCTAAAGTCTGTCTGAATCATGTTAGTAATTGCCGCATTTTATGAAATCTGGCAAACGGATAAACAAAACTGCATTCCTTAATGGATTTATTAAAGAAGAGTTGTATATGATGCAACCAGAAGGTTTTGTCAATCCAAAAGGTGCTAACAAAATGTGCAAGCACCAGCGATCCATCTGTGGACTGGTGCAAGCATCTCGGAGTTGGAATATACGCTTTGATGAGTTGATCAAAGCATATAGATTTATACAGACTTGCAGTGAAGCCTGTATTTATGAGAAAGTGAGTGGTAGCACTACAGCATTTCTGATAAGTATATGTGAATGACATATTGTTGATCGGAAATAATGTAGAATTATTCTGTAAAGCATAAAAGGAGTGTTTGAAAGGAGTTTTTCAAAGAAAGACTTCGGTAAAGCTGCTTACATATTGAGCTTCAAGATCTATAGAGATAGATCAAGACGCTTGATAAGTTTTTCAATAAGTACATACCTTGACAAGATTTTGAAGTAGTTCAAAATGGAACAGTCAAAGAAAAAGTTTCTTGCCTGTGTTACAAGGTGTGAAGTTGAGTAAAGACTCAAAGCCCGACCACGGCAGAAGATAGAAAGAGAATGAAAGTCATTCCCTATGCCTCATTCATAGGTTCTATAAAGTATGCCATGCTGTGTACCGGATCTATTGTATACCCGGCAATGATTTGGCAAGGGAGTACAATAGTGATCTAGGAGTAGATCACTGGACAGCGGTCATAATTATCCTTAGTGAAATAAGGAAATGTTTCTCGATTATGGACGTGACAAAAAGGTTCGTCGTAAAGGGTTACGTCGATGCAAGTTTTTGACACTGATCCAGATGATTCTAAATCTGGATACATATTGAAAGTGGGAGCAATTAGCTAGAGTAGCTCCGTGTAGAGCATTGTAGACATAGAACTTGCAAAATACTTACGGATCTGAATGTGACAGACCCGTTGACTAAAATTATCTCACAAGCAAAACATGATCACACCTTAATCACATAGCGATGTGAACTAGATTACTGAATCTAGTAAACCCTTTGGGCGTTGGTCACATGGCGATGTGAACTATGGGTGTTAATCACATGGTGATGTGAACTATTGCTGTTAAATCACATGGCGATGTGAACTAGATTATTGACTCTAGTGCAAGTGGGAGACTGAAGGAAATATGCCCTAGAGGCAATAATAAAGTTATTATTTATTTCCTTATATCATGATAAATGTTTATTATTCATGCTAGAATTGTATTAACCGGAAACATAATACATGTGTGAATACATAGACAAACAGAGTGTCACTAGTATGCCTCTACTTGACTAGCTCGTTAATCAAAGATGGTTATGTTTCCTAACCATGAACAAAGAGTTGTTATTTGATTAACGAGGTCACATCATTAGTTGAATGATCTGATTGACATGACCCATTCCATTAGCTTAGCACCCGATCGTTTAGTATGTTGCTATTGCTTTCTCCATGACTTATACATGTTCCTATAACTATGAGATTATGCAACTCCCGTTTACCGGAGGAACACTTTGGGTGCTACCAAATGTCACAACGTAACTGGGTGATTATAAAGGAGCATTACAGGTGTCTCCAAAGGTAGATGTTGGGTTGGCGTATTTCGAGATTAGGATTTGTCACTCCGATTGTCGGAGAGGTATCTCTGGGCCCTCTCGGTAATGCACATCACTTAAGCCTTGCAAGCATTACAACTAATGAGTTAGTTGCGAGATGATGTATTACGGAACGAGTAAAGAGACTTGCCGGTAACGAGATTGAACTAGGTATTGGATACGGACGATCGAATCTCGGGCAAGTAACATACCGATGACAAAGGGAACAACGTATGTTGTTATGCGGTCTGACCGATAAAGATCTTCGTAGAATATGTAGGAGCCAATATGGGCATCCAGGTCCCGCTATTGGTTATTGACCAGAGACGTGTCTCGGTCATGTCTACATTGTTCTCGAACCGTAGGGTCCGCACGCTTAAGGTTTCGATGACAGTTGTATTATGAGTTTATGAGTTTTGATGTACCGAAGGAGTTCGGAGTCCCGGATGAGATCGGGAACATGACGATGAGTCTCGAAATGGTTGAGACGTAAAGATCGATATATTGGACGACTATATTCGGACATCGGAAAGGTTCCGAGTGATTCGGGTATTTTCGGAGGTACCGGGGAATTACGGGAATACGGGGAAGAGTATTGGGCCTTGATGGGCTTTAGTGGGAAGAGGAAAAGGCTGCTGCGCCCCCCCTCCCCTTTGGTCCGAATTGGACTAGGGAAAAGGGGGCCGGCCACCTTTCCTACTCCTCCTATTCCTTCTCCCTTCCTCCCCTCTTGGTGGACTCCTACTAGGACTTGGTGTCCTAGTAGGACTCCCACCCTGGCCGCACCAATAGGCTTGGCCGGCCTCCTCCTCCTCCATCCTTCATATACAGGGGCAGGGGCACCCCATAGACACACAAGTTGATCCTTGAGATCGTTCCTTAGCCGTGTGCGGTGCCCCCTGCCACCAAATTCCACCTCGATCATATTGTTGCAGTGCTTAGGCGAAGCCCTGCATCGGTAGTACATCAAGATCGTCACCACGCCGTCGTGCTGACGGAACTCTTCCTCGACGCTTTGCTGGATCGGAGCCCGAGGAACGTCATCGAGCTGAACGTGTGCTAAGAACTCGGAGGTGCCGGAGTAACGGTGCTTGGATCGGTCGGATCGGGAAGAAGACGTACGACTACTTCCTCTACGTTGTGAGATCGCTTCCGCAGTCGGTCTGCGTTGGTACGTAGACAATACTCTCCCCCTCGTTGCTATGCATCACCATGATCTTGCGTGTGCGTAGGAAAATTTTCGAAATTACTACGTTCCCCAACAATTGGATCGTGACTGTTCTTCTGATCTGAAGTTAATTGGAGGAAGCAGACCGGATAGACGTATCCAAAGATTCAACGTGATCGAGGCGTGTGTTCCAAGCGAAGCACTCGGCAAGGTTGAAGCGATCGGAAGCAGCAGGCACGCGGCGGCAGACGCGGAGCCGCTGGGCATCGATTCATGTGGCGGTGGCAAGGCTAGGTCACGTACGTGGCGCTTGGCGGCCAGCAGCGGAGCGCGATGCAGGAGGCCGCCCAGGCGATGCGATGTGGTCCAAAACCCGGTCGGGCGTCGGCTTGATCGGATGGATAGCTTGTGCGGCGACGGCGTATCAGATTGATCTGGGAAGCGCCGCTAAGGCAGCAGGAGCAACAACGTGTGGAGAGCGTGCTGGTTCACAGTCCATGCACGCACGTGGATGCTAAAGGCCCTGCCGGGGCTGGCTGGCCGAATACCAGGTGTACTCACGGGAGGCCCTAGGAGCTGTGTGCTACTAGTTGTAGGAGGCCTGCGGAGCTGTGTGGCCCGTACAGAAGGTTCTTGCGTGCGCTACGGTGCCCATGGCTAGAGGCGTGGAAGAGCTGATCTGGGAAGCATCATAGCATGAGATTTGTTTTGTTTGGAAAAAAAAGATGAGCAACGTGTACGAAGGCAGCAAATCAATTGGTGGAAGGAAAATTCATCAAAGAGAAAAACCCATCAGATGACGCTTTGGCAGCAATTACAAAAAAGGCATCGGGTGTTCTGCGTGGAAGGAGCAATACGTGGAGCATGGCTTGGATTAAATTTGTCTCTTTGCTTAGTACTTCGGCACATGCACGGGAAGTATTGCAGCTTGGTTATTTTTCATGGGTTGGCCGTTATGGTGGACAAGATGAAAAATATATTAGCACAACAGGGATGTTTGAAGTCGTTGCGGGAAGTCAAGCAAGGTAAGATGGAAGTATCATGTGATGAATGAGAATTCGCGGGAGATGATTTGGGAAGCCTGAAGTGCATCGTGGCAGATCATGTATACACAGGGCGTCAAGCAATGCACGGAGGTGTGCAGGCAGACACGACGCAGGGTGGGGCATGGTTGCAGTCGGATAATTCGGCTGGGTCGGACTGGACTGTCTGACGGATCGACGGGGATGTCGGTCAAAGCAGAAGACGGCGATGATTTCAGCGACGACGACATAGGAGCGTGATGCTGATGGTGGCCGACTTCTGGGGCGTGGAAACACGTGGTGCAGGCCTGAGGGCTTGTGCGGCTTTGACAGACTATGGCGCGGGGTTGATTCAAGATGGTGCACACATAAGAGAGCTTGAAGTCGACAGAGCGCGGGGTAGCATAGTGCAGCTACATAGAGTCATGTTGAAGGTGGAGCTGGAGTCTGACGGATGACTACACTCTGTGCTGATGGAGGGCTACGGCGTAAGAATTCGGAGAGTCGAAGCCTATTTCAGCGGGATAGCGAGAGACACGTGGATCGGACTGGGGCCCAATGGTCTAATGGAGACGTGATACTCGGCATCGGTCGGTGATGATCGGTGGTTCTCTGCAGTGAGGGTTGAGGCAGTTGGGGCTAGCTACCCGGGAGACTCGACCAAGACAGCAGAGGCTCGACACGATGATAGCGGCGAGGCGTGCGGTAAGCACGGGACACAACGACAGACCAAGGCAATGGCGTCAGGCATGTGGTCAGACAAATTGTGTGGGGGGTTCTGAAGCAGTGTTGACGAGTATCGGATTCAAGTTGGTGACTGGGTCTATCGGTGCCGGAAGATGGACAGGAGTTGACCATGGAGAATCTGTGAAAGTGACGGAAAGTCTGAAATTGTCGAAAGCTGGGAGAGTACATGGCCGTATATTCTGCGGTGTTCAGTGCACATGGCAAAGTGCGGATGACAAGTATAGAAGGAGGCGGAGTGCTATAGCTATGGGACATGTCAGAGTCTATCCGGAAAAAAGGATGAGACAACTGTGAATTTGACTCAAAGTGACACAGGGCGACGATGAAATTCCTTCAACTTTCAGACAGGCGGTCATGAAAGAGCGGTGATGTTGAGTTCAGAAGTTGGGAGCACAAAGTAGAGTAATGCGGAACTTAATTTTTGCTCGAGTGTTGACTGTGATGAAGACGAGAAGGGACTACAGTTGCAGGTGGAGTCACATGGAGTCTGGGAGTAGCAGCGGTGCTCATGGTGTATCTCAAGTCCAATGTATATGGAGGTTTGACGCACGGACGAATTCAAGGTGGTGGAGAATATTCGCCAAGGTGGAGTTTGTTAGAGTTGTGTCGAATATTATTGTACAAGTTAGGTTGTAGTTGGACTTGGAGTCGTATGGTGTGTAGACAGAGTAGGAGTCGTGTCCAAGTAGGACACTTGTATCCTAGGTCTCTCATATATAGCGGGGGTAGACACACGATGTAACATATGCCAACATAATAGCACGGGCACGCGGGGGATGCCGACGGCGTGTCCAGGGCGCCCGGGCGGCCGGGGTGCGGTATTATGACGGTGTCACGGGGAGGAGCGCCCGTAGTCAAGCCCCGGGGATGTAGCCATATCGGTGAACCTCGTAACAAATCTCGGTGTCGTGCTTGTGTGATTGCTTGGTCCTCGGTAGATTGACGATGGCCTCAGATTTATTCTAACATGAAGTACCTGACATGAGTTTCCTTAGGCAAGCCTATACCATTGCACAGACAATATCCTCTACCTGCAAGTACAATAGCAAGGTTTTTCTAAAAAAATGGGCATAGTTTGAAAGGAACTGAACAAGATCTCGGTAATCATCTGTAACGCCCCGAGACCGATGTGTCAGTTGTCTTCCAGTTATTCGCTGTGTTGCCTTGTCATGTGCTTGCGTGTCATGCATTTCATATCATGTCATCATGTGCATTACATCATCATGTTTTCAAAACTTGCATCCGTCCCGGTCTCCTCGTTCTCTCTGTTGTCCGTTCTGAGCCTAGACACACTTGCACGCGCCCGCGGCATGTCCGAAATAGTATTTTATAAGTGGCCGGGAAATGTTCTCGGATTGGGTTGAAAGTTGGCATGTGGTCTTATTATAGTGTAGGTAGACCGCCTGCCAAGTTTCATCGCATTCGGAGTTCGTTTGACGCCCCAACGGATAACTATAGCGGCAATATGGCCGGTCTAACGTGGACGTTTTCGGTCTCCGGAAACCTTGCCGGGCTGCATTTCCGTCTCTCTCTTCTCAGCCTGAGACCTCTCCTACACAGCCTAGGCCCAACCTACCCCCTTTTTGCACAGTGCATCGACCCCTCACGCATGTCCGGAAAACTTACCCGAACCCGACCCGGACAGTCATCACCAACGGGTCCGGATCATCCCCTAACATCTACAAAACATCTCCGTTTTGTTTATTGGACTCCCTACCTATTTATTTTTTTGACCGTTCGATTTTGATCGGAGGCTCTAGATAGCCCCTAACCTATTTCACCTGGCTATATATTAGGTCCAACCCTAGAAACTAGGGATCTTGTCCCATCCTTGCGTCGCCGCCAGCAGCTTCTTCCTCGGGATCCCACCCGAGCCAACCCACGCGTAGCCATCCTTCCTATCTCGTTTCCCCCAATCCACCAAACCAGATTCAGCCCCTCCTGTCAATCCTGACCGTCGGATATTGCATCTAACGGCCAGGGGAGCCCCCTGAGCACCCGCAACCACCAGCAGTCAGCTGCATGCCCGCTCGAGAGGAGCCCGAGGCCTCCACGCTGGAGCCACGAGCGCCACTGCCGCCGTTGCCGGAGATGAGTGCCCTGCTGCCCATGCTTCTTCTCCCTCTCCTCTCGTTCGTTTTCTCTTGGTGCTCTAGCTCCCTGCCTTCAAGTTTTCTCTCGTTCTCTGCACAGGAGCCCCATGGCACTGCCGGCCATCAAGTTCGTCGCGCCGCCTCCAGTCCCGCGCGGATCCGCTGCCTGCAGGTCCGTCCTGGCCGGATCCCACCGCCGCGCCGCCGTTCCTCGCCACTGCTCCGCCCAGCTGCCGCCGTCCTGTTTCCTTCCTGGCGAGAGCCACGCCTCTGCTTCGTCTTGTTTGAGCGAGCGCCTCTGCTCGCCCGCGTGGAGCTCCAAGTCGCCGGCCTGCCTCCACCTTGATCCGGTAGGGAACGGGACCCCGGCGACCTCCCACGACCAGATCCGGCCTTCCAGACGCCCTGCACCCTCGGGCCACCGCAACACCTCCTTCCCCCACGCCCAGTTCGTCGCGTCAAGGCCCCTATCCTGCCTCTGCTTCTTTCGAATAGGGAGGAGGACGCCCGGCTCCGCTCGCTGGGTTCGCTGCGTTGACCACTTCCCTCCCGTGACAGATCGCCAGGCCCAGCCGACGGCCAGATCCGGCCCAGTGCACCCCAGCCCATCACCTTCGATGGCCCAAGGCCCAGGGTGAGCAGCCCCTGGCCTTTTCCCTCTGTTCGTTGGGCCAGCCTTCAGATTCGGCCCATATCATGTTTTTTCCAGCGTCTGCGAATTTAGTATTTGTTCCAGAGAACGCAGTTTTATAGAAAAGTCCTACTTATTCATGCATTTAATATCTCCACAATCGTGCATCAGATTAAAACAAATTATATATGAAACTTGCTTAGAATTTTGTCTAGATTCATAATATCCAACTTTCATCTACGGTTGAAAAGTTTAAAATGTTGTTTGATTAAATTTGCTCCTATGCCATGTTAAAATGATTTATTTCATAACTAAATAACCGTAGCTCCAAACTTAATAAACTTTATATGTAAATGGGGTAGAAAAATGCCTAGTTTAACTTGGTAACCTTGATTTGCATGTTTAACAACCCTAAAATTGTGTTTAGGGCAGAACAGTACCAAACCTAATATATGCATATGAGGATTCTTCCGGACTTGTTGCTTGTTGTTCCGGCCTCATTTAAACTTGCCAAGATAGGTAGTTTTCATTCGCTTCACCCTCTTGCCATGTTCAACAACATTTAATATTGTTGGGTACATAAACAAGATCGAACTAAATAAGTCACGTGGTGTTTCGTCAATATGCAACGGAGTTGCATATTGAGCTCCACTTAATTTGTAGGGTTGTTTGTGCACTTTGCCATGCCATGCTTCATTAAACTGGACATGCATCATACTTGATTGTGCATCATGCCATGTTCATGTGTTGGTTATTTACTCATACGTCTCCGTCGTATCTATAATTTTTTATTGTTAAATGCCAATATTAGTCAACTTTCATACACTTTTTGGCAACTTTTTATATTATTTTTGGGACTAACATATTGATCCAGTGCCCAGTGCCAGTTCCTGTCTGTTGCATGTTTTTGGTTTTGCAGAATATCCATACCAAACGGAGTCCAAACGGGATAAAAACGGACGGAGCTTATTTTTGGAAATATGGAAAATCGAAAGGAAAATCAACGTGAACCAGTGCCCGAGGTGGTCACGAGGCAGGCCCCCCCCTAGGGCGCGCCCCCTACCCTCGTGAGCCCACCGTAAGGCGGTTGACACTCTTCTTTTGCCGCAAGAAAGCTAATATTCGGAAAAAAAATCATGGCGAAGGTTTCAGGCCAATCGGAGTTACGGATCTCCATATATATACGAAACGGAACGCAGAACCAGAGAGAAACAGAGAGATAGATCCAATCTCGGAGGGGCTCTCGCCCCTCCCATGCCATGGAGGCCAAGGACCAGAGGGGAAACCCTTCTCCCATCTAGGGAGGAGGTCAAGGAAGAAGAGGAAGATGGGGGCCCCTCTCCCCCTCTCCTCCGGTGGCGCCGGAACGCCGCCATGGCCATCATCATCATCACCGCGATCTTCACCAACACCTCCGCCATCTTCACCAACATCTTCATCACCTTCCCCCCTCTATCTACAGCGGTCCACTCTCCCGCAACCCGTTGTACCCTCTACTTGAACATGGTGCTTTATGCTTCATATTATTATCCAATGATGTGTTGCCATCCTATGATGTCTGAGTAGATTTTCATTGTCCTGTCGGTGGTTGATGAATTGCTATGATTGATTTAATTTGCTTGTGGTTATGTTGTTGTCCTTTGGTGCCCATCATATGATTGCGCGCGTGGATCACACCCTAGGGTTAGTTTGTATGTTGATAGGACTATGTATTGGAGGGCAAGAGTGACAGAAGCTTCAACCTAGCATAGAAATTGATGCATACGGGATTGAAGGGGGACCAATATATCTTAATGCTATGGTTGGGTTTTACCTTAATGAACATTAGTAGTTGCGGATGCTTGCTAATAGTTCCAATCATAAGTGCATAGAATTCCAAGTAAGGGATGACATGCTAGCAGTGGCCTCTCCCACATAATACTTGCTATCGGTCTAGTAAAGTAGTCAATTGCTTAAGGGACAATTTCGCAACTCCTACCACCACTTTTCCACACTCGCTATATTTACTTTAGTTGCTTCTTTACCTTAACAGCCCCTAGTTTTATTTTCATGCTCTTTATTATCTTGCAAACCTATCCAACAACACCTACAAAGTACTTCTAGTTTCATACTTGTTCTAGGTAAAGCGAACGTCAAGCGTGCGTAGAGTTGTATCGGTGGTCGATAGAGCTTGAGGGAATATTTGTTCTACCTTTAGCTCCTCGTTGGGTTCGACACTCTTACTTATCGAAAACTGTTGCGATCCCCTATACTTGTGGGTTATCAAGACCTTTTTCTGGCGCCGTTGCCGGGGAGCAATAGCGTGGGGTGAATATTCTCGTGTCTGCTTGTTTGCTTTATCACTAAGTAATTTTTATTTGCTGTTCTTAGTTGTCTTCTATCTTTAGTTATGGGTAGGAAACGCAAAATACCAAAAAAATTAGTTGTACCTACTGAACCAATGGTTGAAGAACCACTCAAAATCTATCACACTGCTGAAGCTTTTTACTTGGATCATCTTCGATCCCTTTGTGCTCGTGCCGAAACCCCAACTAGCTTAGTTGAGGGCAAATCTTTAGATGAGCATGCTTGTTATGTGCGACACTGTATATCTGAAAAAGGGAAATTATTATGGAGTCAAATTCAACGTTTGCAATGCTATGCTTGGAATTTATGTGAATTATATGATTTTACTTGTTGTTCTGAAAACCCTAAGTAACACCTTCCCTACCAATGTGAGTTTATTGATAATGGAATCTTATCTTCTTATGCTAAAGGTGTTTATAGTTACTATGATGTTCAACAAATTGAAGAATTTGTTGCTTTTGAGGATGCTTATGAAATTGCTTCTTTGATTGAAAAGTATGATGCTACTTTTCACAAATCTGAAAAAATTGCTATACTTAAATATTGCTATGATAATTATGCTTCTAATATCTATGTTAAACAATATATTGAGGAATACTCCGCTGTCCAAGAAGAGACTAATATTTTGTAGGAGTCTATGGAAGAAGAAGTTGATGACACTGTGAGCTCATTGGATGAAAAAGATGAGGAGGAGAGCGAAGAACAAAAGGAGGAAGAGCGGATTGATCACTCGTGCCCACCTTCTAATGAGAGTAACTCTTCAACTCATACATTGTTTAATTCCCCTTCGTGCTTACCGAAGGATGATTGCTATGATGACTGTTATGATTCCTTTGATTCTCTTAAAATATCCCTTTTTGATGATGCTTGCTATACTTGTGGCCAAGATGCCAATATGAATTATGCTTGTGGACAAGATGCCAATATGAATTATGCTTATGGAGATGAACTTGCTATAGTTCCTTATGTTAAACATGAAATTGTTGCTATTGCACCCACGCATGATAGTCCTATTATCTTTTTGAATTCTCCCGATTATACTATATCAGAGAAGTTTGCACTTATTAAGGATTATATTGATGGGTTGCCTTTTACCGTTGCACATGATGATTTTGATAAATATAATATGCATGTGCTTGCTGCTTGCTGCTCCTACTTGCAATTATTATGAGAGAGGAACTATATCTCCACCTCTCTATGTTTTCAACATGATAAAATTGCAAGAAACTGTTTATACTATGCATTGGCCTTTACTAGGTGTGCATGAATTGTTATTTTATGACATGCCGATGCATAGGAAGAGAGTTAGACTTCGTCATTGCTTGATATATGTTTCTTTGTGCTCACTACTAAATTACAAATCATTTTTAATTAAAATTGGCTTTGATATACCTTGGGATCCGGGTGGATTCACTACTTGAGCACTATATGCCTAGCTTAATGGCTTTAAAAAAAGCGCTGCCAGGGAGACAACCCGGAAGTTTTAGAGAGTCATCTATTTCTGTTGAATGCTTTCATATAGTTTAAAAACAACAAAAATAAAGAGGGGAACCCAAAACTTTTCAAAAAGGAAAGTGAAAGTGAGAAAGACAAGCACTGTTGAAGTGTGAGAGCTCCTTGAACTTTGTTCATGCTCACGGCAATTTTGTGAATCTTGATTACAGAAACTTTTCAAAAAAAATAATTATCCCCTTGTACAATTCCATTGTATTATAAAAATAATGTGCCAAGGTTTGCCTTTAGGATGTTTACATTTGCTTGATGGTTTGTACGGTGCAGGACAGAAACTTTGTCTGTAGTGCACGATTTTACATTTTTAGCTGGAACGTCAAATGGTTCTGATTCTTTTTGCACTGTCTTCCTATACAATTTTTTTATTTTTCCTATTTTTTTAGAATTTTTCAAGTATCATAAGTATGGTGAATGTTCAGATTGCTACAGACTGTTCTGTTTTAGACAGATTCTGTTTTTGATGCATAGTTTGCTTGTTTTGATGAAACTATCAATTTATATCAGTGGATTAAGCCATGAAAAAGTTATACTACAGTAGACACAATGAAAAAACAAAATATGAATTGGTTTTCAACAGTACTAATAGTAGTGATTTGCTTTATTATACTAACGGATCTTACCGAGTTTTCTGTTGAAGTTTTGTGTGGATGAAGTGTTCGATGATTGAGAAGGTTTCGATGTGAGAAGAAGGAAGAGAGGCAAGAGCTCAAGATTTGGGATGCCCGAGGCACCCCAAGTAAATATTCAAGGAGACTCAAGCATCTAAGCTTGGGGATGCTGGGGAGGCATCCCCTCTTTCTTCAACAAATATCGGTATTGTTTTCGGATTCGTTTCGTTCATGTGATATGTGCAAGTCTTGGAGCGTCTTTTGCATTTAGGTTTTTATTTTTCTTTTTATGCACCACGCTGATATGAGATAGTCCTTGGTTGATTTATAGAATGCTCTTTGCACTTCACTTATATTCTTTGAGTATGGCTTTATAGAATGCTTCATGTGCTTCGCTTATATCATTTGAAGTTTGGATTGCCTGTTTCTCTTCACTTAGACAACCACCATTTGTAGAATGCTCTTTTGCTTCACTTATATTTGTTAGAGCATGGGCATATCTTTTGTAGAAAGAATTAAACTCTCTTGCTTCGCTTATATCTATTTAGAGAGATGACAGGAACTGGTCATTCACATGGTTAGTCATAAAATCCTACGTAAACTCGTAGATCACTGAATATGATATGTTTGATTCCTTGCAATAGTTTTGCGATATAAAGATGGTGATATTAGAGTCATGCTAGTGGTTAGTTGTGGATTGTAGAAATACTTGTGTTGAGGTTTGTGATTCCGGTAGCATGCACGTATGGTGAACCGTTATGTAACGAAGTCGGAGCATGATTTATTTATTGATTGTCTTCCTTATGAGTGGCGGTCGGGGACGAGTGATGGTCTTTTCCTACCAATCTATCCCCCTAGGATCATGCGCGTAGTACTTTGTTTCGATGACTAATAGATTTTTGCAATAAGTATGTGAGTTCTTTATGACTAATGTTGAGTCCATGGATTATACGCACTCTCACCCTTCCACCGTTGCTAGCCTCTCTAGTACCGCGCAACTTTCGCCGGTACCATAAACCCACCATATATCTTCCTCAAAACAGCCACCATACCTACCTATCATGGCATTTTCATAGCCATTCCGAGATATATTGCCATGCAACTTCCATCATCATCATATACATGACTTGAGCATTCATTGTCATATTGCTTTGCATGATCATAAGATAGCTAGCATGATGTTTTCATGGCTTGTCCGTTTTTTGATGTCATTGCTACACTAGATCATTGCACATCCCGGTACACCGCCGGAGGCATTCATATAGAGTCATATCTTTGTTCTAGATATTGAGTTGTAAGTAAATTAAAGTGTGATGATCATCATTATTAGAGCATTGCCCAAAAAAAAGAGGCCAAAGAAGCCCGCATAAAAAGGGGGCAATGCTACTATCCTTTTTCCACACTTGTGTTTCAAAGGAGCACCATGTTCTTCATATAGAGAGTCTCTTGAGTTATCACTTTCATATACTAGTGGAAATTTTCATTATAGAACTTGGCTTGTATATTCCGATGATGGGCTTCCTCAAATGCCCGAGGTCTTCATGAACAAGCAAGTTGGATGCACACCCACTTAGTTTCAGTTAGAGCTTTCATACACCTATAGCTCTAGTGCATCCGTTGCATGGCAATCCTTACTCACTCACATTGATATCTATTAATGGGCATCTTCATAGCCCGTTGATACGCCTTGTTGATGTGAGACTATCTTCTCCTTTTTGTCTCATCCACCATCATATTCTATTCCACCTATAGTGCTATGTCCATGGCTCACGCTCATGTATTGCGTGAAAGTTGAAAAGGTTTGAGAACGTCAAAAGTATGAAACAATTGCTTGGCTTGTCATCGGGGTTGTGCATGATTTGAATATTTTATGTGGTGAAGATGGAGCATAGCCAGACTATATGATTTTGTAGGGATAACTTTCTTTGGCCATGTTATTTTGAAAATGCATGATTGCTTTATTAGTATGCTTGAAGTATTATTGTCTTAATGTCAAAGGATAGACTATTGCTTTGAATCACTCGTGTCTTAATATTCATGCCATGATTAGACATATGATCATGATTATGCTAGGTAGCATTCCACATCAAAAATTATCTTTTTTATCATTTACCTACTCGAGGACGCAGGAATTAAGCTTGGGGATGCGGATACGTCTCCGTCGTATATATAATTTTTGATTGTTCCATGCCAATATTAGTCAACTTTCATACACTTTTGGCAACTTTTTATATTATTTTTAGGACTAACATATTGATCCAATGCCCAGTGCCAGTTCCTGTCTGTTGCATGTTTTTGGTTTCGCAGAATATCCATATCAAACGGAGTCCAAACGGGATAAAAACGAACGGAGCTTATTTTTGGAAAATATGGAAAATTCGGAAGGAAAATCAACGCGAACCAGTGCCCGAGGTGGTCACAAGGCAGGGGGCGCCCCCCCCCTAGGGCGCGCCCCCTACCCTCATGAGCCCACCGTAAGGCAGTTGACGCTCTTCTTTTGCCGCAAGAAATCTAATATTCGGAAAAAAATCACGGCGAAGGTTTCAGACCAATCGGAGTTACGGATCTCCATATATATACGAAACGGTGAAACAGAGCCAAAACAGAACGCAGAACCAGAGAGAAACAGAGAGATAGATCCAATCTCGGAGGGGCTCTCGCCCCTCCCATGCCATGGAGGCCAAGGACCAGAGGGGAAACCCTTTTCCCATCTAGGGAGGAGGTCAAGGAAGAAGAGGAAGAAGGGGGCCCCTCTCCCCCTCTCCTTCGGTGGCACCGGAACGCCGTAGTGGCCATCATCATCATCACCGCGATCTTCACCAACACCTCCGTCATCTTCACCAACATCTCCATCACCTTCCCCCCTCTATCTACAGTGGTCCACTCTCCCGCAACCCGCTGTACCCTCTACTTGAACATGATGCTTTATGCTTCATATCATTATCCAATGATGTGTTGCCATCCTATGATGTCTGAGTAGATTTTCATTGTCCTGTCGGTGGTTGATGAATTGCTATGATTGATTTAATTTGCTTGTGGTTATGTTGCTATCCTTTGGTGCCCATCATATGATTGCGCGCGTGGATCACACCCCTAGGGTTAGTTTGTATGTTGATAGGACTATGTATTGGAGGGCAAGAGTGACAGAAGCTTCAACCTAGCATAGAAATTGATGCATACGGGATTGAAGGGGGACCAATATATCTTAATGCTATGGTTGGGTTTTACCTTAATGAACATTAGTAGTTGCGGATGCTTTCTAATAGTTCCAATCATAAGTGCATAGAATTCCAAGTAAGGGATGACATGCTAGCAGTGGCCTCTCCCACATAATACTTGCTATCGGTCTAGTAAAGTAGTCAATTGCTTAAGGGACAATTTCGCAACTCCTACCACCACTTTTCCACACTCGCTATATTTACTTTAGTTGCTTATTTACCTTAACAGCCCCTAGTTTTATTTTCGTGCTCTTTGTTATCTTGCAAACCTATCCAACAACACCTACAAAGTACTTCTAGTTTCATACTTGTTCTAGGTAAAGCGAATGTCAAGCGTGCGTAGAGTTGTATCGGTGGTCGATAGAACTTGAGGGAATATTTGTTCTACCTTTAGCTCCTCGTTGGGTTCGACACTCTTAGTTATCAAAAACTGTTGCGATCCCCTATACTTGTGGGTTATCATTTACTATGTTGCTTGCTTTCTTTCCGGTGTACTTCTTCTCGGGAATCCGGTAACGTTGCGTTTGTGAGGATCCGTTCGACTACGTCCGTTTGTCTTCTTCATGGACTCGTTCTTCTTCCTTGCGAGATCCCAGGCAAGATGACCATATCCTCGAAATCACTTCTATCTTTGCTTGCTAGATGCTCGCTCTTTTGCTATGCCTATGCTGCGATACCTACCACTTGCTTATCATGCCTCCCATTTTGTTAAGCCAAGCCTCTAACCCACCTTGTCCTAGCAAACCGTTGTTTGGCTATGTTACCGCTTTGCTCAGCCCCTCTTATAGCGTTGTTAGTTGCAGGTGAAGATTGGAGTTTGTTCCTTGTTGGAACATGGATATTTTGTTGGGATATCACAATATCTCTTATTTAATTAATGCATCTATATACTTGGTAAAGGATGGAAGGCTCGGCCTTATGCCTGGTGTTTTGTTCCACTCTTGCCGCCCTAGTTTCCGTCATATCGGTGTTATGTTCCTGGATTTTGCGTTCCTTACACGGTTGGGTTATAATGGGAACCCCTTGACAGTTCGCCTTGAATAAAACTCCTCCGGCAATGTCCAATATTGGTTTTACCATTCGCCACCTAGCCTCTTTTTCCCTTGGGTTCCGCGGACTCAAGGGTCATCATTATTTTAACCCCCCCGGGCCAATGCTCCTCTAAGTGTTGGTCCAAACTAGAGCCCTGTGCAGCGCCCCCTCGAGGAAACTCGAGGTTTGGTTTTAGTTGTATGGAGCGCTCATCTGAGTGTGACTTGAGAACGAGATATGTGCAGCTCCTATCAGGATTTGTCGGCACATTCGGGCGTCTTTGCTGGACTTGTTTTACTATTGTCGAGGATGTCTTATAACCGGGATGCCGAGTCTGATCGGATTGTCTTGGGAGAAGGAATATCCTTCGTTGACCGTGAGAGCTTGTGATGGGCTAAGTTGGGACACCCCTGCAGGGATTTGAACTTTCGAAAGCCGTGCCCGCGGTTATGGCAGATGGGAATTTGTTAATGTCCGGTTGTAGAAAACCTGAAGTTGATCTTATTTAAAATACATCAACCGCGTGTGTAACCGTGATGGTCTCTTCTCGACGGAGTCCGGGTGAAGACGGTGTTGGAGTTATGCTTGACGTAGGTTGTTCTAGGATCACTTCTTGATCATAGTTTCTCGACCGTGCTTTGCCTTCTCTTCTCGCTCTCTTTTGCGTATATGTTAGCCACAAAATATGCTAGTCGCTTGCTGCAGCTCCACCCCGTACCTTTTACCCTTCCTATAAGCTTAAATAGTCTTGATCACGAGGGTGTGAGATTGCTGAATCCCCGTGACTCACAGATACTTTCAAAACCAGCTTGCAGGTGCCGTTGAACCGTGCAGATGACGCAACCAAGCTCAAGGAGGAGCTCTGTGAAGATCGTGTTCTTTATGTTGTTTCGTTTTCTAGTTGATCAGTAGTGGAGCCCAATTGGGATGATCGGGGATCTGTAGCATTTGGGGTAGTCTTCTTTTATTTTGGTTCCGTAGTCGGACTTTGATCGTATCTGGTTGATGTAATGCTTTATTCATGTATTGTGTGAAGTGGCGATTGTAAGCCAACTATGTATCTCTTTCCCTTATGTATTACATGGGTTGTTGTGAAGATTACCTCACTTGCGACATTGCTTTCAATGCGGTTATGCCTCTAAGTCGTGTTTCGACACGTGGGAGATACAGCCGCATCGAGGGCGTGACATCATCGCAACTAACTTGCTTCATATTCGGAAAACTTCTTTGATTTTTGTAAGAACGACTTGACAAAAACACAAATACCTTCAGTGAAAGCTTGAGGCGCTGTTGTTCCAGGTTGTTGGATCGCCAGCTCTTCCAGCTGCCCCCTCTCAATCAGCCATGCCTCTCCCATATCTGACCTTTGAAGTGGCACAGCTTGTGGTTTACGCACACCCAACTTTGCAGTCAGTGATCCAGAAAGTCAAAACAACTGTGATGGGAACTGAAATTCGCAAAATGGTAAACAATGAAACATTTATGGATATTTATGAAGCAGCAACTCTCCCATGACGAACATGAAGTATAAGCTCAAATATACTGTATAATGTAATCCTCTCATAGAACGGTAAAAGGGAGAAACAAATGCATCATCAAAGATATATTTTAGAAAGCCACATAAATCTACTCCATATTAAAAAATGACTGAATCATAATTGGCTTCAGAATTACTTCCTCTATCCCAAAATAAATGACTCAACTTTGTACTAAAGTTAGTACAAAGTTGAGTCATTTATTTAATAAGTGACTCAACTTTGTACTAAGACGGAGGGAGTACATAGCAATTAAGATTATGCAATCTACATGTAGAAGTTAGAATTACAAGCACCTTGGCAATATCGCAAGCACCTAGCCCGCACTCCCGCAGGAAGGTGACATTGGGCTTGACCACCCGCTCGAGGTCGGAGGAGAGAACGGAGCCGCTCTTGAGGGCTCGAAGGAGGTTCTCGTAGGACCCGAAGAGGGGCAAGCAGTAGTGCAGGCCGGCGGTGATGGCTCTGCAGCGGAAAGTGACGCCGGTGAGCGATGCGAGGCGCGCGATGTCAGAACGCGAGAGGTCGAGGCTGATGAGGCCCGCGACGTTGGTGGTCCAGTCCAACTCCGAGCCCGCTCTGTGCTCTCTGTAGGCAATGCTCCCGTCCCGTCCCTGCTCCGCTGCGTCCATTCTCCATCCAACGGCCAGATTAAATCACGTCTTTTTTCAAAGGAAAAAAACACCAAATGCCCCGTACTTTCTTAAGTCTTTGGATTGGATGGGTTTGTACGTATTTTCTTCTGTCCACTTCCGCCGGCCGCTTGAGACAGGTAGGATGTGAGGCTCCTTGCTGAATTCTACAGCCTGATCGTTTTCTTTTTACTACTACTCCTATACGTCTATACCTGCTGGCTGAATTTTTACACTCATGTGAAGCTCCTTGCTGAAATATCTTCTTATTGTGATTCCTGCACACGTATTCATATATCTACGACTTCACCGGCCTGAAGGGTGTCGACATGCGGACCATCACGCTCAGCTTCGAGGGCGGGGCGAGCCTGGAGCTCGGGATTGAGCAGATGATGTACTTCAGTGACCCCCACAACATCTTCTTCGTGGCGTGCCTGGCTGCGGTGTGCCCGAGCTCAGGCAGCGGCGGCGCACGGCGAGGGGAGGAAGGGGCAGCCCCGTCTGGCTCCGGCGCCGTCCCACCAGATCTTTGCGACCTGGAGTTCTGGAGCCCTCCAATTCAAGAGCATTAATGGGCAAGGAGCGTGCGTGCAGCAACGTTTCCATAATTTAAGGGGGCAAATTTTCTAAAGCTCTGTTAGAGAGGACTACTACGGGCACGAAGCCGAGCTCCGCATCCAAGTCATCCAAAGTTCAAATTGCAAATTTTAAATTTGAATTGTTGGGCCCTCCGGTAAAGGAGAATCCCCTTCAAAAATTAGCGTATGCTGCTAATTGCAGTGTGCACACGGTATTCTTTAGTAAAAGGCGAAAGAATAGTTCGCTTTGTGCCCGCTGCGCAGCTGCGTGCCTTCGAATGGACGCCCTGGCCCTCCTTATATACTGCTCCCTCCTAGCGCTGCGACTCCGAGGAGCGATGTGGGACTAATCTCTCGGGGAAGTGCGAGCCTCCGCTCCGCGCAGCCGCAAGTAGGTGGAGAAGGCCGAGGCAATGGGCTCACGGCCGGACAACCCTGTGGGCTTCTTGGCCCGGTGATACTACTACCGGGGAGCAAATGCCAGAGGCTTGCCTAAAAAAAAAAGCAAATGCCAGAGGCGGCACGACGCAATACGAGATACGTACTTGCTTGTCCGGTGTTGAGCACCTGTGCTGCATGTATTCTCATCAATAAAACCCCCTCAAAAAAATGTTGTGTTGCATTCCCTCAAAAAAAGAGTTGTATTGCAGGCATGCATGGAGGATGTTGCTTGGACATGGCTGTTTTTCTTGATCTAATTGACAAATCTCATGTATGTCGACAGCATTTTAGCATCTCTATTTTGGCAATATAAATAGGCGGGTACGCACACCATATGATACTGGATCAAACTCTCCATGAGAATTCATAGTTGCATTATTTGTAGCTTCCTTACTAGAAAAGACAGATGAAATTTGAAAGGGTTTGACAATTTCCGTAGTCCCCTCGTTTTCGAGCAAGAAAGTGGATACACTAACACGCAGAATCTAGCTGAATTCAACGATCGAACACAAGCTCATACACACCCACAAAATGCAACAGGCGAGCCCTGGGGTTGCCAAAGCTGTCGACGAACAGAACACTTTCTAAAACAACCGAGTCAAGTGTCTGAACAATACATACACTAGACGAGAACCTAATCACTACGCGAAACTAGTTTTCAGAGTGTTTACACAGCCAAAAAGAATAACGCCGGCTAAAACTCTCTACTGCCTCCAGAAAGTGAGAATCACAGCCTCACAATCGCAAGGTTGTTTGCCAGCTGAACAGTGTTCAGGAGAAGATCCTCCGGGACCATGTCGGGACGGCCACCGCCGGTTGTTGCGCCGCAGCAGCCGTTGCGAGGCTAGCCGCTTTTTCTTTCGCCTCCAGTATCCGTGCTCCCTTCGGGTCAGCCAGAAGGGACTTCTGGAAGGACTGCGGAAATCCTGTTGCGATGATGGTCACGTGGATCTCGCCGTTATAACGGTCGTCGACCACAGCTCCGAAAATTATGTTGGCCGAGGGATCAGCCAAGCTTGTCACGATCTGCAGAAAGGGGATGAGTGGTGGTTACTTCCAAAGCAGTTGAACAGTACATCCCATCCATGTCAACCACCTAAATATTCTCGACGTTCTCATGGCCAATTCTTCAAAGATTATTCAAAGATAACAGTAAGGAGTCGTACACACACACCTGAGACACCTTGTTCACTTCTTGCAGAGTGATGTCCTTCCCGCCGGTGATATTGTACACGACACCAGTAGCTGCCTCAATGGACGACCCTATCAAAGGGGCAAGAGTTGCCTGCTCGGCAGCTTCTTGGGCACGGTTTTTGCTGGAAGAAACACCAACGCCGAGCATGGCAGTTCCAGAATTTTTCATCACAGCTTTCACATCGGCAAAATCAACATTCACGAGCCCAGGTATCTGCAGAGTTTCAGATAAGTATTATGTCATCTTACTACTATGAAGATGTCAACTGGTCATGGCGATCTATTCATGTGTGGCTTACACCACATGTTGAATTTGTCACAGCTGGTTGGAATGAGGGAAAACTTGGAACTAAAAATCATTTTAAGCATACAGTATTGTTTTTTAACAATAGCAAAAACAATCTTTTTAAGCATACAGTGTTGTTTTTAACCATAGCAAAAACACACGTACATTGTGCTAGTCACAACTAAGTAACTGCAGCATAGAGAAGGGCAAAACCTACCGTGATAATGTCTGATATTCCTTGGACACCCTGCCGAAGGACATCATCTGCAAGGAGAAACGCGTCTTGCAAGGGCATATTCTCATCGGCAATATCTAACAACCGATCATTTGGGATCACAATCAGAGTGTCAACACTTCTTTCCAGCTTCTCCAATGCTTCGAGTGCCTGAAGTGGTAAGAAATTTAAAAAACTAGAGAAAAACAAAGGCTACTTAAGCAGGAGTGGTCCAAAACAAATACCAAGCACTGCAAACAGAAATTCCAATGACTAGCAATCAAATGAATCCATATCAGCAGATGATGGGTAGCTAATAATCAAATGCGTTTTAGGGGTATTTTCACAAAACAAATAGCAACAAATTGTATACAGCAGCATTAGGGGACTGACGCTAAGACTACTGTAAGGACTGAAAATGACATTGCGAGAGGTAGGGCTAACTCTTGTAGCTGGTGTTTGCATAGCAGTCTTCTATGTGATAAAAAAGAAGTGATGTATGCAAAAGTCATTCCAACCTTAATCAAAATTACCAAATATTGTTCAACAGGACACCAAAAATGATTTATACTCAGGTTAAAATACATACCTGTAGAGAGCGCTTGCGTCCTTCAAAGCTGAATGGGTAGGTGACAACACCAACAGTAAGATAACCAGCTTCCTTTGCTATCTGGGCAACAACTGGAGCAGCACCGGAGCCAGTACCCCCTCCCATCCCAGCTGTTATGAAGACAAGGTCTGAATCTCGGAGGGCATTGGCTATAACTTCCTTCGATTCCTCAGCAGCCTGTTCTCCCAAATTAGGGTTTCCACCGGTACCTGTTTGCACAAACATACTTAGTCAGTCCAGTTAACATATATGTTATCAGGAAAATGTCTGTAAAGACAGAATTCTTTCATAAGAAAACAGAAAGTATTACCCAGCCCACGAGTCAATTGTTCTCCAATTTGTAGCGGATGCTGCGCCTGGGAATTCACAAGAGCCTGGGAGTCTGTGTTTATAGCATAAAACTCGATACCCTGAAATTGTATAATGCAGTCATCAGTGTTGGGGAAAACAGACAAGGAATGTGCAATCATCATCACTGTAACATTATACTGCATTAGACTTCCCTAGATGGTTCTGTGAAGGCAAGGAATAATTTCCAATCTATAAGCACACATTTCGTTGTTTAGGGAACAGTGTAGTAAGCATACACACACCTTTCACATCAGCCTACATAGACTCGTATGCTGAACTAAAGCGCATCGCGAGCGGTGGCCTCAGGAAATGGATTCAGAGCACGGAAACGATGCCGCGGATTAACTCGTTCACTCGCTAAGTTCGAATTTCAAATCAGACTAGGAAATGGATCTACACGCCGAGCACGGGACAGAAAGCAACCCCGGTTCCGCGGGGGCAGGGGAGGGGGTCCAAGCAAGGGGCACCGCACTACCTGGAGGCCGCTGCCGATCATGCGGTTGACGGCGTTGTTGCCGCCGCCTCCCACGCCCACGACCTTTATCCTCGCCGTCTCCACGGGCGCGAACGCGAAGGAGCACCGCACGGCCGCATGGCGCGGCCGCCGCGGCTGGTTCCGGCACCCGCCTCTATGGGGTCCACGGGGAGGCAGGCCTGGGAGGTGGAGGAGGGCGGAGGCCGACGAGGTGGACGGCGCCATTTTCCCTTGGCCGTGGGGGGAATGGGGATGGGGAGAGGTGGCCGGGATGAGAGGAGAGGGGATCTGGCGTGCAATACTCTAGGGTTTTGGGGGATTTTTGGAGGGTTTTGCTGGGCTGGTTTCTCGAAATCGACCAAAATATCCCCTGTCGTGTCTACAGTACCTTCCTGGTTGCGGTCGGGCGGTTTTATTTGTCATTTCTTTCTTCTGCAAATCTGCAAAAAAGGAAAAAAGTTCAGCAAAACGTGAAAATGTGAGATAATATACTTTTTGAAACTTCGGTAACTTTGTTTAATCAAAGACAGTTAGTGCATCGGTAAGTTTGATGCGCCAAGTCTAAGTGTAGCATGTACAATGATGAAATTGACAAGATAACACATTTTTATCGTGTCGTTTGTGTCAAGAACGCACAAAGATGTGTTGTTTTGTCAGTTTTTCATGCATTATATGTATGTGCAAATATAAGTTGCTCCCCAAGCTTTGCGGGTTCTTTTGGATACACGAATTATGCATTGTGAGCCTATGACAATGCTTATGTTGCTACTTTAAAAAAAAACACCCTCATATATTAATCAGCTTAAAAACATGCTTACAATCGTTCATTAAAGAATATACCACACGGGGCAGAACACTATAGTAAAGAAGACCGTCCGACCTATTGTCAAACCTAAATTTGGCAATCTCATAAGCTGCCATGTTTGTCTAGCGTTTGATCTTAACGATTTTGAGATTATTTATAAGCTTCATAATGCTCCGTGCTTCCCACTTAAGATCAACAAAAGGGACCTGATAAGAAAATTATTTGCAAGAAAAGAAAGCACGAAAGAGCTATCAGATTCTACAATAATGAGTTTATTGAGACTGATACCAACATAGAGCCCGGCAAGGCACGCACGAATCTCCGCTTCATCAACACACGTGCACGGCCCAGTAAAATCCCAAGAAAGGATGACTACCTGGCTAAAGAAACGACAACAAATAATGGTAGCCATGACCAGTGTTTGGTTTGGCTGATTAGACAATATTATTGACTAGTGAGCGTCTTCTTATGAGATTCATAACTTACAACAATTGTGTTACTTCTTTTGGTAACTAACACTTGGTTACATGTTTTGAAGGGATTAAGGCAAAATCCTATGACATGACGTCGGTTTCTAGAATTTCTTTATTTGTTTGGCTGGCAAGAGCACGGCCTGACCTTGGTTTCTATGGGAGCTCGGCTCTAATGACCCTATCTGTTTCCTTATCTTGGCGAGCTCGGCGGAGGCCAAGGCGGCCTCATCGAGTTCCACGTTGGCAACCTCAGCTTCGTAGGCCTTTTGAGCTCCCCCGTAAGGTATTTGTGCCATTTGAGCCCGACATCTTTAGCTGTAGATAGGCGTAGGATGGGACCGCCATGAATTTCACATATGCAGGCCTGCCCAAGATCATGTGCTAGCCGCTCTGAAAGGGAGCGACCTAAACTGTACGATTTTTCTTCGGTAGTTGTGCTCGTCTCTGAAGATGACCTCGATCTCGATCTACCGCAGGGGAGACATTGGGCGTCCCGACACCACCCCATGAAACCACACGTGCGTCCGACCTATGTGGGCTAGACACTGAGATATTCATCTTCTCTAGGGTGTTAGTGAAGATAATATTGAGGTCGTGGCCTCCATCCATTAGGACGCATGAGAGGCAGCAACCCCCCATGATTGGATCTAGCACCAAGGCATGCTTGCCTGGATGGACGACGTCCTCGAGGTGATCCCCGACGTCGAATTTCACCATTTCCTAGGTCTACGCAAGTCGCTCGTTGGTTGCGTTTTCTGCTGCGTAGATCGCCTGTCGCCCAAGTTTCTGGTTTCGGCGTGTATCTGCCGTCGTGGATATCATATTCACGGATGTCTCGCGAGCGGGCTGACGGCTTTGTGGAGCCTGTACAACGCCTCGCTCGCGTTTCCACGCGAGGTGGTTAGGGCTAGGGTTCTCATCGTACATGTGGTTGACGGGGTGTGAGGGCGAGATGTCGAAAAAGTCGACCTGATCCATTGGAGACCGGCTCAAAAGAGTCGAACGTGAGGGATTGGCCTGGCGGGAGCTTGCCGTCCTCTTTTGATTCTCCGCACCGGGTTAGGTCTCCAATCAACGACGTCATTACTTGGTGCGCCAACTAACGTGAGGGATTGGCTTGGCGGTAGGGTTCATGATGAGATCAGAAGTACCGAGACGGAGTCTGCACACACTATTTACCCAGGTTTGGGCCTCCGAAGAGTAATCCCCTACATCCTGCTTCTTCTTGTTATTCATGGTGAAGGGATACCTCATGGAGAGGATTACAATGGTGTACCGAATTACTACCGAGAGTTTGGATCTAAGATTGGATGATGAATGAGGACCTAGATCTCCCTTTATAGACATGAGAGGTATATGGTTTACATGGGGGTAGATGTCATCTACGGCGCCGCCGCCCTCTAGTCTTGGAGAGCACGAAGGTCGCCCCCACCTCTTAGGGCTTCCTCCTAGTCTGGTCCTAGCGGGCCTTGTGTATCTGGCAAGGTCGGGCCCCTTTATGTTAGGTACCCCGAGTACAGGAGCCCGTCAGCGGAACTTTCCGTTTATCTATATCCATTATGTAGCTCAAATCGACACACAATAAACCCATATCATGGTCCAACAACTAGAACGCTAATACCTAACCTAATTCTGTTCTATGTTTTACAAATCCGTGCCAGCAGTAACATGATATGCGCCATACACCTATCAATGGTAAAGCATTCCACATGCCACTCACTCATCCTTGTTGTAGTGTCCAGGCGTGACCATGTGGTGCGGCTGGTTTAGGTGTTAGGGCAATGGCTTAGGAAAACATCGATATATATATATATATTATAGTGATATCAATCTAAATTATTGTTGGTTTGCTTGTGTTTCTCTCAATGGTTCAAGGGGTCTTTTAGTTATTACACACATCCAATTTTGTATCCGAGTTTGCACCATATTTGCTATCCATTTGTTCCCGTTAGTATTTGTTTCCGGGGTTTCTATATTCGTTTCCACTTTCGAAAAGAAATATGAAAACACATGTGGCAACACTTAGTTTCGTCTGCTTTTGCTCCATTTTCACCCCCTCTCGTGAACCAAACATGATGTTCGATTAATGGTTAGTTATTAAACGAGACATATCACGAGCCTCGGTGTTAGATTTCTTACTCCCATGTCTAAAGACAATTCTCTCTCGGTCGTTGCATCGATCTTGATATCCTCAAGGATTTGACCGTATAAGCATTTTGTCGACCCTTGGATACCATGTGTAACCTCCGGATAGTCAGAGGCCAGACACAATACTAGCCAAAAATGAAGGTCACCCATGAGATTGAGAGCCTCTCTGCATGCCATAGTTGCGAGACTACTCGGGATGAGTGATGCCATTGAAGACAATGGCGTGCCCTTGTAAGTGTCATCCTCCCATATGCATGAAGGAAATATGCCCTAGAGGCAATAATAAAGTTATTATTTATTTCCTTATATCATGATAAATGTTTATTATTCATGCTAGAATTGTATTAACCGGAAACATAATACATGTGTGAATACATAGACAAACAGAGTGTCACTAGTATGCCTCTACTTGACTAGCTCGTTAATCAAAGATGGTTATGTTTCCTAACCATGGACAAAAGAGTTGTTATTTGATTAACGAGGTCACATCATTAGTTGAATGATCTGATTGACATGACCCATTCCATTAGCTTAGCACCCGATCGTTTAGTATGTTGCTATTGCTTTCTTCATGACTTATACATGTTCCTATGACTATGAGATTATGCAACTCCCGTTTGCCGGAGGAACACTTTGGGTGCTACCAAACATCACAACATAACTGGGTGATTATAAAGGAGTACTACAGGTGTTTCCAATGGTAGATGTTGGGTTGGCGTATTTCGAGAATAGGATTTGTCACTCCGATTGTCGGAGATGTATCTCTGGGCCCTCTCGGCAATACACATCACATAAGCCTTGCAAGCATTATAACTAAGATGTTAGTTATGAGATGATGTATTACGGAACGAGTAAAGAGACTTGCCGGTAACGAGATTGAACTAGGTATTGGATACCGACGACCGAATCTCGGGCAAGTAACATACCGATGACAAAAGGGAACAACGTATGTTGTTATGCGGTCTGACCGATAAAGATCTTCGTAGAATATGTAGGAGCCAATATGGGCATCCAGGTCCCGCTATTGGTTATTGACCGGAGACGTGTCTCGGTCATGTCTAAATTATTCTCGAACCGTAGGGTCCGCACGCTTAAGGTTTCGATGACAGTTATATTATGAGTTTATGAGTTTTGATGTACCGAAGGAGTTCGGAGTCCCGGATGAGATAGGGGACATGACGAGGAGTCTCGAAATGGTCGAGACGTAAAGATTGATATATTGGAAGCCTATGTTTGGACATCGGAAGTGTTCCGGGTGAAATCGGGATTTTACCGGATTACCGGGAAGGGTTACCGGAACCCCCCGGGAGCCAAATGGGCCAACATGGGCCTTAGTGGAAAGGTGAGAGGGCAGCCCACATAGGGCTGCGCCTCCCCCCCTCTCCCTAGTACTATTAGGACTAGGAGAGGGGCCGGCCACCTCTCTCTTTCACTTCCCACTTGGGAATCCTAGTTGGACTAGGATTGGAGGGGGGAGTCCTACTCCCGGTAGGAGTAGGACTCCTCCTGCGCCTCCCTCCTTTGGCCGGCCAGCCTCCCCCCCTCCATCCTTTATATACGGGGGCAGGGGACACCCCAAGACACACAAGTTGATCCTTGAGATCGTTCCTTAGCCGTGTGCGGTGCCCCCTGCCACCAAATTCCACCTCGATCATACCGTTGTAGTGCTTAGGCGAAGCCCTGCATCGGTAGTACATCAAGATCGTCACCACGCCGTCGTGCTGACGGAACTCCTCCCCGAAGCTTTGCTGGATCGGAGCCCGGGGATCGTCATCGAGCTGAACGTGTGCTAAGAACTCGGAGGTGCCGGAGTAACGGTGCTTGGATCGGTCGGATCGGGAAGACGTACGACTACTTCCTCTACGTTGTGTGATCGCTTCCGCAGTCGGTCTGCGTTGGTACGTAGACAACACTCTCCCCTCTCGTTGCTATGCATCACCATGATCTTGCGTGTGCGTAGGAAAATTTTCGAAATTACTACGTTCCCCAACAGTGGCATCCGAGCCCAGGTTTTATGGTTTGATGTTATTTGCACGAGTAGAACACAAGTGAGTTGTGGGCGATACAAGTCATACTGCCTACCAGCATGTCATACTTTGGTTCGGCGGTATTGTTGGGTGAGATGATCCGGACCAACCTTACGCGTACTCTTACGCGAGACCGGTTCCCTCGACGTGCTTTGCACATAGATGGCTTGCGGAAGACTGTCTCTCCAACTTTAGTTGAACCAAGTGTGACTACGCCCGGTCCTTGAGAAGGTTAAAACGGAGTCTATTTGACGAACTATCGTTGTGGTTTTGATGCGTAGGTGAGATGAGTTCTTACTTAAGCCCGTAGCAGCCACGTAAAATTTGCAACAACAAAGTAGAGGACGTCTAACTTGTTTTTGCAGGGCATGTTGTGATGTGATATGGTCAAGGCATGATGCTGATTTTATTGTATGAGATGATCATGTTTTGTAACCGAGTTATCGGCAACTGGCAGGAGCCATATGGTTGTCGCTTTATTGTATGCAATGCAATCGCGATGTAATGCTTTACTTTATTACTAAGCGGTAGTGATAGTCGTGGAAGCATAAGATTGGCGAGACGACAACGATGCTACGATGGAGATCAAGGTGTCGCGCCGGTGACAATGGTGATCATGACGGTGCTTCGGAGATGGAGATCACAAGCACAAGATGATGATGGCCATATCATATCACTTATATTGATTGCATGTGATGTTTATCTTTTTATGCATCTTATCTTGCTTTGATTGACGGTAGCATTATAAGATGATCTCTCACTAAATTATCAAGAAGTGTTCTCCCTGAGTATGCACCGTTGCCAAAGTTCGTCGTGCCCAGACACCACGTGATGATCGGGTGTGATAAGCTCTACGTCCATCTACAACGGGTGCAAGCCAGTTTTGCACACGCAGAATACTCAGGTTAAACTTGACGAGCCTAGCATATGCAGATATGGCCTCGGAACACAAAGACCGAAAGGTCGAGCGTGAATCATATAGTAGATATGATCAACATGACGATGTTCACCATTGAAAACTACTCCATCTCACGTGATGATCGGTTATGGTTTAGTTGATTTGGATCACGTGATCACTTAGAGGATTAGAGGGATATCTATCTAAGTGGGAGTTCTTAAGTAATATGATTAACTGAACTTAAACTTATCATGAACTTAGTCCTGGTAGTATTTTGCAAATTATGTTGTAGATCAATAGCTCGCATTGTTGCTTCCCTGTGTTTATTTTGATATGTTCCTAGAGAAAATTGTGTTGAAAGATGTTAGTAGCAATGATGCGGATTGGATCCGTGATCTGAGGATTATCCTCATTGCTGCACAGAAGAATTATGTCCTTGATGCACCGCTAGGTGACAGACCTATTGCAGGAGCAGATGCAGACGTTATGAACGTTTGGCTAGCTCAATATGATGACTACTTGATAGTTTAGTGCACCATACTTAACAGCTTAGAATCGGGACTTCAAAGACGTTTTGAACGTCATGGACCATATGAGATGTTCCAGGAGTTGAAGTTAATATTTCAAGCAAATACCCGAGTTGAGAGATATGAAGTCTCCAACAAGTTCTATAGCTAAAAGATGGAGGAGAATCGCTCAACTAGTGAGCATGTGCTCAGATTGTCTGGGTACTACAATCGCTTGAATCAAGTGGGAGTTAATCTTCCAGATAAGATAGTGATTGACAGAATTCTCTAGTCATCATCACTAAGTTAGTAGAACTTCGTGATGAACTATAATATGCAAGGGATAACGGAAACAACTCCCAAGCTCTTCGTGATGCTGAAATCAACGAAGGTAGAAATCAAGAAAAACATCAAGTGTTGATGGTTGACAAGACCACTAGTTTCAAGAAAAGGGCAAAGGGAAGAAGGGGAACTTCAAGAAGAACGGCAAGCAAGTTGCTGCTCAAGTGAAGAAGCCCAAGTCTGATCCTAAACCTGAGACTAAGTGCTTCTACTGCAAAGGGACTGGTCACTGGAAGCGGAACTACCCCAAGTGATTGGCAGACAAGAAGGATGGCAGAGTGAACATAAGTATATTTGATATACATGTTATCGATGTGTACTTTACTAGTGTTTATAGCAAACCCCTCAGTATTTGATACTAGTTCAGTTGCTAAGATTAGTAACTCGAAACGGGAGTTGCAGAATAAACAGAGACTAGTTAAGGGTGAAGTGACGATGTGTGTTGGAAGTAGTTCCAAGATTGATATGATCATCATCACACACTCCCCTATACTTTCGGGATTAGTGTTGAACTTAAATAAGTGTTATTTGGTTTTTACGTTGAGCATGAATATGATTTGATCATGTTTATTGCAATACGGTTATTCATTAAAGTCAGAGAATAATTGTTGTTCTGTTTACATGAATAAAACCTTATATGGTTACACACCCAATGAAAATAGTTCATTGGATCTCGGTCTTAATAATACACATATTCATAATATTGAAACCAAAAGATGCAAAGTTAATAATGATAGTGCAACTTATTTGTGGCACTGCTGTTTAGGTCATATTGGTATAAAGCGCATGAAGAAACTCCACGCTGATGGGATTTTGGAATCACTTGATTATGAATCACTTGATGCTTGCGAACCATGCCTTATGGGCAAGATGACTAAAACGCCGTTCTCCGGAACAATGAAGCAAGCAACAGATTTGTTGGAAATCATACATACTGATGTATGTGGTCCGATGAATATTAAGGCTTGCAGCAGGTATCATTATTTTCTGACCTTCACAGATGATTTGAGCAGATATGGGGATATCTACTTGATGAAACATAAGTCTGAAACATTTGAATAGTTCAAAGAATTTCAGAGTGAAGTGGAAAATCATCGTAACAAGAAAATAAAGTTTCTACGATCTGATCGTGGAAAAGAGTATTTGAGTTACGAGTTTGGTCTTCAGTTAAACCAATGTGAAATAGTTTCACTACTCACGCCACCTGGAACACCACAGCATAATGGTGTGTCCGAACGTCATAACCGTACTTTATTGGATATAGTGCAATCTATGATGTCTCTTACCGATTTACCACTATTGTTTTTGGGGTCATGCATTAGAGACAGCTGCATTCACGTTAAAAAAAGGGGCACCATCTATATCCGTCGAGACGACGCCTTATGAACTATGGTTTGGCAAGAAACCAAAGTTGTCGTTTCTTAAAGTTTGGGGTTGCGATGCTTATATGAAAAAGTTTCATCCTGATAAGCTCAAAACTCAAATCGGAGAAGTGCATCTTCATAGGATATCCAAAGGAAACTATTGGATACACCTTCTATCACAGATCCGAAGGCAAGACTTTTGTTGCTAAATTCGGAAACTTTCTGGAGAAGGAGTTTCTCTCGAAAGAAGTGAGTGGGAGGAAAGTAGAACTTGACGAGGTAACTGTACCTGCTCCCTTATTGGAAAATAGTACATCACAGAAAACTGTTTCTGCGACACCTATACCAATTAGTGAGGAAGCTAATGATGATGATCATGAAGCTTCAGGACAAGATACTACTGAACCACGTAGATCAACCAGAGTGAGATCCGCACCAGAGTGGTACGGTAATCCAGTACTGGAAGTCATGCTACTAGATCATGATGAACCTACGAATTATGAAGAAGCGATGGTGAGCCCAGATTCCGCAAAGTGGCTTGAAGCCATGAAATCTGAGATGGGATCCATGTATGAGAACAAAGTATGGACTTTGGTTGACTTGCCCAATGATCGGCAAGCAATTGAGAATAAATGGATCTTCAAGAAAAAGACTGACGCTGACGGTAATATTACTGTCTATAAAGCTCGACTTGTCGCAAAAGGTTTTCGACAAGTTCAAGGGGTTGACTACGATGAGACCTTCTCACCCGTAGCGATGCTTAAGTCCGTCAGAATTATGTTAGCAATTGCTGCGTTTTATGATTATGAAATATGGCAAATGGATGTCAAAACTGCATTCCTGAATGGATTTCTGGAAGAAGAGTTGTATATGATGCAACCAGAAGGTTTTGTCAATCCAAAAGGTGCTAACAAAATGTGCAAGCTCCAGCGATCCATCTGTGGACTGGTGCAAGCATCTCGGAGTTGGAATATACGCTTTGATGAGTTGATCAAAGCATATAGTTTTATACAGACTTGCGGTGAAGCCTGTATTTACAAGAAAGTGAGTGGGAGCACTACAGCATTTCTGATAAGTATATGTGAATGACATATTGTTGATCGGAAATGATGTAGAATTATTCTGTAAAGCATAAAGGAGTGCTTGAAAGGAGTTTTTCAAAGAAAGACTTCGGTGAAGCTGCTTACATATTGAGCTTCAAGATCTATAGAGATAGATCAGGACGCTTGATAAGATTTTTTCAATAAGTACATACATTGACAAGATTTTGAAGTAGTTCAAAATGGAACAGTCAAAGAAAGAGTTCTTGCCTGTATTATAAGGTGTGAAGTTGAGTAAGACTCAAAGCCCGACCACGGTAGAAGATAGAAAGAGAATGAAAGTCATTCCCTATGCCTTGGCCATAGGTTCTATAAAGTATGCCATGCTGTGTACCAGATCTATTGTATACCCTGCACTGATTTGGCAAAGGAATACAATAGTGATCTAGGAGTAGATCACTGGACAGCGGTCAGAATTATCCTTAGTGAAATAAGGATATGTTTCTCGATTATGGACGTGATAAAAAGGTTCGTCGTAAAGGGTTACGCCGATGCAAGTTTTGACACTAATCTAGATGACTCTAAGTCTCGGTCTAGATACATATTGAAAGTGGGAGCAATTAGCTAGAGTAGCTCCATGCAGAGCATTGTTGACATAGAAATTTGCAAAATACATGTGGATCTGAATGTGGCAGACCCGTTGACTAAGATTCTCTCACAATCAAAACATGATCACACCTTAGTACTCTCTGGGTGTTAATCACATAGCGATGTGAACTAGATTAATGAATCTAGTAAACCCTTTGGGTGTTGGTCACATGGCGATGTGAACTATGGGTGTTAATCACATGATGATGTGAACTATCGATGTAAATCACATGGCGATGTGAACTAGATTATTGACTCTAGTGCAAGTGGGAGACTGAAGGAAATATGCCCTAGAGGCAATAATAAAGTTATTATTTATTTCCTTATATCATGATAAATGTTTATTATTCATGCTAGAATTGTATTAACCGGAAACATAATACATGTGTGAATACATAGACAAACAGAGTGTCACTAGTATGCCTCTACTTGACTAGCTCGTTAATCAAAGATGGTTATGTTTCCTAACCATGGACAAAAGAGTTTGAAAGAACATGCGGTGCCCCCATGTTTGGTTTTGGTAATTGATGACAATCTCTATGGACTAATGGTTGCCTTGAGTTATATTTGAAGGTTTTGTCCATAGGCTTTTCTTGGAGTACATGTGTTGGTTTCAATAAGAGTTTGTGTCGACCAAGGTGCTATTCAAGGAATTACCTAAAGATTGGTCTTGTGAGAGATTGATCAAGACTAAGTTAAAGAGTGAATCAAGTTGATCAACCCACAAAGCGTAGAAGATGTACCGAGAGGGATCAAGTGATCCCATGGTATGGTAAGCATTGTCAATTACGCTTTGTGTACTAACCCATGGTCTTCGTGAGGGTTCTTTGTGGGGTTAGGTTGCGTTGTGCAAGTTCAAGTGGAGCACCACGAAGAGATCAAATGCTTGAAGCGTGCTATACTTTGTGGTGACAATGGACCTATGAAGATGTGCGGAAGAGTAGCTCACCCATAGTAGAGTATGGGGGAGCAATCAACTAGTCTTCATCGACTCAACACAATCAAGAAAGGTTGCGGTGTGCAAGTTCAAGTGGAGAATCACGAAGAGATCAAATGCTTGAAGCTTGCCGTCCATTGTGGTGACAATGGACTCATGAAGATGTGCGGAAGAAAGGCTCACCCATAGTGGAGTATGGGGGAGCAATCAACTAGTCTTTATCGAGCCAACACAATCAAGAAAGGTGGTCCAACTTGAGGGAGTCAAGATCGTCATCATCTAGCTCAAGTGGACCATGTGCAAGGCAAAGGTTTGCCCTTGGTAGGTTTTCTATTTTACCGGTCTCATGATGGTAGTTGGGAGACCGGGTTATAGGATCGATTGCCGTACTATCAAGGGGGGCTCTCGATGAGTAGCTTGATCGTATCGTTCGCTGAGAGCTCAAACCATTGCATCCTTGCATCATCTTTCTTGGTTCTTGTTTGGTTCTCTTTGTGAGTCTTAGAGCTTATGGTCATCTTGATGACAAGCTTGAGTTCATCGAAAACGGAGTTCGCATGCATCTTCTATGATGTTTTCGATGTTGGAGGTTTTGCCGGTTCTTCTCGGTTGGAGGTTTCACTCCTCTATTTGTTGGCATACCTCCCCTGCCTCTTCTTACTATAACCAGTCGTTGTTTTGATGCTACTCGTCGTCTTGTTTTCAACAAGCTTGAGTTTGCTCAATTCGGAGCTCATATGCAGAAGTTATGGCAGTTCTGGTTTTCTGGACTATGGTTTTTCTCCTGGACCCAGCGGTAGTACCGCGGTCCATAGCGGTAGTGCGGCTGAGACTCCCTAAGCGGTAGTACCGCTCCCCGGAGCGGTAGTACCGCTGGGTGGCCTCAGCGGCAGTACCTCTGCGGTTCCGTGCTACTACCGTCCTGTCACTGCGTCTGTAGCGGTAGTACCGCTCCTCGGAGCGGTAGTACCGCTTGCTGGGCTCAGCCGCAGTACCGTGGTGGCATGGTGCTCCTTCCGCTTTGATTCTTGCGCGCATTTTCTCGTGTCGGGTTTTGCGGTACTAGCTGCGGCAGTAGTGGCGGCAGTACTGCTTGAGAGCGGTAGTACCGCTCTACCTCCGCGGTAGTACCGCCCTGGGCCCCTGCCCCAGCCCTTCTCTTCTGGCGCGGTAGTACTGCATGAGGGGGAGCGGTAGTACCGCTTGAGGGCGGCAGTACCGCTCTACCTCAGCGGTAGTACCGCTCTCTGCGGGGCTGAGTGGGGGTTAACGGTTGGATTTTCCCCCTCCTATAAAAGGGGGTCTTCTTCCCCATTGAACCCAATCTTTTGAGCTCATGTTCTTCCCCCATTGTTGACCTTCTTCGAGCTTGCTAACTCTCAATCCCTCCATGGATTCTTGCTAGTTTTTGAGGGAAAAGAGAGAGGAGATCTAGATCCACATTTCCACCAATCACTTTCTCCTCTATGTGAGGGGAACCCCTTGGATCTAGATCTTGGAGTTCTTGGTGTTCTCTTTCCTGTTCTTCCTCTCATTTTCCTCCCTAGCATTAGTTGCTTCGGTGGGATTTGAGAGAGAAGGACTTGGGCACTCCGTGTGCCCTTGCCATTGCATTTGGTGCATCGGTTTGAGTTCTCCACGTGATACGTGGAAGTTACAAGTTGAGAAGCTTATTACTCTTGGGTGCTTGGTACCCTTGAGCTTGTTCCTCTTGGGTGCTTGGGCGCCCTAGACGGTTGTTGGTGTTCGGAGCTCAATCATTGTGGTGCAAAGCTCCGGGCAAGCATCTGGGTCTCCAATTAGGTTGTGGAGATCGCCTCGAGCAATTTGACGGGTACCGGTGACCGCCCCCAAGGGTTGCCAAAGTGTACGGGTTCGGTGACCGCCCCCAAGGGTTGCCATTTGTACGGGTTCGGTGACCGCCATCAAGGGTCCCTTAGTGGAATCACGGCATCTTGCATTGTGCGAGAGCGTGAGGAGATTACGGTGGCCCTAGTGGCTTCTTGGGGAGCATTGTGCCTCCACACCGCTCCAAACGGAGATTAGCATCCGCAAGGGTGTGAACTTCGGGATACATCATCGTCTCCGCGTGCCTCGGTTATCTCTTACCCGAGCCCCTTTACTTATGCACTTTACTTTGTGATAGCCATATTGTTTCTTGTCATATATCTTGCTATCACATAGTTGTGTATCTTGCTTAGCATAAGTTGTTGGTGCACATAGGTGAGCCTAGTTGTTTTAGGTTTTGTGCTTGACAAATTAACCGCTAGGTTTATTCCGCATTTGTTCAAGCCTAAACCGTAATTATTTTAAAACGCCTATTCACCCCCCCTCTAGGCGACATCCACGATCTTTCAATTGGTATCAGAGCCTCGTCTCTCTTTTTAGGGCTTAACCGCCTAGAGAGTAAGGATGTCGACTAGGGGATTAGGATTCTCTGACACTCTTAGTTTCGATGGCACAAATTTTGATGTTTGGGTAATTCGCATGCTTAATCTCTTTAGGGTCATGGACCCAAATTTAGAGCGAATTGTAGATATGGGTTTTTCTCCTCCGAAGGATCCCCAAAGATGATCTTTAGAGGATGAGAAAAACTCTTATCTCAATGCTCAAGCTTCTAATGTGCTTTTCGATGCTTTGAGCAATGTAGTTTTATTTCAACTCATGCCGTTCCGGGATGCTCATGAGTTGTGGACAAAGCTTCAAGATAAATATGGAGTGTCCAAGATTTGTGGGGATGATTGTTCTCCCTCCACCTCCGGTCGTATAGTCTTCTCAACTTCTTCTACTTCACCTACATGTGGTTTGCCACAAGGTAATGATATGGTGAGTAGTGTTGGTCATTGCAATGATGATAGTATGTTTATTGTGGATGATCCTTCATCACTATCTTTTGGCAATGCTCCTTCTTTGGGCTTTAACACTGACGAGGAGTCTCGAAATGGTCGAGACGTAAAGATTGATATATTGGAAGCCTATGTTTGGACATCGGAAGTGTTCCGGGTGAAATCGGGATTTTACCGGATTACCGGGAAGGGTTACCGGAACCCCCCGGGAGCCAAATGGGCCAACATGGGCCTTAGTGGAAAGGTGAGAGGGCAGCCCACATAGGGCTGCGCCTCCCCCTCTCCCTAGTCCTATTAGGACTAGGAGAGGGGCCGGCCACCTCTCTCTTTCACTTCCCACTTGGGAATCCTAGTTGGACTAGGATTGGAGGGGGGAGTCCTACTCCCGGTAGGAGTAGGACTCCTCCTGCGCCTCCCTCCTTTGGCCGGCCAGCCTCCCCCCTCCATCCTTTATATACGGGGGCAGGGGACACCCCAAGACACACAAGTTGATCCTTGATATCGTTCCTTAGCCGTGTGTGGTGCCCCCTGCCACCAAATTCCACCTCGATCATACCGTTGTAGTGCTTAGGCGAAGCCCTGCGTCGGTAGTACATCAAGATCGTCACCACGCCGTCATGCTGACGGAACTCCTCCCCGAAGCTTTGCTGGATCGGAGCCCGGGGATCGTCATCGAGATGAACGTGTGCTAATAACTCGGAGGTGCCGGAGTAACGGTGCTTGGATCGGTCGGATCGGGAAGACGTACGACTACTTCCTCTACGTTGTGTGATCGCTTCCGCAGTCGGTCTGCGTTAGTACGTAGACAACACTCTCCCCTCTCGTTGCTATGCATCACCATGATCTTGCGTGTGTGTAGGAAAATTTTCGAAATTACTACGTTCCCCAACAATGCATACCACATGAACCACACATCTCAGTTGTGTCTCTGAGACAACTACATGAATATTAATCTTTGAGCCAACATCGATGTCGTACTAGAAACCTTCGGCCTCCCCCCGTGCTACCTCTCCATCGTTACCTCCAAATCAAAGATAAAGTTTTTGAAAGGATCGATATGGTTCACTAGAGGGGGGGTGAATAGGCAACTAACAATTTTTAGCTTTTCTTTAGCATTTTAAACTTTGCATCAAAGTAGGTTGTCTAGATATGCAACTAGATGAGCAACCTATATGATGCGACACGAATAGAAACACAAGCAAGCACGATATATGAAACAAATAAGCTACACAAGTAAAGGCCCGAGATAACCAAGAGTGGAGTCGGTGGAGACGAGAATGTGTTGCCAAAGTTCCTTCCCTTTGAGAGGAAGTACGTCTCCGTTGGAGCGGTGTGGAGGCACAATGCTCCCCAAGAAGCCACTAGGGCCACCGTAATCTCCTCACGCCCTCACACAATGCGAGAAGCCGTGATTCCACTATTGGTGCCCTTGGAGGCGGCGACCGAACCTTTACAAACGAGGTTGGGGCAATCTCCACAACTCAATTGGAGGCTCCCAACGACACCACGAAGCTTCACCGGAATGGACTATGGCTTTGCGGTGACCTCAACCGTCTAGGATGCTCAAACACCCAAGAGTAACAAGATCCGCAAGGGATTAGTAGGGGGAATCAAATATCTCTTGGTGGAAGTGTAGATCGGGGCCTTCTCCACCACTCCCGAGCAAATCAACAAGTTTGGTTGGCTAGGGAGTGAGATCGGGCGAAAATGGAGCTTGGAGCAATAATGGAGCTTTTATGGTGGAAGAGGTAAGTCAACGGGGAAGAAGGAGACCCCTTATATAGTGTGTGGAAAAGATCCAACCGTTACCCACCAACCAGCCCGCGGCCAGCGGTACTACCGCAAGGCCGCGCGGTACTACTGCTTGCAACCAAGCGGTACTACCGCACGGCTATGCGATACTACCGTACCGACCCACGGTACTGCCGCGACCCCAGCACAGAAACAGACGCACAGAAGCTGGGGGCGGTACTTTCGCACGCGCGGTACTACCGCGCCCCCCATGCGGTACTACCGCAAGGCAAAAATCCCAGCTAGGGGGAAGGGAAACTTCCATGCCTACTTCCGCAAAAAAACGGAAGTAGCAAAAACCCGACACAGTAGTACTGCCGAGGGGCGGTACTACTGTCTGACCGCATAGCGCGGTACTACCGCACGGCGAAAGCGGTACTACCACGGCAGGTGCGGATGTAAAAAATTACATCCGCTCCTACTACCGCAAAGAGGCGGCACTAGCCTGGTGGGCAGCGGTAGTGCGGCTCCAGGGGAGCGGTACTACCGTGGGCACCAGCGGTACTACCGCGTGGTACTACCGCGCGGTACTACCGTGGATGCCTACGGTACTACCATTGATCCAGGAGCAGTACTACCGCAACGACAACAGCAGCCAGTCACAGGAGGCAGGAAAACGGAGGAAGCTCCAAGGAAGAAGGAGGGGATAAAAGGAGACGTGTACGTGATGATTCCACCCAAACCTTTCCAATGCGGACCCCCTCTTAATAGTACGGCTTTCCTACGACTCAAATCCACCAAAAAGAAACGTAGAAAAGACGCCGTCTTCGTCAGTCTTCGAGGGGCACCCAATCGTCTTGTGCCTAGCAAAGAAGTGTCTGGAATACTCATGGCACATGATTAGTCCGCAAATGTGTTGTCATCAATCACCAAAACACTTAGGGATAAATATGTCCTTACAATCTCCCCCTTTTTGGTGGATTGATGACAAAACGGGATTTGCACAAAGAAAATACTATTAAGTAAATGCAAACCCCTCCTCTCTATAATATAGACGGGCTCCCCCTAAATGTGTGCCACCTAGATGAGCACGAATACTAGGAACAGAGCTCCCCCTATATTATAGAGACAAGGCATATCTATCACTAGACAAGATAGTACAAACATAAGATAACTAAGATAGATAGAGTGCATATGTCTTACACCATATGGAGGATAGGTCTCGAAGGCACAAACCAAACAAAAGCAAACAAGGTCCAAACAACAAAGCAAACAAACACACCAAGCACGACACAACGCAAATCCCTACACTCTCTCCCCCTTTGGCATCGAGACGCCAAAAAGGCAAAGAGGACACCTACACACACGGGGTGGCTCAGGCAGAGAAGTCGTCCCACTGCTCCTCGTGCTCCTCGTCAGACTCAGCGGCGGGGATAGTCTCCTCGAAGTCATCCTCTGAACTGGTCCACTTCTAGCCCTGCTTTGACATCCAGGCAGCCTCAGGTGTGATGACGTCCTCAGACCCGCCAGACACATCCTCTCCATAGAGCCTCATCACCTTCTTGTCACGGTGGCGACTCTCCTTGTCAGCCATGTGAGCCCTGTACTGTCCCTTCGCCTGCATGCAGAAGAGAGTCTTCATCTTGTCCTTCAGCTTCTTGGCTCATGACGGCTCAGAGGAAGAAGTGGTGGACCTAGCAGCACGGTCCTCAGCAACAGTCTCAGCAGCAGCAGCCTCCCCCTCACCAGCAGCCCTCCTAGTAGAAGATGCCTCAGCACGAGTAGTGGTGTTGGTCCAGTTGGGCTTGACGCGGAGGCTGATGGACTCATGGCGAATCCAGTCTGGAGCAAGGAACTCATCACCTGGATACGTCTTCTCCCAAGTGGTGGAGAGCAGCAGAAACAGGCACGGTCCATAGATAGGTACCTTGCGAGTGAACAACGCAAACCGAAGCTCACACCACATGATGTGTGAGACATCAAGTGACTGAGTCTGAGAAGAACGTGCCTCTGCACACAAGAGCAACATGTCCACTAGATATGCATGTACCTTGTCCTTGTCACCAATGCGTGGGAACAGAGTGTTGCGGAAGATGCGATGCATGATATCCAGAAAGGAGTTTAACACCCAAGATGACTTGCCATTGGGGAGTACCTTCTCAACAAGGAAGGGCTGAAGCTAGTTCTTGTTGGCAGACTCAGAGTTGGCATGGGGGCGAATGCCAACGGGGGTGTGAAGCCCGTCATCAGGAATGTGCAGCAGATCCATGAACTCTTTCCATGTAGCAGACAGCTGACGGCCATTGGTCATCCAGGTCATCCTCCGCTCCTCCCCGGGATGAAAGTACACTGATGCAAAGAACTGACAGATGAGCTCAGGGTCATAGTCAAGGTGAAAGGAGATCACCGGCTCAATAGCAAACTGCTCCACCAAGTCCAGAGCCTCTCCAAAATAGTCACGAAACTTGTCCTTCCGTAGGTGATGCATGTCTATCCACTTGACATCCACGAAGGTATTCTGCTTGTTCTTGATCACATCCAGATAGATGAGAGCCTGTTGCTTGGTCCAGAACAACTCAGTGCCTCTGAGGATAGCCCGAGGATTCACATAAGGATTGATCTTCCGGCGCTCGACATACTCAGTGGTTGAAATCTCATCCATGCCCTTAGCCGGTTCCTTTTGCTTGCTGGCAGCGGTCTTGACATTGCGCTTGGGGGCATTGGAGCCCTCTCGGGCTTCATCTTGGGGGTTGCGCAAACGCTTGGAGCCAGTGTCACGACTGGGATTGGAACGGCGAGAGCCACCACCTGAGACACAGAACGCAAAAACACCCACAACAGCCAAGAGAGGTTAATGCAAAGACCACAACAACACAAGTGAAACAAGCAGAAAGCACACATGATAAATGCCTAGAGAGAGATTTGATCCCTATGGTAGTACTGCCAAGTGATGCGGAGCTAAGATAGTAGTACGGCTCTTAGACGCGGTAGTACCGTGCAAGATCACGGTAGTATCGGGTGTAGGAGCGGTAGTATGACCTTAGCGATGCGGCCGGCACGGTAGTACCGCGTCTACAGAGCGGTAGTACCGCACCTGACGGGCGGTAGTACCGCACATCGGGCACGGTAGTACCGCACAGCGTCAGATCTGAACAGGTTCAAATCTGGAAAAAGCCCGCGAAACCACGGCGGTACTACGGTTGGACAAAGCTACCACAAGACAGCATATCAAGTATGTTTCCTACGCATCACGACTCTCCTACATCCTACTCTTGCATAGATTTGGCCTAAAATCTCAAGAACAACAAGTTTCTCCCCAAAAACCTAGAAAGCAAGAGAATAACCAAGAAAAAGAGGGATTTGGGGAAAAACCTTGGTCCATGGCAAGAGGAAGTGGTGGGGAACGATCCCACCGGTCGGAATCCGAGGAGAGTGGCCGGAGACGGAGATCCGGCGAGGGCCTCCGGCGCCGTTCTTGAGAGGGAGAGACGTGGGGAGAGAGACAATGAATGGGTATGGGGAGTTGGAACTCCCCTGCCCGAGTCAAAACCCCCCACGCGCCCTTGACGGCGCGGTAGTACTGTGCCCAGACACGGTAGTACCGCACGGCGCGGTACTTCCGCAGTACCGCACTAGAGCGGTAGTACCGTGCCTCCCAAAGCGGTAGTACCGCGCCCAGACGCGGTAGTACCGTGGGCTTAAGAAGATGCACGTTTCGAGCGCACGAAAAATTGGATCTTTGCACAAACCACTCCGAGCCAATACGACACCACAAGACCACGCAACACACAAGACCAGAAAGACACCACCTCTCCAAAAGAGAGGGCGGTGGCCGTAGCCACCTATGTTTGAGTCAATTGGTATGGCACCGTAAAGAATTATCCTTGGGTCCATGACCAAAACTCGTCTTTGAAGCACAAGTACCATCAAACATGGCTAATGTGAAAGACTTGATTGATTTATGCATAATGGGGGGAGGGAGAGTTCATTGCGAGAACATCACTCCCCCTATGTCCATGCCTACATCTAAATAGGACAACACGTTGAGTATGGTGGGGTGTGCAAGGATTCAAGCAACATTGCTAGAATCGATGATATTTAGCTCATGCCTTAACTCGCGAAATCTTGCTTCGTCCAAGGGCTTCGTGAAGATATCTGCAAGGTTATCATGAGTGTTGACGTAGTTGAGCTCGATCTCCCCTCGCCTAATGTGATCCCGGATGAAGTGATACCGGATCTCAATATGCTTCGTCTTGAAGTGTTGCACTGGGTTGAGAGAGATCTTGATGGCACTTTCATTGCCACACCAAAGAGGCACTTTGTCACAAGTGACACCGTAATCCTTTAAAGTTTGCCTCATCCATAAGAGTTATGCACAACAACTACCGGCTGCCACATACTCCGCTTCGGTGGACGAGAGAGACACACAACTTTGCTTTTTGGAAGACCAATTTACCAAAGAGCAACCAAGGAATTGGCACCCTCCGGAAGTGGACTTCCTATCCACTTTGTCTCCCGCCCAATCGGAATCCGAGTACCCTACAAGCTTGAAGTTTGATCCTCTTGGGTACCATAAGCCAAAGTTTGGGGTATGAGCCAAATATCGAAAGATTCGTTTGACCGCCACATAGTGACTTTCCTTAGGTGCGGCTTGAAACAGTGCACAAATTCCCACACTCAACATGATGTCCGGTCTAGATGCACAAAGGTAAAGCAAGGATCCAATCATGGAACGATATACCTTTTGATCCACCACTTTACCATTGGGATCTAAGTCAAGTTGGCACTTGGTGGACATTTGAGTGGAAGCCGGCTTGACGTCACTTAGCTTGAATCTCTTGAGCATGTCTTGAGTGTATTTGGATTGATTGATGAAGGTTCCTTCTCTTCTTTGCTTCACTTCGAACCCTAGAAAGAACTTCAACTCTCCCATGGAGGACATCTCGAACTTTGAGGTCATGAGAGCGGCAAATTCCTCATTGAAAGCTTTGTTAGGAGAACCAAAGATAATATCATCAACATATAATTGGCACACAAACAACTCCCATTTGACCTTCTTAGTAAAAGGAGTGGGGTCAATTAGCCCAACTTCAAAACCACGGTCCTGTAACAACTCGGTAAGGTGGTCATACCACGCACATGGGGCTTGTTTAAGGCCATAGAGTGCCTTATCGAGTTGATACACATGATCGGGAAAGTAGGGATCCTTGAACCCGGGGGGTTGCTTGACGTAAACCAATTCATTAATGGGACCATTAAGAAAAGCACTCTTCACATCCATTTGTTGTAACTTAAAGTTATGATGAGAGGCATATGCAATCAACATGCGAATGGATTCAAGACGAGCAACGGGAGCAAAGGTTTCACCGTAGTCGATACCCTCGACTTGGGAGTAGCCTTGTGCTACCAAACGAGCCTTGTTGTGAATGATGATCCCATGGGCATCTTGCTTGTTCTTAAATATCCACTTGGTTCCTATGACATTGTGATTTCCGGTCGGTCTTGGCACCAATCTCCACACTTTGTTGCGCTCGAAGTTGTTGAGTTCTTCATGCATGGCATTGAGCCAATCCGGATCTTCTGGCGCCTCATAGACCTTGTGGGGTTCCACACAAGAGACAAACGCGTGATGCTCACAATAATTTGCTAATTGTCTACGAGTGCTTACCCCCTTTCTTAAGCTTCCAAGCACATTCGTCATGAGATGATCCTTGGTGGACAGCTTGGAAGCAACCTTGGCGGCACGACGCTCTAATTCCTCCTCGGCGGTGAGTTGAGGAGCGGTTACTTGATCATCTTGAGCGCCGTCATGAACTTGTTCTTGATCTTGAACTTGCTCGAGGGAGAGAACTTGACCTTGGGCATCACTTGGTGTGTCCACACCGTCTTGAGTATGATCATGCCCTTGGTCTTGTTCATGAGGTTGAGGGCCTTCACTTTGTTCTTCAGAAGCATGTGGGCCTTGGGTTGGTGATGGCTCCACTTGAGTGGAGCATTGTCCTTCTCCTTCGGCCACAAGGGGTTCCTCAATGGGTAGGATAAAACCAACACCCATTCTTCTTATGGCTTGAGGAGGAATTTCATCACCTACATCACAAGTGCCACTTTGTTCCACTTGGGAGCCGTTATTCTCATCAAACTCCACGTTACACGTCTCCTCAATAAGTCTCGTGGATTTATTGAGGACACGGTAAGCATGAGAGTTTGTAGCATAACCAACAAATATGCCCTCATAAGCTCTAGCCTCAAATTTAGACAACCGAACACCTTTCTTGAGAATGAAATACTTACACCCGAATACCCGGAAGTGAAGGAAATATGCCCTAGAGGCAATAATATAGTTATTATTTATTTCCTTATATCATGATAAATGTTTATTATTCATGCTAGAATTGTATTAACCGGAAACATAATACATGTGTGAATACATAGACAAACTTAGTGTCACTAGTATGCCTCTACTTGACTAGCTCGTTAATCAAAGATGGTTATGTTTCCTAACCATGAACAAAGTGTTGTTATTTGATTAACGAGGTCACATCATTAGTTGAATGATTTGATTGACATGACCCATTCCATTAGCTTAGCACCCGATCATTTAGTATGTTGCTATTGCTTTCTTCATGACTTATACATGTTCCTATGAGTATGAGATTATGCAACTCCCGTTTACCGGAGGAACACTTTGTGTGCTACCAAATGTCACAACGTAACTGGGTGATTATAAAGGAGCTCTACAGGTGTCTCCAAAGGTAGATGTTGGGTTGGCGTATTTTGAGATTAGGATTTGTCACTCCGATTGTCGGAGAGGTATCTCTGGGCCCTCTCGGTAATGCACATTACATAAGCCTTGCAAGCATTGCAACTAATGAGTTAGTTGCGGGATGATGTATTACAGAACGAGTAAAGAGACTTGCCGGTAACGAGATTGAACTAGGTATTGGATACCGACGATCGAATCTCGGGCAAGTAACATACCGATGACAAAGGGAACAACGTATGTTGTTATGCGGTCTGACCGATAAAGATCTTCGTAGAATATGTAGGAGCCAATATGGGCATCCAGGTCCCGCTATTGGTTATTGACCGGAGATTTGTCTCAGTCATGTCTACATTGTTCTCGAACCGTAGGGTCCGCACGCTTAACGTTACGATGACAGTTATTATGAGTTTATGCATTTTGATGTACCGAAGTTAGTTCGGAGTCCCGGATGTGATCACGGACATGACGAGGAGTCTTGAAATGGTCAAGACATAAAGATTGATATATTGGATGACTATATTCGGACACCGGAAGGGTTCCAGAGAAGTATCGGATAAAACAGGAGCACCGGGGGGTTACCGGAACCCCCCGGGGGGTTAATGGGCCTCATGGGCCTAATGTGGAGAAGAGGAAGGGGCTGCCAGGGCAGGCCGCGTGCCCCCTCTCCCCCTAGTCCGAATTGGACAAGGAGGGAGGGGCGGCGCCCCCCCCTTTCCTATTCTCCCTCCACCTCTCCTAGTTGGACAAGGTTTGGGGGGGGAGTCCTACTCCCGGTAGGAGTAGGACTCCTCCTGCGCACCACCATAGGGCCGGCCGCACCCCCCCTTGTATCCTTTATATACGGGGGCAGGGGGGCACCTCTAGACACACAAGTTGATCCACGTGATCGTTCCTTAGCCGTGTGCGGTGCCCCCTGCCACCATATTCCACCTCGATCATATCGTTGTAGTGCTTAGGCGAAGCCCTGCGTCGGTAGAACATCATCATCGTCACCACGCCGTTGTGCTGACGGAACTCATCCCCGAAGTTTTGCTGGATCGGAGCCCGGGGAGCGTCATCGAGCTGTACGTGTGCTAAGAACTCGGAGGTGCCGGAGTAACGGTGCTTGGATCGGTCGGATCGGGAAGACGTACGACTAGTTCCTCTATGTTGCGTCAACGCTTCCGTTGCAGTCTACGAAGGGTACGTAGACAACACTCTCCCCTCTCGTTGCTATGCATCACCATGATCTTGCGTGTGCGTAGGAATTTTTTTGAAATTACTGCGTTCCCAACAGGAAGTACTTGAGGTTGGGCTTGTTACCGGTGAGTATCTCATATGGAGTCTTGTTCAAGCACTTGCAGAGGTAGAGCCGATTTGATGCATGACACGCGGTGTTGGTGGCTTCGGCCCAAAAGTTGTACGGAGACTTGAACTCCACCATCATGGTCCTTGCCGCATCCATCAACGTCCGGTTCTTCCTGAAGGAAATATGCCCTAGAGGCAATAATAAAGTTATTATTTATTTCCTTACATCATGATAAATGTTTATTATTCATGCTAGAATTGTATTAACCGGAAACATAATACATGTGTGAATACATAGACCAACAGAGTGTCACTAGTATGCCTCTACTTGACTAGCTCGTTAATCAAAGATGGTTATGTTTCCTAACCATGAACAAGGAGTTGTTATTTGATTAACGAGGTCACATCATTAGTAGAATGATCTAATTGACATGACCCATTCCATTAGCATAGCACCCGATCGTTTAGTATGTTGCTATTGCTTTCTTCATGACTTATACATGTTCCTATAACTATGAGATTATGCAACTCCCGTTTACCGGAGGAACACTTTGGGTACTACCAAACGTCACAACGTAACTGGGTGATTATAAAGGAGTACTACAGGTGTCTCCAATGGTAGATGTTGGGTTGGCGTATTTCGAGATTAGGGTTTGTCACTCCGATTGTCGGAGAGGTATCTCTGGGCCCTCTCGGTAATGCACATCACATAAGCCTTGCAAGCACTGCAACTAATAAGTTAGTTGTGAGATGATGTATTACGGAACGAGTAAAGAGACTTGCCGGTAACGAGATTGAACTAGGTATTGGATACCGACGATCGAATCTCGGGCAAGTAACATACCGATGACAAAGGGAACAACGTATGTTGTTATGCGGTCTGACCGATAAAGATCTTCGTAGAATATGTAGGAGCCAATATGGGCATCCAGGTCCCGCTATTGGTTATTGACCGGAGACGTGTCTCGGTCATGTCTACATTGTTCTCGAACCGTAGGGTCCGCACGCTTAACGTTACGATGACAGTTATTATGAGTTTATGCATTTTGATGTAACGAAGGTTGTTCGGAGTCCTGGATGAGATCACGGACATGACGAGGAGTCTCGAAATGGTCGAGACGTAAAGATTGATATATTGGAAGCCTATGTTTGGGCACCGGAAGTGTTCCGGGTGAAATCGGGATTTTACCGGATTACCGGGAGGGTTACCGGAACCCCCCGGGAGGCAAATGGGCCTATTGGGCCTTAGTGGAAAAGAGAGAAGGGGCAGCCCACAGGCTAGCCGGCCGAATCCCCCTTCCCTAGTCCTATTAGGACTAGGAGAAGGGGCCGGCCCCCCTCTCTTCTCTTTCTCCCGAAGAGTCCTACTAGGAATAGGATTTGGGGGAAGGAGTCCTACTCCCGGTAGGAGTGGGACTCCTCCCTGCGCCTCCCTCCTAGCCGGCCGAACCCCTTGCCCCTGGCCTTTATATACGGGGGCAGGGGGCACCCCATAGACACACAACTTGATCCTTGAGATCGTTCCTTAGCCGTGTGCGGTGCCCCCTGCCACCAAATTCCACCTCGATCGTACCGTTGTAGTGCTTAGGCGAAGCCCTGCGTCGGTAGTACATCAAGATCATCATCACGCCGTCGTGCTGACGGAACTCTTCCTCGACGCTTTGCTGGATCGGAGCCCGAGGAACGTCATCGAGCTGAATTTGTGCTAAGAACTCGGAGGTGCCGGAGTAACGGTGCTTGGATCGGTCGGATCGGGAAGAAGACGTACGACTACTTCCTCTACGTTGTGAGATCGCTTCCGCAGTCGGTCTGCGTTGGTACGTAGACAACACTCTCCCCTCTCGTTGCTGTGCATCACCATGATCTTGCGTGTGCGTAGGAAATTTTTTGAAATTACTGCATTCCCCAACAGTGGCATCCGAGCCTAGGTTTTATGGTTTGATGTTATATGCACGAGTAGAACACAAGTGAGTTGTGGGCGATACAAGTCATACTGCCTACCAGCATGTCATACTTTGGTTCGGCGGTATTGTTGGTTGAGACGATCCGGACCAACCTTACGCGTACTCTTACGCGAGACCGGTTCCCTCGACGTGCTTTGCACATAGATGGCTTGCGGAAGACTGTCTCTCCAACTTTAGTTGAACCAAGTGTGACTACGCCCGGTCCTTGAGAAGGTTAAAACGGAGTCTATTTGACGAACTATCGTTGTGGTTTTGATGCGTAGGTGAGATGAGTTCTTACTTAAGCCCGTAGCAGCCACGTAAAACTTGCAACAACAAAGTAGAGGACGTCTAACTTGTTTTTGCAGGGTATGTTGTGATGTGATATGGTCAAGGCATGATGCTAATTTTATTGTATGAGATGATCATGTTTTGTAACTAAGTTATCGGCAACTGGCAGGAGCCATATGGTTGTCGCTTTATTGTATGCAATGCAATCGCGATGTAATGCTTTACTAGATTACTAACCTGTAGTAATAGTCGTGGAAGCATAAGATTGGCGAGACGACAACGATGCTACGATGGAGATCAAGGTGTCGCGCCGGTGACGATGGTGATCATGACGGTGCTTCGGAGATGGAGATCACAAGCACAAGATGATGATGACCATATCATATCACTTATATTGATTGCATGTGATGTTTATCCTTTTATGCATCTTATCTTGCTTTGATTGACGGTAGCATTATAAGATGATCTCTCACTAAATTATCAAGAAGTGTTCTCCCTGAGTATGCACCGTTGCCAAAGTTCGTCGTGCCCAGACACCACGTGATGATCGGGTGTGATAAGCTCTACGTCCATCTACAACGGGTGCAAGCCAGTTTTGCACACGCAGAATACTCAGGTTGTACTTGACGAGCCTAGCATATGCAGATATGACCTCGGAACACAGAGACTGAAAGGTCGAGCGTGAATCATATAGTAGATATGATCAACATGACGATGTTCACCATTGAAAACTACTCCATCTCACGTGATGATCGGTTATGGTTTAGTTGATTTGGATCACGTGATCACTTAGAGGATTAGAGGGATGTCTATCTAAGTGGGAGTTCCTAAGTAATTTGATTAACTGAACTTAAACTTATCATGAACTTAGTACCTGATAGTATCTTGCTTGTTTATGTTGCTTGTAGATAGATGGCTCGTGCTATTGTTCCGTTGAATTTTAATGCGTTCCTTGAGAAAGCAAAGTTGAAAGATGATGGTAGCAATTACACGGACTGGGTCCGTAACCTGAGGATTATCCTCATTGCTGCACAGAAGAATTACGTCCTGGAAGCACCGCTGGGTGACAGGCCTGCTGCTGGAGCAACGCCAGATGTTATGAACGTCTGGCAGAGCAAAGCTGATGACTACTCGATAGTTCAGTGTGCCATGCTTTACGGCTTAGAATCGGGACTTCAACGACGTTTTGAACGTCATGGAGCATATGAGATGTTCCAGGAGTTGAAGTTAATATTTCAAGCAAATGCCCGAATTGAGAGATATGAAGTCTCCAATAAGTTCTATAGCTGTAAGATGGAGGAGAACAGTTCTGTCAGTGAGCATATACTCAAGATGTCTGGGTATAATAATCACTTGATTCAGATGGGAGTTAATCTTCCAGATGACTGCGTCATTGACAGAATTCTCCAATCACTGCCACCAAGCTACAAGAGCTTCGTGATGAACTATAATATGCAAGGGATGAACAAGACTATTCCCGAGCTCTTCGCAATGCTGAAAGCTGCGGAGGTAGAAATCAAGAAGGAGCATCAAGTGTTGATGGTTAACAAAACCACTAGTTTCAAGAAAAAGGGCAAAGGGAAGAAGAAGGGGAACTTCAAGAAGAACAGCAAGCAAGTTGCTGCTCAGGAGAAGAAACCCAAGTCTGGACCTAAGCCTGAAACTGAGTGCTTCTACTGCAAGCAGACTGGTCACTGGAAGCGGAACTGCCCCAAGTATTTGGCGGATAAGAAGGATGGCAAAGTGAGCAAAGGTATATGTGATATACATGTTATTGATGTGTACCTTACTAGAGCTCGCAGTAGCACCTGGGTATTTGATACTGGTTCTGTTGCTAATATTTGCAACTCGAAACAGGGACTACGGAATAAGCGGACACTAGCAAAGGACGAGGTGACGATGCGCGTGGGAAACGGTTCCAAAGTCGATGTGATCGCGGTCGGCACGCTACCTCTACATCTACCTTCGGGATTAATATTAGACCTAAATAATTGTTATTTGGTGCCAGCGTTGAGCATGAACATTATATCTGGATCTTGTTTAATGCGAGACGGTTATTCATTTAAATCAGAGAATAATGGTTGTTCTATTTATATGAATAATATCTTTTATGGTCATGCACCTTTGAAGAGTGGTCTATTCTTGTTGAATCTCGAAGATAGTGATACACATATTCATAATGTAGAAGCCAAAAGATGCAAAGTTAATAATGATAGTGCAACTTATTTGTGGCACTGCCGTTTAGGTCATATCGGTGTAAAGCGCATGAAGAAACTCCATACTGATGGGCTTTTGGAATCACTTGATTATGAATCACTTGGTACTTGCGAACCGTGCCTCATAGGCAAGATGACTAAAACACCGTTCTCCGGTACTATGGAGAGAGCAACAGATTTGTTGGAAATCATACATACCGATGTATGTGGTCCGATGAATATTGAGGCTCGTGGCGGATATCGTTATTTTCTCACCTTCACAGATGATTTAAGCAGATATGGGTATATCTACTTAATGAAACATAAGTCTGAAACATTTGAAAGGTTCAAAGAATTTCAGAGTGAAGTTGAAAATCATCGTAACAAGAAAATAAAGTTTCTACGATCTGATCGTGGAGGAGAATATTTGAGTTACGAGTTTGGTATACATTTGAAAAATTGTGGAATAGTTTCGCAACTCACGCCACCCGGAACACCACAGCGTAATGGTGTATCCGAACGTCGTAATCGTACTTTACTAGATATGGTGCGATCTATGATGTCTCTTACTGATTTACCGCTATCGTTTTGGGGTTATGCTTTAGAGACGGCCGCATTCACGTTAAATAGGGCACCATCAAAATCCGTTGAGACGACGCCTTATGAACTGTGGTTTGGCAAGAAACCAAAGTGGTCATTTCTTAAAGTTTGGGGCTGCGATGCTTATGTGAAAAAGCTTCAACCTGATAAGCTCGAACCCAAAGTGGAGAAATGTGTCTTCATAGGATACCCAAAGGAAACTGTTGGGTATACCTTCTATCACAGATCCGAAGGCAAGACATTCATTGCTAAGAATGGATCATTTCTAGAGAAGGAGTTTCTCTCGAAAGAAGTGAGTGGGAGGAAAGTAGAACTTGACGAGGTAACTGTACCTGCTCCCTTATTGGAAAATAGTACATCACAGAAAACTGTTTCTGCGACACCTATGCCAATCAGTGAGGAAGCTAATGATGATGATCATGAAGCTTCAGATCAAGATACTACTGAACCACGTAGATCAACCAGAGTGAGATCCGCACCAGAGTGGTACGGTAATCCAGTTCTGGAAGTCATGATGCTAGATCATGATGAACCTACGAACTATGAAGAAGCGATGGTGAGCCCAGATTCCGCAAAGTGGCTTGAGGCCATGAAATCTGAGATGGGATCCATGTATGAGAATAAAGTATGGACTTTGGTTGACTTGCCCGATGATCGGCAAGTAATTGAGAATAAATGGATCTTCAAGAAAAAGACTGACGCTGACGTAATGTTACTGTCTATAAAGCTCGACTTGTTGCAAAAGGTTTTCGACAAGTTCAAGGGGTTGACTACGATGAGACTTTCTCACCCGTAGCGATGCTTAAGTCCGTCAGAATTATGTTAGCAATTGCCGCATTTTATGATTATGAAATATGGCAGATGGATGTCAAAACTGCATTCCTGAATGGATTTCTGGAAGAAGAGTTGTATATGGTACAACCAGAAGGTTTTGTCGATCCAAAAGGAGCTAACAAAGTATGCAAACTCCAGCGATCCATTTATGGACTGGTGCAAGCATCTCGGAGTTGGAATAAACGCTTTGATAGTGTGATCAAAGCATTTGGCTTTATACAGACTTTTGGAGAAGCCTGTATTTACAAGAAAGTGAGTGGGAGCTCTGTAGCATTTCTGATATTATATGTGGATGACATATTACTAATTGGAAATGATATAGAATTTCTGGATAGCATAAAGGGATACTTGAATAAAAGTTTTTCGATGAAAGACCTCGGGGAAGCTGCATACATATTAGGCATAAAGATCTATAGAGATAGATCAAAACGCTTAATTGGACTTTCACAATGCACATACCTTGACAAAATTTTGAAGAAGTTCAAGATGGATCAAGCAAAGAAAGGGTTCTTGCCTGTACTACAAGGTGTGAAGTTGAGTAAGACTCAATGCCCGACCATTGCAGAAGATAGAGAGAAAATGAAAGATGTTCCCTATGCTTCAGCCATAGGCTCTATCATGTATGCAATGCTGTGTACCAGACCTGATGTGTGCCTTGCTATAAGTTTAGCAAGGAGGTACCAAAGTAATCCTGGAATGGATCACTGGACAGCGGTCAAGAACATCCTGAAATACCTGAAAAGGACTAAGGATATGTTTCTCGTATATGGAGGTGACAAAGAGCTCACCGTAAGAGGTTACGTTGATGCAAGCTTTGACACTGATCCGGACGATTCTAAATCGCAAACCAGATACGTGTTTACTTTAAACGGTGGAGCTGTCAGTTGGTGCAGTTCTAAACAAAGCGTCGTAGCGGGATCTACATGTGAAGCGGAGTACATAGCTGCTTCGGAAGCAGCAAACGAAGGAGTCTGGATGAAGGAGTTCATATCCGATCTAGGTGTCATACCTAGTGCATCGGGTCCAATGAAAATCTTCTGTGACAATACTGGTGCAATTGCCTTGGCAAAGGAATCCAGATTTCACAAAAGAACCAAACACATCAAGAGACGCTTCAACTCCATCCGGGATTTAGTCCAGGTGGGAGACATAGAGATTTGCAAGATACATACGGATCTGAATGTTGCAGACCCGTTGACTAAGCCTCTTCCACGAGCAAAACATGATCAGCACCAAGGCTCCATGGGTGTTAGAATCATTACAGTGTAATCTAGATTATTGACTCTAGTGCAAGTGGGAGACTGAAGGAAATATGCCCTAGAGGCAATAATAAAGTTATTATTTATTTCCTTACATCATGATAAATGTTTATTATTCATGCTAGAATTGTATTAACCGGAAACATAATACATGTGTGAATACATAGACCAACAGAGTGTCACTAGTATGCCTCTACTTGACTAGCTCGTTAATCAAAGATGGTTATGTTTCCTAACCATGAACAAGGAGTTGTTATTTGATTAACGAGGTCACATCATTAGTAGAATGATCTGATTGACATGACCCATTCCATTAGCATAGCACCCGATCGTTTAGTATGTTGCTATTGCTTTCTTCATGACTTATACATGTTCCTATAACTATGAGATTATGCAACTCCCGTTTACCGGAGGAACACTTTGGGTACTACCAAATGTCACAACGTAACTGGGTGATTATAAAGGAGTACTACAGGTGTCTCCAATGGTAGATGTTGGGTTGGCGTATTTCGAGATTAGGGTTTGTCACTCCGATTGTCGGAGAGGTATCTCTGGGCCCTCTCGGTAATGCACATCACATAAGCCTTGCAAGCACTGCAACTAATAAGTTAGTTGTGAGATGATGTATTACGGAACGAGTAAAGAGACTTGCCGGTAACGAGATTGAACTAGGTATTGGATACCGACGATCGAATCTCGGGCAAGTAACATACCGATGACAAAGGGAACAACGTATGTTGTTATGCGGTCTGACCGATAAAGATCTTCGTAGAATATGTAGGAGCCAATATGGGCATCCAGGTCCCGCTATTGGTTATTGACCGGAGACGTGTCTCGGTCATGTCTACATTGTTCTCGAACCGTAGGGTCCGCACGCTTAACGTTACGATGACAGTTATTATGAGTTTATGCATTTTGATGTACCGAAGGTTGTTCGGAGTCCCGGATGAGATCACGGACATGACGAGGAGTCTCGAAATGGTCGAGACGTAAAGATTGATATATTGGAAGCCTATGTTTGGGCACCGGAAGTGTTCCGGGTGAAATCGGGATTTTACCGGATTACCGGGAGGGTTACCGGAACCCCCCGGGAGGCAAATGGGCCTATTGGGCCTTAGTGGAAAAGAGAGAAGGGGCAGCCCACAGGCTAGCCGGCCGAATCCCCCTTCCCTAGTCCTATTAGGACTAGGAGAAGGGGCCGGCCCCCCTCTCTTCTCTTTCTCCCGAAGAGTCCTACTAGGAATAGGATTTGGGGGAAGGAGTCCTACTCCCGGTAGGAGTGGGACTCCTCCCTGCGCCTCCCTCCTAGCCGGCCGAACCCCTTGCCCCTGGCCTTTATATACGGGGGCAGGGGGCACCCCATAGACACAGAACTTGATCCTTGAGATCGTTCCTTAGCCGTGTGCGGTGCCCCCTGCCACCAAATTCCACCTCGATCGTACCGTTGTAGTGCTTAGGCGAAGCCCTGCGTCGGTAGTACATCAAGATCGTCATCACGCCGTCATGCTGACGGAACTCTTCCTCGACGCTTTGCTGGATCGGAGCCCGAGGAACGTCATCGAGCTGAACGTGTGCTAAGAACTCGGAGGTGCCGGAGTAACGGTGCTTGGATCGGTCGGATCGGGAAGAAGACGTACGACTACTTCCTCTACGTTGTGAGATCGCTTCCGCAGTCGGTCTGCGTTGGTACGTAGACAACACTCTCCCCTCTCGTTGCTGTGCATCACCATGATCTTGCGTGTGCGTAGGAAATTTTTTGAAATTACTGCGTTCCCCAACACTTCCTCTCCGCAACACCGTTTTGTTGAGGGGTGTAGGGTGCGGAATGTTGATGCTTGATTCCCTCGTCACTAAGAAACTCATCCAAGGTGTAGTTCTTAAACTCGGTGCCATTGTCATTTCTTATTGTCAAGATCTTTGCATTGTGTTGACGTTGTGCTTCATTTGCAAAGTCAATGACGGTTTGTTGGGTCTCGCTCTTCCTCTTGAAGATATACACCCACGTGTACCTTGAGTAGTCATCCACAATCACCAAGCAATACTTCCTACCTCCAAGACTATCGAAGGATGGAGGCCCAAAGAGATCCATGTGAAGGAGCTCCAAAGGCCTCTTTGAATAAATGATAGTCGTGGGAGGGTGAGCCTTCTCATGTAGCTTTCCTTCGATACAGGCACTGCAAGCACAATCTTTAGCAAAACTAACATTTGTTAGTCCACGGACATGGTCCCCCTTGAGGAGACTTTGCAAAGATCTCATATTGACATGGGCTAAACGGCGATGCCAAAGCCATCCCACATCAAATTTAGCCATTAGGCATGTCGCGGTCTTAGTGGGTCGCTCCGAAAAGTTCATCACATATAGACCGTTCTCGACATGCCCAACAAAAGCTACTTTAAGAGTCTTGCTCCACAAGAGGGCCACAGTATCGATATCAAAGAAAGTGGCAAAGCCCATGATAGCAAGTTGACGAACGGAAAGTAAATTGTATGCAAGGGACTCAACAAGCATGACCTTCTCGATCGTGAGATCATGAGAGATGACCACCTTGCCAAGTCCCAGTACCTTAGACGATGAGGCGTCACCCCACTCGACATTGGTGGGCATAGATGGAACCTTGTGCATGTCCACCACCAAGTCCTTGCTTCCGGTCATATGATTTGTAGCTCTGCTATTGAGCAACCATGATTCCCCACCGGAAGCAAACACCTACAAGAGATCAATGCTTGGTTTTAGGTACCCATTTTGTAATGGATCCTTTGATGTTAGTAACAAGGGTTTTTGGAACCCAAATAGACCATTCAATGTATTCATGAAGAGAACCAACAAATTTGGCATAAACATGCCCATCACTAGCACGGCATAACACATAAGAGGGGTTAAAATCGCCGGCTTTGTTGAGAGGGGTGGCATTGCCCTTCTTGACATTGTTCTTCTTCTTCTCCTCGGGGCACTCTCTCCCTCCCTCACAAAGGTTTGCATGAGGGGAGGAGGTCGTTTGGTCTTGTCATTCTTCTTCTTGTTCTTGGAGTCGGGCACGTACCCAACCCCTTCCTTGGCCACACCTCCCTTTTGGTTGATCAAGAGATCGTTGAGGTTCTTCTTGCCTTGTATGCAAGTCACAAGACCTCTCTCAAGTTGCTCCTTCAACTTCGCATTTTCCTCAACAAGATGTATATGCTCACAACATGGGTTAGTAGCATTTGCATTATCAATTAAAACCATATAAAGAAAAGTTGCTTTCTCCTTAGTTAGCTTCACTTGGAGTTGATCATGAGACTCCTTGAGACTAGCGTGAATACCCTTCAAGGCCTTGTGGGCCTTGTCAAGTATATCAAACTCCTCTTTGAGTCTAGCAAGATCAACCCCGAGTTTGGCCTTCTCGGAATTTAGCACACGAGAAACAATGAGGACATGATCATAATCTTTCTTTAACTTAGCATGATCAACGTTGTGTGACTCCTCAAGAGCCAAACGAAGACCACGCTCTTCCTCAAGAGCATAGGAAAGATCTGAAATCTCATCGGCATAGTCACGACTATGCCCTTCCATCTTAGAGATGGTGTCTTCGTGAGCCTCGATCATGTCATTGGCTTCACCAAGTTGTTCCAAGAGAGCAACAAAGTGCTTCTTGGATTTTCCCTTGAGTTTGCCCATAAAGGCCTCAAACTCGTTAGCCTCCACATTAGCTCCCTCAAGTTCATTAATGCTATCCGTCGGGGAAGGATGATTAATGATGGTAGTTTTGATGTTGGAGGTTACCTTGTTGGTGCCTTTAGCCATGAGGCACTTGGCGGTGATGCTCTCATTGGGTGAGTCGAAGAGAGACACCTGTGACGTTGCTGCAATGGCAAATGGAGGCCATGACAACCGACTCACCATCTTCATCATCGTCATCATCCTCATTGTACTCTTCTTGCACAACCAAAGCCTTGGGAGGAGTCTTCTTGGTGAAGTTGTTCTTGTTGGGGAATGACTTGGCCTTGTCCTTTCCGATGAGCTTGCCACCATTGTCTTCCCTCTTCTCATACGGGCATTCCGCAACGAAATGACTCACGTTGCCGCAATTGTAGCAAGTCCTTACATGTTGCTTGCCCCTTGTGCCACTCGAGTTGCTTTTGCTAAAGTTTGGCCTCAAGTTTTTCTTGCTCCAAAATTGCCTTGAAGCAAGTGCCATGTGTTCATGATATGCATACTTCATATCTTCGGGGTTGCTCTCCTCTTCTTCCTCTTCTTCTTATTCCATAGTGAGCTTGGCCTTCAATGCTAGGTTAGGCTTCTTTGCCCGTTGAGAACGGAGCACCGCATTGTCGGCGGTCTTGTCCAAAATGTTCATGGCCACAAACTCATCCAACACTTCGCTTGAAGTCAAAGTGTGGAAGTTTGGTCTTTGGCAAATGACGGAGGACATGGCCTTGTGATAGGGCATCATTGCCTTGAGGAATTTGCGCTTGATCCAATTGTCATCCGTGTCCTTGCTCCCGTGATCTCGTAGAGAGACCGCGAGTTTGGTTACTCTCCGATAAAGCTCACGAGGTTCTTCATCTTCTTTCATTGCAAACTCATCGGCCTCATCTTGAACCATTTCATAATTGGAGCATTGAATGCTTGCGCTTCCCCGGTAGAGAGAGACAACACAACGCCATGCATCTTTGGCCAAGGCAAAGGGACGAAGATGAGGTAGGTCTTCGGGTGGAATTGCATCTTGAATGATGAAGAGATCATTCTCATTGAATTGATTATCCACGGCTTCTCGAGGAGTGAAGTTGCTTGGATCATGCAGATAAAAACCTTCTTCAATGATTCTCCAAAGGTTAGTGTTCACATGATTTAAATGATGTTTAAAGCGGTAAACCCAAGAATCAAAGTCCTCATTTTTCACAATCTTAGGAGGAGGACCGGCATGATTCAAATGAGTGGAAGGAATTGGTCCACCATAAACAAGTGGTGGTTCCACATGGGCAAAGATGCCGGTGCCATTCTTACCACTAGAAGAAGGAGCCTTTTCACTACTAGCTTCCCCCTTGTCGGGGATAGCATCCGTCACCTTGTTGGCGGGATCACCCACTTTCAACGGTGCGGTGGATAGTTTAAGCCCCTCAAGAAATTTAGTAAACATGCTCTCAACTTCGGTCGTCATGGAGGTTTTCAATGTCTCCAAGGCCACATTGAACTCCTCACGAGAGACCGAGGTTCCCCCATCGCCCGTAGACGAGATAGGATTCACACCGGAGTGTTCCTCCGCACCGTCTACGGTATCAACCATACTCTTTGGACGGTAAAATCCTTAATAAAGAGACGAGGCTCTGATACCAATTGAAAGGATCGATATGGTTGACTAGAGGGGGGGGGGGTGAATAGGCAACTAACAATATTTAGCTTTTCTTTAGCATTTTAAACTTTGCATCAAAGTAGGTTGTCTAGATATGCAACTAGATGAGCAACCTATATGATGCAACATGAATAGAAACACAATCAAGCAAGATATATGAAACAAATAAGCTACAGAAGTAAAGGCCCGAGATAACCAAGAGTGGAGTTGGTGGAGACGAGGATGTGTTGCCGAAGTTCCTTCCCTTTGAGAGGAAGTACGTCTCCATTGGAGCGGTGTGGAGGCACAATGCTCCCCAAGAAGCCACTAGGGCCACCGTAATCTCCTCACGCCCTCACACAATGCGAGATGCCGTGATTCCACTATTGGTGCCCTTGGAGGCGGTGACCGAACCTTTACAAACGAGGTTGGGGCAATCTCCACAACTCAATTGGAGGCTCCCAACGACACCACGAAGCTTCACCACAATGGACTATGGCTTCGCGGTGACCTTAACCGTCTAGGATGCTCAAACACCCAAGAGTAACAAGATCCGCAAGGGATTAGTAGGGGGAATCAAATATCTCTTGGTGGAAGTGTAGATCGGGGCCTTCTCCACCACTCCCAAGCAAATCAACAAGTTTCGTTGGCTAGGGAGTGAGATCGGGCGAAAATGGAGCTTGGAGCAATAATGGAGCTTTTATGGTGGAAGAGGTAAGTCAACGGGGAAGAAGGAGACCCCTTATATAGTGTGTGGAAAAGATCCAACCGTTACCCACCAACCAGCCCGCGGCCAGCGGTACTACCGCGCCTGGCCAGCGGTACTACCGCAAGGCCACGCGGTACTACTGCTTGCAACCAAGCGGTACTACCGCATGGCTGTGCGGTACTACCGTACCGACCCACGGTACTGCCGCGACCCCAGCACAGAAACAAACGCACAGAAGCTGGGGGCGGTACTTCGGCACGCGCGGTACTACCGCGCCCCCCATGCGGTACTACCGCAAGGCAAAAGTCCCAGCCAGGGGGAAGGGAAACTTCCGTGCCTACTTCCGCAAAAAACGGAAGTAGCAAAAACCCGACACAGTAGTACTACTGAGGGGCGGTACTACTGTCTGACCGCATAGCGCGGTACTACTGCACGACAAAAGCGGTACTACCGCGGCAGGTGCGGATGTAAAAAATTACCTCCGCTCCTACTACCGCAAAGAGGCGGCACTAGCCTGGTGGGCAGCGGTAGTGCGGCTCCAGGGGAGCGGTACTACCGTGGGCACCAGCGGTACTACCGCGCCACCGCGTGGTACTACCGTGGATGCCTATGGTACTACCGTTGATCCAGGAGCAGCACTACCGCAACCACAACAGCAGCCAGTCACAGGAGGCAGGAAAACGGAGGAAGCTCCAAGGAAGAAGGAGGGGATAAAAGGAGACGTGTATGTGATGATTCCACCCAAACCTTTCCAACGCGGACCCCCTCTTAATAGTACGGCTTTTCTATGACTCAAATGAAGGAAATATGCCCTAGAGGCAATAATAAAGTTATTATTTATTTCCTTATTTCATGATAAATGTTTATTATTCATGCTAGAATTGTATTAACCGGAAACATAATACATGTGTGAATACATAGACAAACAGAGTGTCACTAGTATGCCTCTACTTGACTAGCTCGTTAATCAAAGATGGTTATGTTTCCTAACCATGGACAAAGAGCTGTTATTTGATTAACGGGATCACATCATTAGATGAATGATCTGATTGACATGACCCATTCCATTAGCTTAGCACCCGATCGTTTAGTATGTTGCTATTGCTTTCTTCATGACTTATACATGTTCCTATGACTATGATATTATGCAACTCCCGTTTGCCGGAGGAACACTTTGTGTGCTACCAAACGTCACAACGTAACTGGGTGATTATAAAGGAGCTCTACAGGTGTCTCCAAAGGTACATGTTGGGTTGGCGTATTTCGAGATTAGGTTTTGTCACTCCGAATGTCGGAGAGGTATCTCTGGGCCCTCTCGGTAATGCACATCACTTAAGCCTTGCAAGCATTGCAACTAATGAGTTAGTTACGGGATGATGTATTACGGAACGAGTAAAGAGACTTGCCGGTAACAAGATTGAACTAGGTATTGGATACCGACGATCGAATCTCAGGCAAGTAACATACCGATGACAAAGGGAACAACGTATGTTGTTATGCGGTCTGACCGATAAAGATCTTCGTAGAATATGTAGGAGCCAATATGGGCATCCAGGTCCCGCTATTGGTTATTGACCGGAGACGTGTCTCGGTCATGTCTACATTGTTCTCGAACCGTAGGGTCCGCACGCTTAAGGTTTTGATGGCAGTTATATTATGAGTTTATGAGTTTTGATGTATCGAAGGAGTTCGGAGTCCCAGATGAGATCGGGGACATGACGAGGAGTCTTGAAATGGTCGAGACGTAAAGATCGATATATTGGATGACTATATTCGGACATCGGAAAGGTTCCGAGTGATTCGGGTATTTTTCGGAGTACCGGGGAGTTACGGGAATACGGGGGGAGAAGTATTGGGCCTTATTGGGCCATACGGGAAAGAGAGAGGGGCTGCCTAGGGCAGGCTGCGCCCCCCCCCCAAGGCCTAGTCCGAATTGGACTAGGGGAAGGGGCTGCGCCCCCTCCTTCCTTCCCTTCTCCCTTCCCCTTCCTTGTCTCCTACTCCTACTACATGGAAGGACTCCTAGTTGGACTAGGAAAGGGGGAATCCTACTCCCGGTGGGAGTAGGACTCCCCTAGGGCGCACCATAGAGAGGGCCGGCCCTCCCCTCCTCCACTCCTTTATATACGGGGGCAAGGGGCATCCCATAGACACACAAGTTGATCTTCGTGATCGTTCCTTAGCCGTGTGCGGTGCCCCCCTCCACCATATTCCACCTCGGTCATATTGTAGCAGTGCTTAGGCGAAGCCCTGCGGCGGTTGAACATCAAGATCGTCACCACGCCGTCATGCTGATGGAACTCCTGCCCGAAGCTTTGCTGGATCGGAGCCCGGGGAGCGTCATCGAGCTGAACGTGTGCCAAGAACTCGGAGGTGCCGGAGTAACGGTGCTTGGATCGGTTGCACCGGGAAGACGTACGACTACTTCCTCTACGTTGCGTCAACGCTTCCGCTTCGGTCTATGAGGGTACGTAGACAACACTCTCCCCTCTCGTTGCTATGCATCACCATGATCTTGCGTGTGCGTAGGATTTTTTTTGAAATTACTACGTTCCCCAACATCAAATCCACCAAAAAGAAACATAGAAAAGACAGGTTTTGAAGGGGCGCATGGGGGCTTTGGCTATGGCATCAGGAATCAAGAAGGAGAAGATGTCTTAAGCTTTGCTCTAGCCTACAACATGATTGTAGCTAACACCCTCTTTAGAAAGAGAGAATCACATCTGGTGACTTTTAGTAGTGGCCAACACTCTAGCCAGATTGATTTCATCCTCTCGAGAAGAGAAGATAGGCGTGCGTGCTAGACTGTAAGGTCATACCTGGAGAGAGTGTTGCACTCCAGCATAAGCTGGTGGTTGCTGACTTCCGCTTTCGGATTCGTGTCCAGCAGGATAAGCGTGCCAAAGTCGCTAGAACGAAGTGGTGGAAGCTCAAGGGGGAGGTAGCTCAGGTGTTCAAGGAGAGGGTTATTAAGGAGGGCCCTTGGGAGGAAGGAGGGGATGCGGACAATGTGTGGATGAAGATGGCGACTTGCATTCGTAAGGTGGCCTCGGAGGAGTTTGGAGTGTCCAGGGGAAGGAGAAGCGAAGATAAGGATACCTGGTGGTGGAATGATGATGTCCAGAAGGCGATTAAAGAGAAGAAAGATTGCTTCAGACGCCTATACCTGGATAGGAGTGCAGACAACATAGAGAAGTACAAGATGGCGAAGAAGGCCACAAAGCGAGCTGTTGGTGAAGCAAGGGGTCGGGCATATGAGGACCTCTACCAACGGTTAGGCATGAAGGAAGGTGAAAGGGACATCTATAAGATGGCTAAGATCCGGGAGAGGAAGACGAGGGATATTGGCCAAGTCAAATGCATCAAGGACGGAGCAGGCCAACTCTTGGTGAAGGACGAGGAGATTAAGCATAGATGGCGGGAGTACTTTGACAAGCTGTTCAATGGGGAGAATGAGAGTTCTACCATTGAACTGGACGACTCCTTTGATGAGACCAGCATGCGTTTTCTACGGCGCATCCAGGAGTCTGAGGTGAAGGAGGCTTTAAAAAGGATGAAAGGAGGCAAGGCGATGGGCCCTGATTGTACATAGCGATAGTATGGCTAACCAAGCTTTTCAACCTCATTTTTCGGGCAAACAAGATGCCAGAAGAATGGAGAGAGAGTATTAGTACCAATCTTCAAGAACAAGGGGGATGTTCAGAGTTGTACTAATTACCGTGGAATTAAGCTGATGAGCCATACAATGAAGCTATGGGAGAGAGTCATTGAGCACCGCTTAAGAAGAATGACAAGCGTGACCAAAAATCAGTTTGGTTTCATGCCTGGGAGGTCGACCATGGAAGCCATTTTCTTGGTACGACAACTTATGGAGAGATATAGGGAGCAAAAGAAGGACTTGCATATGGTGTTCATTGACTTGGAGAAGGCCTATGATAAGATACCGCGGAATGTCATGTGGTGGGCCTTGGAGAAACACAAAGTTCCAGCAAAGTACATTACCCTCATCAAGGACATGTACGATAATGTTGTGACAAGTGTTCGAACAAGTGATGTCGACACCGATGACTTCCCGATTAAGATAGGACCGCATCAGGGGTCAGCTTTGAGCCCTTATCTTTTTGCATTGGTGATGGATGAGGTCACAAGGGATATACAAGGAGATATCCCATGGTGTATGCTCTTTGCGGATGATGTGGTGCTAGTTGATGATAGTCGGACGGGGGTAAATAGGAAGTTAGAGTTATGGAGACAAACTTTGGAATCGAAAGGGTTTAGGCTTAGTAGAACTAAAACCGAGTACATGATGTGCGGTTTCAGTACTACTAGGTGTGAGGAGGAGGAGGTTAGCCTTGATGGCCAGGTGGTACCTCGGAAGGACACCTTTTGGTATTTGGGGTCAATGTTGCAGGAGGATGGGGGTATTGATGAAGATGTGAACCATCGAATCAAAGCCGGATGGATGAAGTGGCGCCAAGCTTCTAGCATTCTCTGTGACAAGAGAGTGCCACAAAAGCTAAAAGGCAAGTTCTACAGGACGGCGGTTCGACCCGCAATGTTGTATGGCGCGGAGTGTTGGCCGACTAAAAGGCGACATGTTCAACAGTTAGGTGTGGCGGAGATGCGTATGTTGAGATGGATGTGTGGCCACACGAGGAAGGATCGAGTCCGGAATGATGATATACGAGATAGAGTTGGGGTAGCACCAATTGAGGAGAAGCTTGTCCAACATCGTCTGAGATGGTTTGGGCATATTCAGCGCAGGCCTCCAGAAGCTCCAGTGCATAGCGGACGGCTAAAGCGTGCGGAGAATGTTAAGAGAGGGCGGGGTCGACCGAATTTGACATGGGAGGAGTCCGTTAAGAGAGACCTGAAGGATTGGAGTATCGACAAAGAGCTAGCTATGGACAGGGGAGCATGGAAGCTTGCTATCCATGTGCCAGACCCATGAGTTGGTTGCGAGATCTTATGGGTTTCACCTCTAGCCTACCCCAACTTGTTTGGGACTAAAGGCTTTGTTGTTATTGTTGATGTTATATGCACGAGTAGAACACAAGTGAGTTGTGGGCGATATAAGTCATATTGCTTACCAGCATGTCATACTTTGGTTCAGCGGTATTGTTGGATGAAGCGGCCCGGACCGACATTACGCGTACGCTTATGCGAGACTGGTTCTACCGCCGTGCTTTGCACACAGGTGGCTGGCGGGTGTCAGTTTCTCCAACTTTAGTTGAACCGAGTGTGGCTACGCCCGGTCCTTGCGAAGGTTAAAACAGCACCAACTTGACAAACTATCATTGTGGTTTTGATGCGTAGGTAAGATTTGTTCTTGCCTAAGCCCGTAGCAGCCACGTAAAACTTGCAACAAAAAAGTAGAGGACGTCTAACTTGTTTTTGCAGGGCATGTTGTGATGTGATATGGTCAAAACGTGATGAGATATAAATTGTTGTATGAGATGATCATGTTTTGTTGAAGTTATCGGCAACTGGCAAAAGCCTTATGGTTGTCTCTTTATTGCATAAGATGCAAGCGCCAAATAATTGCTTTACTTTATCGCTATGCGATAGCAATAGTTGCAAGAGCAATAGTTGGCGAGACGACCATGTGACGACATATTGATATAGATCAAGATGATGGAGATCATGGTGTCATGCCGGTGACGATGGAAATCATGACGATGCTTTGGAGATGGAGATCAAAGGCACAAGATGATGATGGCCATATCATGTCACATATTTTGATTGCATATGATGTTTATCTTTTATACATCTTATTTTGCTTAGTTTGACGGTAGCATTTTAAGATGATCTCTCACTAATTATCAAGAAGTGTTCTCCCTGAGTATGCACCGTTGCGAAAGTTCTTCGTGCTGAGACACCACGTGATGATCGGGTGTGATAGGCTCTACGTTCAAATACAACGGGTGCAAAACAGTTGCACACGCGGAATACTCAGGTTATACTTGACGAGCCAAGCATATACAGATATGGCCTCGGAACACGGAGACCGAAAGGTCGAGCGTGAATCATATAGTAGATATGATCAACATAGTGATGTTCACCAATGAAACTACTCCATCTCACGTGATGATCGGACATGGTTTAGTTGATTTAGATCACGTGATCACTTAGAGGATTAGAGGGATGTCTATCTAAGTGGGAGTTCTTAAGTAATATGATTAAATTGAACTTAAATTTATCATGAACTTAGTCCTGGTAGTATTTTGCAAATCATGTTGTAGATCAATAGCTCGCGTTGTTGCTTCCCTGTGTTTATTTTGATATGCTCCTAGAGAAAATTGTGTTGAAAAATGTTAGTAGCAATGATGCGGATTGGATCCGTGATCTGAGGTTTATCCTCATTGCTGCACAGAAGAATTATGTCCTTGATGCACCGCTAGGTGACAGACCTATTGCAGGAGCAGATGCTGACGTTATGAACGTTTGGCAAGCTAAATATGATGACTACTTGATAGTTTAGTGCACCATGCTTAACGGCTTAGAATCGGGACTTCAAAGACGTTTTGAACGTCATGGACCATATGAGATGTTCCAGGAGTTGAAGTTAATATTTCAAGCAAATACCCGAGTTGAGAGATATGAAGTCTCCAACAAGTTCTATAGCTAAAAGATGGAGGAGAATCGCTCAACTAGTGAGCATGTGCTCAGATTGTCTGGGTACTACAATCGCTTGAATCAAGTGGGAGTTAATCTTCCAGATAAGATAGTGATTGACAGAATTCTCTAGTCACCATCACCAAGTTAGTGGAACTTCGTGATGAACTATAATATGCAAGGGATAACGGTTACAATTCCCAAGCTCTTCGTGATGCTAAAATCAACGAAGGTAGAAATCAAGAAAAACATCAAGTGGTGATGGTTGACGAGACCACTAGTTTCAAGAAAACGACAAAGGGAAGAAGGGAAACTTCAAGAAGAACGGCAAGCAAGTTGCTGCTCAAGTGAAGAAGCCCAAGTCTGGTCCTAAGCCTGAGACTAAGTGCTTCTACTGCAAAGGGACTGATCACTGAAAGTGGAACTGCCCCAAGTATTTAGCGAATAAGAAGGATGGCAAAGTGAACATAAGTATATTTGATATACATGTTATTGATGTGTACTTTACTAGTGTTTATAGTAACCGCTCAGTACTTGATACTAGTTCAGTTACTATGATTAGTAACTTGAATCGGGAGTTGCAGAATGAACAAAGACTAGTTAAGGGTGAGGTGACAATGTGTGTTGGGAGTAGTTCCAAGATTGATATGATCATCATCGCACACTCCCTATACTTTTGGGATTAGTGTTCAACCTGAATAAGTGTTATTTGGTGGTTGCGTTGAGCATGAATATGATTTGATCATGTTTATTGTAATACGGTTATTCATTTAAGTAAGAGAATAAATTGTTGTTCTGTTTACATGAATAAAACCTTATATGGTTACACACCCAATGAAAATAGTTCGTTGGATCTCGATCGTAGTGATACACATAATCATAATATTGAAACCAAAAGATGCAAAGTTAATAATGATAGTGCAACTTATTTGTGGCACTGCCGTATAGGTCATATTAGTGTAAAGTGCATGAAGAAACTCCATGCTGATGGGTTTTTGGAATCACTTGATTATGAATCAGTTGATGCTTGCGAACCATGCCTCATGGGCAAGATGACTAAAACGCAGTTCTTCGGAACTATGGAGCGAGCAACTGACTTATTGGAAATAATACATACTGATGTATGAGATCCGATGAGTGTTAAGGCTCGCGGCGGGTATCATTATTTTCTGAACTTCACAGATGATTTGAGCAGATATGGGTATATCTACTTAATGAAACACAAGTCTGAAATATTTGAAAAGTTTAAAGAATTTCAGAGTGAAGTGGAGAATCATCGTAACAAGAAAATAAAAGTTTCTACGATATGATCGTAGAGGTAAAATATTTGAGTTACGAGTTTGGTCTTCAGTTAAAACAATGTGAAATAGTCTCACTACTCACGCCACCTGGAACACCACAGCATAATGGTGTGTTCGAACATCATAACCGTACTTTATTAGATATGGTGCGATCTATGATGTCTCTTACCGATCTACCACTATCATTTTGGGGTTATGCATTAAAGACAGCTGCATACATGTTTAAAAGGGCACCATCTAAATCCGTTGAGACGACACAATCTGAACTGTGGTTTGGCAAGAAACCAAAGTTGTCGTTTCTTAAAGTTTGGGATTGTGATGCTTATATGAAAAAGTTTCATCCTGATAAGCTCAAACCCAAATCGGAGAAATATGTCTTCATAGGATACCCAAACGAATTAGTTGGGTACACCTTCTATCACAGATCCGAAGGCAAGACATTCGTTGCTAAGAATGGATCCTTTCTAGAGAAGGAGTTTCTCTCGACAGAAGTGAGTGGGAGGAAAGTAGAAAACTTGATAAGGTAATTGTACCTTCTCCCTTATTGGAAAATAGTTCATCACAGAAATCTGTTCCTGTGACTACTACACCAATTAGTGAGGAAGCTAATGATGATGATCATGTAACTTCAGATCAAGTTACTACTAAATCTCGTAGGTAAACCAGAGTGAGATCCGCACCAGAGTGGTACGGTAAGTTCTGGAAGTCATGTTACTAGACCATGACGAACTTGCCAACTATGAGGAAGCGATGATGAGCCCAGATTCCGGGAAATGGCTTGAGGCCATGAAATCTGAGATGGGATCCATGTATGAGAACAAAGTATGGACTTTGGTTGACTTTCCCGATGATTGGCAAGCCATAGAAAATAAATGGATCTTCAAGAGGAAGACGGACGCTGATAGTAGTGTTACTATCTACAAAGCTAGAATTGTCGCAAAAGGTTTTCGACAAGTTCAAGGTGTTGACTACGATGAGAGTTTCTCACTCGTATCTATGCTTGAGTCTGTCCGAATCATGTTAGTAATTGCCGCATTTTATGAAATCTGGCAAATGGATAAACAAAACTGCATTCCTTAATGGATTTATTAAAGAAGAGTTGTATATGATGCAACTAGAAGGTTTTGTCAATCCGAAAGGTGCTAACAAAATGTGCAAGCTCCAGCGATCCATCTGTGGACTGGTGCAAGCATCTCGGAGTTGGAATATACGCTTTGATGAGTTGATCAAAGCATATAGTTTTATACAGACTTGCGGTGAAGCCTGTATTTACAAGAAAGTGAGTGGGAGCACTACAACATTTCTGATAAGTATATGTGAATGACATATTGTTGATCGGAAATAATGTAGAATTATTCTGTAAAGCATAAAGGAGTGTTTGAAAGGAGTTTTTCAAAGAAAGACTTCGGTGAAGCTGCTTACATATTGAGCTTCAAGATCTATAGAGATAGATCAAGACGCTTGATAAGTTTTTTCAATGAGTACATACCTTGACAAGATTTTGAAGTAGTTCAAAATGGAGCAGTCAAAGAAAGAGTTCTTGCCTGTATTACAAGGTGTGAAGTTGAGTAAGACACAAAGCCCGACCACGACAGAAGATAGAAAGAGAATGAAAGTCATTCCCTATGCCTTGGCCATAGGTTCTATAAAGTATGTCATGCTGTGTACCAGATCTATTGTATACCCTGCACTGATTTGGCAAGGGAGTACAATAGTGATCTAGGAGTAGATCACTGGACAGCGGTTATCCTTAGTGAAGTAAGGAAATGTTTCTCGATTATGGACGTGACAAAAAGGTTCGTCGTAAAGGGTTACGTCGATGCAAGTTTTTGACACTGATCCAGATGATTCTAAGTCTCAATCTGGATACATATTGAAAGTGGGAGCAATTAGCTAGAGTAGCTCCATGCAGAGCATTGTAGACATAGAATTTTGCAAAATACACACGGATCTGAATTTGGCAGGCCCGTTGACTAAATTTCTCTCACAAGCAAAACATGATCACTCTTTGGGTGTTAATCATATAGAGATGTGAACTAGATTATTGAATCTAGTAAACCCTTTGGGTGTTAGTCACATGGAGATGTGAACCAATCACATAAAGATGTGAACTATTGGTGTTAATCACATAGCGATGTGAACTAGATTACTGACTCTAGTGCAAGTGGGAGACTGAAGGAAATATGCCCTAGAGGCAATAATAAAGTTATTATTTATTTCCTTATTTCATGATAAATGTTTATTATTCATGCTAGAATTGTATTAACCGGAAACATAATACATGCGTGAATACATAAACAAACAGAGTGTCACTAGTATGCCTCTACTTGACTAGCTCGTTAATCAAAGATGGTTATGTTTCCTAACCATGGACAAAGAGTTGTTATTTGATTAACGGGATCACATCATTAGATGAATGATCTGATTGACATGACCCATTCCATTAGCTTAGCACCCGATCGTTTAGTATGTTGCTATTGCTTTCTTCATGACTTATACATGTTCCTATGACTATGAGATTATGCAACTCCCGTTTGCCGGAGGAACACTTTGTGTGTTATCAAACGTCACAACGTAACTGGGTGATTATAAAGGAGCTCTACAGGTGTCTCCAAAGGTACATGTTGGGTTGGCGTATTTCGAGATTAGGATTTGTCACTCCGAATGTCGGAGAGGTATCTCCGGGCCCTCTCGGTAATGCACATCACTTAAGCCTTGCAAGCATTGCAACTAATGAGTTAGTTGCGGGATGATGTATTACGGAACGAGTAAAGAGACTTGCCGGTAACGAGATTGAACTAGGTATTGGATACCGACGATCGAATCTCAGGCAAGTAACATACCGATGACAAAGGGAACAACGTATGTTGTTATGCGGTCTGACCGATAAAGATCTTCGTAGAATATATAGGAGCCAATATGGGCATCCAGGTCCCGCTATTGGTTATTGACTGGAGACGTGTCTCGGTCATGTCTACATTATTCTCGAACCGTAGGGTCCACACGCTTAAGGTTTCAATGACAGTTATATTATGAGTTTATGAGTTTTGATGTACCGAAGGAGTTCGGAGTCCCGGATGAGATCGGGGACATGACGAGGAGTCTCGAAATGGTCGAGACGTAAAAATCGATATATTGGACGACTATATTCGGACATCGGAAAGGTTCCGAGTGATTCGGGTATTTTTCGGAGTACCGGGGAGTTACGGGAATACGGGGAGAGAAGTATTGGGCCTTATTGGGCCATACGGGAAAGAGAGAGGGGCTGCCTAGGGCAGGCCGCGCGCCCCCCCAAGGCCTAGTCCGAATTGGACTAGGGGAAGGGGCTGCGCCCCCTCCTTCCTTTCCTTCTCCCTTCCCCTTCCTTGTCTCCTACTCCTACTACATGGAAGGACTCCTGGTTGGACTAGGAAAGGGGGAATCCTACTCCCGGTGGGAGTAGGACTCCCCTAGGGCGCGCCATAGAGAGGGCCGGCCCTCCCCTCCTCCACTCCTTTATATACGGGGGCAAGGGGCACCCCATAGACACACAAGTTGATCTTCGTGATCGTTCCTTAGCCGTGTGCGGTGCCCCCCTCCACCATATTCCACCTCGGTCATATTGTAGCAGTGCTTAGGCGAAGCCCTGCGACGGTTGAACATCAAGATCGTCACCACGCCATCATGCTGACGGAACTCCTCCCCGAAGCTTTGCTGGATCGGAGCCCGGGGAGCGTCATCGAGCTGAACGTGTGCCAAGAACTCGGAGGTGCCGGAGTAACGGTGCTTGGATCGGTTGGACCGGGAAGACGTACGACTACTTCCTCTATGTTGCGTCAACGCTTCTGCTTCGGTCTATGAGGGTACGTAGACAACACTCTCCCCTCTCGTTGCTATGCATCACCATGATCTTGCGTGTGCGTAGGAATTTTTTTGAAATTACTACGTTCCCCAACATCAAATCCACCAAAAAGAAACATAGAAAAGACGGCGTCTTCGTCAGTCTTCGAGGGGCACCTAATCGTCTTGTGCCTAGCAAAAAAGTGTCTGGAATACTCATGGCACATGATTAGTCCGCAAATGCGTTGTCATCAATCACCAAAACACTTAGGGATAAATATGTCCTTACAGTTTTCCATAAACAGGTGGGTGGACATGGGGTATGGAGGATTTCCTCATGGATTGCCTTAAGACATCTCCAAAGCGGCTCACCAAATCTCTTCTATATGTTTAAATCAAACGGTATGGACACTTTTAGGCCTCCAACACAGATTCTCGTCTTGGGCCGGACCCATTTGGACGTCTGAACCCCCACAGTCCACCCAAAAATTGGTGGGAGGCATGGGGAATTCCAAACGTCCGCCATGTTGGAGTCCTACAACCCGATCCCGCCTAAAACTTTGGTCGATTATAGAAGCATCGCCACATTTAGACCGTCTCATCGACTCTCACCACCCCGCGATGAACCTTCACTGTTCCAAGCATACCATGTTCATGGTATGGCAACCGACGAGGCGCATCGAGGATCATAATGGGCTATTAAAAAGTCGACTAGGCACCCCCCAAACTCTACCTTCGAACCCATTCTCTACATTTTCTCACCTCTATTCGTGGTCCAAGCCCCATAGTTTGTCATCCGCCGTTTGTCGTCACCATGCCGTGGATGAAGATAACGCGATACAAGAAGTTGACGCCGATGTGTCGTGTTGAAATCATAGTGGGGGTCCATGTTCTGGACACCCGGTGGCAGGCTCGTATTGAGGCGAGCCAACATACAAGGTCTCCGGAGCCGAGCTCGTAGAAGGAGTAGGAAGGTTACCCCATGGCGCTAGCGGATGTCCCGAAGGATGACGAGACGCCCGTGGAGGAGGAGGCGAAGACCGTCGAGGTCGCGGCTCCGGCTGATGGGGTGGTCAACCACTTCTTAGTGCAAGAGACAACAAGTTCGACCACACTCCTAGACGAGCCCCGCGCGGTCATGGAGCAACTGGAGGTGGAGCGCAGATGCCGCTGCCCTCGTGGCGCTCCTCGCAGACTTATAATTTGTCAACGAGAAACAGGTAGTGCTCGCTTCCGTGCAGAGGTGAAAGTGCAACTATCTCTAGGTGGTTTTGGTAATTCATAACAACATATAGCTCATTGAGCTAATGCTATTTCAAGATGATTATTTCAGGAAAGCTCAATGATTGGCATGGCATGGATGTGAAAGTGGAACCCTCAAAATGCTATGGACAAAGAATTGGCTCAAGCTCAGAAGTTCAAGACTCTTCATTTTATATTTTAGTGATCCAAGATCACATTGAGTCTTTAGGAAAAGCCAATACTATCAAGGAGGGATGAGGTGTTGCTTAATGAGCCTCTTGCTTTATGTGCTTAGTGATATGCTCCAAAATCCTCAACCACCTTTCCATATCCACAAATGACCTAAACCCTAAGCCAAACTCGGTCATACCGATTCTGTCAATCCGGCGCCACTGAGTTTCACTTATCATTTGCCACTGCCAAACCCTAGCAATTCGGTCCCACCAATAAGGATCTCGGTCACACCGAGATGGGGTTGCAAACTCTCTGTTTCCCTTTCGTAACTTTTCGGTCTCACCGAAAGAGCGAATCGGTCCCACCGAGAATGCAATGCAAACTCTCTGTTTCCTTCTTGTAACTTTTCGGTCTCACCGAAAGAGCAAGTCGGTCCCACCGAGTTTGCCTGACCAACTCTCTGGTTAGCTAATTGCCGAACTCGGTCTCACCGAGTTTGTGCGATCGGTCTCACCGAGATTACGTTATGCCCAAACCCTAACCGAATCGGTCCTACCGAGTTGCATCTCAGTCCCACCGAAATTCCTAACGGTCACTAGGTTTACTATTTCGGTCAGATCAAGTTTTCTGATTCGGTCCCACCGAGATTGGTAGATTGTGTGTAACGGTTGGATTTTGTGTGGAGGCTATAAATACCCCTCCACCTCCTCTCCATTCGTAGAGAGAGCCATCAGAACACATATTCCATTCCTACTCATATGTTCTGAGAAAGAACCACCTACTCATGTGTTGAGACCAAGATATTCCATTCCTACCATATGAATCTTGATCTCTAGCCTTCCCCAAGTTGCTTTCCACTCAAATCTTCTTTCCATCAGATCCAAATCCTATGAGAGAGAGTTGAGTGTTGGGGAGACTATCATTTGAAGCACAAGAGCAAGGAGTTCATCATCAACACACCATTTGTTACTTCTTGGAGAGTGGTGTCTCCTAGATTGGCTAGGTGTCACTTGGGAGCCTCCGACAAGATTGTGGAGTTGAACCAAGGAGTTTGTAAGGGAAAGGAGATCGCCTACTTCGTGAAGATCTACCGCTAGTGAGGCATGTCCTTCGTGGGCGATGGCCATGGTGGAATAGACAAGGTTGCTTCTTCGTGGACCCTTCGTGGGTGGAGCCCTCCGTGGACTCGCGCAACCGTTACCCTCCGTGGGTTGAAGTCTCCATCAACGTGGATGTAGGATAGCACCACCTATCCGAACCACGGGAAAACATCCGTGTCTCCAATTGCGTTTGAATCCTCCAAACCCTTCCCTTTACATTCTTGCAAGTTGCATTCTTTACTTTCCGCTGCCAATAAACTCTTTGCATGCTTGCTTGAATTGTGTGATGATTGCTTGACTTGCTCTAAGATAGCTAAAATCTGCAAAGAACTAAAATTGGGAAAAGGCTAAGTTTTTAGTTGGTCAAGTAGTCTAATCACCCCCCCTCTAGACATACTTTCGATCCTACAAGTGGTATCAGAGCTTTGGTCTCCATTTGCCTTGATCTCCATAGCTTTTGGTGGTCATATTCTTGGTTTCACAACCTAGGAGAGTATGGCGTCTAGCGAGGGAAATTATCACCGTAGAGGTCCTTACTTTGATGGCACTAATTTTGCTAGTTGGAAGCATAAAATGAAAATGCATATTCTTGGACATAACCCCGCCGTATGGGCTATTGTTTGTGTTGGTTTGCAAGGTGAGTTCTTTGATGGGAGAGAACCAAACCGTGAAGCTACCGCGGATGAGTTGAAGATGTTGCAATACAATGCTCAAGCTTGTGATATTCTCTTCAACGGATTGTGCCCCGAAGAATTCAACAAAATCAGCCGCCTTGAGAATGCAAAGGAAATTTGGGATACTTTGATTGATATGCACGAAGGTACCGACTCCGTCAAGGAATCCAAGTTGGATGTGATCCAAAGTCAACTTGACAAGTTCAAGATGAAGGATGGTGAAGGTGTCGCTGAAATGTACTCTAGGCTTGCTCTCATCACAAATGAGATTGCCGGCTTAGGAAGTGAAGAAATGACCGATAGATTCATCATCAAGAAGATCCTAAGAGCCTTGGATGGGAAATATGATACCGTGTGCACATTAATCCAAATGATGCCCAACTACAAAGATCTCAAGCCAACGGAAGTAATTGGAAGGATTGTTGCTCATGAGATGTCACTCAAGGATAAAGAGGAACTTCACAATAAATCAAGTGGTGCCTACAAAGCGTCATGTGAAGCCCCCACATCATCAAGTGAGAAACAAAACTTCAATGAAGAATTGAGCTTAATGGTGAAGAACTTCAACAAGTTCTACAAGAGTAGAAACAAAGATAGAAGCTTCAAGTCAAGGTCCTACAATGACAAAAGATCTTCTAGTCGAGAGCGAAACTGCTATAATTGTGGAAGACCCGGACACTATTCCAATGAGTGTATGGCTCCCTACAAGAGAAGAGAAGATTCTCCAAAAAGAAGAAGCAAAGAATCTCCACCAAGAGAGAGAAGGAGTAGAGATGATCGTTATGAATGAAGATACTCACGGAGAAGCAAGGATTCGGAAAGGAAGGAAAAATCATCAAGGAGCTATACAAAACGAAGACATCAAGCTCATGTTGGTGAATGGGTATCCGGCTCCGACTCCGACAGCCACTCCGAGAAAAGTTATCACTCCGACTCCGAAGATACTCAAGATGAAGGTGTTGCCGGTCTAGCACTTGTGTCAACCAACTCCTACGACATATTTGACTCACCAAATGAAGGAATTGGAAGATGCTTCATGGCCAAAGGTTCTAAGGTAACACACCCCGAGTATGTTGACTTTAATAGTGATGAAGATGACTTGTTAGGTGATGATGATTTGCTTGTTGACAACTCTAGTGAAGAATATTATGGTGAAATATCAATTAATCATGCTAAAACGAATGACAATGATAAGGAGAAGATTGAGGCTCTAACTAAAGAACTAAACACTCTTAAGTTAGCCCATGAAACTATCTTCGAAGATCATCGAGAACTTTTAAGAGCTCATGAGAAACTACGCTTTGAAAAGCTTAATCTTGAGCAAGAGCATGAGTTCTTAAAAGCAATCAATGATGATCTCCGCAAGAAAAGTTCTTCTCACATTGCCAAGCGTTTACTTTTATCCACCTACATGCCTCAAGTCAAGACTAGTAACAAGAATAAGAAATATTCTTCCTCTAGTAGTAACAATGATCATGCTAAATCCAATATTGTTGCTTCTAGTAGTTCTCTTGATTCCACTAATGATTCTCTTAGCCAAGTTACACTTGAGCAAGAAAATAGCTTATTGAAGGGAATTATAGAGAAAGATGTTTACAAGAGCCTTGCCGGAAGTAAGCAATTTGAGGAAATTGTGCGCAAGCAAGGAATGCACCGGAAGAATCAAGGTGTTGGTTTTGAACGAAAGTTCAATGCCAATGGAGTTGAATGGGAAGAAGATCAATACCCCAAGACAAAGTTTATTCCTCAACAAGAGAAGTATGATACTTCCTTCAAGGGAACACAAGCTCAAGATGATCTTCCACCACAAGACTACAAGCAAAAAGGCAAGGACAAGCTTCAAGAGGAGATTGATGCATTTGAAGAAGCTCCTAAGACCTTAGTCAAGTGGATTCCCAAGACTACTTCAAGTTCCACTACATCAAGTACGACTACAACTCCAAGGATTCCCATCAAGATGGTGTGGATCCAAAAGAAGAAGAACTAGAGAGTTCTTGAGGGTGACTCCGCCAACATACTTCACTCTTATCATTTTGGGAAGAACAAGTGCAATCAACTTCCACATCTTACACTAGTTTAAGGAGTCACAAACCCTCTTGTTGGTAAGACAAGGGACAAGGTAACCTAAAGTTTTCATGGACATCATCTTGTGTGTGCATCACTCTATGTCTATGGATATCCTTGTTTGTTCCTTGTGGGACTAACCCATGTAGGTATTGAAAGTGCAATTCACTCAAATGGATAGCTCCAAGTGATCTACATCAACATTGAGCATCCACATCTTCAACATCTACATGAAGTCATCATCGACAAAACCCAAGGTTAGTTCATCCCTCTTAGGGGGGATATCACATCTAGGGGGAGCTTTACTCTAAGACTTGAGCTAAAGCAACTCTAGAGATGTGAATACAACAATGCTTTATGTAAAAGTGGTAACCCCACTTGAGCTTAAACGATGAGTATGACCTATGATCAAGTGTTCTCACTTGACTCCTAAGTCAATATACTCATATATAGATGACCTAGTCATCGCAAATTGCTTGATAGATGCTAGAATTGGTTGTGCATGCTTTGCCACATATTTCATTTGCCATCTTATTGTGTGAGCATGTTGGTTGCATATTTTACTCATTCGAGGACATCCACTTGTTGTTTTGATCGTTTGGCTTTCTTCTTTTGCCAAGTGGATGGACAAGAATGCCTAAGAACCTCCTCTAGCTATCTATGCTTTTCTCGTCTCAAACTCTATTCATGCTGCATCACAAAACTTGATCAAGTCAGATTCGAACCACTCTGTGTGAGGAGCGCTCGGAGTCCCCGATTCGTCATAGACTTAAACTTCCAAAACCTCTTTATGAATCTCGGTCTGACCGATACTCCATTTTCGGTCCTACCGAGTTCATTAAGTTGATCTAGGTTTTCGATCTTGGTGCAACTGATTTGAACTTTTCGGTCACACCGAGTTGCAATAACTGCACACAGTTTTGCATCTCGGTGCCACCGAGTTGTTCCACTCGGTCACACCGACAGGGTCGGGCTATATATAGTGACGGGCAAAATTTTGGAAATTTATCCGAAACCTCTTCACGCACGCGATAGCCTGCTCTACCTTCGTGGTCTCCGGATCGTCTTCTCGCCGCCAGCAGCCTCTAGTCGCTGGTCTCCGCCGCCGTCAACGGAATTCTGCCCCGCCGTTGCCGCCGTAGCGAGTCTCCGCCGAACTAGGGTATGGACTCGATCTTTGTGCTATTCTCCACTCCGATTCCTAGCACATTGTGATCATCATGATTCTTGCCACGATTGAAACACTCCTATCCAGTCAATGAACTCGTAGATTAGGTTTAATTCAAAAATTTTAGGGTTAGGTTTCCGCCGAAACCATCTCGGACCCACCGAGTTGAAAAACTCGGTCCCACCGATCTGGCTTTTGCCATTGCACAAGTAAAACTCGGTCTGACCGAGAATAACTTATCGGTGCGACCGATTTTGAAATTCTGTGAAACCCTAGCAGTCTCGGTGCCATCGAATTGTGACTCGGTCTGACCGAGTTCACCAGTTCTGGTGCCAAAACTGCTTCGGTGTCACTGAGTTTGAAAATCGGTAGATCCGAGATGCTTTCTGTGGAAAACTAAAACTAAGTTTTTGAATTAATCTTTTGAAAAAATCTCTGCTTTTTGTGATGCTCATCCACTCTATCTTATCCATAATCTATTCCCAGGGTTAGCAGTCAGTTTGCAACATGTCTGATCAAAGTGACAGCCAGAATGTGTCTGAGCAGCAAGTTGTGATGAGTGAGGGCACTAGCCCCTCAAGTTCTTCTGATGATGGCAGCAGGAGCACCCCCAGCAATCTGCCTAAGGCTGCCACACGTCAAAGGAAGAAGAGAACGTCTGATTCTGAGGATGAAGACTATGTGGCAGAGGAAGAGGCCACATCAAAGAGAGCTGAACCAGCTCAAGGCACAAAGCCAGGGCTGAAAATCAAGAGGCCAGCAGGCAGGCAGCCCATGTCAAAGGCTAGAGCTTCAACTGTGAAGCCTGCTCTCGTTGAGCCCGTTGCTGCTGAGGGCAAGAAGAGGAAAGAGAGGGTGAAGAAGACTGTAGCCAGAGTGCTTGGGAAGGCCTCTGTAACGCCTTCGATGCGGCCATGTCTCCCACGTGTCGAGGCACGACTTAGAGACATAGGCGCATTGAAAGCAATGTCTCAAGTCAGGAATCATTACACAACCCAAGTACATATATAATATAAAAGGGGGAATAATAATATATAGTTGGCTTACACTCGCCACGTCACATCAAAGTACATAAATAACATCCATCATACAAACACTCATGGCCCGACTACGGCGCCAAAATAGAAAAGACCCCCAACAAGCGACTAAACCCTGAATCGAACCCCGAATAGGCACCACTACTGATCATCCGGAAAAGAAACATAGTATCGCTGAGAGTCCTCGTCGTACTCCCACTTCAGCTCGAACGCGCCATCCGGAGGAGTATCATCGGTCCCTGCATCTGGTGTAATAGTAATCTGTGAGCCACAAAGGACTCAGCAATCTCGCACCCTCGCGATCAAGACTATTTAAGCTTAATAGGTAGGAAAGGGGTAATGTATGTGGAGCTGCAGCAAGCGACTAGCATATATGGTGGCTAACTTATTCGCAAAAGAGAGCGAGAAGAGAAGGCAAAGCACGAGCGGAAAAATAAAATAGAGCAGACTACGCAAACATAACTCCAACGCCGTGTCCACTTCCCGGACTCCGCCGAGAAGAGGCCGTCACGGCAACACACGCAGTTGATTCATTTTAGTTAATTAAGTTCAAGTTATCTACAACCGGACATTAACAAATTCCCATCTGCCCATAACCGCGGGCACGGCTTTCGAAAGATCAATCCCTGCAGGGGGGTCCCAACTTAGCCCATAACAAGCTCTCACGGTCAACGAAGGAATAGACCTCCACCCAGGACCCACCGATCAGACTCGGTATCCCGGTACAACAAGATGATTCGACAGGTCAAAACTAGTCCAGCAACACCGCCCGAATGCGCCGACAAATCCCGATAGGAGCTGCACATATCTCTTTCTCAGGGCACACTCAGATTGTCTAAACTTCCGGTAGGCCAGCCCAGAGTTGCCCCTGGTGGCCACCGGCGGCTGACGTTCCGGACCAACACTCAGAGGAGCACTGGCCCGTGGGGGGCTAAAATAAAGATGACCCTCGGGCTCCGGAAACCCAAGGGAAAGAAAAGGGTAGGTGGCAAATGGTAAAACCAATGTTGGGCATTGCTGGAAAAGCTTTAATCAAGGCGAACTATCAAGGGGTTCCCATTATAGCCCAACCGCGTAAGGGACGCAACAAACCGGGAACATAACACCGATATGACGGAAACTAGGGCGGCAAGAGCGGAACAAAACACTAGGCGAGAGGCCGAGCCTTCCACCCTTTACCAAGTATATAGATGAGTAAAGATAACATAGCAATATAATGATATCCCAACAAGTAAATAAATGTTCCAACAAGGAACGGCTCCAATCTTCACCTGCAACTAGCAACGCTATAAGAAGGGGCTTGAGCAAAGCGGTAACATAGCCAATCAATGGTTTGCTAGGACAAAGGTGGGTTAGAGGCTCAATCATGGCAATTGGGAGGCTGACAAGCAAGTGGTAGGCATCGTAGCATTGGCAAAGCAAAAGAGTGAGCATACTAGCATAGCAAAGATAGTAGTGATTTCAAGGGTGTGATCATCTTGCCTGCACAGTTGTCAGAATTGACTGGATCCTCAAAAGCAAACTCAACGGGCTCCTCGTTAGCGAACTCGTCTCCCGGCTCTACCCAACAACACAAACAAGCAACAAGGATACAATCAACCACGTGCAAAGGCAACCAATAAGATGCGAAGATGATATGCTATGCGGGATGCGATGCGGGATGCAAAATGCAAGATGTAACAGGAAATGCATGAACCTGGCCTCAACTTGGAAATCCAAGTGTGCCACTGGATAGAGGGGAAGAAATCCCCTGAAAACGATATAAAGATCATGGCAATCGGAGCTACGGTTTAGAAATGGCAAGCGTTTTACTAAACGAACCGATCTGCGATTTACAGCAAGTAGGCTCCTAAATGCAACAAAATGAACATGCTACAGCCACCCAACATGAAAACAAATTACATGGCAGTGATGTACTCATCAAGATTAACAAATCATCAGGACTGAGGCATAGGCAAATTCATCCATTAAGGGCTTCAAACAAGCATGACAAAACTGAATAAACAAAACAGATTTCAGACTTAGCGAAATTAACGCTAGTCTGAAATTTCAGACCATGATGCTCTCTTCGGAGCAGCAAAACAACATGAAGGAAAACCTGAACATGGCAAGTAAGAGCATGGCCTGGAGCTACTCAACAAGCTTAACAAAACACCCAAAATGACCTGGGGCCAAAAGGGTTCACAAAATACTCTACCGAGCACACGAACATCGATGTAACACAATCAGTTTTCAGACTTAGTGAAAACTGGGACATGCTGAAATAATAACTCACGGAGGCATGTAAACGAGCTCGATGCTCTCACTACGTTGCAAGTCATGGCAAGGCAAGCATATATCCATTAAGAAGGCGCAAAATGCTAGCTATACATGGCAAGAACAATGGCATAGCATGCATGGATCACTAGCAATCACTCCGGCAAAATCGCAAAAGAGCTCACGATCTGCCCAAAACAGCAACTATCCAAAAGTTGAGCTCGATTGAGTCAACCTATGGCGCTCCAACATAACAAGTAAAGACATGGATGGATTAAGCACAACAAGCATAACAAATCACTCTTACTGATCATCCTCAAAAGAGGCACGGATCACTAGGAAACAAGCCGGACATTTAGCATCGTGAACTAAAACGGCCCAGACTTAGTGATTTTCACTAAGTCCGTGAAATCGATAATCTCAGGCAGCCCTCTTCGCAAGCTTGCACAAGACAACACACACCTCCTAAAAAATACATGGAAGGCACCTCTGGAAAGAAGACAACATGCTTAACAATTCATCCCAAAGGGGCACAGGCATATCATGCACGGATTAAATATGGCAAAAATGACAAAAGTGCATGTTGGATTAACGGATCTGCAATTTAACTCAACATGCCTCCTTCCAACAGCATTTTGGGCACCAAGATGACCTCAAATGCAAATGATACAATGGAATGAAATGATGTACTCGTCGAGACGAAGATTTTGAAATATCATATGCCCAAATCGGAGCTACGGATGCAAAGTTATGGCAGGTCAAACATAGCACGAAAAAAATACGGAAGAGGAAAAAAAATCAACCCCTAGGGTTTCACTGTTCACAGATCCGATCCGGATCGGGCGCGGGGCACTGTAGCTCGCCGGATCGCGGTCGACGCCGGCCGGCCGGAGAGGAAGGAGGGAGCCACCGGCGCGGGAAGGGGAGGCCGGAGCCGGTGGCCGGGGCGGCGGGCGGCGCCGCGGAGAGGCTCGACGAGCTCCGGGCGATGACTTGGCGGCGGCGGGCGAGGTCCGGTGGGAGAGGCCGTTGCCGGAGCGAGTTCCCGCCGACGATGGCGCGCCGGGCGGCGGCGGCCGGGGCCGAGGAAGACGGCGGCGGGGTCGGGCGCGGGGCGCGGCCCGACGCGGGGTGAGAGGGGGCCCGACTTGGGCCCAGGCGGGCCGGAGCGCGGGCGGCGAAGCGGTCCCCGCGGGGGGACGCGTGGCGGCGTCTGACAGGCTGGCGGCGGCGGGGCGGACGCGTCCGGTCCGTCCGGACGTGTCCGGCGGCGGCGGAGGGGATTTTTTTAGGGTTTCGAGAGGGGGAGAGATCCGAATTTCGGGGGGGGGGGGGTGTATATATAGGCATAGAGGGAGCTAGGAGAGTCCAAATGAGGTGCGGTTTTCGCCCACACGATCGTGATCGAACGACCGAGACGATGGAGCTGAGTTTGGTGGGTTTTGGGCCAAAATGGAGGGGTGTTGGGCTGCACACACACGAGGCCTTTTCGGTCCCTCGGTTAACCGTTGGAGTATCAAACGAAGTCCAAATGACCCGAAACTTGACAGGCGGTCTACCGGTAGTAAACCAAGGCCGCATGGCAAGTCTCGGCCCAATCCGGAAATGTTCAACCCCCACACACGAAAGAAAGCTAGAAATGGCCACCGGAGGAGAACGAAGCGCCGGAATGCAAAACGGACAACGGGGAAAATGCTCGAAGGCATGAGATGAACATGTATGCAAATGCAATGCACGTGACGACATGATATGAGATGCACGAAAACAAAAACAACACACGGAGGCAAAGACCCGAACCCGAGAATTAAATATAACTTAATGCCGGAAACGGCAAGAGTTGGAGTACAATTGGGGAAGGTTACATGTGGGGCGTTACAGCCTCCATCATGGTAGATGAGAAGGAAGAAGAAGAAGAGGTTGCTGCACCAGCACCCAAGGCAGCCAAACTCATGGGAGATGCTATAAGGTCAGGAACAGCTGCATCCAAGCCCAAGGAAGTACCTAAGGCTGCATCTAAGCCTAAGAGTGCACCAAAGAGAAACACACGAAGCATCCCAGCTGCGGAAAAGAACAAGGCCCCAGTGCCTGAAGCTATCGAAGAAGAGGAAGAGAGTGTCCTTAGGAAGCTCAAGCCCAAGATCCCAGACCACAACGATGCTCATCCTGTGGCTGAGGATATGAAGCTCAGGAGAGGTTCAGGGCTGAGGAGATGGAGAGAAGCAAATCCGTATGCTTCTAGGAGAAGGACTGCCCTGGATTACAGATTTCATACCAAGGAGCAGCAAGATTTCTATGAGACTGTTTTGCTTGACAAGAAGCCAATCGTTTGTGACATGAGATGGGTCGACTGGACCTACATCAAGGACAATGAAGAGTACTACCCCGGTGTATTTGACAGCTTTAGTGCGTGTGGAGTTGCAGACTTTGTTGGGCAGAAGCTCACAAAGTGGAACGAGGAGCTGATCATGCAATTCTACTCCACAGCACACTTTTATCCGGATGGCAGGATCACATGGATGTCAGAGGGTACAAGGTACCAATCCACTGTTGAAGAATGGGCGAAGTTGATCAATGCCCCAGAGGAGCAAGCTGATGACTTGGACATTTATGCCAAGAAAAAGATGGATCCCAACTCCATGTCCAACATGTACAAGGAGATCCCGAATGAAGCGCTTGACACGTTCAAGTTTGGCTCAGTGCACTATCTGCCCAAATCTGGAGATCACAAGATGATCAGAGGTCACGCGATCAACTTGCTTCATGTCTTTGACGTGCCTCAGAAATTCAAGGTCATGAGTCTCATTGTGGAAACAATCAAGAGGACAGCTGCAGACCAGAAGAGGAGTTGTGGGTATGCCCCACAGATTCAGGAGCTCATCAACTCCAAGATGGGCACGGGCGTGTATTTATTGGATAAGGAACACCTGCCCATCCGTCCAGATTTTGAGGATAACCAAGTGGTTATGACTGAGAATGAACCCTCATCTGCCCATGCACAAGCTCAGAAGGAGAAGGCGAAGAAGGAGAAAGCTGCCAGGATGCCTACTCAAGCGGAGGCATCTGATTACTTCTTGAAGACCAAACAAGAGCAGCTCGGTTACCTGATAGCGTCCATCCTGCGGATTGAGCAGAGTATAGCTACCCTGACTCAGAACCAGGCGAGCCTAGAGAGGATCATGGAACAGAGGTTCTATGACCTGGACATCAAAGTGACTGAGATACAGACTGCCGTGGAGTAGCTCCAAGACGACATGAACGAGAGAAGAGGCAGAACCACAACTGATGCTTTTGCCAGGGTGCCACGAGGTCCGAGGTTGTCTGCACTGCCAGTTGCTGACACTAGAGCTACAACGTCTGCACCAGCTACAGCCTCCGTTCCACCAGCTCCAGCATCCACCACAGCCTCAACTCCTACCACATCTACTGAAGGCTTCGTCCTTGGTGTGCTTCGGACTCCACCACCACCTGAAGATCAAGCCTGAGCATCGACTTAGCACTATGCATTCTCTAGGAACTTTTTGGTAACTTGTTGCCAAAGGGGGAGAAAATGCATAGATCATAGGCTTCGAGAGAGAGTGTTGCTTTTATTCTCTCTTGTTTTTATTTGGTGGTTTTTCGAACTTTGTTTGCTTGCGTGTGCGATACTATGTCATTATTCGTGAGACATCGATGATCAAGTGTTTGATCATAAGCTACACTTAATGGTTGCTTAATGCTTGCTAAATGTTATCATTCTATCTATTGTCTGTGATCATTCACTATTCTTGGTGATGAGTGCATGTATTTCAATCTTATCATTTTTTGAGCGCTCCACCAAGATGCATGTGACATGGAAGAGTAACCCATGATTCTAACTCCTTGTGCATTTGCATGTGACAAGGAGGGATGAGGTGTTGCTTAATGAGCCTCTTGCTCAAGTGCTTAATGATATGCTCCAAAATCCTCAGCTACTTTCCCACTTCCACATATGATCTAAACCCAAAGCCAAACTCGGACCTACCGATTATTTCTATCTGGCGCCACCGAGTTTCACTTGTCATTTGCCACTGCCAAACCCTAGCAATTCGGTCCCACCGATAAGGATCTCGGTCACACCGAGATGGGGTTGCAAACTCTCTATTTCCCTTTCGTAACTTTTCGGTCTCACCGAAAGAGCGAATCAGTCCCACCGAGAATGCAATGCAAACTCTCTGTTTCCTTCTTGTAACTTTTCGGTCTCACCGAAAGAGCAAGTCGGTCCCACCGAGTTTGCCTGACCAACTCTCTGGTTAGCTAATTGCCGAACTCGGTCTCACCGAGTTTGTGCGATCGGTCTCACCGAGATTACGTTATGCCCAAACCCTAACCGAATCGGTCCTGCCGAGTTGCATCTCAGTCCCACCGAAATTCCTAACGGTCAATAGGTTTACTATTTCGGCCAGACCGAGTTTTCTGATTCGGTCCCACCGAGATTGGTAGATTGTGTGTAACGGTTGGATTTTGTGTGGAGGCTATAAATACCCCTCCACCTCCTCTCCATTCGTAGAGAGAGCCATCAGAACACATATTCCATTCCTACTCATATGTTCTGAGAAAGAACCATCTACTCATGTGTTGAGACCAAGATATTCCATTCCTACCATATGAATCTTGATCTCTAGCCTTCCCGAAGTTGCTTTCCACTCAAATCTTCTTTCCATCAGATCCAAATCCTATGAGAGAGAGTTGAGTGTTGGGGAGACTATCATTTGAAGCACAAGAGCAAGGAGTTCATCATCAACACACCATTTGTTACTTCTTGGAGAGTGGTGTCTCCTAGATTGGCTAGGTGTCACTTAGGAGCCTCCGACAAGATTGTGGAGTTGAACCAAGGAGTTTGTAAGGGCAAGGAGATCGCCTACTTCGTGAAGATCTACCGCTAGTGAGGCATGTCCTTCGTGGGCGATGGCCATGGTGGAATAGACAAGGTTGCTTCTTCGTGTACCCTTCGTGGGTGGAGCCCTCCGTGGACTCGCGCAACCGTTACCCTCCGTGGGTTGAAGTCTCCGTCAACGTGGATGTAGGATAGCACCACCTATCCGAACCACGGGAAAACATCCATGTCTCCAATTGCGTTTGAATCCTCCAAACCCTTCCCTTTACATTCTTGCAAGTTGCATGCTTTACTTTCCGCTGCCAATAAACTCTTTGCATGCTTGCTTGAATTATGTGATGATTGCTTGACTTGCTCTAAGATAGCTAAAATCTGCCAAGAACTAAAATTGGGAAAAGGCTAAGTTTTTAGTTGGTCAAGTAGTCTAATCACCCCCCTCTAGACATACTTTCGATCCTACAGGAGGGCCCTCACGATCAACCGCGAGCTCCGCATCAACGAGGCGCTGCGTGCCTTCCTCTTCGAGGAGCTTGAGTCCAAGGATGACGTGGAGACGAAGCAGCACGATGACCATGCCAAAAGAGTCACACATCAACAACTCTCGTGAGTTCGCGCCAATGGCCAATGACGATGGGCCGACTCGTCCTATGCGGGGTCATCGACCTCACCTCAGACAACGAGGAGTAGGCTTTATTAGAATAGTTTTTAGTTATTATTAGCGATCTTTTGCATTGTTTTAAAAAAAATCTATGACCTAGTGAAATGACTCGGTGTCAGCCTTATATGAGGTATAGGGTTGAATGATGTATATGGGTACGGACACGTCCGAAGAACGCCCGCAGACATTTGGGGGTGTTCATTTATGCCCTTACATAGGGCATTTATTTAAGAGAAACGTTTTGGGGCAAACCTGCTCACTCGCACTCCTTTTTTTAAAACACACACACTTTGTAAAACATGCGCGGGGCACTGTCTATGCAGCCCACAACCCGAACTTTCAAGGGCAAACAAGGGAGGGGATACGACAATCTCCGAGCAGACTCATTAAAGTGGATCCTATTCACACCCTGTAGCGCCGCGCCACCCACCACCTAGACGAGTTGGACCGGTGCAGTTTGGGTTTTTTCTTGTTGTTTCTTGCTCGCTACTTTACTGCAGCTTTTTTGTTATGATTTTGTTTTGCTTATCTTACTTTCATTTTTTCCTTTTCCTTTTCCTTTGTACTTTTTAATACATGGTGACCAGTTTTTTTAGCGCACGATCAGCAATTCTTTAACGTATAGTGAACATTTTTTAATTCAATGGACTCGTTTTTAGTACACACTGAACTTTTTTTAATTCAACGTGAGCATTTTCTTTGTACGTACCGAATAAATTAATAAAATATTTATTTTTATTTATAATAGAGTTTAAAATATTTATCTCTGTAAAAAACAACCCCCGTTTTTTATAGAAAATCCGAAAAAGTAAAAAAAAACCGCTCGCGCCAGAGTGGGCTGGCCTATTTGCCAATGTACGTCCAATGAGGTCTCACTCATTTAGCCCATGCATAGCTTCGGCTCAGCCCATGCAGGGGTTTCCTTCTTCTCTCCTCCCCCCCTGCCGCAACCGTAGACTGGACACGTCCCCGGCGGGCGGGCGGGTGGGCGGCGGGGCCCACAGGCGCAGAAACGCATCCCACGCCTCCTCAACAACCGCATATCCAAAACCGGAGGGCACTCTCGCCATTCCGCACCGAGCCCCCCCGTCCCACACGCGGCTCGCCCGGCCACCCCCCCGATGACGCGTGGGCCCCACGCGCCCCGGCCCCCATTGGCCAGCGGCTGCGTGGCCGGCTGCGCGGTGCGGCCCTTTCCGCCGCCCCCCTCGCGACGAAACCCTACTTAACAAATACTCCTAGATTAGGCGAGGAGGAGGAGAGAGAAAGCCTCACCCCAGGGGAAATCAGGAGAGAGAAAGGGGCGGAGCTAGAGAGAGAGAGAGAGAGGGGGGCGACAAAGGGGGGGAGACCAAGCTGCAGAGACAGAGAGGGGTAGAGAGAGAGAGAGAGAGGGGGGAGGGAGGGGAATCGCGGTGGGTTTTGGCGGGGCGAGATTTGAGTTTTTTTCGCGCGGCGGCCATGGTGTCGGACCAGGAGATCGCCGCCTGCGTGGAGTCGCTCCTCCGGGGCGCGCTCGAGGCCGGCGGCGGCGGCGCCGGGGAGGCGGCCTCGCTCGCCGCCGTGCTCCAGCAGGCGCAGGCGCGGCTCGGCGTCGACCTCTCCCACAAGGCGCCCTACATCCGCGACCAGATGGACCTCTTCTTCGGGCCCCGCCTCCAGCCGCCCCCGCCGCCGCCGCCCAAGGCCCAGAACCAGAACCAGAACCCGCCCCCGCTCCCCGCCTCCGCGCCCGCGCCCGCGCCTGCCATGACGCAGGCCCCGCCCCAGCCCCAGCTCCTCCCGCTCGAGGTGCAGCAGCAGCAACAGATGCTGCAGATGCAGCAGCAGCAGCAGCAGCAGTTCGCGGCGATTCAGCCGCAGTTCATCTTCCAGACCATGCCCCAGCTCCCGCCCGTCGTCTCAGGAGGCGCGGCCGTCACCAACAGCGCCGCCGCGGTCTCCGCGCCGCCGCCGGCCGTGCCGGCCATGGCCTTCTACCCGCCGCCGCCGCTCGCCTTCCGCTACACCAACGCCCTCGGCGGGGTCGCCACTGGTGGGACCGTCTCCTTCCAGCAGCCGGCCCCTGGGGCCGGGGCCATCACTTCCCCCACAGCCGCGCCACAGGCCGTCGGTGACAACAAGGAGAGGTGAGCCATGGATAACAATTAGGGTTTGTTCCCTAGATTCAGTTGCTTGACACACTGCAACTACCTACCTTTTGGCACTGAAATTTAGGTGGTTGGACATTTAGCTGGTCGATTCATGTGATTACTGTTGCTAATTGTGTGGATTGAAGGTTGAGCTGATTGTGTTCATCTGGATTCATGAAATGGCACCTAATAGCGGCGGTAGGCTTAGGGTTTAGGGGTTCAATATGGCAACTTTGTTGGGCCCAACTACGTAACGTCGTTTGCTATGGACTCCAGTAGTGTGTTGCTTAGGATATCATTATCCGTTTTTTCGCCACTCGTAACGGCTGATTCGCTTAGTGACCGTTCGTTTGTAGTTTTGTTCTTTGTCCATTTCCGCCACTTTAACTGGACTCGTCAACCAGGAAGGTAGTTTGGCATGGTTAGCTTCATTGGTTGCATCCTATACGTTGAGCGTCATAAAAGCTAACCTTTTTATTTTGAAAGGCGCACATTTCCGTTATGAATTTATTTGATACGCAATGAAGTTCAGGACAGCTGTTATGCCAGAATGTACAAACTAGAGATTAAACCGTACATGCCGTACTTGTGGAATCGTAACCTCCTTCAGCTTTTGTGAACAACCTGTTTCTTTGTCTGTGTTGACTCTTGTCTTCTGCCTACCCTGCTTTTGAGGAAATAGTCCCAACCAGTCGACTAGTGTCCTCTAAATTTATTCTTTGCATTTGTATGCTGAATTATCATTTTCTGGCTGATTTGGTACATAGGAAGTGTTAATTATACCTTTTGAGTTATAGTATTGTGCTAATGGACCTTCTTTAGTTCATCAGGCTTCAAGAGTATATTTTGCCTCAACACTGAACTGTTGTATTTTCATGTAGTTCATGCACCCATGTTCAACACTTAAATTTTGTTACGTTATACGGGCCAACGCATAGTACTAATTATGGAATTAAGTCATCTATGTATACCAATCGTTGTGATATGTTTATAATTTCTTCCAGTGCCTCTAAGAGAAAGAGAGGTGGGCCTGGTGGCTTAAACAAGGTTTGTGCAATTTCACCTGAACTTCAGACTGTTGTTGGCGAGACTGCCATGTCAAGAACTCAGGTACTTTCAATATCTTCATTCACTAGATCAGATTTCTTCCCCTTGATTAACTCAAATGGTTCACTTCTGAACTCTATTCTTCATTCAGATTGTGAAGCAGTTATGGGCATATATCAGGCAGAATAATCTTCAGGATCCTGATGACAAAAGGAAGATTATATGCAATGATGAACTTCGTATTGTTTTTGGAACTGACTCCACTGACATGTTTAAGATGAACAAATTGTTGGCCAAGCACATAACTCCTCTTGACCCAAGTACGTGTTTTTGTTTCCTTTTATCTATATCTGCCTGCTAATATACATCTGAATTTACTATTAAGAATTCTCAAACACATTATTTTGATACTGCAGAAGATCAACCTTCGGAAGCAAAAAAGATTAAGGCTGCCACTCCAGCTCCTCAACAAATGCCTACTATCAATCAAAATCAGCCCTATGTGGTTGTTTCTGATGCGCTAGCCAAATTCCTTGGTGTAGAAGGAACGGTGCCTCATGATGATGCCCTCAAGTACCTTTGGGATTACATAAAAGCAAATCAGCTTGAGGTATGGATGTGCCTTAACCTTTCTTTTACTTGCAGGATTCCAGTTTGTTCTTTGCTTGCGGATACGTACTGAATGATTGCTGAAAAATCCAATGCGTTGAAACACTACTGCCAGGAGTAACAGTAGTAAAGACTGATGAATAATCTAAACTCACATCTTTCCTCAATTTGGTAGAGAATCATTGAGATATAGGTGTCTGTTATGCTGCAGTAGCTGTGTGTCATGTTTACTACCGTGTCTTTGGAAAGAATTTAAGCCTCATTGTCTTTTGAAGACCATTTTGGATGTGTTCTTCCTACAGTAAGACTCTTGAATGCTTCATGATATATTGTAGTGATTGTTTTATCCTAGAATGTGGATTGTGGTTTGGAACTGTATCCATCTCAAAGTTTAAAAGATACACACATTTATAATGCTAGCAGTTTTCAAATACAGAAAACAATTGCTGGATTAAGAGGCCGGTTTCAGAATAGCGGCAGAATTTCTACATTGATTTTGAGCATGCACTTCTCTGTAAACTAGTGTCAGAAAATGTTTGCCAATCATACCTCCATGTCCTTTCACCTCCTGATGATGCCATTCCTGAGAATTTTAATGATTGTTAACTGGGACATGCTGTCCAGCCCCATTGAGACGCATGAGATCCATTCATGTTCTGTTTGATTGTGCACAGGATCCTGCGAGTGCATCAATACTATGTGATTCCAGTCTGCAAGAGCTTTTTGGCTGCGAGAGCATTCCAGCTTCAGGATTATCAGACTTGCTTGCTCACCATTTCATCCAAAGGACATAGCATATCCTCATTAACTGGTTAGAACATTCACTTTTTTTTCCATCCAGTGTACATCAGCTACTGAATTCACTGCAAGCAGATCTAGGATTGCATTCAGATTTTTCGCTGATGCGTGGATTTGCTTCCTAGCGATGCACTGATTGATTAACGTTTGTTTTGCTCTGCCCTGCTCTGCTCGCTGGCCATGCAGATGTAGGATCGCAGCGGTGCCAGATAGGCCTAACTTTACAGAAATGGTGTTCTTACAAAATGGACAGCGTAGCTTGTGTATCTCCCCGGCGTTCCAGATTATGGACTGCGTCAGACAAAGTCAGATTATTTGTGGTAGCCTGTAACTTGCCATGTGTGTGTATTGGCTACTGCCCAGTATTTGGTTGGTGTAACTCGTACTGAGTTGTTGTTAGCTTTAGTTTCTGAGTGTCAAAGTGTCTTTACTGACTATGTAAAGTTATGCTTTATATCTGAGTGCCAGATTGAATTGAATTTTAGTTTTCTGATAAAAGGTTTATGCTGAGGTTCTCGTTGGGCTTTCCATGGTCACTGCATTCGTATGTTAAATCCCTTGTGTTTGCATTTCTTGGTGAATTGCTGCACAACAGAACAGAAAACCTGCACACTTATTTTTTGGAAAGGCACCTGTAGGCTGTAGTTCCGCAAAATAAGATGGAGAAGTCGGGGCATCTTCTTTTCCTTGCAGAAAGCCTTGGTCTAGCAGCGGCTCGTGCTAAAGTATTTTCTTACGGAGGGAGTACTAGCAGTACTGCGATGAGCTAACTAAACTAGTACATGTTGACACAGCCGGTTCACCATAAAAATGGAATTGAATGGGGGACGTCAAGCAGACAATCCATTTTTTTTTGTGTGTTCTCTCTTTCCCCGCTATAATCCTCCTCTCTGACGCCAGGCGGAGTTTCCACGGGTCCTCACAGTTTACAATACTGTCACTTGACCTAGGGGTGCTGCTTGCGTTTGTTAACTGAGCTGACACCTCACCTAACTGAACCGAACCAAAATAAGCCCTTGCTAAAACAGGTCGTGCATTCCTGTTTGAGTTTTAATTTACTACAACTCTGACGAGACAGCAACAGAGAATCGTTCAGAAACGCGTGGGTTTCCACTGACAAAGAGCCTTGGATGAACTAGTGAAAAACAGACATGATTTATTATTCTATCGACGTTGAAAAAAAGGAAAATACTCTGACCTCTGCATCGATCAATGCACACGGCAACCATCATTAATGTATAATATTCATCCAGAACTACAGCACCAACACTTGTTGGGTCAAATCAAAAGCCCTAGGTCACTACGGGGCTGCTTGGTTTGTGACTAACTTTGCCAAAGGTTGCCACGTCTAAGGTTAGGCAAGTTTGACTAACTTAGGTGAGTGTTTGGTTTAAGTCATATCTTAGACAAGCCACACTTAAGCCCCACATGGCATACACATAAAAAGTGGCAAGATTTCCTTAGGCTTGCCAATTTGTGGCTTTCATTTTGATAAACTAAGCTTAGGCAAGGTTGACAAAAAATGTATGACAAAGTATGGCAATGCTAGGCCTAGAATCAAACAGCCCCTACAATTCTCACAAGGCTAACTCATGGTCGTAGCTGGCGATGGAGATGACCTGCACATCATCACTGTCATCATTGATGACGTCAACGAACAAGGTGTCCTCCTCTTGCTCGGACAATGAGGAAGAGCCTGACCTCTGCATCGATCAATGCACACAGGCATCGTCGTTGACAAATATCGAAACCTACAGCAGCACCACTGTAAAAAAGAAAGAGAAAACTATAACGGCAGCAACATTTCCCAAATCAAAAGCCTAGATCACTAAAATCTGCACCTCGTCAATGACATCGACGAACACGGCGTCGTTCTCCACGCCGTCGGCTATGGCCGCGGGAAGAGGACAACGACAGGGTACGTGGCCGGCGTGGTGTTGCCGCTGGCCTTAAGCTGGTCCTCGAACATCTTCTGCAGCCTCCTGCGCTGCTCCTCGATCCTTTCGCTGTATTTGCATCACACATCAAAAGAGCAACACGTCAGTAGAAAAAACCATATGAACTTTGTCACTGACAGGTAGACAACTCGAGTATTGCGGTGGTACACCATTTTAAAAGCCCCCGTGACCAGTTAAAAGAAAAGTCTCCATGAAATATTGCAATGCGATTGCGCAAGTGAAAAGAAGATGGTCATCGGGCAAGTTAATCATGAAGTTCTTAAGTTTTGCTGTTTGTTGCTCTACGTGTTGATTAATTCATCGATTCGCTCAATGTTACAACTTAATGATCACGTCATTGTATAGACAGGACACACTACCGAGCTGTACCAAAAGATGGAGGGCAAATCCTTCACATTGATCCTCTCGCCCCCGTGCCGCCCCCCGCGGGCGGCGGCGCCACCTCCCTCCCCCCGTCCCTAGCCCCCTTCCTCTCCCTTCTCCTTGCCGCCGCCGGCCGGATCCGCTTGGGCAAAGCCCCTGGTGGCGGGGGCTCCTTCCTCTTCCGCACGGTCGCGGGCAGCGTGGGGAGGCCTGCCCGTCAGAGGCGCCAGGCGTGCGCAGAGTCTGGCAACGCTGCGACGGTAGCTCGGTCGGCAGCGTGCAGGCGGCGGCGGCGTGGGATCGGCGGTGGCGTGGTTGGTTGTGGCGGGGTGTGTGTGTGGTGATGGCAAGAGTCTGCTCCGGATCTCTGCCCCATTCCCTACGGGCGACGAGGGCGGCGGCGGTGCGGGTCGTGGGCTCCTGCCCATGCCATGGCCTACTGGTAGGGCTGGCGCGCGGCGGTGGTTGAGGTGGCTGAGCGTGCCGGACGGATCTGACACAGTTTTTTGGCGGACGGCGCAGGTTGGGGCACCGGCCCGTCATGGCTGCTGCTCCGGCTATGGGCGGAGGCGGCGAGGTGGCTCGGCTCTCTCGGTGTGGAGGCTTCCATTCGCTGAGCCGGCATCACGGTAGCTCGATGGCTCGGATGCAGCAACGACGGCGGCTGACTTTCCGGCGTCAGCTCAACCGCCCGGCTGCGGCGACAATCTCACTGAGACCACTCCTCGTAGTACTTGGCTATTTCCCCGTTGAGGCGGCGGTGACGACACTTGCTAGTCTCTGCTGTCATGATGGAGCGGTCCAGGGCTAGGCGTATGCCAGCTCCGGGTCCGCCGCGATGTGTGACGGCGGACATCAGAGTCCTCGATCTCCAAGCGGTACGTTGTGTTGCGCCTGTCCCGCCGGAGCCGCTCCCTGTCGGCTTACCCCTGTGTTGTTAGAGCGCTTTAGGAGGACGAAGAGTCGCCACCGCCAAGGTAGTGGTGAATGCGACTGCGCGCCTTCGCGGCAATCACATTGGGCTCGGGCGGCGGAGAGCGCCGCTCCTCCTTCACGCGTCGGGGCGACGGATAGAGCCTCTCATTCTTCACGTGCCGGATGGGCGGCGAGAGGGGCTCCTCCTTCACGCGACCCCCAAATTGGACGAGGCGGTGCGGAGAGCGCAGAGAGGATGCGGGCTCTGGCTTCACGGGGAGGAGTGTCCCCGATGGCGCCACTGGGCTGTTCAGGTGGAGGACGGAGCGATGGAGCATCAGGTCCATCTCCTGCTCGTACTCCTCGTCTGTGGCAGTGTACACCTGGCCCTACGTCGCCGGCGCGGACTGCTGCTACGACTGGTCTTCCTCGTTGCCGGAGGAGATGACGATCTCCGACTTCATCGAGGAGCCGTCCGCCGATGAGGACAACAACCGTAGAGTTTGAGGGCGGCATCGCCACGTTCCTCCGGAGCCCATCTTGGAGCCACCGGTTGCCGACGCCGAGGCCCACGAGTTGCCCATCGCCGGAGTTGTGGAGGAAGAGGGGCTAGGAGGGGAGGAGGAGGAGGAAGAGCAGAGAGGTTGCGGTGTGAACGGTGCAGGAGAGCAAGGCTTATAAAGCCTTGGCCAAGCCATATGAACGGACGGTCGACCGCTTCAATGCGGCACATCGGCCAGACTTGGTTCCTCGGAAAGTTGCGTCCGCATTGAAGCGGCGGCTCTCGAGAGGTCATGTCAGTCAGCGCCGTCCTCCCGTCCGATCTCATTGCGGCATCAGTGCCGGCCGTTGCGTGCTTTGGACCGGCATTCATGCGGCGCGGGAAGTGGCACGTGCATCGAAAGGAAATCGCGGGAGAGGCGGGTGGTTTTTTTTGGTAGGTCAGGGCGGTCAGACGCGGGCGTGGCAGCTGTCCGAACACCCACAACCCTCTCCCTCCATTGTCTTCGGTTTGCAAGAAAATGGACGTCCGGACCGCTCGATGGACTGATACAGACCCGTGTTGAGTGACACAATACGTTCGGACCATCCTATTTAAACGTATGCACGCGGTTTAAGGGACCACGTTGAAGATGTCCTTACCGCATGTGCGTGCGTGCGCGCTCACTTGTGTTGCTATTTCTGGGTCAATGCTATACATCAGATGAAAATAATGAGATGGAAAAGCAGGGGCATCTCGTTAGTATATTTTAGTGTTTCTCAACTGTTCACTTCAATTTGAAATTAGAGCCGCTTGCAGGAAAGTCGTAAAGTCAAAATGAACTTCTTTTTTAATTTTGTTTTGTAAAGGAGAGATAATCCCCAACTCGAGCTACTTAATTATCTAATAGTATGCTTGTTTTCCTCTGTCGACTAGCCACCTACCACATCAGAAACAAACATAAGAATTGAATTGGAGAAGTAGACAATCCAGTTTTACAAGTTGGCGTGGCTGGTTCATCTGCTCTGCATTTCCCTTGTACAGTATTGCCATTTGCTCTCGAGGTGCTATCTGTTAACTGCGCTGAGACGAGCTGACTAGACCAAAGCCTCTATAAAACTTGTCCTGCTTTCCGGTTTGAGCAAGTTGTAAAACTCTGACGAAACAGCAACTGAGAAACATTCAGAACACGCATGGGTCCCAGGTGGTAGCATTCGACCCCTTCCCCTCTATGTTGCTACTGTTCTCTTCTATACCTATCAATGAAAAGATATGCAATTCTTTGCGCATTCACGGGAAAGGTAACATTTCATGAACTCGGGAGAATTTTCGATGAACTTGTGGAAAATATATAAGAGACACTTCTCTAGTTTCTCAGCTAGAATGATGCCCTTTTTATCTCTTGAAAATAAGTAAGACCCTGACCTCTGCATCGATCAATGCACACAGCCATCGTTGTTATAGACACATCGAAACCTACAACATCACCGCCGTAAGAAAGAAAGAAACAAAAAGGAAAGAGAAAACTAGAACAAACAACACTTGCCGAATCAAAGGCCTAGGTCACTACAGAGCATCCGCAGTTTTTACAAGGCGGCTAAGTCGTCGTCATAGCTGCCGCTGGCGACGGAGATTATCTGCACCTCGTCGTCATCATCGATGACGTCGACGAACGCGGTATCCTCCTCTTGTTCGCTCGGCGCCTCCGCCGGCGCCGGGAAGAGGACGACGCCCGGGCCCGCGGCCGGCGCGGTGTTGCCGCTGGCCTTGAGCTGGTCCTCGAACATCTTCTGCAGCCTCTTGCCCTGCTCCTCGATCCTCACCTGCAGCTTCCGCTGTATCTGCCGATCGGCGCAACACCAAAAGCAGCAACCAAGTTAGACAAATCACATATACTTTTCACTGACAAACATTATACATCAGGGCCTAGCTAGACTAGAGCCTAATTTTCTCTTTGGTAGGAGTATATGTATATGGCAACTTGGCAAGCACACCTCGAGCTGCTCGTGGAGGCGGCGCTGCACGTCGAGCTGGACGCGAAGTGCTTCCGTGATGTGCATCCCACTGCACAAAGAATCGGCATCGTTGTCAGCGGTACTCAGTGGCAATATATGTACTACTAGTGTGTGTGTATGTTATGCATGACACATCAGGAGCAAACACATGGGTTGAGGGGGAAAAGCTAGTAGAGATTAGTAGAAAGAAAGATACGTTTTCGGGTCCAGTTCATGCTGGGTGTCGCTTCCGGCGGCCCTCTTCTCGTGCTGCCTCCCTGCGATTCGAGAAGGGACAGGATGGGTGAGTCACCAGTGAGCGCAGGTGCCACTGCCCGGTAGGATGCATGCATGCTTGGAGGCCGATGGCAACAAACGAAACGAACGGCGACGTGATGGGTAGATCAACTATGGTGGTGGTACCTTCGGACGACGACGACGACGAAGATGGTGCCGGCATGTACTTGGCCATCCGGTATTTCTGTGGTCGACAGACGGAGAATGAAATTAACTACTGTAACTTGGATCGAAATAAAACTTCCTAGCTATGAACAGGAGTAGTAACAAGTTGGGAATTATTACTGCATGGACACAAGCCAGTCGTTGTACCTGGAGGTGGCTCTTGATGTGGTAGATGGTGAGGCCGTCCGAGTTCATCAGCTTCAGGATCCCCTTCGGGGTCGCCCCTGCAAGTTTGACGCCGTGAGAAATTATATAATGGCCTCCACGCGTCGGCACGATCGATCACAACAAGTAGGAGTTGTTTTTCTCGGATCAATCAAGAATAGTAAAGTACGCACTGTCCGCGCCGCCGAGCTTGCTCACGCAGTCCACGAACCGCTCGTGCAGCTCCGGCGTCCACCGGATCCGCGTCTTGCTCGGCGGCGGAGGTGCTGACACGCTGCCGGTGCCGGTGGGGGTCGCTGGCGCGCCGGCTCTGCTCCTGGCGGACAGGTGGCTCTCCATCTGGCTCAGCAAGCTGCTGCTGCTCGGCGCCTCCATCGACGGGACCTTCAGAGATTTCGGATGGAACGTCAATCACCATCAAGAGAGCTTGCAGGGACCGAAGGATCTATCCATCCATGGCTGCCTGCGTGTACTGTAGCTCACTTACATGGGGCGAGAACGAGTGCGGTTTGATGGTGGGAGGGTTGCCGAACAGGCCATGGTGCGCGCTTTCTTGCTGCTGCGGTTGCGGCAGTGGCAGTGGCAGCTCGAGCTCCACCGGGTCCCGCCGCTGCTGCGGCCGCACGTAGTACGTCCTCACTGACGGCGACTGGTCCGCGCGGAGCATCACCGGCTCGAGCTCGTGCGACATGTACATGTCGCCGCTCTCCGGCCGCGTCCTGGCCGCCACCTCTGGCATCATCGTCGGCGCCGGCGGGAGCATCCCGAGGGGAGCGCCGTCGAACTGCCCGATGCCGAGCAGGTGCTCGGCCGCGTAGAACGCCGCCGTGCTTGAGCCGACGCAGCGCTGCGCGAACGCCGACCTCTGCGGCGCCGCGTAGTACTCCTCGCGCGGCCACCCGGTGCCAGCCTCGCCGTGGTGCTGCTGCTGAAACCCGGAACTCATGAACAGTTCCTGGTTCGACGTCTGGAGCCCGGTGGAGGACGCGGAAAGCTGCCTCGCCTCGGAGCTCGGGTTGCACAGCGGCATCATCCCGTCGCAGTAGCGGTCGTGCAGCCTAATCTTCTTGGCCTGATTCTTCGAAGCTCCAGTGTTAACTGAGCAAACAATCAAATACCAAAAACAGCACCATTAATCCATGGCCTAATTTCGCCGTTGCACAGACAGCATGCATGCATGATGCATCGAACATTATGCGATGTCGACCTGAAAACATCAAGAATTGTTTCGCGAGGAGATTGGGACGAGATTTGGAGGGGGGAAGGAAGATTAGCGCGACCGCGGGCGCTTAAATATGGCGGAAGCTGCCGCAACAAGTGCAAGCTAGGTTCGACCGGAATCGATGCACAGCAGCATAGGCATAGCACCACCGGCCTAGATTCCCCGGAGGCGTGGCACGCAACACGATCGGAATAATTCGCCGATGGACACACCCAAAATCTTCGGAATCGCCAACGTTCCAGCCGTCGCCGCCGCCGCGGACGCGACGACGACGATCGAGTAGCTATGGCAGCCGGAGAAAGGAAGCAAGGAAAGCACGGCAATGCAAGTTGGAACAAGGGAATAGTTTCCTTACCCGTACGCATATGATAACCAGCAGCAGCTAATTGCAACCTGAGCACATATTCACACCGCCACGAGCCATGGAAACTTCCTGCTGCTGGCTAAAAATTATCTATCTATCCCTCTCTCTATATACGAAAATATGTGTCCAAGTTCACGGTGTATCCGGGGGAAGGATGGGAATCTGGAGGAGAATTGGGAAGGAGGAGTGGGTGCGGAGGTGGCTCCTTTTTCTCATCCCAAATGGAATATGATGAGCTAGCTAGCTGCTCTCTGGGTGGGGGGTTCCTAATGGGGGCAACCCTGACAGGAATATAAAGATGCAAAGAGGGAGAGATATGTATTGCGGTGTGGCATGCCAATGCCAGACAAGGGAGTAGAGGACAATCGGCCACTTTGGAGGTTTCGCCCTCTCCCACATTCCATCTCCTTGCATTGCTAGCTTTCGCCCTCCCCTCACGGTCACCGCACATCAGCGTCTATCTCATCCATCCACCTCCAAATTTCCCTATGTTGAACCCTTCTTAGCGCTGCTTTTGTCTTTTGAAATCCCAACAAGGGACGATCGAATGGACAGCAAGACCAGGAACCTTTTCTTGGATGTGATGTGCACCCGTGTCGTACGCATCTGAATCATACAAGTAAATTACGAGAGCCGCGGCGACGAAAGGGACGGAATTATTACGCACCAAAAATAACACGGTGAATTACGCAACGCAAAAAATGCGCAATAGCCAAAAGCTAAATGTGTTTTGTTCTTACTGATGCCTCGTCTCCTTTGTTCCGGTCACCGTCGAAGAAGACGCCTTTTTTGTTTCTCATTTGGTTTACTGTAGTAGCCTTTAGGAAACATACTATAGCTAGTTGCACACCACATACTTGAGTGATGCTTGATTCTAGTTGGTCCAAAATATCTTTATTGTAGAAGAGTGTAAAATCTTGTTGGCATAGTACACATAGTGCATATCTACAAGTTTGGCATAGTAGAGTGCAATTCGGCTCCTAGGCTCCATGGGGCTCCAATATTAACAAAATAAATCAAAATGTCTAAAAAATTAAAGAAAAACAGTATATGATATTATCCCCTTTCAACATATACATATAGGCGTTTATGCTTCTGTAAAGTTTTATGAAAAGAATACATTAATTTGTAACCTACACATAAAACAATTTTATGGATCCATAATAGGAAATAGTAAATCTGTTTGTGGTCCACATAATTTTGTTTTTTGCATAGCCCACAACTTAAAATATACACTCATTCAAAATTGTATGTGCATATTCATGTTTGTATATGCATCTATTTTCAGATTTTGAAGGTTCCAAAATGAACATACATGGAGTTCTATGTGTTGTCACGAAGTAGCATGGATATATATGGAGTTTTCATGCTTAAAATAAACACATACCAACTGTGCACTTTCCAAATCAAACCAAAGCAATCTCCAAAACATATCTTGGGCCATAGTGTGTTAACCAAGGAGACAGATATGAGAGGAATCCAGTTCAAGGAGGTGAAATTCAGTCATGAGTGGAGGAATTTGAAAGGTGAAGCTCATAGCTCAACCGGTAAGATGGAGCTGCAAAGTCTGGCATGGTTACCACATAGTCCCTCCGTAAAGAAATATAAGAGCGTTTAGATCCCTAAAGTAGTGATCTAAATGCTCTTATATTTGTTTACAAAGGGAGTACTTAAGTGATGCTTCATTTTAATTGGTGTAAGTATATTTGTAATAGTAGAGTGCAGCCCTTGCTAGCACAGTTGTACATACTTAGTGTATATCTAAAAGTTGTCATAGTAGAGTACAACTTGGGGCTCCACGGTATTTTAAAAATTAAAACAAAATGCATTTTAAAAAGTAAATAAATGAACTTTTCAACACATACATATAGATGTGTTCTATATCTATGTAAAGTTTTATTTCAAATGCATTAATTTGCCTTTTCAGAAAACAAACTAAACTGTAAGCTATGCCAAAAGACAAATATATGAATCCTATCATAGGCAAAATAGTAAATCTATTTTCTGTCCACATATTTGTCTCTTCTTTTGTTTAATCCCCAACTTAAAAATGTATATTCATGGAACGTATATGCACATTTGTTACACCTAGATATACATATTTTTAGGCTATTTAAAGTTACAATCAAGACCGATTAACTATGCACTTAACTTCGTGGTTGATTATTGAGCTTATTTTTTTGTTTGCTAAGAAACTTAGAAGTTCTAGAGAAACTAGTCAATGTGTACGTGCAAGACACGTTAATTTGAAAGTATATTAAGTGCATGCGGATATTAAGTAGAATATTATTTGCGTGTTATTATGTGATTAGCACTATGTTTGGCATGGAATTAACTGCACGCTAAACGTGTTGAGCGCTCGACATTGAAGCAGTCTAGGTCGCTAGATTGACATGATTTGATGACTGAGATTAATTGGATCTGCCTGGGTCTTTTTATATTGGTATAGATATATATGTGTATTGTATGGATGTAGTTCATGCTATTTAATGGCAACACATAAAAATCCATCTATGGTTTACACAAAAATCTTTTGTTGTTTTATACAAGACACAAATGGTTATTGGATATTTTTTTGCATGTTATGTCATAGGATTGCCGGCATCCATGATTTTTCTCAATTATTTTTTCCTTCCAAAAAATAGAGTGCTTGGACCGAATATAAGATGATGATCCAATGATGATAATTCTCATTAACATGATTATCCTCTGTATTAAATAGATGAGTACTTCCTCTACAACGAAACGAGCATGTACTCCTCCTCACACAGGAACAAATGTGACAAGCGTTCCTCCTTAGTCCTTTGCTGTCGGGTCCCCTCGCCTCTAGGTGCTTTCCGGCGCCGGCCGGGTGGGGGGAACTCCAATTTGGATTGTGTCTATAGTCCTTGGTCTCCCTAGCTTTTAGCTAGGGTTAGGTCTAAATGCCTGGTTGTTAGTGGTGAGGTGATGGCGCCATGGGTGGTGAGGTTTAAATTCTTCCTGTCATGTACTTGTTCCGGCGATGCCATTTGGCATCGGCAGAGGGTGTGTGGATCTTCAATCAGGGCTAGATCTTGGGCCTCTTTTTTATCTTCTTTCTGTCTAGGTGATCGACGACGCCCTACAAAGGGGAGACGTCGTTGCATTTTTTTCTTCGGTTCCTTCTCCGTCCAATGAAGTTCAGCCAAATGGGCTCCGTCGGGGTACTAGCGAGGTTTATGACCCCCTTTTGTCTTGCAGGTGTTGGGATGACCTTCTAGTTCTCATCAATGCCAGTTTCTGCGCGACGACAATCTGTCCAGATAATGATCGCCGGCATTTTCTGGTCTACATCGACGACTTCCTGGCCGATACTTCTTCAAGATTGCTCCATTGAGAAGGAGGCCCAGAGGCGCAACGAGTTTTGCTCACGGCGCACCACCAGTGGATGCAGAATCGAAAACGGTGCTGATTTCTTCAAGCTTATTCTTGTGATGAAGTTGTTGTAAGGGTTGATTTTATCTAATACATGACCTTCGACCTTCCCGCAAAAAGAAATGATTATCCGCTTTATTTCACGCAAAAAAAAGTATTCTCAACCTTGTTTGAAATGCAAGATCTCTACGTTCACAAAGAAAAGGATATCTCTAAACTGCATTGTGAAGACAAACTTTTTTGGCACAAAAAAATTTAATCGATCAAGACAAAGTAAGCATGATAAAGACAAAGCACCATTGAGGAATCCACTGGTGCTGGCCACTCAGCCGTTGAAAAGGGATTGCAGGTGTTTGTTGAGCACCGGCCAGCCGCCAGCTTTCCATCCTTGTAATCTTCCTGGCGAGACAAGAGAATGAGAAACCAAGGTCTAAGTTGTTTGTCCCGGTCACACCCAACAACGCACAGCTCGCCAGAGTGTGAGGCACTGAAACTACCAAACGAAGCTCAAACTAACGCCATCACTCTTGGATGGAAAAAACGCTCAAATTAAACGCCATCCCGATTTTTTCTTTTTCGAAAATAGAGAGTTGTATATTAGTTAAAGGGAAAACAACGTTCTTACAATCTTGCAAGACAGAGGTTGGCACTGCCCCTTGTATAGCATCACCACGCAACTCTCTACGTCCAAATGCCATCCCAATTTTCTCGGATGAGCGCACACACATGTCAAAGCCGCTGCATTTGGCAAAGTATGAACGCGCTCATACTATCTTCGGTCGCGTGCGCCAAATGGTTGAAGATCTCCACAGGCCAGAAAAGGTAAAAAACGAGAAGATTCGGGAGGCCCGATCGATCGATCGACCGACCGATGGGCGACGATGTCTATGCGAGCTGAGATGTGGACCTGCCCGCGTCCAACGTGGAATGGATTAGAGAAAGGCAGAAGAATCTCATCCGGATATGTATGTATATGTATATAGCCTTTCCGCGGGGGCGCAAGAGGTAGGAGAAGAGATGCCCAGCTCCTCAAGGCCTCAAGGGCCATGGCGCGGCCCTGATCGCGGCTCATTGGCCCCCCGAAACCCTGCTCTCTCTCTTTATTGCTTCTTTGGATCTGCCGTCGCTGCCTCGATCGATCCACATTAAGCAAGAGGGTAGTATACTAGTGGTGGTAGTGCGGTTCGCAGCTTACAGGTGTCGGATGGGTTGTCAAGTGTCAACCCTGGGTTAGTTCTGCATCATTATCTGCTTGCCGGATTTGGCAGGGGCCATGTTTCCCAAATGCTTCTCGGGGCCATGGCATCTCGGCCGTCGCCATCGGCTAGTTGGCCTTGGTTGATTGGTTCTGGCTTTATAAATTGGCGAGGGGTTTGTGTGTGCGCGCGCGCTTCTCGTCATCGCCGGCATCAACCGGCCATACAGTACACGACGTCATGATGACTACTGGTCGACGGCTCCACGGAGCTCCACCCGCCGGCAACACCTCTCGGCCCAGCGCAAACCAGCTCCCCCAAATAACCGAGTTTTAGAGAGTAAATAAATGTTGTGACAAAAATACAGTAATTAGGGCAGCTCCAACGCTATCCCCTAAAACAAACACACTATCAGTCTATGTACCATGTTCAGATGTGTCCGTGGACATGTTTCGGGAGTCGGCCATTCCACCATACCCCTTGAACGCGCATCAAATCTGGACAGCGGAGGTGTCCGACCTAGAGAACAAAACACATAAGCTGTGACGGAGCTCCACCCGCCGACAACACCTCTTGACCCAGCACAAACCCGCACGGGTTTTCCATTTTGCCAGCTCCCTCCCTCCCTCCTGCAGCGCTCCCGCAAGCGCGCGCGAGGGGAACCCTAGCCCGCCGCCTTCCCTCTCCTCCTCCCTCTAACCTCCTCCCTCGCCGCCACCGAGTAGTGCCGCAGAGCAAAGCCCGGCTGGCAAGGGTGGCAGCAGGGCCTTCTTCTCCTCTCCGCACGAGATCCACGTCTGGCGCGGGTCGGCTGCTCGTTTGGGACGCCGGCTTACGGTGGGGGCCAGCAGAAGCGGCAAGGGCGCCTAGTGGCGTCGCGACAACGACTGGGCGGGCATCTGCGATGCGGCGGCTGTGGCGAGGTCATATCGGGCGGTGGCGGGCCGGTGCGCCTCCGGCCAAATCCTCCCGAATTTGGTCCCTGGTGCTGGTGGGCGTCACCGAGTGGCGGCGGAGGCCCATCCAGTACTCGGCATGGTGGGGCTTGCAGTGGCGTGGCTAGCCTGGTCTTCTCGCGGTGATGGTGGGACATGCTCCGATGGCGGCTCATCTTCCACAGGCTTTGGTGAGCTCCCTCCCTCTTCTATGGATTCAACTACAGGCTCGTCAGGCTGGGGTGGCTCCACAGTGTGGTGTGGGTGCGCGCGAGGTCCGCCGGAGGTGGCAGGGGACTTCGGGAAGGGGGCAGGGTGCCCCGTCCGTTGGATCTGGCGGCTGCATCGGGTGGTTGCCGAAGTTCCCTTAGCCCAGTTCTGGCCGCCGAGGCCACCAACCCTGCCAAGGTGTCGGCTTTGGGGTGGAAGGGAGGTCTTCTGCCCCTTTCCAGTCGGCCGCGTTGGTTTGGTGTATCCATGGATGAGGGTTGGGCTCAGATGCCGTGGCGGCCGCCCGGTTGGTGGAAGCCGGGGTGCTCATAGGCGGAGCACGCGGCTCGAACGTTGTCCGATCACCATGGTCGTGTGGGTGGCATGTTGACCGGGGCGTGTTGTTCAATGGTGGTGTTGCGGTTGTCCATAATCCAATCTGGTGATGGTGAGTGTTTGCCAGGGTGAAAACCCGCTCTATCTTGCCACGCCGGCGGCCGCGGCATTCTGGCGTCGTCCCCTTCTTGAAGGCGTTGTTGCGGCATCTCATTTATCGCGTGGTGCTCCGAGGGAAACCCTAATCCTTGGATTGGGCGGTGGCGACGCTACGGTGTCGTTCCCTTGCTGAAGGCATCGCCTTGGAGCCCATTGTTTGTCATACACGGCTTCTCCTCTTCGCGGTGGCTCACCCACGGTTAAGGGCCCCGACGACTTCGTAGTAGTGCTTAGTGTTTCATGTGATGTTTGCTTCGAGTTTGTTGGGGTGGTGTTGCTGTCCAGCCTTGGGTGTGCGTGGTATCGTGTGGTGTGGTGTGTGTGTGTGTGTGGGGGGGGGGGGGGTTGGTTTTGGCTTATTCGGTGATGGTTGCTTTATATACAAAGTGAGGGGAAACCCTTTTTCGTCAATAACCAAATTTTGAAGAGTAAATAAATATTGTGACAGAAATGCAGTAATTAGGGTAGCTCCAATGCTATCCCCTAAAACAGAGACATTATCAGTCTACGGACCACATCCGGGTGTGTCCACAGACATGTTACTGGAGTCGGCCATCCAACCATGTCTCATAAACATACATCAAATCTGGATAGCGGAGGTGGGCCGACCTAGAGAACAAAACACATAAGCTATGAGGGCATGCCATCAAGCTGAAAGTTGGCCAAGTGGACTCCCACATGGTGTCTGGACTCTCGTAAAGCTCCAACAAATTTGCTTCCGGTTTATAGGGAAACAGACATACCGACCGGTCTGTGGATGTTTAGAAGACCACGTTGGGATGTAAAAAGCGTCTGGACCACGTAGTTCGGACCTTTACGGGAGGTTTGTGATACGTCCATTTTGCATCATGTTTTTCTACGGTTATTTATATTTTTTATCCATAGTAATGCTTTTTGGAGTAATTCTAATGCATTTTCTCTCATAATATGTAAGGTACACACAACGAGGGAGAATTCCGGCAGCTGGAAATCTGGACCTGAAAAAGCTACGTCAGGCTACCTATTCTGCACAACTCCAAATGAGCTGAAACTTTATGAAGATTTTTGATGGAATATATAAGAAATATTGGAGCCAATAAGTACCAGAGGGGGCCCACCAGGTAGGCACAACCCACCTAGGCGCGCCCTGGTGGGTTGTGTCCTCCTCGGCCCACCTCTGGTGCCCCACTTCTGGTATATAAATTATGTTGACCTAGAAAAAAAAATAAAGAGAGGACATTCGGGACGAAGCGCCGCCGTCTCGAGGCGAAACTTGGGCAGAAGCACTTTTGCCCTCTGGCGGAGCGATTCTGCCGGGAGAACTTACCTCCCGGAGGGGGAAACCATCGTCATCATTATCACCAACAACTCTCCCATCTTGGGGAGGGTAATCTCCATCAACATCTTCAACATCACCATCTCCTCTCAAACCCTAGTTCATCTCTTGTGTTCAATCTTTATACCGGAACTATAGGTTGGTACTTGTGGGTGACTAGTAGTGTTGATTACATCTTGTAGTTGATTACTATATGGTTTATTTGGTGGAAGATTATATGTTCAGATCCAATATGCTATTTAATACCCCTCTGATCTTGAGCATGATTATCATTTGTGAGTAGTTACTTTTGTTCATGAGGTCACGGGAGAAATCTTGTTGCAAGTAATCATGTGAACTTGATATGTGTTCGATATTTTGATGGTATGTATATTGTTATTCCCTTAGTGGTGTCATGTGAACGTCGACTACATGACACTTCACCATATTTGGGCCTAAGGGAATGCATTGTGGAGTAGTTATTATATGATGGGTTGCGAGAGTGACACAAGCTTAAACCCTACTTTATGCGCTATTCCATAAGGGACTGATTTGGATCCAAAAGTTTAATGCTATGGTTAGATTTATTCTTAATACTTTTCTCATAGTTGCAGATGCTTGCGAGGGGGTTAATCATAACTAGGAGGCTTGTTCGAGTAAGAACATCACCTAAGCACCGGTCCACCCACATATCAAATTATCAATAGCGAACACAAATCAAACCAACATGATGAAAGTGACTAGATGAAATTCCCGTGTACCCTAAAAAACGTTGTGCTTATCATAAGAGACTGTTTTGGCATGTCCTTTGCCTCAAAAGGATTGGGCTACCTTAATGCACTTTTGTTACTATTATCGTCACTTGCTCGTTACCAATTATCTTGCTATCAAACTACTCGTTACTTATAATTTCACTGCTTGTAGACAATACCTTGCTGAAAACCACTTGCCATTTCCTTCTGCTCCTCGTTGGGTTCGACACTCTTACTTATCAAAAGGACTATGATTGGTCCTCTATACTTGTGGGTCATCAAGGCTCTTTTATGGCACCGTTGCTAGGGAGTTAAGCGCTCTTGGTAAGGAAAAATTATTACTACGTGTTGAAATTTACTGTCACTTGTTACTATGGAAATAATCCTTTGAGGGGTTTGTTCGGGGTATCTTCACCTCGACCGGAACCACAATTAGTTACCCCTCAACCTACTGCACCTACTGAAAATATTGGTTATGAAATTCCTTCGGGTATGATAGAACAACTGCTAGCTAATCCTTATGCAGGAGATGGAACCGAACATCCTGATATGCACTTGTTATATGTGGATAAAACTTGTGGATTATTTAAGCTTGCAGGTTTACCCAGCGATGAAGCTAAGAAAAAGGTTTTCCCTTTATCTTAAAGTGGAAATCATTGGCATGGTATAGGCTATGGGATGATATTGGATCTTGGAATTGGAATCGATTGAAATTGGAATTTCACCAACATTTTTATCCTATGCATCTAGCTCATCGTGATCGGAATTATATATATATATAATTTTTGGCCTCATGAAGGAGAAAGTATCACTCTAGCTTGGGGGAGGCTTAAGTCAATGTTATATTCATGCCCCAATCATGAGCTCTCAAGAGAAATTATTATTCAGAATTTTTATTCTCGACTTTCTTGTGATGATCAATCCATGCTTGATACTTCTTGTACTGGTTCCTTTATGAAGAAGACTATTGACTTCCGGTGGGATCTTTTAGAAATAATTAAACACAACTCCAAAGATTGGGAGCTCGAAGAAGGTAAAGAGTCAGGTATTAAGCTTAAGTATGATTGTGTTAAGTCTTTTATGGATACTGATGCTTTTCAAAAGTTTAGCACTAAATATGGACTTGACTATGAGATAGTCGCCTCCTTTTGTGAATCATTTGCTACTCATGTTGATCTCCCTAAAGAGAAGTGGTTTAAATATCACCCATCTATTAAAGAAGAAATTAAATAACCGTTAATAGCTAGAGATGAAACTATTATTTATAATGTTGATCTAGTTGTTCCTACTACTTATATTGAAAAACCACCTTTCCCTGTTAGGATAAAGGGACATGCTAGAGTTTCAACTGTGGTCAACAAAAGTTATATTAGAACTTCCAAACCCGCTGAACAAATCAAAGTAGAACCTAGTGTTGCTATGGTTAAATATCTCCTGGTAGAAAATATAGATGGACATGTTATTTACTTCTATGATGAAGCTGCTAGAATGACCAAACCCGATGAAAAAGATAAACATAGACCTATTGTTGGCATGCCTGTTGTCTCAGTTAAAATAGGAGTTCATTGTTATCATGGTTTATGCGACATAGGTGCTAGCGTGAGTGCTATTACTTTTACCTTATATCAAGAAATTATGAATGACATAACACCCGGTGAAATAGAGGACATGGATGTTACTATTAAACTTGCCAATAGAGACACTATCACACCACTTGGGATTGTTAGAGATGTTGAAGTCTTGTGTGGGAAAATAAAATACCATACTAATTTTCTTGTTCTTGGTTCCTCACAAGATGACTTGGCATAAAGTGTTCAAGTAATGAATCCACCCGGATCCCAAGGTATATCAAAGCCAATTTTAATTAACAATGATTTGGCATTTAGTAGTGAGCACAAAGCAACATATATCATGCAATGACGAAGTCTAACTCTCTTCCTGTGCATCGGCATGTGATGTCGCTTGAAGCTATGTCGGTATTTCCCCAAAGGGGAAGGGATGATGCAGCACAGCGGCGGTAGGTATTTCCCTCAGATATGAAACCATGGTTATCGAACCAGTAGGAGAACCAAGCAACACAACGTAAACATCACCTGCACACAAATAACAACTTCTCGCAACCCGACATGTTAAAGGGGTTGTCAATCCCTTCCGGGGTACGGCGCCTCAAGATAGGCAAACAGACGTGAGGTAAATTTGTAGTAGATTGATAGATCAAACGCCCAATAAATAAATAAGAATATTTTTTTGAAATATAAATAAGAGTAAATTGCAGAAAAGTATTTTTGGGTTTTTGGATTAATAGATCTAAAAATAAAAGCAAAAGAAAAGTAGATCGCAAAGGCAAATATATGAGAAAGAAGACTCGGGGGTCGTAGGTTTCACAAGTGGCTTCTCTTGAGAAAAATAGCGAACGGTGGGTAAACAAATTACTGTTGGGCAATTGATAGAACTTCAAATACTCATGACGATATCCAGGCAATGATCATTATATAGGCATCACATCCAAGATTAGTAGACCGACTCCTGCCTGCATCTACTACTATTACTCCACACATCGACCGCTATCCAGCATGCATCTAGTGTATTAAGTTCAAGGAGAAACGGAGTAATGCAATAAGAACAATGACATGATGTAGACAAGATCTATCTATGTAGAGATAGACCCCATCGTTTTATCCTTAGTAGCAACGACACATACGTGTTGTTTCCCTTTCTGTCACTGGGATCAAGCACCGTAAGATCGAACCCACTACAAAGCACCTCTTCCCATTGCAAGATAAATAGATCAAGTTGGGCAAACAAAACCCAAATATCGGAGAAGAAATACGAGGCTATAAGCAATCATGCATATAAGAGATCAAACAAAATCTAATAACTTTCATGGATATAAAAAAGATATGACTGATCATAAACTCAAAGTTCATCAGATCCCAACAAACACACCGCAAAAGAGTTACATCATATGGATCTCCAAGAGACCATTGTATTGAGAATCAAGAGAGAGAGAGATGAAGCCATCTAGCTACTAACTACGGACCCGAAGGTCTACAAAGAACTACTCACGCATCATCGGAGAGGCACCAATGGAGGTGGTGAACCCCATCCGAGATGGTGTATAGATTGGATCTAGTGGTTCTGGACTCTGCGGCAGCTGGATGAATATTTCGCCGACTCCCCTAGGGTTTATGAAATATTAGGGTATTTATAGAGCAAAGAGGTGGTCCGGGGGGCACCCGAGGTGGGCACAACCCACCAGGGCGCGCCTGGGCCTCCTGGCGTCCCCTGGTGGGTTGTGCCCCCCTCAGGGCACCCCCAGGCGCAGCCAAGGCCCGTTGTGTTCCTTCTGGCCCATAAAAATTCTCCGTAAAGTTTTGGGGCATTTGGACTCCGTCTGATATTGATTTTCTATGATGTAAAAAATATGGAAAAAACAGCAACTGGCACTTGGCACTATGTCAATAAGTTAGTACCAAAAAATGATATAAAATGACTATAAAATGATTATAAAACATCCAAGATTGATAATATAACAGCATGGAACAATCAAAAATTATAGATACGCTGGAGACATATTAGCATCCCCAAGCTTAACTCCTACTCGTCCTCGAGTAGGTAAGTGATAAAAACAGAATTTTTGATGTGGAATGTTGCCTACCATGTCATATCATATTTATTTTCTTTATAGCATGGACATTTCGACTTTTAGTTGTTCAAAGCAATAGTCTAGTTTTGACATGATAATTTAGATACTCAAGCATATCGACAAGCAACCCTGTCTTTCAAAATATCAACGCTTAAAATAAGCTATCCCTAGCCCGTCATGCTCAACCATTGATTCATTCATGAAACACACTCGCATATTAGCTATGTCCAATACTCAAGTACGATCATATTGCCTCCTAGTTGGTGCTTTTATAAGAGAAGACGGAGACTCAAGTTCAAAATAAAAATTTCATAAAGTAAAAGAAAGTGTAGCGACCCGACCCGAATGGGTCAAGTCTCTGTGCTTAAGTGTCATCCCTGGATCGGTATGCTGACACACACAGTACTCAAGGATTTATAACAAAGGTAAATCACATGTATAAAGTAACGTAAATACTATTACCTCAATCCAAAATAGCGGAAGTAACAAGGTTGTGGATTCCCATCAACACCAACGGCAAAGTTGAGTGTAGAAATCGTAACCCTAACATATCACTTACTCGTCGTAAGATAATCCTGCAACATGAGACGTTGCAGCCACAAAGGGTCAGTACATTGAATGTACTGGCAAATTCACACCATAGAGAATGATGAATAAAGGCTATCACTACATGCATATTTGGCTGGTGGAAAAGCTCTATGGTTATAGGGTTTTGCGTAAAGCCAATTTTTCCCTACTGCAAAGGAATAAATTTTATTTAACTATCATGGTGGTTGTTGAACATTGAGAATGGTTGACAACATCCTCAATCCCAATTAAGTAACATCATTAAACCCAACAAACTTAATTTAAAGTAACATGATAAGATTCACATGATAATCCAAGTACTAGATACTCAAGATGTCCATAACCGGGGACACAACCAATCATGATTAGTTTATACACTCTGCAGAGGTTTGCGCACTTTTCCCCACAAGACTCGATCTCCTCCGTTGGATTTCTCGCACTAGATGGTGTTTGAGAAACGGATGACCGAGACATAGTCTTTCAGAAGTGTTTGCACCTTACGATGGGTAGACCGTACCACCTACAACCCCTACATCTGCTAGTCTACCACTGTAAGAGTTCACACGACTTAATCAACTATGCTAGAGCCCATAATAGCTTGTGGCTGCACATGGAAGTTTCTAGTATGAATAATCTCATGATCCCTTTGAGCCTGGGTGGCAGTCCATCAAAAAAACAGGCAATCCTGGAATACCCAGGTGCCTAGACAGGCAATCGCTGGAATACCCAGGTGCCTCAATCCACCCAGATGCGTGTTAAAGTTGCCACCTTAAGTAAACCATTAATTAACAATCTCACATATGTCATGAAATACTCTCAAACCCAATCCAAGTCTACGAGCATAGCATGGCAATATAAGCATAACGTAATAGTAAATCCCAACGTTTGAATGCAGGGTAATAGGTTCCTACCTCATCAACTACTTCCCAATACCCACATGTTATCAATCCTATTCATGCAATGTTTGAGGGTGAAACTAATGCATAAAAACTGGGTATGAAAGGAATATGATCAAAGTGTGCACTTGCCTGCAATGTTGATGAAGATGATTCGCACTCATAACTCTTGATAGATCTAATGGTCTCACTCCGGTCAATCTATCGTAAGCAAGCAATAGTAACCACACATAAGCAATCACTCAAAAGATCAGAAAGAACGAAGAAGACGATTCAGAAAACATCAAAACCAAGCAAATAACTCTTGCAACATAAAACAATTTCTAACAGTACCAAAATTATGTGAATTTGGCCTTATCAGAAAGTTTAGGTCAAGAGCTTTAATTTGCAAAAAGAATCAACTCAAACGGAGCTACGAAACTCAAGTTATGATCAAACGAAGTTTGAATTCAAATCTGGTCTAATTCAAATTTTAAACTTTCAAAAACAAGTTTAAGTTGTTTTACTGGATAGAGGGGATCATAACGAAGACGTGAGCGTTGGTTTCGTTGGATTTGGACAAACGAGCAAAAAGTAATGATCAATTGAAGTATAGGGACTAAGCTGTGAAGAAAATTATCATGAATAGGTCCCTGGCCAAAATATAAAATAAAAAGAAAAAAAATCTAAATAACGAGCGTTCGTTACAGAATGCTAACGAATGAAATCGTTCGCTAGAGAACCCTAATTAATGAACGTCCATTAAATAAACCTAACTAAAAAGAAAAACCGATCTAAACCTAACTAATCCGAAAAGAAAACCAAAGTAAACAATAAACCAGACCGGGCAGTTTGTACCGGTTCGTCTCGACGGCGGCGAGCAACGGCGGTTAACTCCGGCGAGACGGCACGGCTCCGGCGAGGTGCGGGTGACGGCGGCTGCGCGGGGCGATGGTGCGGCGGCGAGTAGTGAGGCGGGGCGGCAGACTAGGCGGCGGTTGCTGCGGCGGCGGGAGGCGGCGTGCAGCGGCGAGGCGACGACGCAGATCCAGCGGGGCGCGGCGAATGGCGGCAGCAGCGGCGCGTTGCGGGAGAGAGAGAGAGAGAGAGAGAGAGAGAGAGAGACGGGCCCCGGGGCGGCGCCTTTTATGAGGAGGGGCGAGGAGGTGGCGTGGGGAAGGGGCAGGAGGAGGCCGGACGGCGCACGGCGTCCATGACAGCGCGGCGGCGTGCCGCTCGGGAGGGAGAGGGGCGGCGCTGCTGGGCTGGGCCGGCCCAGTCGGCGAGGGAAAAAGTTTTTTTTAATTTTTTTCCAGAGAACAAACATATATAAAACAAAAAAAATAAAATTTTTTATATAGGCATATGATATACCAAAATTTGCAGAAAAAGATTTTCTACAACATGGACATTTTTATAATGCCAAATAAAATCCACACAAATTCAGATAATTCAAAGAGTGCTTATGGTCTAATAAAATCCAATAAAAATCATTTTAAAAATACCAAAATGATTTCAAATAAATTTTTCTCCAATTTTCTATTGTAGGGAATCATGTTACCCTATTTTCCATATATTTTATTTTTGGAGAAAAATAATTTGAATAAAACTCAAATAACCCATTTGAAAAATAATTTTCAAATGGATTTTAAATTTGAGTTTCTTTGAAACTCCCAACTCATATTTCATATGTTTCGAAGAAGTCATTTTGTCTTCTCTCGTGAAAATCATTGAGTTGCATAAAGTTTCTAAATTGGAAAAATATTTTCCAAATGAAATTCAAATATTTTCAAACACCCCTTTCATTTATTGAAATGGAAGAAGTCATGTCATTTTCTCTTTAGGGTTTTGTATTTGAAAAGACTTTGAATTCACGGAGATCAAAATGCAAAAGGTGAAAGTTTGGGAATGTCCTTTTATTCCCTCTCATTTAACTTTCAAAAAGTTTCAAATTTCACTCAATCAATCACACAACAATCAAACAATCAATCAATCTATCTATTTATTATAACATTCCAAAATTTAGAATTTTGGGATGTTATAGAAAGGCCCTTCGTAGAGGGAAGAAGGGATTTGTAGAAGTGCCAGAGCTCAAAGGAAAAAACTTAGAGGTAAAAACATTTTGGGAGGTGTATCCATTTGTCGGTGTACTAAAGTAGGGGTACCTTAGTATCCCGAACTTGTGCACGGGCAGTCGCAGCGTCCCGCGGCAAGGCTTGCCGGGCGGTCGCCAAGATCCTCCGTGGTTCTTTTGGAGCCATTCAAGAACAAAGTATTCAAACCAAGGAGACAAGGCCCCGGCAAGAGGAGCTTGCCGGGAAGGAGACAAGACCCCGGCAAGAGGAGCTTGCCGGGGAGGCCAACCAAGGCATCTCAAGGAACTTGCCGCAATGCACCATGTGTCCCGGCAAGACCCAATGAGCGACAAGCTCCTGGACGCGACAAGATAATAACCGCGGCAAGGCGCTTGCTGCGGCAAGCTTCCATCTTGTACCTGCGCTCCAGCACATCCACCAACGTGCCGCTCTGGGACCCTTCCAGGCGTACGTGGTGGAAGGCTGTGCAGCCAGAGGTACACGGTGGCGAGCGGCGCTGACAAGATAGCCATCATGGCAAGCAGTGGCATCCCTGGCAGTCCCTTTCTGCACCGTCTAGGCGACACAGACAGGCATTTAATGCCTTTGTCCCCTGCCGTCAGGGTTAGGTATGATAACACTGTTGTAGGCGGCGGTGCCAACCGCAGTGCCTTTTCCATTTTTGCCCTTCTCTACGTTGCCACCTGTCGGTGACCCCTTAGACATATAAAATGAGGACCATGAGCAACGTAGAGGGGGGTCAGACGATCATTCTCACGCTCGGTCTCGCTAGCCACTTGAGCGTACTGTAGCATTCATCGCTCCCGAGCAAGAACACAATACAAACCACAAGCAGGAGTAGGGTTTTACGCATCCGTGCGGCCCGAACCTGGGTAAACTGATCGCGTGCTCGTGCGTTTCGCCTCGATCTGCTCTTTGTGCTCTCTCCGCCCCCTGGTTGGCGCCCCGGAGCTCCTCCACGCGTTTCTCGATGTCAGCCCCCGCCTTCGCAACGAGTGCTTCGCGGGACTCCAGCTTAGCCTGCCGGGCGCGGTAGAGCACCACCAACTTCCGCAGCAGACGGTCCTCTTCGGGTTCGCTGCTGCTGCTGCTTGGCGCATCGACCAGCTTCAGCCCGGCAGATGCAAGCACTTCTCCGTCAAGCATTTCTCCTTCGACCGGCGCCCTGGAGCTCGACGCCCAGGGGAGGTTGATGAAGACATCGTCTCCGGCCTTCAGGTAGACGCCGGGCTGGGGCTCTTCGGAGCCTGGCGCGGCAACAACGGCGGAGGAGTCGGCGGTCGGAGCAGTGCCCGGCGCTCCTGTGGCCTCCGGGTCGTCAGTACGACCGCCAGACTCCCCGCCCGCTTCCGCGGCGGCAGCCCTGGCGGCCTCCTCACCGGCGGGCTCGCCGGCGCCGACCGCTTCCTCAGCGGCAACAGCATCGTCGTCGGCGACTTCAGTCTCCATCGGCTCTACACCAGATGGATCTAACAGCCGGAAGAGGGGAGAAGATTCAAGCAAAATTCAAGAAAAATCCAAGAAGGAGATCAAAAGAAAAAGAGCCCAAGGGGAGTTTGAAGCAAGGAAATTACCTGTGCCAGGCTCGGCAGTAGTGGTCTCCGTCGCCGGGGGGTCGCTGGCGCTGCCCTTTGCCGGAGACCCCTCCCTTGCCGGGGGATCCTCCCTTGTCGGAGCCTCCTCCCTCGCCGGAGAGCTCTACCTTGCCGGAGACCTCTCCCTTGCCGGAGGACTCTCCCTTGGCGCTTCGGGGGCGGCCTCCGGGCGCTCCTGTTGAGGCTGCTCCGCTCCTGTTGAGACTCCTCCTGCGCCCTCCTCTCCTTGGCCGGCCAGCCCTCCCCCTAGCAACCTTTATATACGGGGGCAGGGGGCACCTTTAGACACACAAGTTGATCATTGAGATCGTTCCTTAGCCGTGTGCGGTGCCCCCTGCCACCAAATTCTACCTCGATCATATCGTTGTAGTGCTTAGGCGAAGCCCTACGTCGGTAGTACATCAAGATCGTCACCACGCCGTCGTGCTGACGGAACTCCTCCCCGAAGCTTTGCTGGATCGGAGCCCGGGGATTGTCATCGAGCTGAACGTGTGCTAAGAACTCGGAGGTGCCGGAGTAACGGTGCTTGGATCGGTCGGATCGGGAAGAAGACGTACGACTACTTCCTCTATGTTGTGTCAACGCTTCCGTTGCGATCTACAAGGGTACGTAGATCAGACTCTCCCCCTCGTTGCTATGCATCACCATGATCTTGCGTGTGCGTAGGAATTTTTTTGAAATTACTACGTTCCCCAACAGTGGCATCAGAGCCTAGGTTTTATGATTTTATGTTATTTGCACGAGTAGAACACAAGTGAGTTGTGGGCGATACAAGTCATACTGCCTACCAGCATGTCATACTTTGGTTCGGCGGTATTGTTGGACGAGACGACCCGGACCAACCTTACGCGTACGCTTACGCGAGACCGGTTCCCTCAACGTGCTTTGCACATAGATGGCTTGCGGGTGACTGTCTCTCCAACTTTAGTTGAACCGAGTGTGGCTATGCCCGGTCCTTGAGAAGGTTAAAACAGAGTCTATTTGACAAATTATCGTTGTGGTTTTGATGCGTAGGTGATATGAGTTCTTGCTTAAGCCCGTAGCAGCCACGTAAAACTTGCAACAACAAAGTAGAGGACGTCTAACTTGTTTTTGCAGGGCATGTTGTGATGTGATATGGTCAAGGCATGATGCTGATTTTATTGTATGAGATGATCATGTTTTGTAACCAAGTTATCGGCAACTGGCAGGAGCCATATGGTTGTCGCTTTATTGTATGCAATGCAATCGCGATGTAATGCTTTACTTTATTGCTAAGCGGTAGTGATAGTCGTGGAAGCATAAGATTGGCGAGACGACAACGATGCTACGATGGAGATCAAGGTGTCGCGCCGGTGACGATGGTGATCATGACGGTGCTTCGGAGATGGAGATCACAAGCACAAGATGATGATGGCCATATCATATCACTTATATTGATTGCATGTGATGTTTATCCTTTTATGCATCTTATCTTGCTTTGATTGACGGTAGCATTATAAGATGATCTCTCACTAAATTATCAAGAAGTGTTCTCCCTGAGTATGCACCGTTGCCTAAGGTCGTCGTGCCCAGACACCACGTGATGATCGGGTGTGATAAGCTCTACGTCCATCTACAACGGGTGCAAGCCAGTTTTGCACACGCAGAATACTCAGGTTAAACTTGACGAGCCTAGCATATGCAGATATGGCCTCGGAACACAGAGACCGAAAGGTCGAGCGTGAATCATATAGTAGATATGATCAACATAACGATGTTCACCATTGAAAACTACTCCATCTCACGTGATGATCGGTTATGGTTTAGTTGATTTGGATCACGTGATCACTTAGAGGATTAGAGGGATGTCTATCTAAGTGGGAGTTCTTAAGTAATTTGATTAACTGAACTTAAACTTATCATGAACTTAGTACCTGATAGTATCTTGCTTGTTTATGTTGATTGTAGATAGATGGCTCGTGCTGTTGTTCCGTTGAATTTTAATGCGTTCCTTGAGAAAGCAAAGTTGAAAGATGATGGTAGCAATTACACGGACTGGGTCCGTAACCTGAGGATTATCCTCATTGCTGCACAGAAGAATTACGTCCTGGAAGCACCGCTGGGTGCCAGGCCTGCTGCTGGAGCAACACCAGATGTTATGAACATCTGGCAGAGCAAAGCTGATGACTACTCGATAGTTCAGTGTGCCATGCTTTACGGCTTAGAATCGGGACTTCAACGACGTTTTGAACGTCATGGAGCATATGAGATGTTCCAGGAGTTGAAGTTAATATTTCAAGCAAATGCCCGAATTGAGAGATATGAAGTCTCCAATAAGTTCTATAGCTGCAAGATGGAGGAGAACAGTTCTGTCAGTGAGCATATACTCAAAATGTCTGGGTATAATAATCACTTGATTCAAATGGGAGTTAATCTTCCAGATGATTGCGTCATTGACAGAATTCTCCAATCACTGCCACCAATCTACAAGAGCTTCGTGATGAACTATAATATGCAAGGGATGAACAAGACTATTCCCGAGCTCTTCGCAATGCTGAAAGCTGCGGAGGTAGAAATCAAGAAGGAGCATCAAGTGTTGATGGTCAACAAGACCACTAGTTTCAAGAAAAAGGGCAAAGGGAAGAAGAAGGGGAACTTCAAGAAGAACAACAAGCAAGTTGCTGCTCAGGAGAAGAAACCCAAGTCTGGACCTAAGCCTGAAACTGAGTGCTTCTACTGCAAGCAGACTGGTCACTGGAAGCGGAACTGCCCCAAGTATTTGGCGGATAAGAAGGATGGCAAGATGAACAAAGGTATATGTGATATACATGTTATTGATGTGTACCTTATTAGAGCTCGTAGTAGCACCTGGGTATTTGATACTAGTTCTGTTGCTAATATTTGCAACTCGAAACAGGGACTACGGAATAAGCGGACACTAGCAAAGGACGAGGCGACGATGCGCGTGGGAAACGGTTCCAAAGTCGATGTGATCGCGGTCGGCACGCTACCTCTACATCTACCTTCGGGATTAATATTAGACCTAAGTAATTGTTATTTGGTGCCAGCGTTGAGCATGAACATTATATCTGGATCTTGTTTAATGCGAGACGGTTATTCATTTAAATCAGAGAATAATGGTTGTTCTATTTATATGAGTAATATCTTTTATGGTCATGCACCTTTGAAGAGTGGTCTATTTTTGATGAATCTCGATAGTAGTGATACACATATTCATAATGTTGAAACCAAAAGATGCAGAGTTGATAATGATAGTGCAACTTATTTGTGGCACTGCCGTTTAGGTCATATCGGTATAAAGCGCATGAAGAAACTCCATACTGATGGGCTTTTGGAACCACTTTATTACGAATCACTTGGTACTTGCGAACCGTGCCTCATAGGCAAGATGACTAAAACACCATTCTCCGGTACTATGGAGAGAGCAACAGATCTGTTGGAAATCATACATACCGATGTATGTGGTCCGATGAATATTGAGGCTCGTGGCGGATATCGTTATTTTCTCACATTCACAGATGATTTAAGCAGATATGGGTATATCTACTTAATGAAACACAAGTCTGAAACATTTGAAAAGTTCAAAGAATTTCAGAGTGAAGTTGAAAATCATCGTAACAAGAAAATAAAGTTTCTGCGATCTGATCGTGGAGGAGAATATTTGAGTTACGAGTTTGGTGTACATTTGAAAAATTGTGGAATAGTTTCACAACTCACGCCACCCGGAACACCACAGCGTAATGGTGTGTCCGAACATCGTAATCGTACTTTACTAGATATGGTGCGATCTATGATGTCTCTTACTGATTTACCGCTATCATTTTGGGGTTATGCTTTAGAGACGGCCGCATTCACGTTAAATAGGGCACCATCAAAATCCGTTGAGACGATGCCTTATGAACTATGGTTTGGCAAGAAACCAAAGTTGTCGTTTCTTAAAGTTTGGGGCTGCGATGCTTATGTGAAAAAGCTTCAACCTGATAAGCTCGAACCCAAAGCGGAGAAATGTGTCTTCATAGGATACCCAAAGGAAACTGTTGGGTACACCTTCTATCACAGATCCGAAGGCAAGACATTCATTGCTAAGAATGGATCATTTCTAGAGAAGGAGTTTCTCTCGAAAGAAGTGAGTGGGAGGAAAGTAGAACTTGACGAGGTAACTGTACCTACTCCCTTATTGGAAAATAGTACATCACAGAAAACTGTTTCTGCGACACCTATACCAATTAGTGAGGAAGCTAATGATGATGATCATGAAACTTCAGGACAAGATACTACTGAACCACGTAGATCAACCAGAGTAAGATCCACACCAGAGTGGTACGGTAATCCAGTTCTGGAAGTCATGCTACTAGATCATGATGAACCTACGAACTATGAAGAAGCGATGGTGAGCCCAGATTCCGCAAAGTGGCTTGAAGCCATGAAATCTGAGATGGGATCCATGTATGAGAACAAAGTACGGACTTTGGTTGACTTGCCCGATGATCGGCAAGCAATTGAGAATAAATGGATCTTCAAGAAAAAGACTGACGCTGACGGTAATGTTACTGTCTATAAAGCTCGACTTGTCGCAAAAGGTTTTCGACAAGTTCAAGGGGTTGACTACGATGAGACCTTCTCACCCGTAGCGATGCTTAAGTCTGTCAGAATCATGTTAGGAATTGCCGCATTTTATGATTATGAAATTTGGCAGATGGATGTCAAAACTGCATTCCTGAATGGATTTCTGGAAGAAGAGTTGTATATGATGCAACCGGAAGGTTTTGTCGATCCAAAGGGAGCTAACAAAGTGTGCAAGCTCCAGCGATCCATTTATGGACTGGTGCAAGCCTCTCGGAGTTGGAATAAATGCTTTGATAGTGTGATCAAAGCATTTGGTTTTATACAGACTTTTGGAGAAGCCTGTATTTACAAGAAAGTGAGTGGGAGCTCTGTAGCATTTCTGATATTATATGTGGATGACATATTGCTGATTGGAAATGATATTGAATTTCTGGATAGCATAAAGGGATACTTGAATAAGAGTTTTTCAATGAAAGACCTCGGTGAAGCTGCTTACATATTAGGCATAAAGATCTATAGAGATAGATCAAGACGCTTAATTGGACTTTCACAAAGCACATACCTTGACAAGATTTTGAAGAAGTTCAAGATGGATCAAGCAAAGAAAGGGTTCTTGCCTGTGTTACAAGGTGTGAAGTTGAGTCAGACTCAATGCCCGACCACTGCAGAAGATAGAGAGAAAATGAAAGATGTTCCCTATGCTTCAGCCATAGGCTCTATCATGTATGCAATGCTGTGTACCAGACCTGATGTGTGCCTTGCTATAAGTTTAGCAGGGAGGTACCAAAGTAATCCAGGAGTGGATCACTGGACAGCGGTCAAGAACATCCTGAAATACCTGAAAAGGACTAAGGATATGTTTCTCATATATGGAGGTGACAAAGAGCTCACCGTAAGAGGTTACGTTGATGCAAGCTTTGACACTGATCCGGACGATTCTAAATCGCAAACCGGATACGTGTTTACTTTAAACAATGGAGCTGTCAGTTGGTGCAGTTCTAAACAAAGCGTCGTAGCGGGATCTACATGTGAAGCGGAGTACATAGCTGCTTCGGAAGCAGCGAACGAAGGAGTCTGGATGAAGGAGTTCATATCCGATCTAGGTGTCATACCTAATGCATCGGGTCCAATGAAAATCTTTTGTGACAATACTGGTGCAATTGCCTTGGCAAAGGAATCCAGATTTCACAAAAGGACCAAACACATCAAGAGACGCTTCAACTCCATCCGGGATCTAGTCCAGGTGGGAGACATAGAGATTTGCAAGATACATATGGATCTGAATGTTGCAGACCCGTTGACTAAGCCTCTTCCACGAGCAAAACATGATCAGCACCAAGGCTCCATGGGTGTTAGAATCATTACTGTGTAATCTAGATTATTGACTCTAGTGCAAGTGGGAGACTAAAGGAAATATGCCCTAGAGGCAATAATAAAGTTATTATTTATTTCCTTATATCATGATAAATGTTTATTATTCATGCTAGAATTGTATTAACCGGAAACATAATACATGTGTGAATACATAGACAAACAGAGTGTCACTAGTATGCCTCTACTTGACTAGCTCGTTAATCAAAGATGGTTATGTTTCCTAGCCATGAACAAAAGAGTTGTTATTTGATTAACGAGGTCACATCATTAGTTGAATGATCTGATTGACATGACCCATTCCATTAGCTTAGCACCCGATCGTTTAGTATGTTGCTATTGCTTTCTTCATGACTTATACATGTTCCTATAACTATGAGATTATGCAACTCCCGTTTGCCGGAGGAACACTTTGGGTACTACCAAACGTCACAACGTAACTGGGTGATTATAAAGGAGTACTACAGGTGTCTCCAATAGTAGATGTTGGGTTGGCGTATTTCGAGATTAGGGTTTGTCACTCCGATTGTCGGGGAGGTATCTCTGGGCCCTCTCGGTAATACACATCACATAAGCCTTGCAAGCATTATAACTAAGATGTTAGTTGTGAGATGATGTATTACGGAACGAGTAAAGAGACTTGCCGGTAACGAGATTGAACTAGGTATTGGATACCGACGATCGAATCTCGGGCAAGTAACATACCGATGACAAAGGGAACAACGTATGTTGTTATGCGGTCTGACCGATAAAGATCTTCGTAGAATATGTAGGAGCCAATATGGGCATCCAGGTCCCGCTATTGGTTATTGACCGGAGACGTGTCTCGGTCATGTCTACATTGTTCTCGAACCGTAGGGTCCGCACGCTTAATGTTACGATGACAGTTATTATGAGTTTATGCATTTTGATGTACCGAAGGTTGTTCGGAGTCCCGGATGTGATCACGGACATGACGAGGAGTCTCGAAATGGTCGAGACATAAAGATTGATATATTGGAAGCCTATGTTTGGACATCGGAAGTGTTCCGGGTGAAATCGGGAATTTTACCGGAGTACCGGGAGGTTACCGGAACCCCCCGGGAACCAAATGGGCCTTATTGGGCCTTAGTGGAAAGGTGAAAGGGGCAGCCCAAGGTGGGATGCGCGCCTCCCCCCTCCCCTAGTCCTATTAGGACTAGGAGAGGTGGCCGGCCCCCTTCTCCCTCTCTCTCTCGAGGAGTCCTATTAGGAATAGGATTGGGGGGGGGGGAGTCCTACTCCCGGTAGGAGTAGGACTCCTCCTGCACCCTCCTCTCCTTGGCCGGCCAGCCCTCCCCCTGGCAACCTTTATATACGGGGGCAGGGGGCACCTCTAGACACACAAGTTGATCATTGAGATCGTTCCTTAGCCGTGTGCGGTGCCCCCTGCCACCAAATTCCACCTCGATCATATCGTTGTAGTGCTTAGGCGAAGCCCTACGTCGGTAGTACATCAAGATCGTCACCACGCCGTCGTGCTGACGGAACTCCTCCCCGAAGCTTTGCTGGATCGGAGCCCGGGGATTATCATCGAGCTGAACGTGTGCTAAGAACTCGGAGGTGCCGGAGTAACGGTGCTTGGATTGGTCGGATCGGGAAGAAGACGTACGACTACTTCCTCTACGTTGTGTCAACGCTTCCGTTGCGATCTACAAGGGTACGTAGATCAGACTCTCCCCCTCGTTGCTATGCATCACCATGATCTTGCGTGTGCATAGGAATTTTTTTGAAATTACTACGTTCCCCAACAGGTGGAGGAGTAGGCTCCCTTGGTCGCTTGGCGGTAGCAGAGGTGGCAGTCCGAGAAGACCCCGCTCCAGTTGCAGCGGCAGCATGGGGCGCTCCCGCGGCAACGGTGCTTGCCGCGGTGGAGTGCGTCGTGCGGCGCGGCGACTGCCGGCTCGCCTGCCGCCTCGCTACATCCCCGGCCTTGTGGAGACGCCTTTTTGGTGGAGACGGAGGCGCTGCTGGCGGCGTGCTGCCTGAGGACGAAGTGGAGGAGGAGTCGATCTCCAACGAGCTGCTCGCATCCTCGGCGGGCTCGCTCGGCTCGGCGTCACGCCCGGCAAGATCTCCCTTGCCGGCAAGCTCCTCTTGCCGGGCAAGCTCTTTCTTGCCGGTGAACTCCTCTCGCTCGGCACGGTTTTCCGCCTCTGCTGCCGCTGCCTCCTCCAAAGTAAACCCGAACTCGCCTGCCGCTGCGGCTGCCGCCGCCTCTTCCAACCTGGTGGCGATGTACGCCAACTCCGCCTCGGTGGTGTCGCGGATGAGGCCATCCTTCTCGTCGGTGCGGATTGGCACCTCTACCAGGTTGTCGAAGAACTGCTGCACGACCTCGTCTTCGGGCTCTTGCCAAGTGGGCACGAGTCCGTGCGAGTCGCACAGTGGCATCATTGCCCTGATGCGGTCGAGCACAGAATTGTTGCACAACGGGACGACGCCCTGCGGCAACCTAAAGACTTCGGGGTGATCTGGATCATAGTTGAAGAGCTCCTGCAGCATTCCGTTGAGCTCAAGGACAGTGAAATTGTAGTTGAGGCCCGGGCGCAGCCTCATGATATCTGCCGCGTTCTTGAACTCTCAGGAAGGCCTCCTCTGTTCCTGCAGGGGGCGATGCGGCGGCGAAGAAAGTCTGCGCCAACGGCGCCTACAGTGAGTCCGGCAAGCCTAAGGCGCTGGATCCTGGTGACGGCAATCTTCAGCCTGCTGTCTTCCGGGGCCATGTCGCTCCAGTCACTACCGCGTACTGCTGCTGCTTAGCGCCGGGCGGTGAATGGCTGCGGGCTCTCCTCGACGATCCAGCACCAATCTGCCCTCCACTCCTCCCACTTGCCGCGGAACTCGCCCTCCAGATACGAATCTTTCTTGCCGGTCCTTGAGACCCAAGCGATTCCGCCGGATAAGGGCTCTCCTCTCTCTACCCCGGGAATAAAGAAATGACGGAATAGAGCTACGTTTGGGTGGACTCCGACAATTTTTTTGCAAAGGTGTGCGAAAACTGCCATGGTGAGGACGGCGTTGGGGGTGAAATCAAGGAGGCAAAGGCCATAGGTATTCATGATGTCACAGAAGAATTCGGAAAAGGGCGGGCGGAGCCCGCAGTAGAAGAATACGGCAAAGAAGGGATACCCGTCCGGAGCCGTCTTGTGACCAGTGGCCGGGAGCACCTTGGTCCACGGGTGAGCTCGCGTCTCCGTCGACCAGAAGAGGTAATAGTACTCCCGCAGCTCCTTCGCGCCGAGCTTGGGGGGGAAGATGGCTCGCTCCTTCCGCAGCGCCGCAAGCCGCTGCGCCTCGGTCGACTTCACGGCCTTCCCCTTGTCGGTTTTTGGAGCCATGGCGAATGTGGTGGAGGAGGCCGACGGCGTTGGAGGTGCTGGTGGCGATGCGGGGCAGGGCGCTGCACTCTGCTGCTTTGGGAAGACGGAGGCGGGGCAGAGGTTTTCAAGATTGGAACGGAAAGGGGGCGAGTGGGCGCACTACCCCTGCTTCCCCTTGCTTATAAAGGGGGAGTGGGCGGACGTTCCGCCTCTCCAAATAAAGCAACCACCCACGATCTCTCCCACGCTGCCGCGTTCGACGCGCGCCGTGCGGGGAGGGCGCGGTGGATGCGGAGTGAGATACGGCGTAACCTAGGCTGCGCGTGCCCGTGCCTTGTTTTGGGCCTGGCCCAACAGCGCTCGGCACCGTGTATGGCCCAGGCCCGGGGCCTCCTGTCGGTGTACTAAAGTAGGGGTACCTTAGTATCCCGAACTTGTGCACGGGCAGTCGCAGCGTCCCGCGGCAAGGCTTGCCGGGCGACCACCAAGATCCTCCGTGGTTCTTTTGGAGCCATTCAAGAACAAAGTATTCAAACCAAGGACACAAGGCCCCGGCAAGAGGAGCTTGCCGGGAAGGAGACAAGACCCCGGCAAGAGGAGCTTGCCGGGGAGGCCAACCAAGGCATCTCAAGGAACTTGCCGCAACGCACCATGTGTCCCGGCAAGACCCAGTGAGCGACAAGCTCCTGGACGCGACAAGATAATAACCGCGGCAAGGCGCTTGCCACGGCAAGCTTCCATCTTGTACCTGCGCTCCAGCACATCCACCAACGTGCCGCTCTGGGACCCTTCCAGGCGTACGTGGCGGAAGGCTGTGCAGCCAGAGGTACACGGTGGCGAGCGGCGCTGACAAGATAGCCATCATGGCAAGCAGTGGCGTCCCTGGCGGTCCCTTTCTGCACCGTCTAGGCAACACAGACAGGCATTTAATGCCTTTGTCCCCTGCCGTCAGGGTTAGGTATGATAACACTGTTGTAGGCGGCGGTGCCAACCGCAGTGCCTTTTCCATTTTTGCCCTTCTCTACGTTGCCACCTGTCGGTGACCCCTTAGACATATAAAAGGAGGACCATGAGCAACGTAGAGGGGGGTCGGACGATCATTCTCACGCTCGGTCTCGCTAGCCACTTGAGCGTACTGTAGCATTCATCGCTCCCGAGCAAGAACACAATACAAACCACAAGCAGGAGTAGGGTTTTACGCATCCGTGCGGCCCGAACCTGGGTAAACTGATCGCGTGCTCGTGCGTTTCGCCTCGATCTGCTCTTCGTGCTCTCTCCGCCCCCTGCCGAACCGAAAGGGGCCTCGCTCCGCCGTGGTCCCATAGGTGTCCGAGGGATCAGTCACCCCCGACACCATTCCACCAACGAAAACAACTTAGAGTTCCCAATACTTTCCATGCATAGATATATCATAGGCGGTTCTCAAACAGAATTAAAGTTCATTCCTTTTTCCACCATACTTTTACTTTCCATGGCTAACTGTATCCACGGGTGCCCTCCATACCAACACTTTCCAAGGAATTTATTATTTGACAACATAATGTAAATTCATTTTTGCATTTCGGGACTGGGCAGCCCTAATACCTTTGCCTTACTCTCGTGCAATGACAAGTGAATAAACACTCACCGTGAGAATAACACATCTAGCATGGAAAATATTAGCCACCCCTCACCGCTCCGTGAGCGAAACAAACACACAAAAGAGTAGTTTATTTTGAAAATTAGAGATGGCACATACAAATTTGCTTAGAATGGCAAAAGAATACCGCATATAGGTAGATATAGTGGACTCATGTGGCAAAACTGGTTTAAAGGTTTTTGGATGCACAAGTAGAGATGATACTTAGTGCAAAATGAAGGCTAGCAAAAGATTGGGAAGCGACCAACTAAGAAACGAATAATCTCATAAGAGAGCATTAAGCATAACTAACACCGAATAATGCACCATAAGTAGGATATAATTTCATTGCATGACTGTTGACTTTCGTACTTGCATAGGGAATCACAAACCTTAACACAAATATTCTTACTAAAGCATAATTACTCATCAAGATGACTCATATATCACATCATCATATCTCAAAAATATTACTAAGAATCAAGTTTATTTTTTCCAATGATCTTCATGAAAGTTTTTATTATATCCTTCTTGGATATCTATCACTTTGGAACTAATTTTCATATGTTGCTTTTGACAAGCTCAAACAAATATAAGTGAAGATCATGAACATAATATTTCTTTCTCTCAAATTAATTTAAGTGAAGCTAGAGAGAAATTCTTTAAAACTACTAAAGCACACCGTGCTCAAAAAAGATATATGTGAAGCACTAGAGCAAGTCCATAGCTCATAAAGTATTTAAGTGGAGCATAGAGAGCAATTCTAACAAGTTATGACATAATTTTGGCTCTCTCAAATAGGTGTGTCCAGCAAGGATTGATGACTTAAGACAAAAAATAAAACAAGCAAAGACTCAATCATACAAGACACTCCAAGCAAAACACATATCATGTGATGAATAAAAATATAGTTTCGAGTAAAATACCGATGGTTGTTAGAAGAAAGAGGGGATGCCACTCGGGGGTATCCCCAAGCTTAGTCGGTTGCTCATTTTTGGATAATATCTTGGGATGCCGGGGCATCCCCAAGCTTAGGCTCTTCTATCCTTTATTCCTTCATCCATCGTAAGATAACCCAAAACTTGAAAACTTCAATCACACAAAACTCAACAAAACCTTTGTGAGATCCGTTAGTATAAGAATAATAAATCACTACTCTAATTACTATATCAAACCAATTCATATTTTGTTTTTGTATTATATCTACTATATTCCAACTTTTCTATGGCAAAAAACTCATCAAAGAAAACCATAGCGCCATCAAAATAAGCACACAACACAAAGAAAACAGAATCTGTCAAAACAGAACAGCCTGTAAAAATATGACTATTTCGAATACTTCTGTAACTCCAAAAATTCTGAAAAATTAGGACGACCTGAGAAATCTGTATATTGATATACTGCAAGTGGAATGGATATTTTATCGCTCTCTGGTAAAAACTGAAAATTAATTTCGTGAGCGTAAAAGTTTCTGTTTTTTCAGCAAGATCAAACAACTATCACCCAAGAATATCCCAAAGGCTTTACTTGGCACAAGCACTAATTAAAACATAAAAAACACAATCATAACAGTAGCATAATCTTCTATATCTAAATAGGGACACCCTACTAGATGATTTTCCTGGCTTCTCATGAAGCCACATCACTCCAATTGTTATAGCCGTTGATTCAATAAAGCTCAGAAGTGTGCAGTCGTCTGATCAAAGGTTGAAAATTTTACTAAGAGTTGCCACCGCTAAGTGAAGATACCGTTTCATTCGTCCAGCCTTACCACTCGCTTCTTTGTTTTTTTATTAGACACCGTAGGGCTCGATGCTAAGCCTAGCCTCTGATAACTCACAAGTATAGGGGATCGCAACAGTTTTCGAGGGTAGAGTATTCAACCTAAATTTATTGATTCGACACAAGGGGAGCCAAAGAATATGCTCAAGTATTAGCAGCTGAGTTGTCAATTCAACCACACCTGGAAACTTAATATCTGCAGCAAAGTATTTAGTAGCAAAGTAATATGATAGTAGTGGTAACTGTGGCAAAAGTAACGGTAGCAGTTTTGGTTTTATAGTGATTGTAATAGTAGCAACGGAAAAGTAAATAAGCGAAGAATAATATGTGAAAAGCTCGTAGGCATTGGATCAGTGATGGATAACTATGTCGGATGCGATTCCTCATGCAATGGTTATAACATAGGGTGACACAGAACTAGCTCCAGTTCATCAATGTAATGTAGGCATGTATTCCGAATATAGTCATACGTGGTTATGGAAAAGAACTTGCATGACATCTTTTGTCCTACCCTCCCGTGGCAACGGGGTCCTATTGGAAACTAAGGGATATTAAGGCCTCCTTTTAATAGAGTACCGGACCAAAGCATTAACACTTAGTGAATACATGAACTCCTCAAACTACGGTCATCATCGGTAAGTATCCCGATTATTGTCATTTCGGGGTTAACGGATCATAACACATAATAGGTGACTATAGACTTGCAAGATAGGATCAAGAACTCACATATATTCATGAAAACATAATAGTTTCAGATCTGAAATCATGGCACTCGGGCCCTAGTGACAAGCATTAAGCATAGCAAAGTCATAGCAACATCAATCTCAGAACATAGTGGATACTAGGGATCAAACCCTAACAAAACTAACTCGATTACATGATAAATCTCATCCAACCCATCACCGTCCAGCAAGCCTACGATGGAATTACTCATGTACGGCGGTGTGCATCATGAAATTGGTGATGGAGGAAGGTTGATGATGACGATGGTGGTGGATTCCCCTCTCCGGAGCCCCGAACGGACTCCAAATCAGCCCTCCCGAGAGAGATTAGGGCTTGGCGGCGGCTCCATATCGTAAAACGCGATGAATCCTTCTCTCCTATTTTTTTCTCCCCGAACACGAATATATAGAGTTGGAGTTGAGGTCGGAGGAGCACCAGGGGCCCACGAGGCAGGGGGCGCGCCCCCACCCTCATGGACAGGGTGTGGGCCCCCTGGCCTTGATTCTTTCGCCAATATTTTTTATATATTCCAAAAATAATCTCCGTTGATTTTCAGGTCATTCCAAGAACTTTTATTTCTGCACAAAAATAACACCATGGCAATTTTGCTCAAAACAGCATCAGTCCGGGTTAGTTCCATTCAAACCATGCAAGTTAGAGTCCAAAACAGGGGAAACGTGTTTGGAAAAGTAGATACGTTGGAGACGTATCAACTCCCCCAAACTTAAACCTTTGCTTCTCCTCAAGCAATTCAGTTGATAAACTGAAAGTGATAAAGAAAAACTTTGACAAACTCTGTTTGCTCTTGTTGTTGTAAATATGTAAAGCCAACATTCAAGTTTTCAGCAAAGATTATGAACTAACCATATTCACAATAACATTTAGGTCTCACGTTTACTCATATCAATGGCATAATTAACTAGCGAGCAATAATAATAAACCTCGGATGACAACACTTTCTCAAGACATTCATAATATGATATAACAAGATGGTATCTCGCTAGCCCTTTCTGAGACCGCAAAACATAAATGCAGAGCACCCCTGAAGATCAAGGGCTGACTGGAAATTGTAATTCATGGTAAAAGAGATCCAGTCAAGTCATACTCAATGTAAACTAACAATAATACATGCAAATGATAGCGGTGCTCTCCAACTGGTGCTTTTTAATAAGAGGATGATGGCTCAAAATAAAAGTAAATAGATATGCCCTTCGCAGAGGGAAGCAGGTGTCGGATTTCGGGTTCCGGCAGACCCTTAAGGTTCGAACACTGGGGTGCACGCGGAAATCTCGCCTTCAACCTCTCCGTCTCGATGGGATCTAAACTACTAAAAGAGCTGCACGAAAGACACAAGATTTATACTGGTTCGGGCCACCGATGTGGTGTAATACCCTACTCCAGTGTGTGGTGGATGGATTGCCTCATGGGGCCGGTGTGGATGAACAATACAAGGAAGAACAGCCTCGCAAGGGTCTGTTCTTGGCTATGGTGATGAACTGCTATGAAGAGTTCAGTCACCTTTCTCTCTCTTTCTCTCTCAGATCCCGGACCGAACAACCAGGAATCGAACCCCTTGCTATGTGGGTGGCTAGTCCTATTTATAGAGGCCCTGGTCCTCTCCCCAAATATTGAGCGGGAAGGGATCCAACAATGGCGGGCTAATTTGAAGGGGGACATCGAGTACATCTATCCTGACAAAAGCAGTCTTCGCCTGCCAAAGGCTTTGGTGATGACGCCGCGCTGGGCTCCATGGTGACCTCCGTCTCGTAGTCCTCCTGGTCTTGGTCTCGTTGCACCGAAGTGGCAACCTTTGCCTGATGCCTCGGTACTCCGCGGATACGCTTGCCCCCTTTGCACCAAAGAGGAAAGAGGGACGCTGCGCGCGCTGGCACCCGCCTGGTGCCCCGTGTCATCATGCCTTGCGTCATGGGCACCTCGCGAGGTACCTCGCCTTGAACTCTCCGCCTCCTCGCGAGCCAGCCTGACGAGGCTGTGCCTGAGGATGCGCCGCGTCGTCCGCCTCGCGAGGCTTGACCCCTCGCGAGGGTCTTGAGCCTCGTGTTGATGAAGATGGGCCGCGCTGGGCCCCCACTTGAGCCACGCCGCAGGCCGCAGGCAGGCAAGTCTGGGGACCCCCGTTCCTAGAACGCCGACAGTAGCCCCCGAGCCCGAGGCGCGCATGGACTTGACCGTGTCGAGAGGCGAAAGGGCAAGGGCGAAGCGCCGCAGGCCCCAACAGCCTGCGGCATTGGACGCTGCGTGGCGGTTGATTGGACGTGGGTGCCTTAGCAACCGCGCGGGTTGACAAGGGAGAGGCATCTTCCCAGACTTCGCCCTTGCTTTCTCCGGTTGCTGCTCAGATCCCCTTTCTTGCGCCTCCCCTTTCTTCCTCCAAACTTCCAGATCTACTCCGGTTGCGTGACCTAGGAAGCCATGGCGCCTCGCAAGCCTCTGGCCGAAGCTTGGTATTCCCTTGCTCTGGACCCGCCGACTGTGTCCAAGGCCACCTTTGCCCGGCTGTGCCGGATGGCGGCGGCGCAGGGCGTCGTCGGGACGGAGGTGTTCAAGGTCGGCTCCGCCTCCCCTGAAGGTCGAAGGAGCACCTATTATCCTTTCTTTGTGAGCGCCATCGCAGCGGGCTTGGTGCCTCCCTTCTCCGAGTTCTTCTTCTCTGTCCTCCGCCATTACAACTTGCTGGCTCTGCATCTCCACCCCAACTCTGTCCTTCTCCTGGCGGTCTTCGCTTACTACTGCGAGGCCCACGTAGGGGTGCAGCCCTCGGTGGCCTTGGTGCGCCACTACTTCTACCTCCAGACTACTGGCAGTTCTCCTTCCGCGTGCGCGAGCTTCGTCACGCATGGCAGCACCATTGCCATCTCGAGTCCCGGGAAGAGGGCTGATGGCTTCCAGAGCAAGTGGGTCTTGGTTGACGCCGGGCGCGTCCACCCTCGGCTGATCCCGCCCACGGAGCAGGCCGTGAGCGCCAGTAACTGGGGCCGGGCGGAGCTCGCGGATCCCCGCACGAAGCCGGTGTTGGAGAAGATGGATGCGGACTTGAGGCCAGCCAACATGGCGACGGCGAAGTTGATTGGTGCATTACTGTTGAGGGAGTTCTTGGAGCAGCAGCTGGCTCCACTCCGGCAGTACTCTTCTCCGATGTGGAGGCCTCATCTGAGCCCCGGGCCTGTGGAAGAAGAGGACGTGAACGCGGTTCTTCAATCTCTGGTCGGGGGCACGGTGGCAAAGTTGGAGGGCGCTCCCGAGCCCTTGTTTCTTCGCAGCGACTGGAAGCAGGTGGTGAAGTCCATGCCCATTTTCAACGGGGTCGGGCTCGTGCCCGTGGCGCCTTCTGAAGGACTGGTGGACGTGCCCTCCGGTGACTCCAATGAGGAGGATGAAGAGGAGCGGGGAGAGGGGCCCGACTCCAGGGCGACTGACGGAGAGTCGAGGGCTCCCCTCCCTCGGCGCTCGCCCCGTACTCTCCGCCTATCGCCGAGTGATGATGATGATGATGATGATGACGATGACGATGTGCTGGGTAGCGGGAGCTCGCCCCCGATCCCGAAGAAGGACAGGACCGGGCTGGTCCCCCGCGGGCCTGCCCCTACCCCGGGGCAGTCCGCTGCCGCGCCTTCTGCTCCCAAGGTCGACCCTTCCAGCCGGCTATTTGGCTTGAAGTTGCGCCGAAAGCTGCCCGAGCTCACCGGCGATGACCCGTAAGCGCTTGATCCTTGTTCTCTTGTTTCTCATTCTGCCGACGAGGCTTGATGATTGCTTCTCTTGAGTAGACGGGCACCCACGGCGAAGAAACCGAAGCGGGCTCCTGAGGCTCCATCCGCGGCAGCGCCCCCGCCTGTGAAAAGGGGCGATCGCAGTGCGCGGGCTTCTCCTGGTCGGTCGCCCTCAGGAGGTCTGGCCATGCTGGCGGGGGCGAGCTCAGCCCCCATGGCCCAGGTGACTCCTGAAGTGTCGTCGTCTGGCGCCACAGCCACGGCTGGGGAGACGCAGCGAACGCTGGCTCAGGATTCGGCGGCCTTGCCGCCGCCACCTTCCCCTCTCGTTTTGCTGGCCACTGCTCCCTCAGCTCCTCCTGTTGTCCTGGAGCATGGCGAGGCTCCTCCGTCTTCTTCCTCCGTCTTGGAGCATGCTGCTGCTGAACTAGACCGGCTGCGTCAGGACCTTCTCGGCGCCGACCCTCGCCTGGTGGCCGGGCGTCTGGAACTGGCTTCGGGGTGGATTCACTCTGATGCTTCGATCCGGGCGGCGCTGGTTCAGGCCTCGACGGCCTGCGACGAGGAGAAGCGGGCCATCCTTGAGGCGAAGATTGCTCATGACGCGGCCCTGGGGGAAGCGGTCAAGGCCCACGACCGCTGCAAGGCGCTGGAGGACGAGCTGCAAGTCCTGCGGGGCCAACTTGCGGAGGAGGTTCGCCTTTGCCAAGAACAGGAGAAGGGGGCGAAGGCGCGTGAGGCGGCGCTCGAGGACTCGGAGGCCAAGCTCGAGAAGCGCCGCGAGCGTCTAGGCATGTGGAAGAAAGAGCTGGAGGCGACGAAGACCGAGCTGGACGCCAAGGCTCAGGTCCTCGCCGAAGATCGCATGGCCTTCGCGGACATGGAGAAGGACGCCCGCGCTTCGCTGAAGATGCTTTATGAGAGCGGCTTGGACAGCCCGCTAGCTGGTGACGAGGATGGCCCCGCCAAGCTGCTTCCCTTCCTGGTCAAGGCTCTTGGGGACGTCGTCCTTGGCATCGGCCCCGCGGCCGAGGCCGAGGCGCACGTCCTGTCTTCTGCCGCGCTGACACGGGTCTTCACCCACGTCTACCTTCGCGATCCCAACACCGACCTTGATGCCCTGCTAGAACCGGTGCGCGGCGAGGGTGCTGCTGCCGCTGTCGAAGCCGTGAAGGGGCGCGCGGAGGCGCTGCTGGAGAAGTTCCGGGCCTTCAGCACCAGGCCAAAGCAAGGCGGTGCCGACCCTGCCGTTCCACAAGGCGAAACCAGCGCCGACGAGTGACTCCGTCCCATCCCTGCTCTTCTTTAGGTTCCTGCACATGCATCACGCCTCGGGGAGGCATTTAAACTTGCGTTTGGCATTGAGATTGACAGTATAGACTGTAATATTTGCTTTTAAGTTCCTTGGATTTTATGCTTTTCTTCCCTACTTGCTTGCGTCCTACGCCGACAGGGCCCGGCCCCACGCATGCCTCACCCAGCATCAGCCCCGACCGGAAACCAGGACGGGACCAAAGGAGTGAGGGGCCACGTGACAAGTTAGGCTCCTGAGTCGCAATGCTCAGGAGTTCCCCTTGGCGCTCGAACAACAAGTAGGAAAGCGTGATGTAGGTGTATTTTCCGTTCTACGTGTGCAGAGCCCGACCCCGTGCGTACCTCACCCAGCATAGCCTTTTGGAACTAAGGAGTGAGGGGCTACGGAGCCAGTTAGGCTCCTGAGTCACGATGCTCAGGAGTCCCCCTTGACACATGAACAACGGGTGATAAAGCGAGATGTAAGCGCGGCTACCGTTCTACGTCTGTAGAGCCCGGCCCCGCACGTACCCCACCCAGCATAGCCTTTCGGAACTAAGGAGTGAGGGGCTACGGGACCAGTTAGGCCCCTGGGTCGCGATGCCCAGGGGCCCCCCTTGACGCGCAAACGACCTTCATACCTTGGCTCCGCTCGGGGAGAGACGCGTGGCGAACCAGGCCCGAGGGGCCTGGCTGGGCGGCGTACGTCTGGGCGTGACCCAGCCGTAGCCCCCGTGCCCAGCCCCCTCACGCGGCGCTCCCGAGGGAAGGCGTTGCGATGAGGCCAGCCATTGAGCTCTGGGCTCCCTGAGGTTAACGCGGCCCGGAGGCCACCCTCAGTTGTTTATCACCAGCGCGGAGCATAGCGCTTCCGTATGTGTACGGGCATAGCCGCTCCTCGGCAGTGTCGTGAGCCAGAGCGGAGCATGGTGCTTCCACTGGTACATGGGAGGGGGCTCCCCTCTGGGAGGAGCCCCCGGGGCGTATACAGCCCCGCCCTGACACGTGACCGGCACGGTAGAGCTGGGTGAGGTGTATCTGGGCACCCGTGAGCCAGTGCGGGACTCACGAGGCCCTACCTCTGGGCGGGTTGCGCCCGGCACTGGGCCATATCTTGAGATGTGTCCCTGCAAAATTTGGTTAGATGCCGGTACTCTACGTCCTCGGGTCCCGGCCCTCAAGCTTGTCTCAGCCGTCGCTGGTATGCCAGGTCGCGATGCCGTGGACAAGGCCAGAGGGTGAGGGCTGGAGAGCCAGTAAGAGCCCTGAGTCGCGATGCTCAGGCACCCCCCTTTAATGTGCAAGTAGTCGACATGGAGAAAAAAGGGATGCCGCGGACGGGCAACAAGCAATCAAGCGTGACAAGCAAATGCATAGTTGGAAATAAACGCGACGGAGATACACGCCGCTGGGCCTGGCCCCAGCGGCTTGGGGATGATGCAGCCCGAGGGGCGCCCCCAATCAAGGCAAGCTTACTACTGAAAAGTAAATGCATGTACATGCCGCAGGGACGGACCCACGCGGCCTGGGAGTGACGCACCCTGGGGGGGGGCGCTCCCAGCTGGGAATAAGGCTTGGAAGATGTCACCTGAGAATGTCGTTGGCGAGGTGGTGTTGGTGCAGCAGGCTCGGCGAGCTGCGGAAGCCAATCCTCACGAGCCCCCAGGCCCCGGGGCCTCGGGAGGCTCCGGAGGCACTGGTGACTCCTCACGAGCTGTCTCCACCTCCGCCAGAGCCGCGGACCGCCTGTCTTCCTAGGCCTCCATAATGCCCCTCGTGAGGCGCTGGCACGCCGCAGCCGCGCTCACCAGGCCATAAGGCATGCGAACACGGCTGTGGGGTGGACCTCCACAGCGCCCCACTCGCGAGTGCCAGAGGTGCTCCGTTGTGGCGATCTGATTGAGCCCTGGTACATCGACGCAGACGCGCAGCCCACCATCCTCGCCTGGATGTGGGGCCGCAGCTGGTGAGTGACGGCAACCTCTCATGATCCTTGCCTCCTGCAGTTTTTGAATCGCTTTGCTGATAAACTCGTGCTGGTCAGACCCTCCTTGCTTGGCCCTTCCTCGAGGGAAACGTGCCTCAAAGCATGCCTCCACGTGGTGCCCAAGCACCTCCCTCGTGACTTCGGCTAGGTCGGTGGCCCTCCAGGTGAGAGCCCCTGAGCCCTGCCTGAGGAGGGCGCCGGGTGCGCTTTCCTATGCGATGGATGGAGGGCCCTCCTGAGGAGGCCCGGGCCTTGAGGGGCCTGCCTCCTGAGGGGCTGAGCCTGACGACGTCTTCTTCTTCTTGGGGATGGTCTCAGGAAGCCTCCTGCTTCCGTGATCTAGGTCTTCTAGCGACGCGGCCTGAAAGGCTCGCTCCAGGGAACACAATGCATCTCTCTCTTCACAGGGCACCGTGATGACGCCGCCACTTCCTGGCATCTTGAGGACATTGTAGCCGTGGTGGGTCATGGCCATGAACTTGGCCAGCGCTGGGTACCCGAGGATGGCGTTATACGGCAGGCGGATGTGGGCGACATCGAAGTCGATGAGCTCGGTGCGGTAGTTGCTGCGGGCTCCGAAGGTGACAGGGAGGCGGACCTGCCCGATCGGGACTGTGGACCGTCGGTAACTCCGGAGAAAGGCTTGGTCGGCTGGAGCTGATCATAGGGCACTTGGAGGTTGTTGAAGGTTTCCACAGACAGGACGTTGAGCCCCGCCCCTCCGTCGATGAGGGTCTTGGTGACCAGCACATTGCTGACGACTGGGGAGCAAAGCATCGGGAGGACTCCGGCGGTGGCTGAGCACTTGAGCTGATCCCCTGAGCTGCACGTGATGGTGCACGCCGACCACCTGAGGGGACGCGTTGCTTCGAGCTTGGGGAGGGCTGCATTCACCTCACGGGCGAACTGCTTGAAGATGCGTTGGGAGGCCGGGGCTTGAGCTCCGCCCAGGATGCAGGCGATTGCGCGCGGCTCCTGGAAGCCCCCAACCCCCTCGTCTTGATGGCGGTCGTCGTTCCTTCTTGGTGGAGGCGGTAAAGGAGGCAGGCCTGCGTTGCCGTGAGGGCGGTCCTCACGAGGCTGGTCTCTCCAGTCCCCCTCATGAGGCAGGTCCCGCCAGCGGTCCTTGCGAGGCTGGTCATGCCACCCTTGGCGCAGGCCGCAGTCTTCCAAGCGCCTTGGGTTTCTTCCTCCTCCTCGGCCATAGCCCCGGTCAGCACGGTCAGGGCGACGACCGATCCTTCCTTCTCGTACGGCGTGGAGCTCTTGACATTCGTTGGTGTTGTGGGTGTGGAGGTCGTGGTACACACAGTACCGGCTGCCTCTGGAGGGTTCGGGCAGATCCTTGCCCCGCTTGGTGTCTGGTTCGGTTGCGAGCACGGCAACCCCCTTGCGCTTCACGTCCTTGGCCTTGCGCTTCTTCTCTTCTGGGTCCGCTGCAGCAGCTCGAGGAGGGAGAGGCGTCCCTCCTCAGCCCTGGCGCACCTATTCGCTAAGTTGAACAGCTCCAAGGAGGTGCAGAGGTCCTCATGCATCGCCAGCTCCTCCTTCATCTTGACGTCGCGCACGCCATCGGTGAAGGCCGAGATAATGGCCTCCTCGGACACCCTGGGATCTTGAGGCGCGCGCTGTTGAAGCGCTGTATGTACTTTTGCAGGGTCTCTCTGGGTTGTTGCTTGATGCGGCGCATGTCACTCACTGCGGGCGGCCGGTCGTGAGTACCTTGGAAGTTGGTGATGAACCGGGTGCGCATCTGGTCCCAGGAAGAGATCGTTCCTGGAGCCAGATTCAGGAGCCAGGTGCGCGCTCCTTCCTTCAGCGCCATGGGGAACCAGTTAGCCATGACCTTCTCGTCCCCGTGGGCAGCCTCAATGCCCAGCTCATAGAGCTGGAGGAATTCCGCGGGATCAGTGGTGCCGTCGTAGCGAGGAGGCAGGTCCGGCATGAACTTGCCGGGCCACACGACGTTGCGCAGCTCGGGGGTGTAGGCGCGGCAGCCCGCGGTGGCCACAAAAGGCCTCTGTTGGTGGAGAGCTCGGTCTTGAGGGTCCCCACGCGCTGCAGCTAGGAGCAAGGCAGGGTCTTGACATGCCGGAGCTGGAGCAGGGAGCGCCCGGGCAGCCCCCTGCGGGCAAGGGATTTCTTGGCAGCTTCGTTCTTGTTGCGATGGCGCCTGGCGGAGCGGGTTCCGCCCAGGGGCCAGTCGGCTTGGAGCCACGACATCTTCTTGGAGAGGAGGCGGCTGGTTCGCCGCCGGAGCTTCGTTGCCCGCGCGGGAGAGCCCCCTGCGGCGCGGACGAGCTCGGCGACGCGGTCGAGCCACTCCTCGTAGACATCGTCGACGGGGCAGTAGCGCAGGAGCTCGTTTGCCGCGATGAGCGCAGCTCGAGCCTCCAAGGGTGCGCGGAGTGCGCGGGACGAAGAGCCAGCTGGTGCGAGTGACGGGGTGGCGGTACGACCGTCTTGCCGCACGGATGGGTGCTGAGACGATGCCTGCTGCTCGCCCCCCGCCGGGCCGGCGGCGGCGTTGATGGCGGGCGACGGGGAACGACGAGGACGCCCACCGATGGGGGCCATCTGGGCGACGCAAGAAGCGATGGCGGCCCGGCGCTCGGCGCGGGCCCGACGAGCGCGTCTGACATGGATGCGACGGTCGGAGGAGAGCGGAGCGGTGGGAGACGAATTCTGGCGCACCCCTACCTGGCGCGCCAAATGTCGGATTTCGGGTTCTGGCAGACCCTTAAGGTTCGAGCATTGGGATGCGCGCGGAAATCTCGCCTTCAACCTCTCTGTCTCGATGGGATCTAAACTACTAAAAGAGCTGCATGAAAGACATAAGATTTATACTGGTTCAGGCCACCGATGTGGTGTAATACCCTACTCCAGTGTGTGGTGGATGGATTGCCTCCTGGGGCTGGTGTGGATGAACAATACAAGGAAGAACAGCCTCGCGAGGGTCTGTTCTTGGCTGTGGTGATGAACTGCTATGAAGAGTTCAGTCACCTTTCTCTCTCTTTCTCTCTTAGATCCCGGACCGAACAACCAGGAATCGAACCCCTTGCTATGTGGGTGGCTAGTCCTATTTATAGAGGCCCTGGTCCTCTCCCCAAATATTGAGCGGGAAGGGATCCAACAATGGCGGGCTAATTTGAAGGGGGTCAGCGAGTACATCTATCCTGACAAAAGCAGTCTTCGCCCTCCAAAGGCTCTGATGATGACGCCGCGCTGGGATCCATGGTGACCTCCGTCTCGTAGTCCTCCTGGTCTTGGTCTCGTTGCACCGAAGTGGCAACCTTTGTCTGATGCCTCGGTACTCCGCGGATACGCTTGCCCCCTTTGCACCAAAGAGGAAAGAGGGACGCTGCGCGCGCTGGCACCCGCCTGGTGCCCCGTGTCGTCATGGCTTGCGTCATGGGCACCTCGCGAGGTACCCCGCCTTGAACTCTCTGCCTCCTGGCGAGCCAGCCTGACGAGGCTGTGCCTGAGGATGCACCGCGTCGTCCGCCTCGCGAGGCTTGGCCCCTCGCGAGGGTCTTGAGCCTCATGTTGATGAAGATGGGCCGCGCTAGGCCCCCACTTGAGCCACGCCGCAGGCCGCAGGTAGGCAAGTCTGGGGACCCCCGTTCCCAGAACGCCGACAGCAGGGATTTGTAGAGGTGCCAGAGCTCGATTTTGAAATAGAGATGAACAATATTTTGAGCGGTATACTTTCATTGTCAACATAACAACCGAGAGATCTCGATATCTTCCATGCTACACACATTATAGGCGGTTCCCAAGCAGAATGGTAAAGTTTATATTCCCCCACCACGAACAAGCATCAATCCATGGCTTGCCCGAAACAACGGGTGCCTCCAACTAACAACAATCCTGGGGGAGTTTTGTTTGCAATTATTTTGATTTGATTTGAGCATGGGACTGGGCATCCCGGTGACCAACCATTTTCTCGTGAGTGAGGAGCGAAGTCCACTCCTCTTGAGAATAACCCGTCTAGCATGGAAGATACAGACAACCCTAGTTGATACATGAGCTATTCAAGCATACAAAACAGAGTTTTTATTTGAAGGTTTAGAGTTTGGCACATACAAATTTACTTGGAACGGCAGGTAGATACCGTATATAGGAAGGTATGGTGGACTCATATGGAATAACTTTTGGGGTTTATGGAATTGGATGCACAAGCAGTATTCCCGCTTAGTACAAGTGAAGGCTAGAAAGAGACTGGGAAGCGACCAGCTAAAGAGCGACAACAGTCATGAACATGCATTAAAATTAATCAACGCCGAATGCAAGCATGAGTAGGATATAATTCACCATGAACATAAATATCGTGGAGGCTATGTTGATTTTGTTTCAACTACATGCGTGAACATGTGCCAAGTCAAGTCACTCGAATCGTTCAAAGGAGGATACCACCCTATCATACCACATCACAACCATTTTAATAGCATGTTGGCACGCAAGGTAAACCATTATAAACTCCTAGCAAATTAAGCATGGCATAAGCAACTATAATCTCTAATTGTCATTGCAAACATGTTTCATTCATAATTGGCTGAATCAGGAATGATGGACTAATGATATTTACAAAAACAAGAGAGGTTGAGTTCATACCAGCTTCTCTCATCTCAATCAGTCCATCATATATTGTCATTATTGCCTTTCACTTGCACAACCGAATAGTGTGGATAATAATAATAGTGCACGTGCATTGGACTAAGCTGGAATCTGCAAGCATTCAAGGGAGAAGATAAGGTAATATGGGCTCTTTGTTAGATCAACAGTAATGCATATGAGAGCCACTCAACATTTTCATCATGGTCTTCTCCTCTCGACCCCCAAAGAAAATAAAGGAAATAAAACTGTTTACACAGGAAAGCTCCCAACAAGCAAAAGAAGAACGAGAAATCTTTTTGGGATTTCTTTTTAGTTACTACTACTACAGGCATGGAAAGTAAACTAGCTAAAAGCTACAACTAATTTTTTTTTGTTTTTTCTTAAGGTTTTTCAAACAAACAAGAAGAAAGCTTAAAAGAAATTAAACTAGCATGGATGATACAATAAAAAAGTATGAGCACCGACAACTGGCATGAGTGTGTGAACATGAATGTAATTTCAGTAAGAAATACGTACTCCCCCAAGCTTAGGCTTTTGGCCTAAGTTGGTCTATGCCCATAGATCAAAGTTGTCGCTGGGGTCGTACTGAGATGGAGCGGCAATTGCCTCATGAGCTGCAGCTTGGAGGCAAGCTGCCTCTGTCTCCTCCCATACTCGCTCGGCTCCTCCCTGGTTATAACATATCTCCCTTTTGTCTGAAAATTAAAGAAAGCAGGAGCAGGGAGAGCAACATGGACGGTGCGCCGTCTGTTAAAGATTAGTCGGTACTGGAGGAACTGACCGTTCCTCTCAACAAACTGATGACGAACCATAGCATTATAATCTAGATAAGCAGGAGGCAACTCAATATCATCCCCACCTATGGGTATACCAAGAAAGTTAGCTACACGAGTTGCATAAATTACACCGAACAAATCTCCAGTTAAACCATTAAGATGCAACCTACGTGCAACAATAGCCCCCAAGTTGTATTGTTTATCTCCTAATAAAGCACTCTTGAGAATACTAAGATCAGGAACACACATGTGACATGCCTCATCCTTACCGTTAATGCATCCACTCACGAAGAGATCAAAATAATGTATGGCAGGAAAATGAATGGTCCCTATGGTAGCTTGTGTTATTTCTCTAGATTTCCCCACAGTGATACTGGCAAGAAAGTCTTTAAATTCAGATTTGCGAGGTTCACTAGCACTATCCCACTGCGGGAGTTTGCAAGCAGTATTAAAATCTTCTAAGTCCATGGTATAAGATTTATCATAAAGATCAAATAGGACATTGTGAGAGTTGCGCGAGGATGTAAAATTAAACCTTCTCACAAATGAATCAGTTAAATAGTGGTATTGCCGGCACTTATCTGCCTCGAAGCTCTCAAGATAAGCGTTACGCACATATGTGTCAAATTCTTCCTTGATGCCTGCCTGGACCATGAAATCCTCTGACGGCCATTAACAAGGCCGCACTTGAGCTTCTCTTGGTAGTTCATTGTCCGACTCATGTATCGCGGGCCTGGGTCCTTGCTTCCTTGAGGAACCACCTTGGCACATTTTCCTAAACATATATCTTCCTCTAAAAAATTACTGAAATTTTTAGTGATTGAAAATAAAAGTGAACCAAACTCAACAAAATCGATAGCGACTACTCCTACAAGTGTCTAGAGGCTATATCATGCATTAAAACTACTTTTGACCACATAAATTTGACATGCAAGATCAAGAACATGGTCATCTAAGCATAAAAAATGGCAATAAATAAAGCACTGGAACGAAAACTAATTGGACCATTGGAGGAGTCACATACCGAAGAGCAATCCCCCAGAGCAGTTTTGTGAATGGAGCTTTGAGTAAGGAGATCGAAAATGGCAGCAAGATGAGCTAGAACTCGGGTTTGAGCTGGTGGATGATTTTTTCTTGAGGAAGACGAAGTGTGTGGGTTCAAGGATAAGTGGAGGGGACCCACATGGGGTCCACGAGGTAGGGGGCGCGCCCTCCACCCTCATGGGCACACGGTGGGTCCCCCTGATGTGTTATCAGTGCCAATAATTCTTAAATATTCTGGAAAAAATCATATTTCATTTTCAGGGCATTTGGAGAAATTTTATTTTTGGGGTATTTTTTAATGTAAGGATAATTCAGAAAAAGACAAAAAAAATACTATTTTTGCTTTATTTAATATAAATAACAGAAAGTAAAAAGAGGGTACAGAAGGTTGTGCTTTCTAACTTCATCCATCTCATGCTCATCAAAAGGAATCCACTAACAAGGTTGATCAAGTCTTGTTAACAAACTCATTCTGAATCACATGAAATCGGAGAAATTTCGAATAACACTAGGTTACCTCAACGGGGATATGCACATCCCCAACAATAAGAATGTCATATTTCTTCTTGACAGTAGGAAGAGGAAATTCAAAACCTCCAATTGTAATTGTTGAAAAATTTCCAATAGAATTGATACTGTGGACTTGAGGTTGTTTCCTCGGAAAGTGTACCATATGCTCGTTACCATTAACATGAAAAGTGACATTGCCCTTGTTGCAATCAATAATAGCCCCTGCAGTATTCAAAAAGGGTCTACCAAGGATAATCGACATACTATCGTCCTCGGGAATATCAAGAATAACAAAGTCTGTTAAAATAGTAACGTTTGCAACCACAACAGGCACATCCTCACAAATACCGACAGGTATAGCAGTTGATTTATCGGCCATTTGCAAAGATATTTCAGTAGGTGTCAACTTATTCAAATCAAGTCTATGATATAAAGAGAGAGGCATAACACTAACACCGGCTCCAAGATCACATAAAGTAGTTTTAACATAGTTTCTTTTAATGGAGCAAGGTATAGTTGGTACTCCTGGATCTCCTAGTTTCTTTGGTATTCCACCTTTAAAAGTATAATTAGCAAGCATAGTGGAAATTTCAGCTTCCAGTATCTTTCTTTTATTTGTAACAATATCTTTCATGTACTTAGCATAAGGATTCATTTTAAGCATATTAGTCAAACGCATACGCAAAAAGATAGGTCTAATCATTTCAGCAAAGTGCTCAAAATCCTCACCATCCTATTTCTTGGATGGTTTAGGAGGAAAATGCATGGGTTTCTGAACCCATGATTCTCTTTCTTTACCATTCTTCCTAGCAACGAAGTCTCTCTTATCATAACGTTGATTCTTCGATTGTGGGTTATCAAGATCAACAACAGGTTCAATCTCTACATCATTATCATTGCTAGGTTGAGCATCAACATTAACATCATCATTAACATTATCACTAAGTTCATGTTCATTACCAGATTGTGTCTCAGCATCAGAGATAGAAATATCATTGGGATTCTCAGGTGTTTCAACAACAGGTTCACTAGAAGCATGCAAGGTTCTATCATTTTTCTTTTTCTTCTTCTTAGAAGAACTAGGTGCATCAACATTAGTTTTCTGAGAATCTTGCTCAATTCTCTTAGGGTGGCCCTCAGGATACAAAGGTTCCTGAGTCATTTTACCCCTCTGGTCATAACTCTAACAACATTATCATTTTTCTTATCATTTAATTCATTAAGCAAATCATTCTGAGCCTTAAGTACTTGTTCTACTTGAGTGGTAACCATAGAAGCATGTTCACTAATGAGTTTAAGTTCACCTTTAACTCTAGACATATAATCACTCAAGTGTTCAATCATATAAGCATTACGTTTCAATTTCCTACCAACATAAGCATTGAAGTCTTCTTGTTTAACCATAAAATTATCAAACTCATCCAAGCATTGGCTAGCAAACTTAGTAGATGAGATTTCACATTTATCAAATCTATAGAGAGAATTTACCTTTACTACCTGTGTCGGGTTATCAAGACCATGTATTTCTTCAATAGGTGGTAAATTCTTAACATCTTCAGATTTATTACCGTTTTCTTTCATAGATTTCTTTGCCTCTTGCATATCTTCGGGACTGAGAAATAGAATACCCCTTTTCTTCGGAGTTGGCTTAGGAGTTGGTTCAGGAAGTGTCCAATCATTTTTATTACTCAACATATTATTCAATAGCAATTCAGCTTGATCAATAGTTCTTTCCCTGAAAACACAACCAGCACAACTATTCAGGTGGTCTCTGGAAGCATCGGCTAGTCCATTATAAAAGATATCAAGTATTTCATTTTTCTTAAGAGGATGGTCATGCAAAGCATTAAGTAATTGGAGAAGCCTCCCCCAAGCTTGTGGGAGACTCTCTTCTTCAATTTGCACAAAATTATATATTTCCCTTAAAGCAGCTTGTTTCTTATGAGCGGGGAAATATTTAGCAGAGAAGTAATAGATCATATCCTGGGGACTACACACACAACCAGGATCAAGAGAATTAAACCATGTTTTAGCATCACCCTTTAATGAGAACGGAAACAACTTAAGGATAAAGTAATAGCAAGTTTTCTCATCATAAGTAAACATGGTGGCTATATCATTTAATTTAGTAAGACGTGCCACAAGTTTCAGATTCATAACCATAGAAAGGATCAGATTCAACAAAAGTAATTATCTCAGGATCGACAGAGAAATCATAATCCTTATCAGTAATAAAGATAGGTGAAGTAGCAAGAGCAGGGTCATATTTCATTCTAGCATTCAAAGACTTTTCTTTAAGCTTAGCTAATAATTTCTTAAGATCATATCTATCATTGCAAGCTAAGAAGTCTCTAGCCGTTTCTTCATCCATAACATAACCCTCAGGCACAACAGGCAATTCATATCTAGGCGGAGAATCTTCATCATCACTTTCATCAATATTATCAGTTTCAACAATTTCATTCTCTCTAGCCCTAGCAAGTTGTTCATCAAGAAATTCACCTAGTGGCACATTATTATCAAGCATAGAAGTAGTTTCATCATAAGTATCATGCAAGCAGAACTGGCATCATCAATAACATGTGACATATCAGAATGAATAGCAGGAGTTGGTGTCGCAAGTTTACTCAAAACAGAAGGTGAATCAAGTGCAGAGCTAGATGGTAGTTCCTTACCTCCCCTCGTAGTTGAGGTAAAAATCTTGGTTCTTTGATCTTTCAAGTTCTTCATATTGCGCTGCAGATATAAATCCCAAGTGACTCAAAGAATAGAGCTATGCTCCCCCGCAACGGCGCCAGAAAATAGTCTTGATAACCCACAAGTATAGGGGATCGCAACAGTTTTCGAGGGTAGAGTATTCAACCCAAATTTATTGATTCGACACAAGGGGAGCCAGAGAATATTCTCAAGTATTAGCAGCTGAGTTGTCAATTCAACAACACCTGGAAACTTAATATCTGCAGCAAAGTATTTAGTAGCAAAGTAATATGATAGTAGTGGTAACGGTAGCAAAAGTAACAGTAGCAGTTTTGGTTTTATAGTGATTGTAACAGTAGCAACGGAAAAGTAAATAAGCAAAGAACAATATGTGAAAAGCTCGTAGGCATTGGATTAGTGATGGATAATTATGTCAGATACGATTCCTCATGCAATGGTTATAACATAGGGTGACACAGAACTAGCTCCAGTTCGTCAATGTAATGTAGGCATGTATTCCGAATATATTCATACGTGCTTATGGAAAAGAACTTGCATGACATCTTTTGTCCTCCCCTTGCTACCTCTTGAGCACTGCATTGGTTTTCCCTTGAAGAGGAAAGGGTGATGCAGCAGAGCAGTGTAAGTATTTCCCTCAGTTATTGAGAACCAAGGTATCAATCCAGTAGGAGGCCACGCATGAGTCCCTCGCACCTACACAAACAAATAAACTCCTCGCAACCAACACGATAAAGGGGTTGTCAATCCCTTCACGGTCACCTACGAGAGTGAGATCTGATAGATATGATAAGATAATATTTTTGGTATTTTTATGATAAAGAGAAATAAAGATGCAAGTAAAATAAATGGCAAAGGAAATAACCAAGTATTGGAAGATTAATATGATGGCAAATAGACCCGGGGGCCATAGGTTTCACTAGAGGCTTCTCTCGAGAGCATACATATTATGGTGGGTGAACAAATTACTGTTGAGCAATTGACAGAATTGAGCATAGTTATGAGAATATCTAGGTATGATCATGTATATAGGCATCACGTCCGAGACAAGTAGACCGACTCCTGCCTGCATCTACTACTATTACTCCACACATCTACCGCTATCCAGCATGCATCTAGAGTATTAAGTTCAAGAGAACAAAGTAACGCTTTAAGCAAGATGACATGATGTAGAGGGATAAACTCATGCAATATGATATAAACCCCATCTTGCTATCCTCGGTGGCAATAATACAATACGTGCCTTGCTGCCCCTACTGTCACTGGGAAAGGACACCGCAAGATTGAACCCAAAGCTAAGCACTTCTCTCATTGCAAGAAAGATCAATCTAGTAGGTCAAACCAAACTGATAATTCGAAGAGACTTGCAAAGATAACCAATCATACATAAAAGAATTCAAAGATGATTCAAATATTGTTCATAGATAAACTTGATCACAAACCCACAATTCATCGATCTCAACAAACACACCGCAAAAGAAGATTACATCGAATAGATCTCCACAAGAGAGGGGGAGAACTTTGTATTGAGATCCAAAAAGAGAGAAGAAGCCATCTAGCTAATCACTATGGACCCGTAGGTCTGAAGTAAACTACTCACACTTCATCGAAGAGGCTATGGTATTGATGTAGAAGCCCTCCGTGATCGATACCCCCTCCGGCAGAGCTCCGTAAAAGGCCCCAAGATGGGATCTCATGGATACAGAAAGTTACAGCGGTGGAATTAGGGTTTTGGCTCCGTATCTGGTAGTTTGGGGGTACGTAGGTATATATATGAGTTCTTTATGACTAATGCTGAGTCCATGGATCATACGCACTCTCACCCTTCCACCATTGCTAGCCTCTCTAATACCGCGCGCCTTCCGCCAGTATCATACATCCACCATATACCTTCCTCAAAACAGCCACCATACCTACCTATCATGGCATTTCCATAGCCATTCCGAGATATGTTGCCATGCAACTTTCCACCGTTCCGTTTACTATGACACGCTCCATCATTGTCATATTGCTTTGCATGATCATGTAGTTGACATTGTATTTGTGGCAAAGCCACCATTCATAATTGTTTCATACATGTTACTCTTGATTCATTGCATATCCTGGTACACCGCCGGAGGCATTCACATAGAGTCATATTTTGTTCTAAGTATTGAGTTGTAATTGTTGAGTTGTAAGTAAATAAAAGTGTGATGATCATCATTATTACAGCATTGTCCCAAGTGAGGAAAGGATGATGGAGACTATTGTTGGCATTCTGGGAACGGGGGTCCCCAGACTTGCCTGCCCGCGGCCTGCAGCGTGGCTCAGAGGGGGGCCCATCATGGCCCATCTTCACCAACAAAAACTCAAGACCCTCGCGAGGGGCCAAGCCTCGCGGGGCGGACGACGCGGAACCTCCTCAGGCACGGCCTCGTCAGGTTGGCTCACGAGGAGGCGGAGAGATCAAGGCGGGGTACCTCGCGAGGTGCCCGTGACGCAAGCCATGACGACTCAGGGCGCCAGGCGGGCGCCAGCCCGCGCAGCGTCCACCTTTCCTTTTTGGTGCAAAGGGGGCAAGCGCAGCCGCGGAGTACCGAGGCATTAGGCAAAGGTTGCCATTTCGGTGCAACGAGACCAAGACCAGGAGGACTACGAGACGGAGGTCACCGTGGAGCCCAAGACGGCGTCATCCCCAGAGCTTTGTGCAGACGAAGACTACTTTTGTCAGGATAGTTGATACTTGATGTCCCCTTTCAAATTAGCCCGCCATTGTTGGCTCCCTTCCCGCTTGATATTTGGGAAGAGGACCAGGGCCTCTATAAATAGGACCGGCCACCCACATAGCAGGGGGTTCGGTTCGGTTCGGTTCGGTTCGGTCGCTTCCAAAGGCTCTCGACAAGTCGGCTGGTTGGAAGCAGAGAGAGAGAGAGAGATAGAGAGAAAGGTGACTGAACTCCTCCCAGCAGTTCATCGCCTCAGCTAAGAACAGACCCTCGCGAGGCTGTTCTTCTTTGTATTGTTCCTCATCATCAACCCAAGAGGCAATCCACACACCACAAACTGGAGTAGGGTATTACACCACAACGGTGGCCCGAACCAGTATAAACCCCGTGTCTCTTGTGTTGTTCTTTCGATAGTTTTGATCCTAGCGTGGCGGAGGGGCGCAGGTAGGTAGGAGGCGGAATCTCCGCGCGCACCCCAGTGTTCGAACCTCAAGGGTCTGCCGGAACCCGAAATCCGACATTTGGCACGCCAGGTAGGGGTGCGCCGGAATTCGTCTTCCACCACCCCATTCTCCTCCGACCATCACGCTCATGTCTGACGCTCGTCGGGCCCGCGCGGAGCGCCGGGCCGCCCTCGCTTCCCGCGTCGCCCAGACAGCCCCTGTCGGCGGGCGTCCTCGCCGTTCCCCGTCACCTGACGTCAACGCCGCCACCGGCCCGGTGGGGGACGAGCAGCAAACATCGTCTCAGCATCCGTCCGTGCGGCAAGACGGCCGCACCGCAACTCCCTCGCTCGCCCCAGCTGGATCTTCGTCCCGCGCGCTCCGCGCGCCCATGGAGGCTCGGGCTGCACTCATCGCGGCAAACGAGCTCCTGCGCTACCGTCCCGTCGATGACGTCTATGAAGAATGGCTCGACCGCGTTGCCGAGCTCGTCCGAGCCGCAGGGGGCTCTTCCGCGCCGTCCATTCCGCTGCACCGCACCCCGCCCCGCGCGGGCGACGAGGCTCCGGCGGCGCCCCGGCCGCCTCCTCCTCAAGAAGACGCCATGGCTCCAAGGCGCGTGGCCCTTGGGCGGAACCCGTTCCGTCAGGTGCCAGTGCGGCAAGAACAGAGCTGCCAAGAAGTCCCTCGCCCGCCAGAAGCTGCCCGGGCGCTCCCTGCGCCAGCACGTCGCGACCATCCTCCTGCTCCAGCGCGTGGGGACATGCAAGACCAGGCTCTCCATCACCCAAGGCCTCCCATGGCCACAGCAGGCTGCCGTGCCTACACCACCGAACTGCGCAGCGTCACGTGGCCAGGCAAGTTCAAGCCGGACCTGCCTCCTCGCTACGACGGCACGGCCGACCCTGCGGAGTTCCTCCAGCTCTACGAGCTGGGCATCAAAGCTGCCAACGGAGACGAGAAGATCATGGCGAACTGGTTTCCCATGGCGCTCAAGGACGGGGCCCGCACCTGGCTCCTGAACCTGGCTCCAGGCACAATCTCCTCCTGGGAAGAGATGCGGAGTTCCTCCAGCTCTACGAGCTGGGCATCGAAGCTGCCAACGGAGACAAGAAGATCATGGCGAACTGGTTTCCCATGGCGCTCAAGGACGGGGCCCGCACCTGGCTCCTGAACCTAGCTCCAGGCACAATCTCCTCCTGGGAAGAGATGCGCACCCGCTTCATCGCCAACTTCCAAGGCACTCGCGACCGGCCGCCCGCCGTGAGCGACATGTGCCGCATCAAGCAACAACCCGGGGAGACCCTGCAGAAGTACATCCAGCGCTTCAACAACGCACGCCTCAAGATCCCCAAGGTGACTGAGGAGGCCATCACCTCAGCTTTTTCCGACGGCGTGCGCGACGTCAAGATGAAGGAGGAGCTGGCGATGCATGAAGACATGTGCACTTCCTTGGAGCTGTTCAAGTTGGCAAACAAGTGCGCCAGGGCTGAGGAGGGGCGTCTCTCCCTCCCCGAGCTGCCTGCCGTAGACCCAGAAGAGAAGAAGTTCAAGGCCAAGGATGTGAAGCGCAAGGGGGCTGCGGTGCTCGCGACAGAACCAGACACCAAGCGGGGCAGAGATCAGCCCGAACCTCCCAAGGGCAGCCGGTACTGCGTGTACCACGACCTCCACACCCACAACACCAGCGAATGCCAAGAACTCCGAGCCGTGCGAGAAGGAAGGATCGGTCGTCGCCCTGACCACGGTGATCGGGGCTACAGCCGAGGAGGAGGAAGGAACGCAGGACGCTGGGAAGACCGTGGCCCGTGCCAGGGGTGGCGCGACCAACCTCGCGAGGATCGCTGGCAAGACCCGCCTCGCGAGGGAGGCTGGAGGGATCAGCCTCGCGAGGATCGCCCGCAAGGCAACGCAAGCCTCCCACTACTGCCGTCGCAGTCAAGGAGAAACGAGGACCGCCACTAGGACGAGGAGGCTGGGGGCTTCCAGGAGCCGCACGCGATCGCCTGCATCCTGGGCGGAGCTCAAGCCCCAGCCTCTCAACGCATCTTCAAGCAGTTCGCCCGCGAAGTGAACGCAGTCCTCCCCAGACTCGAAGCCACACGCCCTCTCAGGTGGTCGGCGTGCGCTATCACGTTCAGCTCAGCAGATCAACTCAAGTGTGCGGCTAGAGCCGGAGTCCTCCTGATGCTTTGTTCCCCAATCATCAGCAACATGGTGGTCACCAAGACCCTCATCGATGGCGGGGCAGGGCTCAATGTCCTGTCCGTAGAGACATTTAACAACCTCCAAGTGCCCTACGGCCTATTCCAGCCAACCAAGCCTTTCTCCGGTATCACTGACGGCTCCACGGTCCCGATTGGGCAGGTCCGCCTCCCTGTCACCTTCGGGGCACGCGACAACTACCGCACCGAGCTCATCGACTTCGACGTCGCTCACATCCGCCTGCCATACAATGCCATCCTTGGGTACCCAGCGCTGGCCAAGTTCATGGCCGCAACTCACCACGGCTAGAACGTCCTCAAGATGCCAGGAAGCGGCGGAGTCATCACGGTGCCCTGTGAAGAGAAGGACGCGGTGTGTTCCCTAGAGGGAGCCTTTCAGGCCGCATCACTGGAAGACCCGGATCGCGGAAGCAGGAGGCCTCCCAAGGCCGCCCCCAAGAAGAAGAAGACATCGTCTGGCCTGGCCCCTCAGGAGGCAGGCCCCTCTGGGCCCGTGCCTGCCCAGGGGGAACCTCCTTCCATTGCATAGGAAAGCGCGCCCAGCGCCCTCCTTAGGCTGGGCTCGGGGGCTCTCCCCTGGAGGGCCGCCAACCTAGCTAGGGTCACGAGGGAGGCGCTTGGGCACCACATGGAGGCGTGTTTCGAAGCATGTTTCCCTCAAGAAGGAGCCAGGCAAGGAGATCCAGACCCATAGGAGTTCGTCAGCAAGGCCATTCAGGAGTTACAGGAGTCAAGAGTCATGAGAGGCACCTGTCGCCTACTAGCAGTGGCTCCCCATCCAGGCGAGGATGGCGGGCTGCGCGTCTGCATCGACGTACCAGGGCTCAACCGAGTCGCCTCCCTGGGGCGCCTCTGGCCCTCGCGAGTGGGGCGCTGCGGAGGTCCACCCCACAACTACGTTCGCATGCCTTACGGCTTGCCGAGCGCGGCTGACACGTACCAGCGCCTCATGAGGGGCACCACGGAGGCACCGCCAGCGCCTCCGGAGCCTCCCGAGGCCCCGGGGCCTGGGGGCTCATGAGGATCGGCTTCCGCAGCCCACCGAGCCGGCTACACCAACACCCCTTCGTCTTCAACATCATCAGGTGACATCTTTCGAGTTTTACTTCCAGCTAGGAGTGCCCCCAGGGCTGCATTATTCCCAGGCCGCGTGGGTCCGTCCCTGCGGCGTGTACCCCTTTTTATTCCATGTTGTTAGCTTACCTTGTTGGGGGCGCCCCTCGGGCTGCATGATCCCCAAGCCGATCGGGCCAGGCCCAGCGGCATGTATCCCATTTGCGTTCATTTCCGATTATGCGTTAGAACCACCATGCTCGATTATTTGATGCCGGTCCACGACACCTCTTCTTCTCCATGCTGACCACTTGCGCGTTAAAGGGGGGGGGGTACCTGAGCATCGCGACTCAGGGCTCTTACTGGCTCTCCAGCCCTCACCCTCTAGCCTTGACCACGGCATCGCGACCTGGCATACCAGCGACGGCTGAGACCAGCTCGAGGGCCGGGACCCGAGGACGTAGAGTGCAGGCATCTAACCAAATTTGCAGGGACACATCACAAGATAAGGCCCAGTGCCAGGCGCAACCCGCCTAGAGGTATGGCCCCATGAGTCCCGCGCTGGCTCATGGGTGCCCAGATACACCTCATCAGGCCCTACCGTGCCAGCCACGTGTCAGGGCGGGGCTGTACACGCCCCGGGGGCTCCTCCCGAAGGGGGGCCCCTCCCACGTACCAGTGGAAGCACCATGCTCCGCGCTGGCTGACGACACTGCCGAGGAGCGGCTATGCCCGTACACATACGGAAGTGCTATGCTCCACGCTGGTGATAAACAACTGAGGGTGGCCTCCGGGCCGCATCAAACTCAGGGAGCCTAGAGCTCAGTGTCTAGCCTCATCGTAACGCCTCCCCTCGGGAGTGCCACGCAAGGGGGCTGGGCACGGGGGCTGCACCTGGGTCACGCCCAGACGCACGCCGCCCAGCCAGGCCCCCCCGGGCCTGGTTCGTTGCGCGCCTCTCCCCGAGCGGAGCCAAGGTATGAAGGCCGTTTGAGCATCAAGGGGGACTCCTGAGCATCGCGACTCAGGAGCCTAACTGGTCACGTAGCCTCTCACTCCTTGGTCCCGTCCTGGTTTCCAGTCAGGGCTATTGCTGGGTGAGGTACGCGCGGGGCCGGGCTCTGCAGACATATAACGGTGGATCCACCCACATCACACCTCCCTACTTGTTGTTCGTGCACCAAGGGGGACTCCTGAGCATCGCGACTCAGGAGCCTAACTTGTCACGTAGCCCCTCACTCCTTGGTCCCGTCCTAGTTTCCGGTCGGGGCTATTGCTGGGTGAGGTACGCGCAGGGCCGGGCTCTGCCGGCGTAGAACATAAGCAAGTAGGAAGGAAAAGCGCAAATTTCAAAGGAATTCGAAAGCAAATATTACAGTCCACACTGTTATCCCAATACCAAACGCAAGTTTTAAACGCCTCCCCGAGGCATGATACATGTGCAGGAATTCAAAGCAGGACAGGAGTCATGACGGAGTCACTTGGCGGCGGGGGAGCAGCGCGGAGTGGGTTTGCCTCACGGAGCAGCGGGGTCAGCAGCGCCTTGCTCCGGCTTGGTGCTGAAGGCCCAGAACTTCCCCAGCAGAGCCTCCGCGCGACCCTTCATGGCTTCAGCAGCAGCAGCGGCACGCTTGCCGCTTGCTGGCTCTAGCAGGTTGTCGAGGTCGACGCCGGGATCGCGAAGGTAGATGTGGGTGAGGACCCGCGTCAGCGCCGCAGAAGATAGTACACGCACCTCAGCCTCGGCCGTGGGGCCAAGGCCCAGGGCGACATCTTCAAGAGCATGAACCACGAAGGGAAGCAGCTTGGCGGGGCCGTCCTCAGTGCCAGCCAGCGGGCTCTCCAGGCCGCTGTCGTAAAGCGTCCTCAGCGAGGATCGAGCCCTTGCCTCCAACTCCGTGAAGGCCACGCGGTCCTCGGCAAGAACCCGGGCCTTGGCGTCTAGCTCGGCCTTCCTTGCCCCCAACTCCTGCTCCAGCACGCCTAGGCGGTCGCGACGCTTCTTGAGCTTGGCCTCCCGGCCCTTGACGGCCGCCTCGCGAGCCTTCACGCCTTCTTCCTGCTCTTGGCGAAGGCGGACCTCTTTCGCAAGATGATCCCGCAGGCCTTGCAGCTCGTCCTCCAGCGCCTTGCAGCGACGACGGACGTCGACCACCTCCCACAGGGCTGCATCACGAGCAGCCTTCGCCTCAAGGACGGCCTGCTTCTCCTCGTCGCATGCCGTTGAGGCCTGGACCAGCGCCGCCCGAATCGAAGCGTCAGAGCAGACCCATCCTGAAGCCAACTCCAAACGCCCGACCACCAAGCGGGGGTCGGCGCCAAGAAGATCCTGCCGCAGTCGGTCCAGCTCAGCAACAACACGATCCAGAACGGCAGAAGGAGTCGGAGAGACAGCAGCCGGTGGAGTAGGAGGAGAAGGCGCCAGCACGGCCGCAGCATGCTGAGGCGGAGTTTTTCAGGCCCCGACAACTGCAGTGGCGGCGGCAGGCGAGAGCACCTCGGGAGCCACTTGGGCCATGGGGGCTGAGCTCGCCCCAGCCGGCTCAGCCAGGCCTCGCGAGGATGACCGGGCAGGAGAAGCCTGTGCGTTGCGGTCACCCTCCTTCAGGGGCGCTGCCACGGATGGAACCTCAGGAGCCCCCTTCGACTTCTTTGCTGCGGGCGCCAGCCTATCCAAGGGATGCGAACGTCAAGCCTCAGAAGCAGAGCAAGAAATAAAGACAAGAATCGAACGCTTACGGGTCGCTGCCAGTGAGCTCAAGCGGCCTCCAGCCAAACCTGAAGCTTGAAAGCCGACTGGAAGGGTCAACCTTAGGAAGCTTGGAGGCGGAAGGTGCGTCAGCGGCCCGTCCCGGGGCCAGGGCAGACCCGCGGGAGATCAACCCGGTCCTGTCCTTCTTCGGGATCGGGGGTGAGCTCCCGCCGTCCTGCTCGTCGTCGTCCACATCGTCGTCCTCGTCGTCATCCTTGTCGTCATCGCTCGGAGGGAGGCGGAGAGCGCGGGACTTGCGCTGGGGAAGGGGAGCCCTCGACTCTCCATCAATAGCCTCGGAGTCAGGCCCTCTTCCCCGCTCCCCTCCTTCCTCCTCTTTGCTGGAGTCGTTGGAGGGCATAGCCACCGGTCCCTCGGGAGCCTCCAGGGGCACGGGCCCTTCCCCGTTGAAGACGGGCATGGACTTCACTACCCGCTCCCAGTCGTCGCGGAGGAACAAGGGTGTAGGAGCACCCTCCAACCTTGCCACATTGCCCCCGACCAGAGATTGAAGAACCGCAGCCAGGTCTCCGTCGACCCAGGCCGCAGGGCTCGGACGGGGCCTCCACATTGGAAGCGAGTACTTCCGAAGCGGAGCCAGCTGGTGCTCCAGGAACTCCCTCAGCAACGACGCGCCGGTCAGTTTCGCCGCCGCCATGTCAGTCGGCCTTAGATCCGCGTCCATCTTCTCCAACACCATCTCCGTGCATGGATCCGTGAGCTCCGCTCGACCCCAGTTGCTGGAGCTCGTGGGCTCCTCCGTGGGCAAGATCAGCCGAGGGTGGATGCGCTCAGCATCCACCAAGACCCACTTGCTCCTGAAGCCCTCAATCCTCTTCCCAGGGTTCGAGATGGCAATGGCGCCACCGTACGCGATGAAGCTCGCGCACGCGGAAGCAGGACCGCGAGAGGTCCGGAGGTAGAAGTAATGGCGCAGCAAGGCCACTGAGGGCTGCACCCCAACGTGGGCCTCGCAATAATAAGAAAAGATCGCGAGGAGAAGGACGGAGTTGGGATGGAGATGTAGAGCCTGTAGCTTGTAATGGCGGAGGACAGAAAAGAAGAACTCGGAGAAGGGAGGCACCAGGCCAGCAACAATGGCACTTACGAAGAGCGGATAGAAGGTGCTTCTCTGACCCTCAGGGGCGGCGGAGCCAGCCTTGAACACCTTCGCCCCGTCGATACCTCGCGCCATCGCTATCCGGCGCAACCGGGCAAGGCCCGCCTCCGACACATTCGGCGGGTCCAGGGCAGACGAGTACCACGCTGCGGCCGGGGGCTGGCAAGGCGCCATGGCTTCCTAGGTCGCACGATCAGAGCAGATCTGGGGATTTCGGAGGAAGGGAGGAGAGGCACAAGAAAGGGGATCTGAGCAGAAACCGGGGAAAGCAAGAAGAAGGGCCTAGGCGGATGCCACTCCCTTATCAACTCGCGCGGTTGCTAAGGCGCCCACGTCCAGTCAACCGCCACGTGGTGCCCAAGGCCGCAGGCTGTTAGGGCCCATGGCGCTTTGCTCTTGCCCTTCCGCCTCCTTGCACGGCCAAGTCCGGGCGCGCCTTGGGCCCGAGGGCTACTGTCGGTGTTCTGGGAATGGGGGTCCCCAGACTTGCCTGCCTGCGGCCTGTGGCGTGGCTCAGAGGGGGGCCCATCACGACCCATCTTCACCAACACAAACTCAAGACCCTCGCGAGGGGCCAAGCCTCGTGGGGCTTACGACACGGAACCTCCTCAGGCATGGCCTCGTTAGGTTGGCTCATGAGGAGGTGGAGAGATCAAGGCAGGGTACCTCGCGAGGTGCCCGTGACGCTAGCCATGACGACTTAGGGCGCCAGGCGGGCGCCAGCCCGCGCAGCGTCCACCTTTCCTTTTTGGTACAAAGGGGCAAGCACAGCCGCGGAGTACCGAGGCATCAGGCAAAGGTTGCCATTTCGGTGCAACGAGACCAAGACCAGGAGGACTATGAGACGGAGGTCACCGTGGAGCCCAAGACGGCGTCATCCCCAGAGCTTTGCGCAGACAAAGACTACTTTTGTCAGGATAGTTGATACTTGCTGTCCCCTTTCAAATTAGCCTGCCATTGTTGGCTCCCTTCCCGCTCGATATTTGGGAAGAGGACCAGGGCCTCTATAAATAGGACCGGCCACCCACATAGCAGGGGGTTCGGTTCGGTTCGGTTTGGTCGCTTCCAAAGGCTCTCGACAAGTCGGCTGGTTGGAAGCAGAGAGAGAGAGAGAGATAGAGAGAAAGGTGACTGAACTCCTCCCAGCAGTTCATCGCCTCAGCTAAGAACAGACCCTCGCGAGGTTGTTCTTCTTTGTATTGTTCCTCATCGTCAACCCAAGAGGCAATCCACACACCACAAACTGGAGTAGGGTATTACACCACAACGGTGGCCCGAACCAGTATAAACCGCGTGTCTCTTGTGTTGTTCTTTCGATAGTTTGATCCTAGCGTGGCGGAGGGGCACAGGTAGGTAGGAGGCGGAATCTCCGCGCGCACCCCAGTGTTCGAACCTCAAGGGTCGACCGGAACCCGAAATCCGACAACTATGATTCCCCCACAAGTCGGGATGAGACTCCGGACGAAAAAAGGAGGCCATAAAAAAAGAGAAAAGGCCCAAATAAAAAATGAGAGAAAAAGAGAGAAGGGACAATGCTACTATCCTTTTACCACACTTGTGCTTCAAAGTAGCACCATGATCTTTATAACAGAGAGTATCCTATGTTATCACTTTCATATACTAGTGGGAATTATTCATTATAGAACTTGGCTTGTATGTTCCAATGATGGGCTTCCTCAAATTGCCCTAGGTCTTCGTGAGCAAGCAAGTTGGATGCACACCCACTTAGTTTCTTTTGATGAGCTTTCATATACTTATAGCTCTAGTGCCTCCGTTGCATGGCAATCCCTACTCACTCCCATTGATATCTATTGATGGGCATCTCCATAGCCCGTTGATACACCTAGTTGATCTGAGACTATCTTCTCCCTTTTTGTCTCCTCCACAACCACCATTCTGTTCCACCTAAAGTGCTATGTACATGGCTCACGCTCATGTATTGCGTGAAAATTGAAAAAGTTTGAGAATGTCAAAAGTATGAAACAATTGCTTGGCTTGTCATCGGGGTTGTGCATGATTTAAATACTTTGTGTGGTGAAGATAGAGCATAGACAGACTATATGATTTTGTAGGGATAACTTTCTTTGGCCATGTTATTTTGAGAAGACATAATTGCTTAGTTAGTATGCTTGAAGTATTATTATTTTTATGTCAATATTAAACTTTTGTCTTGAATCTTTCGGATCTGAATATTCATACTGTAGGATCGAAAGCATGTCTTGAGGGGGGTGATTAGACTACTTGACCAAATAAAAACTTAACCTTTTCCCAATTTTAGTTCTTGGCAGATTTTAGCTATTTTAGGACAAGTCAAGCAATCATCACACAATTCAAGCAAGCATGCAAAGAGTATATTGGCAGTGGAAAGTAAAGCATGCAACTTGCAAGAATGTAAAGGGAAGGGTTTGGAGAATTCAAACGCAATTGGAGACACGGATGTTTTTCCCGTGGTTCGGATAGGTGGTGCTATCCTACATCCACGTTGATGGAGACTTCAACCCACGAAGGGTAACGGTTGCGCGAGTCCACGGAGGGCTCCACCCATGAAGGGTAACGGTTGCGCGAGTCCACGAAGGGCTCCACCCACGAAGGGTCCACGAAGAAGCAACCACCCACGAAGGGTCCACAAAGAAGCAACCTTGTCTATCCCACCATGGCCATCGCCCATGAAGGACTTGCCTCACTAGCGGTAGATCTTCACGAAGTAGGCGATCTCCTTGCCCTTACAAACTCCTTGGTTCAACTCCACAATCTTGTCGGAGGCTCCCAAGTGACACCTAGCCAATCTAGGAGACACCACTCTCCAAGAAGTAACAAATGGTGTGTTGATGATGAACTCCTTGCTCTTGTGCTTCAAATGATAGTCTCCCCAACACTCAACTCTCTCTCATAGGATTTGGATCTGGTGGAAAGAAGATTTGAGTGGAAAGCAACTTGGGGAAGGCTAGAGATCAAGATTCATATGGTAGGAATGGAATATCTTGGTCTCAACACATGAGTTGGAATTGTGTATGTGTTCTGATGGCTCTCTCCACGAATGAAGAGGAGGTGGAGGGGTATATATAGCCTCCATACAAAATCCAACCATTACACACAATCTACCAATCTCGGTGGGACCGAATCAACAAACTCGGTCGGACCGAAAAGGTAAACCTAGTGACCGCTAGAGATTTTCGGTGGGACTGACATGCAACTCGGTAGGACCGATTCTGTTAGGGTTTGGGCATAACATAATCTCGGTGAGACCGATTACACAAACTTGGTGAGACCGATTTTGGTAATTAGCTAACCAGAGAGTTGGTCAGGCAAACTCGGTGGGACCGATTTGCTCTTTCGGTGAGACCGAAAAGTTACAAAAGGGAAACACAGAGTTTACATTGCAATCTCGGTGGGACCGATTCGCTCTTTCGGTGAGACCGAAAAGTTACGAAAGGGAAACAGAGAGTTTGCAATCCCATCTCGGTGAGACCGAGATCCCTATCGGTAGGACCGAATTGCTAGGGTTTGACAGTGGCTTATGACAAGTGAAACTCGGTGGCGCCGGATAGAAAGAATCGGTATGACCGAGTTTGGCTTAGGGTTTAGGTCATTTGTGGATATGGGAAAGTGGTTGAGGATTTTGGAGCATATCACTAAGCACATGAAGCAAGAGGCTCATTAAGCAACACCTCATCCCTCCTTGATAGTATTGGCTTTTCCTAAAGACTCAATGTGATCTTGGATCACTAAAATGTAAAATGAAGAGTCTTGAGCTTTTGAGCTTGAGCCAATCCTTTGTCCTTAGCATTTTGAGGGTTCCACTTTCACATCCATGCCATGCCAATCATTGAGCTTTCCTGAAATAATCATCTTGGAATAGCATTAGCTCAATGAGCTATATGTTGTTATGAATTACCAAAACCACCTAGGGATAGTTGCACTTTCAATCTCCCCCTTTTTGGTAATTGATGACAACATATAGATCAAAGCTTCAACAAATGATAATAAGCATGAAATATATCGTCGCTTTGAGAAGTATGTGACAAGTAAGAGCTCCCCCTAAATTTGTGCATATTTAAAATTTGCTTTGGACTGCAAATGCACAAAGAGTTAGAGTCATGGGTTACTCTTCCATGTCACATACATCTTGGTGGAGCACTTAAAATGATAAGAATGAAATACATGCACCCATCACCAAGAATAGTGAATGATCACATAAGATAGATAGGATAATAGCATTAAGCAAGCATTAAGTGTAGCTTATGATCAAACACATGATCATCGATGTCTCACAGATAATGACGTAGTATCTCAAGCACACAAGCAAACAAAGTTTGAAAAACCACCAAATAAAGCAAGAGAGAATAAAAGCAACACTCTCTCTCTCGAAGCCTATGATCTATACATCTTCTCCCCCTTTGGCAACAAGTTACCAAAAAGTTCCTAGAAAATGCATAGTGCTAAATCACACTCAGGCTTGATCTTCAGGTGGTGGTGGAGTCCGGATCACTCCAAGGACGAAGGCTTCCGTAGATGCTGAAGTAGACGCTGGAGTTGGAGCTGAAGTAGATGCTGGAGCTGGTGGAACTGAGGCTGTGGCTGGTGCAGAAGTGGTGGCTCTGGTGTCAGCAACTGGCACTGCAAATGACCTCGGACCTCGTGGCACTCTGGCAAAAGCATCAGTTGTAGTCTTGCCTCTCCTCTCCTGCATGTCCTCCTGGAGCTGCTCCACTGCAGTCTGAATCTCTGTCACTTTGACATCCAAGTCATAGAACTTTTGTTCCATGATCCTCTCTAAGCTTGCCTGGTTTTGAGTTAGGGTGGCTAGTCCTTGCTCAATCCGCAGGGTGGATGAAATCAAGTAACCAAGCTGCTCTTGTTTGGTTTTTAGGAAATATTCAGATGTCTCCTCTTGAGTAGGCATCTTGGCAGTTTTCTCCTTCCTCGCTTTCTCCTTCTTGGCTTGTGCTTGGGCAGATGATGGCTCATTCTCAGTCATAACAACTTGGTTATCTTCAAAGTCTGGACGGATGGGCAGGTGTTCCTTGTCCAACAAGTATATGCCCGTGCCCATCTTGGAGTTGATGAGCTCCTGAATCTGTGGGGCATATCCACAGCTCCTCTTCTGGTCTGCTGCTGTCCTCTTGATTGTTTCTACCATGAGGCTCATGACCTTGAACTTTTGTGGCACGTCAAAGATATGAAGCAAATTGATCGCGTGGCCTCTGATCATCTTGTGATCTCCAGACTTGGGCAATAAGGTGTGCCTCAGTATCCAATTGATAGTGTGTAGCCCTGATAGAAGATAATGTACTGAGACAAATTTGAAAATGTCAAGTGCTTCATTTGGAATCTCCTTGTACATGTTTGACATTGAGTTGTGGTCCATCTTCTTCTTGGCATAAACGTCCAAGTCATCTACTTGCTCCTCTAGGGCATTGATCAGCTGAGCCCATTCAGCAACTGTAGACTGGTACCTCGTACCCTCTGACATCCAAATTATCCTACCATCTGGATAAAAATGGGCTATGGAGTAGAACTGCATGATGAGTTCCTCGTTCCACTTTGTGAGCTTCTGCCCAACAAAGTCCTCTACTCCACATGCCTTGAAGCTGTCCTACACTCCAGGGTAGTACTCTTCGTTGTCCTTGATGTATTGCCAATCGACCCATCTCATATCACAGACTATTGGCTTCTTGTCTAGCAGCACTGTCTCATAAAAATCTTGCTGCTCCTTGGTGTGAAACCGGTAGTCAACTGCAGTCCTTCTCCTTGAAGCATACGGGTCTGTTTCTCTCCACTTCCGGAGCCCTGAATCTCTCCTGAGTTTCATATCCTCAGCCACAGGATGAGCATCGTTGTGGTCTGGGATCTTGGGCTTGAGCTTTCTAAGAACATTCTCTTCCTCTTCTTCTGCAGCTTCAGGCACTGGGGCCTTGTTCTTCTCAGTAGCTGGGATGCTTCTTGTATTCCTCTTTGGCTTTGGCTTTGGAGCTGGCTTGGCCTTGGAAGCAGCTGCCCTTGATCTTATGGCATCACCCATCAGCTTGGGTGCCTTTGGTGCTGGTGCAGCTACCTCTTCTTCTTCCTCCTCATCTTCCATGATGGAAGCCTTGCCACGCACTCTGGCTACAGTTTTCTTCACCCTTTCTTTCCTCTTCTTGCCTTCAGCAGCAACTGGCTCTATGGGAGTGGGCTTCTCAGTTGAAGCTCTGGCCTTTGACATAGGCTGCCTGCCTGCTGGCCTTTTGATCTTCATCCCTGGTTTTACGCCCTGTGCTGGCTCAACTCTCTTGGAAATTGCTTCCTCTTCTGCCACATAATCCTCATCTTCTGAATCTGAGGTTCTCTTCTTTCTCTGTCTTGTGGCGGCTTTAGGCAGATTGCTAGGGGTGCTCCTGCTGCCATCATCTGAGGAACTTGAGGGACTAGTGCCCTCACTCATCTGCACTTGCTGTTCTGACAGGTTCTGGCTATAACTTTGGTCTGACATGATGCAAACTCTGACTGCTGACCCTGTGAATAGGTTATAGATGAGATAGAGTGGATGAGCATCACAAAATGTAGAGATTTTTGCAAAAGATTAATTCAAAAACTTAGTTTTACTTTCCCACTGAAAGCATCTCGGATCTACCGATTTTTAAACTCGGTGATACCGAAGCAGTTTTGGAACCTAAACTAGTGAACTCGGTCAGACCGAGTCACAGTTCAGTGGCACCGAGACTGCTAGGGTTTCACAGAGTTCCAAAATTGGTCACACCAATAAGTAATTCTCGGTCAGACCGAGTCTCACTTGTGCAATGGCATAAGCCAAATCGGTGGGACCGAGTTTTTCAACTCGGTGGGTCCGAGATGGTTTCAGCGGAAACCTAACCCTAAATTTTTCGAATTAAACCTAATCTACGAGTTCATTGACTGGATAGGAGTTTATCAAACGTGGCAAGAATCATGATGATCACAATGTGCTGGAATCGGATTGGAGAATAGCACAAAGATTGAGTCCATACCCTAGTTCAGCAGAGACTCGCTACGGCGGCAACGGCGGGGTAGAATTCCCGTTGACGGCGATGGAGACCAACGACTGGAGGCGAGGAGACGATCCGGAGACCAAGTTGGCAGAGCAGGCTATCGCGCGGGCGAAGGGGTTCGGAGAAATTTCCAAATTTTTGCCCGTGACTATATATAGCCCGACCCTATCGGTGTGACCGAGTGGAACAACTCGGTGGCACCGAGATGCAAAACTGTATACAGTTGTTGCAACTCGGTGTGACCGAATGGTTCAAATCGGTTGCACCGAGATCGAAAACCTAGATCAACTTAATGATCTCGGTAAGACCGAAAGTAGGGAATCGGTCAGACTGAGAATCACAAAGAGGTTTTAGAAGTTTAAGTCTATGACGAATCGGGGACTCCGAGCGCTCCTCACATAGAGTGGTTCGAATCTGACTTGATCAAATTTTGTGATGTAGCATGAATAGAGTTTGAGACAAGAAAAGCATAGATAGCTAGAGGTGGTTCTTAGGCATTCTTGTCCATCCACTTAGCAAAAGGAAATAAAGCCAAACAATCAAAACAACAAGTGGATGTCCTCGAATGAGTAAAATATGCAACCAACATGCTCACACAATAAGATGGCAAATGAAATATGTGACAAAGCATGCACAACCAATTCTAGCATCTATCAAGCAATTTGCGATGACTAGGTCATCTATATATGAGTATATTGACTTAGGAGTCAAGTGAGAGCACTTGATCATAGGTCATACTCATCGTTTAAGCTCAAGTGGGGTTACCACTTTTACATAAAGCATTGTTGTGTTCACATCTTTAGAGTTGCTTTAGCTCAAGTCTTAGAGTAAAGGTCCCCCTAGATGTGATATCCCCCCTAAGAGGGATGAACTAACCTTGGGTTTTGTCGATGATGACTTCATGTAGATGTTGAAGATGTGGATGCTCAATGTTGATGTAGATCACTTGGAGCTATCCATTTGAGTGAATTGCACTTTCAATACCTACATGGGTTAGTCCCACAAGGAACAAACAAGGATATCCATAGACATAGAGTGATGCACACACAGGATGATGTCCATGAAAACTTTTACGTTACCTTGTCCCTTGTCTTACCAACAAGAGGGTTTGTGACTCCTTGAACTAGTGCAAGATGTGGAAGTTGATTGCACTTGTTCTTGCCAGAATGATAAGAGTGAAGTATGTTGGCGGAGTCACCCTCAAGAACTATCTAGTTCTTCTTCTTTTGGATCCACACCATCTTGATGGGAATCCTTGGAGTTGTAGTCGTACTTGATGAAGTGGAACTTGAAGTGGTCTTGGGAATCCACTTGACTAAGGTCTTAGGAGCTTCTTCAAATGCATCAATTTCCTCTTGAAGCTTGTCCTTGCCTTTTTGCTTGTAGTCTTGTGGTGGAAGATCATCTTGAGCTTGTGTCCCCTTGAAGGAAGTATCATACTTCTCTTATTGAGGAACAAACTTTGTATTGGGTTATTGATCTTCTTCCCACTCAACTCCATTGGCATTGAACTTTAGTTCAAAACCAACACCTTGATTCTTCCGGTGCATTCCTTGCTTGCGCACAATTTCCTCGAATTGCTTACTCCCGGCAAGGATTTTGTACACTCCTTTCTCTATAATTCCCTTCAATAAGCTATTTTCTTGCTCAAGTGTAACTTGGCTAAGATAATCATTAGTGGAATCAAGAGAACTACTAGTAGCAACAATATTTAATTTAGCATGATCATTGTTACTACTAGAGGAAGAATCTATCTTGTTCTTGTTACTAGACTTGACTTGAGGCATGTAAGTGGATAAGAGTAAACGCTTGGCAATGTAAGAAGAACTTTTCTTGTAGAGATCATCATTGATTGCTTTTAAAAACTCATGCTCTTGCTCAAGAGTGAGCTTTTCAAAGCGTAACTTCTCATGAGCTCTTAAAAGTTCTCGATGATCTTCGAAGATAGTTTCATGAGCTAACTTAAGAGTGTTTAGTTCTTTAGTTAGAGCCTCAATCTTCTCCTTATCATTGTCATTCGTTTTATCTTGATTAGCATGATTAATTGACGTTTCATCATAGTATTCATCACTAGAGTTGTCAACAAGCAAATCATCATCACCTAACAAGTCATCTTCATCACTATTAAAATCAACATACTCGGGGGTGTGTTACCTTAGGACCTTTGGCCATGAAGCAACTTCCAATTCCTTCATTTGGTGAGTCAAATATGTCGTAGGAGTTGGATGACACAAGTGCTAGACCGGCAACACCTTCATCTTGAGTATTTTCGGAGTCGGAGTGATAACTTCTCTCGGAGTGGCTGTCGGAGTCAGAGCCGGATACCCATTCACCAACATGAGCTTGATGTCTTTGTTTTGTGTAGCTCCTTGATGATTTTTCCTTCCTTTCCGAATCATTGCTTCTCCGTGAGTATCTTCGTTCATAACGATCATCTCTACTCCTTCTCTCTCTTGGTGGTGATTCTTTGCTTCTTCCTTTTGGAGAATCTTCTCTTCTCTTGTAGGGAGCCGTACACTCATTGGAATAGTGTCTGGGTCTTCCACAATTGTAGCAGTTTCGCTCTCGACTAGAAGATCTTTTGTCATTGTAGGACCTTGACTTGAAGCCTCTATCTTTGCTTCTACTCTTGTAGAACTTGTTGAAGTTCTTCACCATTAAGCTCAATTCTTCGTTGAAGTTTTGTTTCTCACTTGATGATGTAGGGGCTTCACATGAGGCTTTGTAGGCACCACTTGATTTGTTGTGAAGTTCCTCTTTATCCTTAAGTGACATCTCATGAGCAACAATTCTTCCAATCACTTCCGTTGGCTTGAGATCTTTGTAATTGGGCATCATTTGGATCAATGTGCACACGGTATCATATTTTCCATCCAAGGCTCTTAGAATCTTCTTGATGATGAATCTATCGGTCATCTCTTCACTTCCTAAGCCGGCAATCTCATTTGTGATGAGAGCAAGCCTAGAGTACATTTCAGCGACACCTTCACCATCCTTCATTTTGAACTTGTCAAGTTGACTTTGAAGCACATCCACCTTCGATTCCTTGACGGAGTCGGTACCTTCGTGCATATCAATCAAAGTGTCCCAAATTTCATTTGCATTCTCAAGATGGCTGATTTTGTTGAATTCTTCAGGGCACAATCCGTTGAAGAGAATATCACAAGCTTGAGCATTGTATTGCAACATCTTCAACTCATATGTGGTAGCTTCACGGTTTGGTTCTTTCCCATCAAAGAAGTCACCTTGCAAACCAACACACACAATAGCCCAAACGGCGGGGTTATGTCCAAGAATATGCATTTTCATTTTATGCTTCCAACTAGCAAAATTAGTCCCATCAAAGTAAGGACCTCTACGGTGATAATTTCCCTCGCTAGACGCCATACTCTCCTAGGTTGTGAAACCAAGGCTATGACCACCAAAAGCTATGGAGATCAAAGCAGATGGAGACCAAAGCTCTGATACCACTTGTAGGATCGAAAGTATGTCTAGAGGGGGGGTGATTAGACTACTTGACCAAATAAAAACTTAACCTTTTCCCAATTTTAGTTCTTGGCAGATTTTAGCTATTTTAGGACAAGTCAAGCAATCATCACACAATTCAAGCAAGCATGCAAAGAGTATATTGGCAGTGGAAAGTAAAGCATGCAACTTGCAAGAATGTAAAGGGAAGGGTTTGGAGAATTCAAACGCAATTGGAGACACGGATGTTTTTCCCGTGGTTCGGATAGGTGGTGCTATCCTACATCCACGTTGATGGAGACTTCAACCCATGAAGGGTAACGGTTGCGCGAGTCCACGGAGGGCTCCACCCACGAAGGGTAACGGTTGCGCGAGTCCACGGAGGGCTCCACCCACGAAGGGTCCACGAAGAAGCAACCACCCACGAAGGGTCCACGAAGAAGCAACCTTGTCTATCCCACCATGGCCATCGCCCACGAAGGACTTGCCTCAGTAGCGGTAGATCTTCACGAAGTAGGCGATCTCCTTGCCCTTACAAACTCCTTGGTTCAACTCCACAATCTTGTCGGAGGCTCCCAAGTGACACCTAGCCAATCTAAGAGACACCACTCTCCAAGAAGTAACAAATGGTGTGTTGATGATGAACTCCTTGCTCTTGTGCTTCAAATGATAGTCTCCCCAACACTCAACTCTCTCTCATAGGATTTGGATCTGGTGGAAAGAAGATTTGAGTGGAAAGCAACTTGGGGAAGGCTAGAGATCAAGATTCATATGGTAGGAATGGAATATCTTGGTCTCAACACATGAGTAGGTGGTTCTCTCTCAGAACATCTGAGTTGGAATTGTGTATGTGTTCTGATGGCTCTCTCCACGAATGAAGAGGAGGTGGAGGGGTATATATAGCCTCCACACAAAATCCAACCGTTACACACAATCTACCAATCTCGGTGGGACCGAATCAACAAACTCGATCGGACCGAAAAGGTAAACCTAGTGACCGTTAGAGATTTTCAGTGGGACTGACATGCAACTCGGTAGGACCGATTCTGTTAGGGTTTGGGCATAACGTAATCTTGGTGAGACCGATTACACAAACTCGGTGAGACCGATTTTGGTAATTAGCTAACCAGAGAGTTGGTCAGGAAAACTCGGTGGGACCGATTTGCTCTTTCGGTGAGACCGAAAAGTTACAAAAGGGAAACACAGAGTCTACATTGCAATCTCGGTGGGACCGATTCGCTCTTTCGGTTAGACCAAAAAGTTACAAAAGGGAAACAAAGAGTTTGCAATCCCATCTCAGTGAGACCGAGATCCCTATCGGTAGGACCGAATTGCTAGGGTTTGGCAGTGGCTTATGACAAGTGAAACTCGGTGGCGCCGGATAGAAAGAATCGGTATGACCGAGTTTGGCTTAGGGTTTAGGTCATTTGTGGATATGGGAAAGTGGTTGAGGATTTTGGATCATATCACTAAGCACATGAAGCAAGAGGCTCATTAAGCAACACCTCATCCCTCCTTGATAGTATTGGCTTTTCCTAAAGACTCAATGTGATCTTGGATCACTAAAATGTAAAATGAAGAGTCTTGAGCTTTTGAGCTTGAGCCAATCCTTTGTCCTTAGCATTTTGAGGGTTCCACTTTCACATCCATGCCATGCCAATCATTGAGCTTTCCTGAAATAATCATCTTGGAATAGCATTAGCTCAATGAGCTATATGTTGTTATGAATTACCAAAACCACCTAGGGATAGTTGCACTTTCACATACCACAATTAAGATGAATTACATTGAAATTATGCCAAATATCATTCCACATCAAAAATTCTGTTTTTATCATTTACCTACTCAAGGACGAGCAGGAATTAAGCTTGGGGATTCTTGATACGTCTCCAACGTATCTATAATTTTTGATTGCTCCATGCTATATTATCTTCTATTTTGGACATTATTGGGCTTTATGATACACTTTGGATTCAATCTTGCGGTGTCCTTTCCCAGTGACAGTAGGGGCGGCAAGGCACGTATTGTATTGTTGCCATCGAGGATAACAAGATGGGGTTTTCATCATATTGCATGAGTTTATCCCTCTACATCATGTCATCTTGCTTATGGCGTTACTCTGTTCTTTTGAACTTAATACTCTAGATGCATGCTGGATAGCAGTCGATGTGTGGAGTAATAGTAGTAGATGCAGACAGGAGTCGGTCTACTTGTCTCGGACGTGATGCATATATACATGATAATACCTAGATATTCTCATAACTATGCTCAATTCTGTCAATTGCTCAACAGTAATTTGTTCACCCACCATAAAATACTTATGCTCTTGAGAGAAGCCACTAGTGAAACCTATGGCCCCCGGGTCTATCTTTATCATATTAAATCTTCCAATACTTAGTTATTTTCATTTCTTTTATTTTACTTTGCATCTTTATCATAAAAATACCAGAAATATTATCTTATCATATCTATCAGATCTCACTCTCGTAAGTAACCGTGTAGGGATTGACAACCCCTTATCGCGTTGGTTGCGAGGATTTATTTGTTTTGTGTAGGTGCGAGGGACTCGCGCGTAGCCTCCTACTGGATTGATACCTTGGTTCTCAAAAACTGAGGGAAATACTTATGCTACTTTGCTGTACCATCCTTTCCTCTTCAAGGGAAAACCAATGAAAGTGCTCAAGAGGTAGCAAGAAAAATTTCTGGCGCCATTGTTGGAGAGGTCTACGCAAAAGTCAACATACCAAGTACCCATCACAAACCCTTATCTCCCGCATTACATTATTTGCAATTTGACTCTCGTTTTCCTCTCCCCCACTTCACCCTTGCCGTTTTATTCGCCCCCCCTCTCTCTCTATCCTCCATCTCTTTCTCTATTTGCCTCTTTTTGCTCGTTCCTCGTTTGCTTGTGTGTTGGATTGCTTGCTTGTCACGATGGCTCAAGATAACACTAAATTGTGTGAATTTACCAATACCAACAACAATGATTTTATTAGCACTCTGATTGCTCCTCTTAACGATACTGAATCTTGTGAAATTAATGATGCCTTACTGAATCTTGTCATGAAAGATCCGTTTTCCGCCCTTCCTAGTGAAGATGCCGCTATCCATCTAAATAGCTTCATTGATTTGTGTGATATGCAAAATAAGAAAGATGTTGATAATGATATTGTTAAATTGAAGCTATTTCCTTTTTCGCTTAGAGATCGTGCTAAAGCTTGGTTTTCGTCTTTGCCTAAAAATAGTATTGATTCTTGGAATAAGTGCAAAGATGCTTTTATCTCTAAGTATTTTCCTCCCACTAAGATCATCTCTCTTAGAAACGATATTATGAATTTTAAGCAACTTGATCATGAACATGTTGCACAAGCTGGGGAGAGGATGAAATTAATGATACGTAATTGCCCAACACATGGTTTGAATTTGTGGATGATTATACAAAAAAATTATGCCAGATTGAATTTTGCTTCTATAAATCTTTTAGATTCGGCCGTGGGAGGCACTTTTATGGAAGTCACTTTAGGAGAAGCTACTAAACTCCTAGATAATACTATGGTTAATTATTCTCAATGGCACACTGAAAGATCTACTAATAAGAAAGTGCATGCGATAGAAGAAATTAATGTTTTGAGTGGAAAGATGGATGAACTTATGAAATTATTTGCTAATAAAAGTGTTTCTTCTGATCCCAATGACATGCCTTTGTATACTTTGATTGAGAATAATAATGAATCTACGGATGTGAATTATGTTGGTAGGAACAATTTTGGTAACAATGCGTATAGAGGAAACTTTAATCCTAGGCCTTATCCAAGTAATTCCTCTAATAATTATGGTAATTCCTACAACAATTCTTATGGAAATTATAATAATATGCCCTCTGATTTTGTATCTAATATTAAAGAATTTATTACTTTGCAAAAGAATTTCAATGCTTTGATTGAAGAAAAAATGCTTAAGATTGATGAGTTGGCTAGGAACATTGATAGAATTTCTCTTGATGTTGATTCTTTGAAACTTAGATCTATTCCTCCTAAGCATGATATCAATGAGTCTCTCAAAGCCATGAGAATTTCCATTGATGAGTGCAAAGAAAGAACCGCTAGGATGCGTGCTAAGAAAGATTCCTTTATAAGAGCGTGTTCTTCTAGTTTCCATGATAATAAAGATGAAGATCTAAAAGTTATTGATGTGTCCCCTATTAAATCTTTGTTTTGCAATATGAATCTTGATAATGATGGGACTGAATATGATCCACCTTTACCTAGAAGGCGTTCCAAAAATTCGGAGTTTTTAGATCTTGATGCTAAATTTGATAAAGTTGGGATTGAAGAGATCAAAACTCTAGATGATAATGAACCTACTATTTTGGATTTCAAGGAATTTAATTATGATAGCTGCTCTTTGATAGATTGTATTTCCTTGTTGCAATCCGTGCTAAATTCTCCTCATGCTTATAGTCAAAATAAAGCTTTTACCAAACATATCGTTGATGCTTTGATGCAATCTTATGAAGAAAAACTTGAGTTGGAAATTTCTATCCCTACAAAACTTTATGATGAGTGGGAACCAACTATTAACATTAAAATTAAAGATCATCAATGCTATGCTTTGTGTGATTTGGGTGCTAGTGTTTCCACGATTCCAAAGACTTTGTGTGATTTGTTAGGTTTCCATGATTTTGATGATTGCTCTCTAAACTTGCACCTTGTAGATTCCACTATTAAGAAACCTATGGGAAGAATTAATGATGTTCTTATTGTTGAAAATAGGAATTATGTGACCGTAGATTTTATTGTTCTTGACATAGATTGCAATCCTTCATGTCCTATTATTCTTGGTAGACCTTTCCTTAGAACGATTGGTGCAATTATTGATATGAAGGAAGGAAATATTAGATTCCAATTTCCGTTAAGGAAAGGCATGGAACAATTTCATAGAAATAAAATTAAATTAACCTATTAATCTATTATGAGAGCCATTTATGGATTGCCTACCAAAGATGGCAATAATCTATCTCCGCTTTTTATGCCTAGCAAGGGGCGTTAAACGATAGCGCTTGTTGGGAGGCGACCCAATTTTATTTTTATTACTTGATTTTTGCTCCTGTTTAGTAATAAATAATTAATCTAGCCTCTGTTTTGGTTGTGTCTTTTGTGTTTAATTAGTGTTTGTGACAAGTAGAACCGTTGGGAAGACTTGGGGAAAGTCTTGTTAATCTTGCTGTAAAAAACAGAAACTTTAGCGCTCACGAGAACTGCTGCCATTTTTATTTGGAAAGTGATATTTAGTTAATTCTTTTTGAATATGATTAATAGATAAATTACTCAAGTCCAGAAATTTATTTTAGAATTGTTGGGGTTCCATAACTTGCGCTAGCTACAGATTACTACAGGCTGTTCTATTTTTGACAGATTCTGTTTTTCGTGTGTTGTTTGCTTATTTGGATGAATCTATGGCTAGTAAAATAGTTTATAAACCATAGAGAAGTTGGAATAAAGTAGGTTTAACACCAATATAAATAAATAATGAGTTCATTACAGTACCTGGAAGTAGTCTTTTGTTTTCTTTGGCTAACGGAGCTCACGAGATTTTCTACTTTGAGTTTTGTGTTGTGAAGTTTTCAAGTTTTGGGTAAAGATTTGATGGATTATGGAACAAGGAGTGGCAAGATCCTAAGCTTGAGGATGCCCATGGAACCCCCAAGATAATCTAAGGACACCTAAAAGCCAAAGCTTGGGGATGCTCCGGAAGGCATCCCCTCTTTCGTCTACTTCTATCGGTAACTTTACTTGGAGCTATATTTTTATTCACCACATGATATGTGTTTTGCTTGGAGCATATTGTATGATTTGAGTCTTTATTTTTTAGTTTACCACAATCATCTTTTCTGTACACACCTTTTGAGAGAGACACACATGATTCGGAAATTATTAGAATACTCTATGTGCTCCACTTATATATTTTGAGTTATATAGTTTTGCTCTAGTACTTCACTTATATCTTTTAGAGCACGGTGGTGGATTTGTTTTATAGAATTTTTTTTGATCTCTCATGCTTCACTTAGATTATTTTGAGAGTCTTAAATAGCATGGTAATTTGCTTAAATAATCCTAATATGCTAGGTATACAAGATTAATAATAAAATTCTCTTATGAGTGTGTTGAATACTATGAGAAGTTTGATACTTGATAATTGTTTTGAGATATGGAGATGGTGATATTCGAGTCATGCTAGTTGAGTAGTTGTGAATTTGAGAAATACTTGTGTTAAAGTTTGTGATTCTCGTAGCATGCACGTATGGTGAACCGTTATGTGATGAAGTCGGAGCATGATTTATTTATTGATTGTCTTCCTTATGAGTGGCGGTCGGGGACGAGCGATGGTCTTTTCCTACCAATCTATCCCCCAAGGAGCATGCACATAATACTTTGCTTTGATAACTTGTAGATTTTTGCAATAAGTATATGAGTTCTTTATGACTAATGTTGAGTCCATGGATTATACGCACTCTCACCCTTCCACCTTTGCTAGCCTCTCTAATACCGCGCGCCTTTCGCCGGTATCATACACCCACCATATACCTTCCTCAAAACAGCCACCATACCTACCTATTATGGCATTTCCATAGCCATTCCAAGATATATTGCCATGCAACTTTCCACCGTTCCGTTTATGACACACTCCATCATTGTCATATTGCTTAGCATGATCATGTAGTTGACATAGTATTTGTGGCAAAGCCACCGTTCATAATTCTTCCATACTTGTCACTCATAAATCATTGCATATCCTGGTACACCGCCGGAGGCATTCATATAGAGTCATATCTTGTTCTAAGTATCGAGTTGTAAAAAAATAAAAGTGTGATGATCATCATTATTAGAGCATTGTCCCAAGTAAGGAAAGGATGATGGAGACTATGATTCCCCCACAAGTCAGGATGAGACTCCAGACGAAAAATAAAAAAATAAAAAGAAAAGAGGCCAAAAAAGAGAAAAGGTCCAAATAAAAAAAATAAAAAATGAGAGAGAAAGAGAGAAGGGACAATGTTACTATCCTTTTACCACACTTGTGCTTCAAAGTAGCACCATGATCTTCATAGTAGAGAGTCTCTCATGTTATCACTTTCATATACTAGTGGGAATTTTTCATTATAGAACTTGGCTTGTATATTCCAATGATGGGCTTCCTCAAAAATGCCCTAGGTCTTCATGAGCAAGCAAGTTGGATGCGCACCCACTTAGTTTCTTTTTGAGCTTTCATATACTTATAGCTCTAGTGCATCCGTTGCATGGCAATCCCTACTCACTCACATTGATATCTATTGATGGGCATCTCCATAGCCCGTTGATACGCCTAGTTGATGTGAGACTATCTTCCCCTTTTTGTCTTCTCCACAACCACCACTCCATTCCACCACTTCATGTATTGCGTGAAGATTGAAAAAGTTTTGAGAATGTCAAAAGTATGAAACAATTGCTTGGCTTGTCATCGGGGTTGTGCATGATTTAAATATTTTGTGTGGTGAATATAGAGCATAGCCAGACTATATGATTTTGTAGGGATAACTTTCTTTAGCCATGTTATTTTGAGAAGACATAATTGCTTTGTTAGTATGCTTGAAGTATTATTATTTTCTATGCCAATAGAAACTTTTGTCTTGAATCTTTCGGATCTGAATATTCATACCATAATCAAGAAGAATTACATTAAAATTATGCCAAGTAGCACTCCGCATCAAAAATTCTGTTTTTATCATTTACCTACTCGAGGACGAGCAGGAATTAAGCTTGGGGATGCTTGATACGTCTCCAACGTATCTATAATTTTTGATTGCTCCATGCTATATTATCCACTGTTTTGGACATTATTGGGCTTTATTATCCACTTTTATATTATTTTTGGGACTAACCTATTAACCGGAGGCCCAACCCAGAATTGCTGTTTTTTGCCTGTTTTAGGGTTTCGAAGAAAAGGAACATCAAACGGAGTCCGAACGGAATGAAACCTTCGGGAACGTGATTTTCTCACCGGATACAACTCAGGAGACTTGGACCCTACATCGAGCCAACTAACAGGAGGCCACGAGGTAGGGGGGCATGCTTGCCCCCCCAGGTGCGCCCTCCACCCTCGTGGGCCCCCTGTTGCTCCACCGACGTACTTCTTCCTCCTATATATATCCACGTACCCCCAAACGACCAGAACAGGAGCCAAAACCCTAATTCCACCGCCGTAACTTTCTGTATCCACGAGATCCCATCTTGGGGCATGTTTCGGAGCTCCGACGGAGGGGGCATCGATCACGGAGGGCTTCTACATCAACACCATAGCCTCTCCGATGAAGTGTGAGTAGTTTACTTCAGACCTACAAGTCCATAGTTAGTAGCTAGATGGCTTCTTCTCTCTTTTTGGATCTCAATACAATGTTCTCCCCCTCTCTTGTGGAGATCTATTCGATGTAATCTTCATTTTACGGTGTGTTTGTTGAGATCGATGAATTGTGGGTTTATGATCAAGTCTATCTATGAATAATATTTGAATCTTCTCTGAATTCTTTTATGTATGATTGGTTATCTTTGCAAGTCTCTTCGAATTATCACTTTGGTTTGGCCTACTAGATTGATCTTTCTTGCAATGGGAGAAGTGCTTAGCTTTGGGTTTGATCTTGCGGTGTCCTTTCCCGGTGACAGTAAGGGCAGCAAGGCACGTATTGTATTGTTGCCATCGATGATAACAAGATGGGGTTTTCTTCATATTGCATGAGTCTATCCCTCTACATCATGTCATCTTGCTGAAGGCGTTACTCTATTTTTAACTTAATACTCTAGATGCATGTTGGATAGCGGTCGATGAGTGGAGTAATAGTAGTAGATGCAGGCAGGAGTCGGTCTACTTGTCTCGGACGTGATGCCTATATACATGATCATACCTAGATATTCTCATAACTATGCTCAATTCTTTCAATTGCTCAGCAGTAATTTGTTCACCCACCGTAGAATACTTATGCTCTCGAGAGAAGCCACTAGTGAAACCTATGGCCCCGGGGTCTATCTTTATCATATTAATCTCCTACTACTTAGTTATTTACTTTGCTATTTTACTTGACCTTTATTTTAATTTGCATTTTTATCATAAAAATACCAAAAATATTATATTATCATATCTATCAGATCTCACTCTCGTAAGTGGCCCTATAGGGATTGACAACCCCTATTTGCGTTGGTTGCGAGGATTTATTTGTTTTGTGCAGGTACGAGGGACTCGCGCGTAGACTCCTATTGTATTGATACCTTGGTTCTCAAAAACTGAGGGAAATACTTATGCTACTTTGCCGCATCATCCCTTGCTCTTCGGGGAAAACCAACACAATGCTAAAAGAGGTAGCAGGCCCCCTGTTGCTCCACCGACGTACTCCTTCCTCCTATATATACCTACGTACCCCCAAACGATCAGATATGGAGCCAAAACCCTAATTCCACCGCCGTAACTTTCTGTATCCACAAGATCCCATCTTGGGGCCTGTTCCGGAGCTCCGCCGGAGGGGGCATCGATCACAGAGGGCTTCTACATCAACACCATAGCCGCTCCGATGAAGTGTGAGTAGTTTACCTCAGACCTTCGGGTCCATAGTTATTAGCTAGATGGCTTCTTCTCTCTTTTTGGATCTCAATACAAAGTTCTCCCCCTCTCTTGTGGAGATCTATTCGATGTAATCTTCTTTTGCGGTGTTTTTGTTGAGACCGATGAATTGTGGGTTTATGATCAAGTTTATCTATGAACAATATTTGAATCTTCTCTAGATTCTTTTATGTATGATTGGTTATCTTTGCAAGTCTCTTCGAATTATCAGTTTGGTTTGGCCTACTAGATTGATCTTTCTTGCAATGGGAGAAGTTCTTAGCTTTGGGTTCAATCTTGCGGTGTCCTTTCCCGGTGATAGGTAGGGGAAGCAAGGCACGTATTGTATTGTTGCCATCGAGGATAACAAGATGGGCTTTTTATCATATTGCATGAGTTTATCCCTCTACATATGTCATCTTGCTTAAGGCGTTACTCTGTTTTCATGAACTTAATACTCTAGATGCATGCTGGATAGCGGTCGATGTATGGAGTAATAGTTGTAGATGCAGGCAGGAGTCGGTCTACTTGTCTCAGACGTGATGCCTATATACATGATCATACCTAGATATTCTCATAACTATGCTCAATTCTGTCAATTGCTCAATAGTAATTCGTTCACCCACCGTAAAATACTTATGCTCTTGAGAGAAGCCACTAGTGAAACCTATGGCCCCCGGGTCTATCTTCATCATATTAATCTTCCAATACTTAGTTATTTCCTTTGCCTTTTACTTTGCTTTTATTTTACTTTGCATATTTATCACAAAACACCAAAAATATTATCCTATCATATCTATCAGATCTCACTCTCGTAATTGACCGTGAAGGGATTGAAAACCCCTTATCGCGTTGGTTGTGAGGAGTTATTTTGTTTGTGCAGGTACGAGGGACTCGCGCGTAGCCCCCTACCGGATTGATACCTTGGTTCTCAAAAATTGAGGGAAATACTTATGCTACTTTGCTACATCATCCTTTCCTCTTCAGGAAATCCAATGCAGTGCTCAAGAGGTAGCAGTTTTATGCAATAGAAAAGTTAATTGTATGGTCAAGTTCAGAAACTTTCACAATGTACCCATTGTTTTATGTTTTCTTCTCTTTTCCTCCTCAAGTTTTCATATATCGTCTCTTTAGGTAGTTTGGCATGCTAATGTACCACGACATTGTCCATACTTTTTGCTATGCACCAGTAAGAAAAATCACAACAAGTTCCCGCAGCAACGCGCGGGGTATCACCTAGTTGTTCTAACACACAAAAATAGAAAGCAAAAAGCAAAAATTAATTTTATTCATTGGGTTGCCTCCCAACAAGCGCTATAGTTTTACTCCCTTATCTAGGCATGAAGCAAGGATCTAAGTTTTGTCATCATTCTTCTTAACCTTCTTAGAGGTGTTTTCATCATGGGGTTTTGTGAACACAACATAAAACATATTATCCCTAGAAACCTTAACATTCCTAAGTTGATGTTCATCATACCCTTTTTGATTTCCCACAACAATCCAAGCGTAATGTTTATTAACATTATTGAAAACTTGTTGGATTATATCTAGAACGGGGACTTCCTTTTTGAGATTCTCATCAAAGATTTTATTATCCCCAGCAAGTGTCCTAAAGCATAATCACTATTGTAGAGAATTTCATCTATCACAGGTTTTTCACGATTTATACCATAAAAATCAAAGATTTCCCTAGCTTCCCGTATTATGTAGTCAAATTCATTCATAAGGACAAGAGTGGCCAACTTTTTAGCTCTAGGACTCTTTATAACAGGAAGCTCAAAAAACAATATTTGCAAAGTAGGATGGGTATGAATAAATTTACTTTCAAGTTTCAGAACTAGTGCTGAAATAGCATCTGCATAAGATCTAGTAGTTTTAAGTATAAGGGCATCATCAAGACTTAGATTCCCAACACAATTGAAAAATTCTTGGATACGTTCTTTTCCCATAATATTCCCTTACCCCAAGATAAAAGTTTTAGCATCCAGATTGCCCGTACGTCCAATCTTAGGAGTAAGGCCATCATCTGTTAGTGCCATACCGAATTCACTCATGATTGCAAGCAAATGATAGATCTGACGAGAAAACGGCGAACGGAAAAGAGAGGCGAATAAAATGGCAAATTTTTGTGAAGTGGGGGAGAGGAAAATAGAAAATAATGTAAATTGCGAGGAGATGAGATTTGTGATTAGGAACCTGGTATATGTTGAAGATCCTCCCCGGCAACGGCACCGGAAATTTCTTTTGATGTCGCTTGAAGCTACGTCGGTATTTCCCCAAAGAGGAAGGGATGATGCAGCACAGCGGCGGTAGGTATTTCCCTTAGAAATGACACCAAGGTTATCGAACCAGTAGGAGAACCAAGCAACACAACATAAATAGCACCTGCACACAAATAACAACTTCTCGCAACCTGACGTGTTAAAGGGGTTATCAATGAAGGAAATATGCCCTAGAGGCAATAATAAAGTTGTTGTTTATATTTCCTTATATCATGATAAATGTTTATTATTCATGCTAGAATTGTATTAACCGGAAACTTAGTACATGTGTGAATACATAGACCAACAGAGTGTCACTAGTTTGCCTCTACTTGACTAGCTCGTTGAATCAATGATGGTTATGTTTCCTAACCATAGACATGAGTTGTCATTTGATTAACGGGATCACATCATTAGAGAATGATGTCATTGACTTGACCCATCCGTTAGCTTAGCACGATGATTGTTTAGTTTGTTGCTATTGCTTTCTCCATAACTATACATGTTCCTATGACTATGAGATCATGCAATTCCCGAATACCGGAGGAACACTTTGTGTGCTACCAAACGTCACAACATAACTGGGTGATTATAAAGGTGATCTACAGGTGTCTCCGATGGTGTTTGTTGAGTTGGCATGGGTCAAGATTAGGATTTGTCACTCCGATTGTCGGAGAGGTATCTCTGGGCCCTCTCAGTAATGTACATCACAATAAGCCTTGCAAGCAATGTAGCTAATTAGTTAGTTACGAGATGTAGCATTAAGGAACGAGTAAATAGACTTTCAGGTAACGAGATTGAACTAGGTATTGAGATACCGACGATCGAATCTCGGGCAAGTAACATACCGATGACAAAGGGAACAACGTATACCGTTATGCGGTTTGACCGATAAAGATCTTCGTAGAATATGTAGGAGCCAATATGAGCATCCAGGTTCCGTTGTTGGTTATTGACCAGAGACATGTCTTGGTCATGTCTACATAGTTCTCGAACCCATAGGGTCCGCACACTTAACGTTCGGTGACATCGGTATTATGAGTTTATGTGTTTTGATGTAGCGAAGGTAGTTCGGAGTCCCGGATTTGATCATGGACATGACGAGGAGTCTCGGAATGGTAGAGACCTAAAGATCGATATATTGGAAGCCTATGTTTGGACATCGAAATGGTTCCGAGTGGTTCGGGCATTTTTCTGGAGTACCGAGAGGTTACCGGAACCCCCCGGGGAGTATATGGGCCTTATTGGGCCTTAGTGGAATAGAGGAGAGGGAAGGGAAAAGAGGGAGGCGCGCCCCCAAGCCCAATCCAAATTGAGAGGGGGGCCGGCCCCCCTTTCCTTCCTCCCTCTCTCCTCCTTCCTTCTTCCTCTCTCTACTCCCAGAGGGAGTAGGACTCCCCTAGGGCGCGCCATAAAGAGGGCCGGCCCTCCCCTCCTCCACTCCTTTATATACGGGGAGGGGGCACCCCATGCATAAACAAGTTGATCATTGATCTTTTAGCCGTGTGCGGTGCCCCCTCCACCATAATCCACCTCGTTAATATCATAGAGGTGCTTAGGCAAAGCCCTGTTCCGGTAGCATCATCATCATCACGTCGTCGTGCTGACGAAACTCTCCCTCGAAGCTCTACTGGATCGTGAGTTCGTGGGACGTCACCGAGCTGAACATGTGCAGATCACGAAGGTGCCATACCTTTGGTACTAGATCGGTCGATCGTGAAGACATACGACTACATCAACCGCGTTGTCATAACACTTCTGCTTACGGTCTAGGAGGGTACATAGATGATACTCTCCCCTCTCGTTGCTATGCATCACCATTGAAAGATCGAGGATGTTGCCTAGAGGGGGGTGAATAGGCGCTTTAAAATAATTACGATTTAGGCTTGAACAAATGTGGAATAAACCTAGAGGTTAATTTGCCAAGCACAAAACCTAGAACAACTAGGATCACCTATGTGCACCAACAACTTATGCTAAGCACGATAAGCAACTATGTGATAGCAAGAAATATGACAAAAAACAATATGGCTATCACAAAGTAAAGTGCATAAGTAAAGGGCTCGGGTAAGAGATAACCGAGGCGCGCGGAGACGACAATGTATCCCGAAGTTCACACCCTTGTGGATGCTAATCTTTGTTTGGAGCGGTGTGGAGGCACAATGCTCCCCAAGAAGCCACTAGGGCCACGGTAATCTCCTCATGCCCTCGCACAATGCAAGATGCCGTGATTCCACTAAGGGACCCTGGAGGGCGGTCACCGAACCCATACAAATGGCAACCCTTGGGGCGGTCACCGAACCAGTAAACTTTGGCAACCCTTGGGGGCGGTCACCGAAACCCGTCAAATTGCTCGGGGTGATCTCCACAACCTAATTGGAGACCCCGACGCTTGCGCGGAGCTTTACACCACAATGATTGAGCTCCGAACACCACCAACTGTCTAGGGCACCCAGGCACCCAAGAGGAACAAGCTCAATGGCACCAAGAACCCAAGAGTAATAAGCTTCTCAACTTGTGACTTCCACGTATCACCGTGGAGAACTCAAACCGATGCACCAAATGCAATGGCAAGGGCACATGGAGTGCCCAAGTCCTTCTCTCTCAGATCCCACCGAAGCAACTAATGCTAGGGAGGAAAATGAGAGGAAGAACAAGAAGGAGAACACCAAGAACTCCAAGATCTAGATCCAAGGGGTTCCCCTCACATAGAGGCGAAAGTGATTGGTGGAAATGTGGATCTAGATCTCGTCTCTCTTATCCCTCAAAAACTAGCAAGAATCCACAGAGGGATGGATGACCCACAAGTATAGGGGATCTATCATAGTCCTTTTGATAAGTAAGAGTGTCGAACCCAACGAGGAGTAGAAGGAAATGATAAGCGGTTTTCAGCAAGGTATTATCTGCAAGCACTGAAATTATAGGTAACAGATAGTTTTGTGATAAGATAATTTGTAACGAGAAACAAGTAACAAAAGTAAATAAAGTGCAGCAAGGTGGCCCAATCCTTTTTGTATCAAAGGACAAGCCTGGACAAACTCTTATATAGAAGAAAGCGCTCCCGAGGACACATGGGAATTATCGTCAAGCTAGTTTTCATCATGTTCATATGATTCGCGTTCGGTACTTTGATAATTTGATATGTGGGCGGACCGGTGCTTGGGTGCTGTCCTTACTTGGACAAGCATCCCACTTATGATTAACTCCTATTGCAAGCATCCACAACTACAAAAGAAGTATTAAGGTAAACCTAACCATAGCATGAAACATATGGATCCAAATCAGCCCCTTATGAAGCAACGCATAAACTAGGGTTTAAGCTTCTGTCACTCTAGCAACCCATCATCTACTTATTACTTCCCAATGCCTTCCTCTAGGCCCAAATAATGGTGAAGTGTCATGTAGTCGACGTTCACATAACACCACTAGAGGAGAGACAACATACATCTCATCAAAATATCGAACGAATACCAAATTCACATGACTACTAATAGCAAGACTTCTCCCATGTCCTCAGGAACAAAAGTAACTACTCACAAAGCATATTCATGTTCATAATCAGAGGGGTGTTAATATGCATATAGGATCTGAACATATGATCTTCCACCAAATAAACCAACTAGCATCAACTACAAGGAGTAACCAACACTACTAGCAACCTACATGTACCAATCCCAGACTTAGAGACAAGAATTGGATACAAGAGATGAACTAGGGTTTGAGAGGAGATGGTGTTGGTGAAGATGTTGATGGAGATTGGCCCCCTCCCGATGAGATGAGCGTTGGTGATGACGATGGCGATGATTTCCCCCTCCCGGAGGGAAGTGTCCCCAGCAGAACAGCTCCGCTAGAGCCCTAGATTGGTTCCGCCAAGGTTCCGCCTCGTGGCGGCGGAGTCTTGTCCCGAAAGCTTGCATATGATTTTTTCTCAACGAAAGACTCCATATAGCAGAAGATGGGCATCGGAGGGCCACCAGGGGGCCCACGAGGCAGGGGGCGCGCCCAAGGGGGTAGGGGGCGCCCCCACCCTCGTGGCCAGGGTGTGGGCCCCCTCTGGAACTTCTTGCGCGCAGTATTTTTTATATATTCTGAAAATAGCTTTCGTGAAGTTTCATGACTTTTGGAGCTGTGCAGAATAGGTCTCTAATATTTTCTCCTTTTCCAGCCCAGAATCCCAGCTGCCAGCATTCTCCCTCTTTATGTAAACCTTGTAAAATAAGAGAGAATAGGCATAAGTATCGTGACATGATATGTAATAACAGCCCATAATGCAATAAATATCGATATAAAAGCATGATGCAAAATGGACGTATCAACTCCCCCAAGCATAGACCTCGCTTGTCCTCAAGCGAAAGCCAAAATTGAAAAATATGTCCACATGTTTAGAGATAGAGGTGTCGATAAAAATAAAATACGGACATGAGGGCATGATCATTCTTAGAACAAAAACATATATATATATATACACATATATATATATATATTGTCATATGATCTCTTATGCTAAAGTAACAATTCAATCACAATTTCAAGTATGAATCATAAACTTCATTGAGAACCAACAAACTCTAATCTCAGTCATTGAGGCAATTGCAATTTATCATAACATAGGAAAGAGTCAATATAAGAGCTTTTTAGCAAGTCCACATACTCAACTATCATATAGTCTTTCACAATTGCTAACACTCACACAATACTTATGGTTATGGAGTTTTAACCGGACACAGAGAAAGATAGGGGCTTATAGTTTTGCCTCCCAACGTTTTACCTCGAGGGTAATGTTAACAATAATAGTTCATGAAAACTCACATCCAATTAGCCATATATACCAGGATATTTCCAACATATTGTGCTTGCCAAAAGATAAAATGTAAAAAAGGAAAGGTGAAGATCACCATAACTCTTATGTAAGGTGGGAGATAAAAGTAAAAGATAGGCCCTTCGCAGAGGGAAGCAGAGGTTGTCATGCGCTTTTATGGTTGGATGCACAAAATCTTAATGCGAAAGAACGTCACTTTATATTGCCACTTGTGATATGGACCTTTATTATGCAGTCCGTCGCTTTTATTTCTTACACATCACAAGATCGTATAAAGCTTATTTTCTCCCACACTAATAAGTCATACATATTTAGAGAGCAATTTTTATTGCTTGCACCGATGACAACTTACTTGAAGGATCTCACTCAATCCATAGGTAGATATGGTGGACTCTCATGGCAAAACTGGGTTTAGGGATATTTGGAAGCACAAGTAGTATCTCTACTTGGTGCAAAGAATTTGGCTAGCATGAGGGGAAAGCCAAGCTCAATCATGTTGGATGATCCATGACAATATAATTTATCTCAGCTGTAAGAAAACGTAACCCATTACGTTGTCTTCCTTGTCCAACGTCAACTCTTTAGCATGTCATATTTTAATGAGTGCTCACAATCATAAAAGATGTCCAAGATAGAGTATTTATATGTGAAGACCTCTCCTTCTTTATTACTTCCTATTAATTGCAACGATGACCAAAACTATGTTTGTCAACTCTCAACAACTTTTATTCATCATACTCTTTATATGTGAGCTCATTAGTCTCCATAAGATCCATATGATCTCTTTTATTTCTTTTTATTCTTCTCTTTTATTTTATTCCCACAAGATCATAGCAAAATCATCAAGCCCTTGACTCAACACTAATCTTTATTATATAGCTCACGGACTCGATTACATAGAGGGATCATAAAGCTAAACTCACAACTAGATCATACTAAAACTTTATCCTACTAGATCAAGATATTATCAAAAGGATCGAACTAAGAAAAACGGTAAAGATAAAAGTGATGGTGACACGATACCGGGGCACCTCCCCCAAGCTTGGCTATTGCCAAGGGGAGTGCCCATACCCATATGATTATGTCTCCTTTGTTGGTGAAGAAGATGGTGGTGATGATGAAGTAGGCTTGTCGTCCATCTTCCAAGGCATAGGCTCACCATCATAGAAGGATGAACGAGTCTCCGGTATCCTCAAATCTGCAGCCAAACTCATCCTCTTGAATCTATATTCATACTCATAGTTTTGGTTTTGAAGGTCATAGATTTGGGCTCGGAGGTGCTTGATCTTCTCGTGAAGCTTGAAGATGGTCTCCCCAGTGCTCTTGGGATCCAGCTTGTGGTTGTTGGTGAACTCCGCGATCATCATGTGATTGGAGTCAAGTCCACGCTCCACCATCTCCTGGCACTTGAAAACTTGTTGCTCCATTGCCTCGAGCCTTGTCTCCACGCTTACGGTCCTCCTTGGTCCCTCAACATCGCAGATGTGCAGCACCCCCTCATGCATCACAATGGTTTGAGGGTGTTGCAGCACTTCTGCGAGGTAGGGGTTGATGACCTTCTCGAAAAACTTGTCCTTGGGGGCACTTGGAGACGTCATGATGATCTAGATCTGTCAGAAAAACAGCTCGAAACAAGAAAAGAGGACAATTGCGTGATACAGGAGTCAAAACCTTTGGGAGATTATATAATGAATTTTTATCGACCAAAATACGTAATGTGCAAGAAAATGGAGTCTGAAGAGCACACGAGGTGCCCACGAGGTAGGGGGCACGCCCAGGGGGTAGGGCGCGCCCTCCACCCTCATGGAGCCCTCGTGTCCTTCCCGGACTGCTTCTTATTTTTCTATTTTTCTAAATATTCCAAAACAGAGAAAAATTGCCACTAGAACTGTTTTGGAGTCAATTTACTTACGTACCACATACCTATTCCTTTTCAGAGTCTGAAACGTTCCGAAAAGTGTCCCTTATGTATTCCTCCGGGGTTACGGTTTCAGTAACATTGGTTTCAACATTTATAGGATTACCTGAGATATAATGTTTGATTCTTTGACCGTTCACCACCTTCAGATTTGTGCCTTTGAAGTTGTTGATTTTTATGGCACTGGAACGATAGGCCTCCTCGATAACGTAAGGACCTCCCCATTTAGAGAGAAGTTTTCCTGCAAAAAATCTTAAACGAGAGTTGTATAGCAATACATAATCACCTACATTAAACTCACTATTTTGTATCCTTTTGCCATGCCATTTTTTAACTTTTTCTTTAAACAACTTGGTATTCTCATAGGCTTGGGTTCTCCATTCATCAAGTGAGCTAATGTCAAATAACCTCTTCTCACAGGCAAGTTTGAAATCATAGTTGAGCTCTTTAACAACCCAATATGCCTTATGTTCTGGTTCGAGAGGTAAGTGACATGTTTTTCCATAAACCATTTTATACGAAGACATACCCATATGCAGTTCTATAGGCCCATAATGCATCATCAAGTTTCTTGGACCAATTCTTTCTAGATCTATTAACAGTCTTTTGTAAAATTAATTTGAGTTCTCTATTACTCAATTCTACTTGACCACTAGACTGTGGGTGATAAGGAGATGCAATTCTTTGATTAACATCATACTTAGCAAGCATTTTACGGAAAGCACCATGAATAAAATGTGAACCACCATCAGTCATTAAATATCTAGGGGCTCCAAACCTCAAAAAAATAACTTCTTTAAGCATCTTAATAGAGGTGTTATGATCAACACTACTAGTTGGAATAGCTTCTACCCACTTATTAACGTAATCAACAGCAACTAAAATATGTGTATATCCATTAGAGGCAGGAAACGGTCCCATATAATCAAAGCCCCAAACATCAAACGGTTCAATAACAAGTGAATAATTCATAGGCATTTCTTGATGTCTACTAATATTACCAATTCTTTGACATTGATCACAAGATAAGACAAACTTACGGGCATCCTTGAAGAGAGTAGGCCAATAAAAACCGGATTGCAATACCTTATGTGCAGTTCTATCTCTAGCGTGGTGTCCTCCATAAGCTTCGGAGTGACACTTGCGTAGGATATGTTCCTGTTCATGCTTAGGTACACAACGCCTAATAACACCATCTACTCCTTCTTTATAGAGATGTGGGTATCCCAAAAGTAATGTCTTAAATCATAGAAAAACTTTTTCTTTTGCTGGTATGTGAAACTAGGTGGTATAAATTTAGAAACAATGTAATTAGCACAATCAGCATACCATGGAGCAGTATGAGAAGCGTTTATGACATTTAATTGTTCATCAAGAAAGCTATCATCAATAGGTAGTGGGTCATCAAGAACATTTTCTAACCTAGACAAGATATCTGCAACGGGGTTCTCAGCTCCCTTTCTATCAATAATATACAAATCAAATTCTTGTAGCAAGAGAACCCATCTAATAAGTCTAGGTTTAGCATCTTTCTTTTCCATAAGATATTTAATAGCAGCATGATCAGTGTGAATAGTTACTTTAGAATCGACAATGTAAGGTCTAAACTTATCACACGCAAATACAACTGCTAAGAATTCTTTTTCAGTAGTAGCATAATTTCTTTGAGCATTGTCTAAAGTTTTACTAGCATATTGAATAACATTTAGTTTCTTATCAACTCATTGCCCTAGAACAGCACCTACATCATAATCTCTAGCATCACACATAATTTCAAAAGGTAAATTCCAATCAGGTGGCTGAACGATAGGTGCAGAGATTAATGCTTTCTTAAGTATTTCAAATGCTTCTACACAATCATCATCAAATACGAATGGTATATCTTTTTGTAATAAATTAGTCAGAGGCTGAGAAATTTTTGAGAAGTCCTTAATGAACCTCCTATAAAAGCCGGCATGACCAAGGAAACTTCTTATACCTTTGACGTCCTTGGGACACGGCATCTTTTCAATAGCATCAACTTTAGCTTTATCAACTTCAATGCCCCTTTCAGAAATTTTATGCCCCAAGACAATAACTTCATTAACCATAAAGTGGCACTTCTCCCAATTCAAGACAAGGTTAGTTTCTTCACATCTCTCCAAAACTCGATCAAGGTTGCTTAAGCAATCGTCAAAAGAGGATCCATAAACGGAGAAGTCGTCCATCAAAACCTCACAAATCTTTTCACAAAAGTCAGAGAATATAGCCATCATGCATCTTTGAAAGGTAGCAGGTGCATTACATAAACCAAAAGGCATATGTCTATAAGCAAAAGTACCGAAAGGGCAAGTAAAAGTGGTCTTTGATTGATCATCAGCTGACATAGGTATTTGAGAGAAACCAGAATAACCATCTAGAAAGCAAAAATGTGTATGTTTGGATAATCTTTCTAGCATTTGATCAATGAAAGGTAAGGGGTAATGATCTTTTTAGTAGCCTTATTTAATTTATGGAAATCAATTACCATCCTATAACCTGTAATAATTCTTTGCGGAATCAATTCATCTTTATCATTAGGAACGACAGTAATACCTCCCTTCTTAGGAACACAATGGACATGACTTACCCACTGACTATCAGCAACGGGATAAATTATACCTGCCTCAAGGAGCTTTAGTATTTCTTTTCTTACCACTTCTTTCATCTTAGGATTCAGCCGACGTTGATGATCAATAACTGGCTTGGCATCTTTCTCCAAATTTATTTTGTGTCGACATAGAGTGGGACTAATGCCCTTAAGGTCATCAAGAATATATCCAATAGCAGCACGGTGCTTCTTCAGAGTTTTCAATAATTTTTCTTCCTCCTTCTCTGAAAAGTTAGCACTAATAATAACAGGATATATCTTCTTTTCATCAAGATAAGCATATTTAAGAGTACCAGGCAATGGTTTAAGCTCAAACACGGGATCACCCTTGGGTGGAGGAGGATCCCCTAAGATTTTAACAGGCAAGTTGTGTTTCAGAATAGGTCCCTGTTTAAAGAACACTTCATCTATTTCTCTTCTTTCATTCATAAACATATCATTTTCATGGTCCAGCAAATATTGTTCTAAAGGATCACTAGGAGGTACGGCAATAGAATCAACACCAATAATTTCATCTTTACTAGGCAATTCCTCTTCACGGTGCTATCTACGAAATTTAGAAAAGTTGAACTCATGAGACATATCACCTAAACCAATAGTAACAACATCCTTTTCGCAGTCTATCCTAGCATTAACAGTGTTTAAGAAGGGTCTACCAAATATAATGGGACAAAAGCTATCTTGTGGGGAACCAAGAACAAGAAAATTAGCAGGATATTTAGTTTTCCCACACAAGACTTCAACATCTCTAACAATCCCAATTGGTGAAATAGTATCTCTATTGGCAAGTTTAATTGTGACATCAATATCTTCTAACTCAGCAGGTGCAATATCATGCATAATTTCTTTGTATAAGTCAATAGGTATTGCACTAGCACTAGGACCCATATCACACAAGCCATGATAGCAACGATCTCCTATTTTAACAGAAATAACAGGAATGCCTACCACAGGTCTATGTTTATCTTTAGCACAAGGTTTAGCAATTCTAGCAGTTTCATCACAGAAATAAATAACATGCCCATCAATATTATCAGGCAAGAGATCCTTAACAATAGCAATATTAGGTTCAACTTTAACTTGCTCAGGAGGTGTATAGGTTCTAATATTGCTTTTATGAACCACAGTTGAAGCTTTAGCATGACCTTTTATCCTAACAGGAAAAGGTGGTTTCTCAACATAAGAAGTTGGAATAATAGAATCATTATAAGTGATAGTCTTTTCTTCAACTTTAATAGGTGCAGCTATTTTACTTCTATGGGAGGATGATATTTAAACCACTTCTCCTTAGGGAGATCAACATGAGTAGCAAAAGATTCACATAAAGAAGCTACTATCTCAGAGTCAAGTCCATATTTAGTTCTAAATTTACGGAAAGCATCGGTATCCATAAAAGATTTAACAAAATCAAACTTCGGTGTCATACCTGACTCCTTACCTTCGCCGAGATCCCAATCTTCAGAGTTGCGTTTAATTCTTTCCAATAAATCCCATTTGAATTCAATAGTCTTCATCATAAAAGAGCCAGCACAAGAAGTATCGAGCATGGTGCGATTCTTATCAGAAAGCCGAGTATAATTTTTTTGGATAATCATTTCTCTTGAGAGCTCATGATTGGGGCATGAATATAACATTGATTTAAGCCTCCCCCAATCTTGAGCGATGCTTTCTCCTTTGCGAGGCCAAAAGTTATATATATACAATTGCGATCACGATGAACAAGATGCATAGGATAAAACTTCTAATGAAATTCCAATTTCAATCGTTTGTAGTTCCATGATCCCATATCATCACATAACCTATACCATGACAATGCATCTCCCTTCAAAGATAAAGGGAAGACCTTCTTGATAATATCATCGGGCATACCTGCAAGCTTAAATAATCCACAAACTTTATCCACATATATTAGGTGCTCATCAGGATATAATGTTCCATCTCCTGCAAAAGGATTAGCTAGCAGTTTTTCTATCATACCCGAAGGAATTTCAAAGTAGACATTTTCATTTTCAGTAGGTTCAGTACGTTGAAGAGCAACTCTTTGCTCTACTGGTCGGGGTGAAGATACCCCGAACAAGCCCCTCAGCGGATTACTTTCCATAGTAACAAGTGACAGTAAATTTCAGCACACTATATAAATTTTTCGTTACCAAAGGCGCTTCACTCCCCGGCAACGGCGTCAGAAAAGAGTCTTGATGGCCCACAAGTATAGGGGATCTATCGTAGTCCTTTCGATAAGTAAGAGTGTCGAACCCAATGAGGAGTAGAAGGAAATGATAAGCGGTTTTCAGCAAGGTATTCTCTGCAAGCACTGAAATTATTGGTAACAGATAGTTTTGTGATAAGATAATTTGTAACGAGAAACAAGTAACAAAAGTAAATAAAGTGCAACAAGGTGGCCCAATCCTTTTTTGTATCAAAGGACAAGCCTGGACAAACTCTTATATAGAAGAAAGCGCTCCCGAGGACACATGGGAATTATCGTGAAGCTAGTTTTCTCATCACGTTCATATGATTCGCGTTTGGTACTTTGATAATTTGATGTGTGTGTGGACCAGGTGCTTGGGTGCTATCCTTACTTGGACAAGCATCCCACTTATGATTAACTCCTATTGCAAGCATCCACAACTACAAAAGAAGTATTAAGGTAAACCTAACCATAGCATGAAACATATGGATCCAAATCAGCCCCTTATGAAGCAATGCATAAACTAGGGTTTAAGCTTCTGTCACTCTAGCAACCCATCATCTACTTATTACTTCCCAATGCCTTCCTCTAGGCCCAAATAATGGTGAAGTGTCATGTAGTCGACGTTCACATAACACCACTAGAGGAGAGACAACATACATCTCATCAAAATATCGAACGAATACCAAATTCACATGACTACTAATAGCAAGACTTCTCCCATGTCCTCAGGAACAAACGTAACTACTCACAAAGCATATTCATGTTCATAATCAGAGGGGCATTAATATGCATAGAGGATCTGAACATATGATCTTCCACCAAATAAACCAACTAGCATCAACTACAAGGAGTAATGAACACTACTAGAAACCTACAGGTACCAATCCCAGACTTAGAGACAAGAATTGGATACAAGAGATGAACTAGGGTTTGATAGGAGATGGTGCTGGTGAAGATGTTGATGGAGATTGGCCCCCTCCCGATGAGAGGAGCGTTGGTGATGACGATGGCGATGATTTCCCCCTCCCGGAGGGAAGTGTCCCTGGCAGAACAGCTCCGCCAGAGCCCTAGATTGGTTCCGCCTCGTGGCGGCGGAGTCTCGTCCCGAAAGCTTGCATATGATTTTTTTTCTCAACGAAAGACTCCATATAGTAGAATATGGGCATCGGAGGGCCACCAGGGGGCCCACGAGGCAGGGGAGCGCCCCCCACCCTTGTGGCCAGGGTGTGGGCCCCCTCTGGAACTTCTTGCGCTCAGTATTTTTTATATATTCTGAAAATAGCTTCCGTGAAGTTTCAGGACTTTCGGAACTATGCAGAATAGGTCTCTAATATTTGCTCCTTTTCCAGTCCAGAATCCCAGCTACCGGCATTCTCCCTCTTTATGTAAACCTTGTAAAATAAGAGAGAATAGGCATAAGTATTGTGACATGATATGTAATAATAGCCCATAATGCAATAAATATCGATATAAAAGCATAATGCAAAATTGACGTATCAGGGATTGAGAGTTAGCAAGCTCGAAGAAGGTCAACAATGGGGGAAGAACACGAGCTCAAGGGATAAGGCTCAATGGGGAAGAAGACCCCCTTTTATAGGAGCTCCTGAATCCAACCGTTATGTGCTCAGTCCGCGCACAAGCGGTACCACCGCTCAGGGGAGCGGTACTACCGCCCGGGCGGTAGAACACAGAGAACGGAGCAAAACAGAGGGCGAGGCAGAGCCGTATGAGCGGCACTACTACTGGGGCAGCGGTACTACCGTTGGCAGCGGCGGTACTGCCGCTTGGCCCAGCGGTACTACCATTGGGACCGCGCACAGAGAGGAGGGCCATTTTGTGGCACTAGGGGAGGTGGTAACCGTGGTACTACCGCACACGAGCGGCACTACCGCTCCTACTGCCGCTACTACTGCCGCTGAACCCGACACGAGAAAATCACGTCTCGAGTTGAGGCGGTACCAGTGCGGAACCAGAGTCGTACTACCGCTTACGGCCATGGGCGGTACTACCATTGTGAGACAGCGGTACTACCACTTGTGGCGATACGCGGTACTACCGCTGGCACCAAACATATGACACTTCCAAGAAAACAAGTATACTCCAAGGAAAACCAGAACTGGCATAACTTCTGCAAATGAGCTCTGAATCAAGCAAGCTCAAGCTTGTTGGAAACAAGATGACGAGTAGTATACTCCAAGGATATAGAAAGAAGAGGCAGTGGAGGTATGCCTAACAAATGGAGGAGTGAACCCTCCAACAGAGAAGAACGGGCATAACCTCCAACATCGAAAACATCATAGAAGATGCAAGTGAACTCCATTTTCGATGAGCTCGAGCTTTTCATCAAGATGACCATAAGCTCCAAAACTCTCAAAGAGAACTAAACAAGAACCAAGAAAGATGATGCAAGTATGCAATGGTTTGAGCTCTCTACGAACGATATGATCAAGCTACTCATCGAGAGCCCCCCTTGATAGTACAACAATCGATCCTATAACCCAGTCTCCCAACTACCACCATGAGACCGGTAAAATAGAAAACCTATCAAGGGCAAACCTTTGTCTTGCACATAGTCCACTTGAGCTAGATGATGACGATCTTGACTTCCTCAAGTTGGACCACCTTTCTTGATTGTATTGGCTCGATGAAGACTAGTTGATTGCTCCCCCATACTCCACTATGGGTGAGCCACTCTTCGGCACATCTTCATAAATCCAGTGTTACCATAATGGACGGCAAGCTTCAAGCATTTGATCTCTTCATGATGCTCCACTTGAACTTGCACATCGCAACCTAACCCCACAACGAACTCTCACGAAAACCATGGGTTAGCAAACAAAGCGTAATGGACAATGCCTACCATACCATAGGATCACTTGATCCCTTAGTACATCTTGTATGCTTTGTGTGTTGATCAACTTGATTCATTCTTGACTTAATCTTGATAAACCTTGAATCTTTCCAATTCTCTTCATTTGGATGATGTCTTGAAGGTAGACATGAATGATCACACAATCTACTTCTTCAAGACATGCTTGCAATAAGCTCAACACTCACATGACCAATCTTTGGATAACTCTTGAATAGCACCTTGGTCGACACAAACTCTCCTTGAAACCAACACATGTACTCCAAGAAAAGCCTATGGACAAAACCTTCAAATATAACTCAAGGCAACCATTAGTCCATAGAGATTGTCATCAATTACCAAAACCAAACATGGGGGGCACCGCATGTTCTTTCAACCATGATCTTGCGTGTGCGTAGGAATTTTTTAAAAATTACTGCATTCCCCAACAGTCAATCCCTTCCGGGGTACGGCGCCTCAAGATAGGCAAACAGACGTGAGGTAAATTTGTAGTAGATTGATAAATCGAACGCAAAATAAATAAATAAGAATAAATTGTAGCAAAGTATTTTTGGGTTTTTGGATTTATAGATCTGAGAATAAAAGCAAGAGAAAAGTAGATCACAAAGGCAAATATATGAGAAGAAGACCCGGGGCCCGTAGGTTTCACTAGTGGCTTTTCTCGAGAAAAATAGCAAATGGTGGGTGTCAGTGTCAAAACCGGCGGATCTCGGGTAGGGGGTCCCGAACTGTGCGTCTAAGGCGGATGGTAACAGGAGGCAGGGGACACGATGTTTACCCAGGTTCGGGCCCTCTCGATGGAGGTAATACCCTACATCATGCTTGATTGATCTTGATGATATGAGTATTACAAGATTTGATCTACCACGAGATCGTAGAGGCTAAACCCTAGAAGCTAGCCTATGCAATGATTGTTGTTCTCCTACGGACTAAACCCTCCGGTTTATATAGACACCGGAGGGGGCAAGGGTTACACGGAGTCGGTTACAAGGGAGGAGATCCACATATCCGTATTGCCAAGCTTGCCTTCCACGCCAAGGAAAGTCCCATCCGGACACGGGACGAAGTCTTCAATCTTGTATCTTCATAGTCCAACAGTCCGGCCAAAGGATATAGTCCGGCTGTCCGGAAACAACCTAATCCAGGACTCCCTCAGTAGCCCCTGAACCAGGCTTCAATGACAATGAGTCCGGCGCGCAGATTTGTCTTCGGCATTGCAAGGCGGGTTCTTCCTCCGAATACTCCATGGAAGATTTTGGACACAAGGATAGTGTCCGGCTCTGCAAAACAAGTTCCACATACCACCGTAGAGAGAATAATATTTCCACAAATCTAATCTGTTGACACGCTTGACAACATGACATCATACTGCGGCCCAGTCATTATTCGAACCGTTTTTCTCAACCAGCACTTCACATATCGCAAGGCGGTTTTCTTGACACGTCTTGTCAAAGCAAAGATCGTGTCCCCTTATCACATGATTCTCATCAATACGGGTATGAGTAACCCAACCATGCCATCAATTACGGCGTTCGAGGAATAAGCAATTTTACCAGGTAAGTGGGGAGGCGTATCGCCTCTTCCGCCCTTATAAAGGGACAAAGATTCACCCTTTTTACACACGCCTTCTTCCTCCTTGCTTATCAATTCTCATGCACTCGAGCTCCAACGCCCAAGTTCACGTCTTTCTTCTCAAACCACTCCAAGCATGTTCGGAGCAGGAGGCAAGTGGATGGTCTCCTCCGTCATGGAGGAGCACATCGCAAAGCTACGGGAAGCCGGATATCTGGTCGCGGAGATCGCGCACCGGCTACCAGATGCGGGGCAGATCATCCCTACGCCTGCACCCCATGAGAGGGTAGTTTTCCTTACCCACTTTGTCCGCGGACTGGGATTTCCCCTTCACCCGTTTGTCTGCGGGCTCATGTTCTACTACAGGCTGGATTTTCATGATCTGGCCCCCAATTTCATCCTCAACATCTCGGCGTTTATCATCGTGTGCGAGGCCTTCCTCTGCATCAGGCCCCACTTCAGCCTGTGGCTGAAGACCTTCAATGTTAAACCGAAGGTGGTAGTCCGCCAGCAAGTGGAGTGCGGAGGCGCCATGGTGGGAAAATACCTAACGTCACCTGGCTCGAAGGCTCCTATGTGGAGACCATAAAGGGATGACAATCGGGGTGGTTCTACATCACCGAGCTGCGCGACACCAACTAGGTGGCGGCCCCCGAATTTCGATCCGGAATCCCCACGCGGCTCACCTCCTGGAAAGAGAAGGGCATGTCCTGGGGTTCCCCGGTAGAGCTGACCAGACTCCAGACCTGCATCAAGAACATGATGAGCAAGAAAATCAAGCTCGTCAACGTGGTCCAGGTCATGCTCTTCCGCCGGATCCTTCCATGTCAACGACGGGCATTTAATTTGTGGGAGTTCGACCCGGCCAAGCACCAGACGCCGCGAGAGCTCTTTGACACGACGCACAAGGACGTCTGGAAGGTGTTGTTCAAGGGCGCCGAGGTACCTCCTCCCCTTACCAAGGACCGCGGACTCAGCGCAAAGCGCCATGCCAATCCGGTAAGTTTTTATATCTCATAGGATATTTATTTGCCCCAGTTTAATAATGTGCGGAATCTAAGCTTCCATGTCGTTAACAGGACTAGGTAGAGACGGCGGAGCAGATCAATTGCCCAGCCCCCCTGCCTGAAGATCCTGCAGATGCTCTCCTAACGGAGATGCTTGTTCCGGCGCCTTACGAGGTGCCGGCGAAGAAGGCCAAGAAGAAGGCCACGGGGACCCAAAAGGGTCTCTGGCGCAAGGTTATATCAGACTCATCGTCCGATAACTCCGACGCGCCCTCCTCCCACGAAAACGAGGAGGAGGAAGAGGAAAGTCCCCCCCCCCAGCCGGGGGAGACAAGAAAAGGAAGGCCACCCCGACCGGGGAGGCCGAAGGGTCCAAGAAGGAAAGGACCCTCCTTCCGGACTACTCCATGACGGCCGCCTACAGCAGCAACGAGTGGTTACCCAGGGAGAAGCCCCTAGCGAAGTTGTAAGTATCCGCACACCATAGTAATTCATGGTATGTTTTATTGCACTGCTTCTCCTTACGCCGAATATGATTATGCAGTCCATCCCGAGCCCGTCTTGATGTATCTTCATCGGACGGTTCTTTGGACTCGTCGGATATGAATAGCGATTCACTTCCGACCGCCTCCACCCCTTGCCCTATGAACAACGTCGAGGTGTTGTCTAAAAAGGAACCGAGCCTAGGGGAGGTAGTCCTGGGGGCGCCTCGAGGCGACCTTTCGGACCCTGGGCGCAAAGGGAGGAAGACTCCCGCGGGCTCCAAGTTCGGCCCCCAGCCAAACACTGCGCCGGAACCTTCGGTGGTTCCGGACTCCGGCAGGCGATCCCCCGTTAAGAGGGGCGAGCCGCCCGTGCCGGTGGCCTCTGTCCATCCAGAGGCACCAGACAACTAGCTGGAAGCGCTTCGCGGCGCTTCCATCGATGAAGAGCACCGCACTATCATGAGTGCGGTGATCGAGAAGGTTCGGTCCGCCAAAAATGGACCGACTGAAGCTTGCGCCAGCCTCCTAACAGGCTTTGAGGTAAGCAATCAAAATATAGGAAAATATTACTGCATAGACAGTAGCCCCTGATGCTCTGTTTGGCGTTCACGAAGAAAGGCCGAATAGAGGATCAAGTAATGACTCGGGAGTCTAATCAGAATATGTCTATGTGCATATGCATGCTTCACTGCTGACCGCTGCCGCATGTACTGCGGAGGTCGCTGCACTGAAGCAGGACCTTGAGCGGTCCGAGAAAGAGCTCGGCCTTACCAAGAGGCAGCTCGAGGAGAGCAAAGGTAAGCAATACCTTGTCTATATATTAAAAAGAAATTCGGTTGTAAAGTAATAGGATCATCATGAATTTGCCAGGGGCCACGACCGAGGTGGCGACCCTGAAGAAGGCACTGTCCGAGGCCGAAGACAAAGCGGCCAAGGAGCGCATTGAGCGGGAAAAGCAAGAAGCCCGGGTAGGCGAGGTGCAGCAAGAGCTCGAGGCTCTCGCCAAAAAACACGAGTCCTTGGAGCTTGACTCTAAGACACGAGAGTCCGAGCTTGCGAAGCCGCTCGAAAGCGCATGGAGCGCCAAGGCTGAAGCCCACAAGGCCCTCCAGGAGATTGATGTGGTGAAGAAGATAGCAGCGGGTAAGGCATTCATTATGAAAAGCAAGCATGTGAAGGAAAATTTCCTTTTACTTACCCGAGTTCGGAGCTCTCCAGGAGCGTTCGCAGATCTTCCCCGCAGCGTACTGGATGCCGCGGAGTTTTACCGAGCTGAGGAGGGGAGCTCGACGGAAAAGTTGTTCTGGTCTCAGTGTACTGGGACCGAACACCCAATGCCCTTGAGCGACCAGCTGAAGCAACCGGTCGAGCTTCACAAGGCGGCCGAAGAGGCCATGAAGGGTCTTATAGTCCGGATGTGGCCTGGCGATCCCCTGCCTAGCAGCTACTTCGATCTGGTGAGGCGGCTTATGGACGCCTGCCCACGGTTTGAAGTCATAAAGCGGTCTGTCCGCATCGAGGGTGCGCGCAGGGCTTTTGCCCGGGCGAAGGTGCACTGGGCGAAGCTGGACACCGTTAAGCTGTGAAGGAGGGGCCGCCGGAGGGCAAGGAGCATCGCTGCCCCGAAATGTATTATGACAGTGTCCTGAAGGGTTCCCGCCTTGTGGCGGAGGAATGTGCCAGAGATGTAATTTTTGAATGAACATGCTCATGTGATCCTGTAATATGAAACGAGTTCATTTGCGCTATGCAACGCTTTTTGAATTTAAAATATTACCTTATGTGCGGCCGTTTATAAAATCTGAGAGTTGGTCAGTCGTCGGCTTCTGCCCCCATGTAACTAGTACTGGGGTGTTCGGGATAAACCTGAGCACTCTTTATCCCAATTTTGGGTCCTTCGAAGGAGGTGTTCAGCACAACGAACCAGGCAATCTGACTATAAGGCTTTATCACTCTCACTTAGCCATAGAAGTCTACAATTTTAAATTTTGGCGAAGCCCCTAGTATTTGGAAGGCCGAATTTGGGGCGCTACATACGCCTAAGTCAGGCAAGGCCGACTCCTCACCCGAAGCGGAAAAAGTCTTTAAGGACTTGAGACCTCTCGAACAGCGACCAGGTCTCGCCATATCATGGCAGTCAGTTTTCAGCTTTCTCTACTAAGGTGCTCGTCCGGAAGAACCGGGACACAATCGCAGTAGTTCTCCCAGTGCTACCTTAGCCGATATAGCGGAACGTAAGGTACCAAAACATGGGAGCCGGGCAAACCCAACTATTGACCCAAGACATGATTTGGAGCTGATGCATATAGTGCTATAAGTTCGGGGTGCTACACTGTCGAAAGTGTTCGGACTTCTCACGCCGTATTATGGGGTAAACGAAAGCCCCTGACGTACTGACCGTACCAGAATGTACGGGTGCAAGTTGTCGTAAATGAACATATAAGAAAAAAGGGATGGATAATGCAATAATAGACTAATGCTATGCATTGTAATTTAAATAATACGTCGAAGCGTACTGATACAAGTAGTGCGATAAGCAAAAAATAGGACTATTTGACATGTCCTATCCAAGGGCAAGCTGCGTATGGATAGTAAAAGGCGGGTATATCAATTATTATTAGAGACCACCTGGGGGTTCCTGTTGGAAATATGCCCTAGAGGCAATAATAAATTAGTTATTATTATATTTCCTTGTTCATGATAATCGTTTATTATCCATGCTAGAATTGTATTGATAGGAAACTCAGATACATGTGTGGATACATAGACAACACCATGTCCCTAGTAAGCCTCTAGTTGACTAGCTCGTTGATCAATAGATGGTTACGGTTTCCTGACCATGGACATTGGATGTCGTTGATAATGGGATCACATCATTAGGAGAATGATGTGATGGACAAGACCCAATCCTAAGCCTAGCACAAGATCGTGTAGTTTGTATGCTAAAGCTTTTCTAATGTCAAGTATCATTTCCTTAGACCATGAGATTGTGCAACTCCCGGATACCGTAGGAATGCTTTGGGTGTACCAAACGTCACAACGTAACTGGGTGGCTATAAAGGTGCACTGCGGGTATCTCCGAAAGTGTCTATTGGGTTGGCACGAATCGAGACTGGGATTTGTCACTCCGTGTAACGGAGAGGTATCTCTGGGCCCACTCGGTAGGACATCATCATAATGTGCACAATGTCACCAAGGAGTTGATCACGGGATGATGTGTTACAGAACGAGTAAAGAGACTTGCCGGTAACGACATTGAACGAGGTATCGGGATATCGACGATCGAATCTCGGGCAAGTATCGTACCGATGGACAAAGGGAATTGAATACAGGATTGATTGAATCCTCGACATCGTGGTTCATCCGATGAGATCATCGTGGAGCATGTGGGAGCCAACATGGGTATCTAGATCCTGCTGTTGGTTATTGATCGAAGAGTTGTCTCGGTCATGTCTACATGTCTCCCGAACCCGTAGGGTCTACACACTTAAGGTTCGGTGACGCTAGGGTTGTAGAGATATTAGTATGCGGTAACCCGAAAGCTTTTCGGAGTCCCGGATGAGATCCCGGACGTCACGAGGAGTTCCGAAATGGTCCGAAGGTGAAGAAATATATATAGGAAGTCCAGTTTCGGGCATCGGGAAAGTTTCAGGGGTAATCGGTATTGTACCGGGACCACTAGAAGGGTCCCGGGGGTCCACCTGGTGGGGCCACCTATCCCGGAGGGCCCCATGGGCTGAAGTGGGAGGGGAACCAGCCCCTGGTGGGCTGGTGCGCCCCCCATGGGCCTCCCCCTGGGCCTAGGATTGGAAACCCTAGGGGTGGGGGCGCCCCACCTGACTTGGGGGGCAAGTCCCCCCCTTGGCCGCTGCCCCCCTTGGAGATTGGATCTCCTCGGGCCGGCGCCCCCCTAGGGGTCCTATATATAGTAGGGGGAGGCAGGGCATCCGCACCCAAGTCCCTGGCGCCTCCCTCTCCCTCCGTGACACCTCTCCCTCTCGTTGGTGCTTGGCGAAGCCCTGCCGAGATCCCGCTGCTTCCACCACCACGCCGTCGTGCTGCTGGATCTCCATCAACCTCTCCTCTACCCTTGTTGGATCCAGAAGGAGGGACGTCTCCGGTCCGTACGTGTGTTGAACACGGAGGTGCCGTCCGTTCGGCGCTAGGATCATCGGTGATTTGGATCACGACGAGTACGACTCCATCATCCCCGTTCTCTTGAACGCTTCCGCTTAGCGATCTTCAAGGGAATGAACATGCACTCCCTCTCTCTCGTTGCTAGATGACTCCATAGATTGATCTTGGTGATGCGTAGAAAATTTTAAATTTCTGCTACGATCCCCAACAGTGGCATCATGAGCTAGGTCTATGCGTAGATTCTATGCATGAGTAGAACACAAAGCAATTGTGGGCGATGATTTGTTCAATTTGCTTACCATTACTAGTCTTATCTTGATCCGGCTGCATTGTGGGATGAAGCGGCCCGGACCGACCTTACACGTACGCTTACGTGAGACTGGTTCCACCGACTGACATGCACTAGTTGCATAAGGTGGCTAGCAGGTGTCTGTCTCTCCCACTTTACTTGGATCGGATTCGGTGAAAAGGGTCCTTATGAAGGGTAAATAGCAATTGGCATATCACCGTTGTGGTTTTGCGTAGGTAAGAAACGTTCTTGCTAGAAACCCATAGCAGCCACGTAAAACATGCAACAACAATTAGAGGACGTCTAACTTGTTTTTGCAGGGTATGCTATGTGCTGTGATATGGCCAAAAGGATGTGATGAATGATATATGTGATGTATGAGATTGATCATGTTCTTGTAATAGGAATCACGACTTGCATGTCGATGAGTATGACAACCGGCAGGAGCCATAGGAGTTGTCATAATTTATTTATGACCTGCGTGTCAATGAAAACGCCATGTAATTACTTTACTTTATTGCTAACCGTTAGCCATAGTAGTAGAAGTAATAGTTGGCGAGGCAACTTCATGAAGACACGATGATGGAGATCATGATGATGCAGATCATGGTGTCATGCCGGTGATGAAGGTGATCATGCCGCACCTCGAAGATGGAGATCAAAAGGCGCAAGATGATATTGGCCATATCATGTCACTTAATGATTTGCATGTGATGTTTGTCATGTTTACATCTTATTTGCTTAGAACGACGGTAGCATAAATAAGATGATCTCTCGCTGAAATTTCAAGAAAAGTGTTCCCCCTAACTGTGCACCGTTGCGAAGGTTCGTCGTTTCGAAGCACCACGTGATGATCGGGTGTGATAGATTCTAACATTCACATACAACGGGTGTAAGCCAGATTTACACATGCGAAACACTTAGGTTGACTTGACGAGCCTAGCATGTACAGACATGGCCTCGGAACACGGAAGACCGAAAGGTCGAACATGAGTTGTATAGTGGATACGATCAACATGAAGATGTTCACCGATGATGACTAGTCCGTCTCACGTGATGATCGGACACGGCCTAGTTGACTCGGATCATGTATCACTTAGATGACTAGAGGGATGTCTATCTAAGTGGGAGTTCATTGAATAATTTGATTAGATGAACTTAATTATCATGAACATAGTCAAAAGGTCTTTGCAAATTATGTCGTAGCTCACGCTTTGGTTCTACTATTTTAGATATGTTCCTAGAGAAAATTTAGTTGAGAGTTGACAGTAGCAATTATGCGGACTGGGTCCGTGAACTGAGGATTGTCCTTGTTGCTGCACAGAAGGGCTATGTCCTTAATGCACCGCTCAGTGCGTTGAACCTCGAGCGTCATCTGTAGATGTTGGGAAACATCTGACATACACGTTTTGATGACTACGTGATAGTTCAGTGCGTAATACAAACGGTTTAGAATTGTGGCACCAAAGACATTTTTGAAACGTCGCAGAACATATGAGATGTTCCAAAGACTGAAATTGGGATTTCAGACTAGTGCCCATGTCAAGAGGTATGAGACCTCTGACAAGTTTCTTAAGCCTGCAAACTAAGGGAGAAAAGCTCAATTGTTGAGCATGTGCTCAGATTTTCTGAGTACTACAATCGCTTGAATCGAGTGGGAGTTAATCTTCCAGATGAAATAGTGATGATTCTCCATAGTCACTGCCACCAAGCTATTGGAGCTTCGTGATGAACTATAACATATCAGGGATAGACATGATGATCCTTGAGCAACTCGTGATGTTTGACACCGCGAAAGTAGAAATCAAGTAGGAGCATCAATTGTTGATGGTTAAACCACTAGTTTCAAGAAGGGCAAGGGAAAGAATGGATACTTCATGAGACGACAAATCAGTTGCTGCTCTAGTGAAGAAACCCAAGGTTGAACCCAAACCCGAGACTAAGTGCTTCTGTAATAAGGGGAACGGTCACTGAAGCAGAATTACCCTAGATACTTGGTAGATGAGAAGGCTGGCAAGGTCGATAGAAGTATTTTGGAAATACGTTATATTAATGTGTACTTTAGTAGTACTCCTAGTAGCACCAGGGTATTAAAATACTGGTTCAGTTGCTAAGTGTTAGTAACTCAAAATAAAAGGCTACGGAATAAACGAAGACTAGCTGAAGGTGAGATGACGATATGTGTTGGAAGTGTTTCTAAGGTTGATGTGATCAAGCATCGCATGCTCCCTCTACCATCGAGATTGGTGTTAAACCTAAATAATTGTTACTTGGTGTTTGCGTTGAGCATAGACATGATTGGATTATGTTTATCGCAATACTGTTATTCATTTAAAGAGAATAATGGTTACTCTGTTTATTTGAATAATACCTTCAAGGGTCTTGCACCTAAAATGAATGGTTTATTGAGTCTTGATCGTAGTGATACACATGTTGATGCCAAAAGATATAAGATAGTAATGATAGTACCACATACTTGTGGCACTGCAATTTGATTCATATTGGTATAACACGCATGAAGAAGCTCCATGTTGATGGATCTTTGGACTCACTCGTTTTTGAAAAGATTGAGACATGCGAACCATGTCTATTGGTATATATGCATGAAGAAACTCCATACAGATGGATCGTTTGGACTCACTTGATTTTGAATCACTTGAGACATGCAAATCATACCACATGGGCAAGATGACTGAAAGACCTCGTTTTCAGTAAAATAGAATAAGAAAGCAACTTGTTGGAAGTAATACATTTTGATGTGTGCAGTCCAATGAGTGCTGAGGCACGCAGTGGATATTGTTATGTTCTTACTTCACAGATGATTTGAGTAGATGCTAAGTATATTTACTTGATGAAACACAAGTCTGAATTATTGAAACGTTCAAGTAATTTCAAAGTGAAGTTGAAGATCATCGTGACAAGAGGATAAAATGTCTATGATATGATCATAGAGATGAATATCTGAGTTACGAGTTTGGCACACAATTAAGACATTGTGGAAATTGTTTCACGACTAATACCGCCTGGAACACCATAGTGTGATGGTGTGTCCGAACATCATAGCTGCACCCTATTGGATGTGGTGCATACCATGATGTCTCTTATCGAATTACCACTATCGTCTATGGGTTAGGCATTAGAGACAACCGCATTCACTTTATATAGGGCACCACGTAATTCCGCTGAGATGACACCGTATGAACTATGGTTTAGAGAAACCTAAGCTGTCATTTCTTAAAAGTTTGGGGCCGCAACGCTTATGTGAAAAAGTTTCAGGCTGATAAGCTTGAACCCAAAGCGGATAAATGCATGTTCATAGAATACCCAAAAACAGTTGGGTATACCTCCTATTTCAGATTTGGAAGCAAAATTGATTGTTTCTAGAAACGGGTCCTTTCTCGAGGAAAAGTTTCTCTCGAAAGAATTGAGTGGGAGGATGGTGGAGACTTGATGAGGTTATTGAACCGTCACTTCAACTAGTGTGTAGCAGGGCACAGGAAGTTGTTCCTGTGGCACCTACACCAATTGAAATGGAAGCTTATGATAGTGATCATGAAACTTTGGATCAAGTCACTACCAAACCTCATAGGTCGACAAGGATGTGTACTACTTCAGAGTGGTATGTAATCCTGTCTTGGAAGTCATGTTGCTAGACAACAATGAACCTACGAGCTATGGAGAAGCGATGGTGGGCCTGGATTCCGACGAATGGCTCGAGGCCATAAAAATCCGAGAGATGATCCATGTATGAAATAAAGTATAGACTTTGAAAGAACTACTTGATGGTTGTAAGGCTATTGGGTGCAGATGGATTTTAAAAGGAAGACAGACAATGATGGTAAGTGTCACCATTAAGTAAGCTCGACTTGTCGTTAAGATGTTTCCCAACAAGTTCAAGGAGTTGACTACGATGAGTCTTTCTCACTCGTAGCGATGCTAAGAGTTTGTTGGAATTATGTTAGCAGTTACTGCATTATTTATGAAATCTTGCAGATAGGATGTCAAAACATTGTTTCCTCGATGTTTTTCTTGAGGAAAGGTTGTATGTGATACAACCAGAAGGTTTTGTCAATCCTGAAAGATGCTAACAAGTATGCAAAGCTCCAGCAATCCTTCTAAGGACTGGAGTAAGCATCTCGGAATTGGAATGTACGCTTTGATGAGATGATCAAAGATTTTGGGTTTATACAAAGTTTATGAGAAACTTGTATTTCCAAAGAAGTGAGTGGGAGCACTATAGAATTTTTGATGAGTATATGTTGTTAACATATTGTTGATCAGAAATGATGTAGAATTTCTGGAAAGCATACAGGGTTATTTGAAAAGTGTTTTTTAATGGAAAACCTGGATTAAGCTACTTGAACATTGAGCATCAAGATCTATAAGGATAGATCAAAATCGCTTAATAGTACTTTCAAACGAACACATACCATGACAAAATTTTGAAGGAGTTCAAAAATAGATCGGCAAAGAAGGAGTTCTTGGATGTGTTATAAGGTATGAGTATTAAGTAAAACTCAAGACCTGACCACGGCAGAATAGAGAGAAAGGATGAAGGTCGTCCCCTATGCTTTAGACGTAGGCTCTAAAGTATGCAATGTTGTGTACCGCACCTGAAGCATGCTAAGCCTTGAGTCAGTCAAGGGGTACAAGTGTGATCCAGGAATGGATCATAGGACAACGGTCAAGGTTATCCTTAGTAACTAGTGGACTAAGGAATTTTCTCGATTATGGAGGTGGTAAAAGAGTTCGTCGTAAAGGGTTACGCCGATGCAATCTTTGACACTAATCTGGATGATTTTGAGTAGTAAACCGGATTCGTATAATAAAACAGTTATTTGGAATAGCTCCAAATAGAGCGTGGTAGCTGCATCTACAAGATGACATAGAGATTTGTAAAGCACACACGGATCTGAAAGGTTCAGACCCGTTGACTATAACATCTCTCACAAGCATAACATGATCAAACCCAGAACTCATTGAGTGTTAATCACATGGTAATGTGAACTAGATTATTGACTCTAGTAAACTCTTTGGGTGTTAGTCACATGGGGATGCGACCTTGAGTGTTAATCACATAGCGATGTGAACTGGATTATTGACTCTAGTGCAAGTGGGAGACTTTTGGAAATACGCCCTAGAGGCAATAATAAATTAGTTATTATTATATTTCCTTGTTCATGATAATCGTTTATTATCCATGCTAGAATTGTTTTGATAGGAAACTCATATGCATGTGTGGATACATAGACAACACCATGTCCCTAGTAAGCCTCTAGTTGACTAGCTCGTTGATCAATAGATGGTTATGGTTTCCTGACCATGGACATTGGATGTCGTTGATAACGGGATCACATCATTAGGAGAATGATGTGATGGACAAGACCCAATCCTAAGCCTAGCACAAGATTGTGTAGTTCGTATGCTAAAGCTTTTCTAATGTCAAGTATCATTTCCTTAGACCATGAGATTGTGCAACTCCCGGATACCGTAGGAATGCTTTGGGTGTACCAAACGTCACAACGTAACTAGGTGGCTATAAAGGTGCACTGCGGGTATCTCCGAAAGTGTTTGTTGGGTTGGCACGAATCGAGACTGGGATTTGTCACTCTGTGTAACGGAGAGGTATCTCTGGGCCCACTCGGTAGGGCATCATCATAATGTGCACAATGTGACCAAGGAGTTGATCACGGGATGATGTGTTACGGAATGAGTAAAGAGACTTGCCGGTAACGAGATTGAACGAGGTATCGAGATACCGACGATCGAATCTCGGGCAAGTATCGTACCGATGGACAAAGGGAATTGAATACCGGATTGATTGAATCCTTGACATCGTGGTTCATCCGATGAGATAATCGTGGAGCATGTGGGAGCCAACATGGGTATCCAGATCCCGCTGTTGGTTATTGACCGAAGAGTTGTCTCGGTCATGTCTACATGTCTCCCGAAACCGTAGGGTCTACACACTTAAGGTTCGGTGACGCTAGGGTTGTAGAGATATTAGTATGCGGTAACCCGGAAGTTGTTCGAAGTCCTGGATGAGATCCCAGACGTCATGAGGAGTTCTGGAATGATTCGGAGGTGAAGATTTATATATAGGAAGTCTAGTTTCGGCCATCGGGAAAGTTTCGGGGGTAATCGATATTGTACCGGGACCACCAGAAGGGTCCCAGGGGTCCACCGGGTGGGGCCACCTATCCCGAAGGGCCCCATGGGCTGAAGTGGGAGGGGAACCAGCCCCTGGTGGGCTGGTGCGCCCCCCATGGGCCTCCCCCTGCACCTAGGGTTGGAAACCCTAGGGGTGGGGGGCGCCCCACCTGACTTGGGGGGCAAGTCCCCCCCTTGGACGCCGCCCCCCTTGGAGATTGGATCTCCTAGGGCCGGCGCCCCCCTAGGGGTCCTATATATAGTAGGGGGGAGGGAGGGCAACCGCACCCAAGTCCCTGGCGCCTCCCTCTCCCTCCGTGACACCTCTCCCTCTCGTTGGTGCTTGGCGAAGCCCTGCCGAGATCCCGCTGCTTCCACCACCACGCCGTCGTGCTGCTGGATCTCCATCAACCTCTCCTCTACCCTTGTTGGATCAAGAAGGAGGGACGTCTCCGGTCCGTACGTGTGTTGAACACGGAGGTGCCGTCCGTTCGGCGCTAGGATCATCGGTGATTTGGATCACGACGAGGACGACTCCATCATCCCCGTTCTCTTGAACGCTTCCGCTTAGCGATCTTCATGGGAATGAAGATGCACTCCCTCTCTCTCGTTGCTAGATGACTCCATAGATTGATCTTGGTGATGCGTAGAAAAATTTAAATTTCTGCTACGATCCCCAATAGTGGCATCATGAGCTAGGTCTATGCGTAGATTCTATGCATGAGTAGAACACAAAGCAATTGTGGGCGATGATTTGTTCAATTTTCTTACCATTACTAGTCTTATCTTGATCCGGCTGCATTGTGGGATGAAGCGGCCCGGACTGACCTTACACGTACGCTTACGTGAGACTGGTTCCACCGACTGACATGCACTAGTTGCATAAGGTGGCTAGCGGGTGTCTGTCTCTCCCACTTTACTTGGATCGGATTCGATGAAAAGGGTCCTTATGAAGGGTAAATAGCAATTGGCATATCACCGTTGTGGTTTTGCGTAGGTAAGAAACGTTCTTGCTAGAAACCCATAGCAGCCACGTAAAACATGCAACAACAATTAGAGGACGTCTAACTTGTTTTTGCAGGGTATGCTATGTGCTGTGATATGGCCAAAAGGATGTGATGAATGATATATGTGATGTATGAGATTGATCATGTTCTTGTAATAGGAATCACGACTTGCATGTCGATGAGTATGACAACCGGCAGGAGCCATAGGAGTTGTCATAATTTATTTATGACCTGCGTGTCAATGAAAACGCCATGTAATTACTTTACTTTATTGCTAACCGTTAGCCATAGTAGTAGAAGTAATAGTTGGCGAGGCAACTTCATGAAGACACGATGATGGAGATCATGATGATGCAGATCATGGTGTCATGCCGGTGACGAAGGTGATCATGCCGCACCTCGAAGATGGAGATCAAAAGGCACAAGATGATATTGGCCATATCATGTCACTTAATGATTTGCATGTGATGTTTGTCATGTTTACATCTTATTTGCTTAGAACGACGGTAGCATAAATAAGATGATCTCTCGCTGAAATTTCAAGAGAAGTGTTCCCCCTAACTGTGCACCGTTGCGAAGGTTCGTCGTTTCGAAGCACCACGTGATGATCGGGTGTGATAGATTCTAACATTCACATACAACGGGTGTAAGCCAGATTTACACATGCGAAACACTTAGGTTGACTTGACGAGCCTAGCATGTACAGACATGGCCTCGGAACACGGAAGACCGAAAGGTCGAACATGAGTTGTATAGTGGATACGATCAACATGAAGATGTTCACCGATGATGACTAGTCCGTCTCACGTGATGATCGGACACGGCCTAGTTGACTCGGATCATGTATCACTTAGATGACTAGAGGGATGTCTATCTAAGTGGGAGTTCATTGAATAATTTGATTAGATGAACTTAATTATCATGAACATAGTCAAAAGGTCTTTGCAAATTATGTCGTAGCTCACGCTTTGGTTCTACTATTTTAGATATGTTCCTAGAGAAAATTTAGTTGAGAGTTGACAGTAGCAATTATGCGGACTGGGTCCGTGAACTGAGGATTGTCCTTGTTGCTGCACAGAAGGGCTATGTCCTTAATGCACCGCTCAGTGCGTTGAACCTCGAGCGTCATCTGTAGATGTTGGGAAACATCTGACATACACGTTTTGATGACTACGTGATAGTTCAGTGCGTAATACAAACGGTTTAGAATTGTAGCACCAAAGACATTTTTGAAACGTCGCAGAACATATGAGATGTTCCAAAGACTGAAATTGGGATTTCAGACTAGTGCCCATGTCAAGAGGTATGAGACCTCTGACAAGTTTCTTAAGCCTGCAAACTAAGGAAGAAAAGCTCAATCGTTGAGCATGTGCTCAGATTGTCTGAGTACTACAATCGCTTGAATCGAGTGGGAGTTAATCTTCCAGATGAAATAGTGATGATTCTCCATAGTCACTGCCACCAAGCTATTGGAGCTTCGTGATGAACTATAACATATCAGGGATAGACATGATGATCCTTGAGCAACTCATGATGTTTGACACCGCGAAAGTAGAAATCAAGTAGGAGCATCAATTGTTGATGGTTAAACCACTAGTTTCAAGAAGGGCAAGGGAAAGAATGGATACTTCATGAGACGACAAATCAGTTGCTGCTCTAGTGAAGAAACCCAAGGTTGAACCCAAACCCGAGACTAAGTGCTTCTGTAATAAGGGGAACGGTCACTGAAGCAGAACTACCCTAGATACTTGGTAGATGAGAAGGCTGGCAAGGTCGACAGAAGTATTTTGGAAATACGTTATATTAATGTGTACTTTAGTAGTACTCCTAGTAGCACCAGGGTATTAAAATACTGGTTCAGTTGCTAAGTGTTAGTAACTCAAAATAAAAGGCTACGGAATAAACGAAGACTAGCTGAAGGTGAGATGACGATATGTGTTGGAAGTGTTTCTAAGGTTGATGTGATCAAGCATCGCATGCTCCCTCTACCATCAAGATTGGTGTTAAACCTAAATAATTGTTACTTGGTGTTTGCGTTGAGCATAGACATGATTGGATTATGTTTATCGCAATACTGTTATTCATTTAAAGAGAATAATGGTTACTCTGTTTATTTGAATAATACCTTCACGGGTCTTGCACCTAAAATGAATGGTTTATTGAGTCTCGATCGTAGTGATACACATGTTGATGCCAAAAGATATAAGATAGTAATGATAGTACCACATACTTGTGGCACTGCAATTTGAGTCATATTGGTATAACACGCATGAAGAAGCTCCATGTTGATGGATCTTTGGACTCACTCGTTTTTGAAAAGATTGAGACATGCGAACCATGTCTATTGGTATATATGCATGAAGAAACTCCATACAGATGGATCGTTTGGACTCACTTGATTTTGAATCACTTGAGACATGCAAATCATACCACATGGGCAAGATGACTGAAAGACCTCGTTTTCAGTAAGATGGAATAAGAAAGCAACTTGTTGGAAGTAATACATTTTGATGTGTGCAGTCCAATGAGTGCTGAGGCACGCAGTGGATATTGTTATGTTCTTACTTCACAGATGATTTGAGTAGATGCTAAGTATATTTACTTGATGAAACACAAGTCTGAATTATTGAAACGTTCAAGTAATTTCAGAGTGAAGTTGAAGATCATCGTGACAAGAGGATAAAATGTCTATGATATGATCATAGAGATGAATATCTGAGTTACGAGTTTGGCACACAATTAAGACATTGTGGAAATTGTTTCACGACTAATACCGCCTGGAACACCATAGTGTGATGGTGTGTCCGAACATCATAGCTGCACCCTATTGGATGTGGTGCATACCATGATGTCTCTTATCGAATTACCACTATCGTCTATGGGTTAGGCATTAGAGACAACCGCATTCACTTTATATAGGGCACCACGTAATTCCGCTGAGATGACACCGTATGAACTATGGTTTAGAGAAACCTAAGCTGTCATTTCTTAAAAGTTTGGGGCCGCAACGCTTATGTGAAAAAGTTTCAGGCTGATAAGCTTGAACCCAAAGCGGATAAATGCATGTTCATAGAATACCCAAAAACAGTTGGGTATACCTCCTATTTCAGATTCGGAAGCAAAATTGATTGTTTCTAGAAACGGGTCCTTTCTCGAGGAAAAGTTTCTCTCGAAAGAATTGAGTGGGAGGATGGTGGAGACTTGATGAGGTTATTGAACCGTCACTTCAACTAGTGTGTAGCAGGGCACAGGAAGTTGTTCCTGTGGCACCTACACCAATTGAAATGGAAGCTTATGATAGTGATCATGAAACTTTGGATCAAGTCACTACCAAACCTCATAGGTCGACAAGGATGTGTACTACTTCAGAGTGGTATGTAATCCTGTCTTGGAAGTCATGTTGCTAGACAACAATGAACCTACGAGCTATGGAGAAGCGATGGTGGGCCTGGATTCCGACGAATGGCTCGAGGCCATAAAAATCCGAGAGATGATCCATGTATGAAACAAAGTATAGACTTTGAAAGAACTACTTGATAGTCGTAAGGCTATTGGGTGCAGATGGATTTTAAAAGGAAGACAGACAATGATGGTAAGTGTCACCATTAAGTAAGCTCGACTTGTCGTTAATATGTTTCCCAACAAGTTCAAGGAGTTGACTACGATGAGTCTTTCTCACTCGTAGCGATGTTAAGAGTTTGTTGGAATTATGTTAGCAGTTACTGCATTATTTATGAAATCTTGCAGATAGGATGTCAAAACATTGTTTCCTCGATGTTTTTCTTGAGGAAAGGTTGTATGTGATACAACCAGAAGGTTTTGTCAATCCTGAAAGATGCTAACAAGTATGCAAAGCTCTAGCAATCCTTCTAAGGACTGGAGTAAGCATCTCGGAATTGGAATGTACGCTTTGATGAGATGATCAAAGATTTTGGGTTTATACAAAGTTTATGAGAAACTTGTATTTCCAAAGAAGTGAGTGGGAGCACTATAGAATTTTTGATGAGTATATGTTGTTAACATATTGTTGATCAGAAATGATGTAGAATTTCTGGAAAGCATACAGGGTTATTTGAAAAGTGTTTTTTAATGGAAAACCTGGATTAAGCTACTTGAACATTGAGCATCAAGATCTATAAGGATAGATCAAAATCGCTTAATAGTACTTTCAAACGAACACATACCATGACAAAATTTTGAAGGAGTTCAAAAATAGATCGGCAAAGAAGGAGTTCTTGGATGTGTTATAAGGTATGAGTATTAAGTAAAACTCAAGACCTGACCACGGCAGAATAGAGAGAAAGGATGAAGGTCGTCCCCTATGCTTTAGACGTAGGCTCTAAAGTATGCAATGTTGTGTACCGCACCTGAAGCGTGCTAAGCCTTGAGTCAGTCAAGGGGTACAAGTGTGATCCAGGAATGGATCATAGGACAACGGTCAAGGTTATCCTTAGTAACTAGTGGACTAAGGAATTTTCTCGATTATGGAGGTGGTAAAAGAGTTCGTCGTAAAGGGTTACGCCGATGCAATCTTTGACACTAATCTGGATGATTCTGAGTAGTAAACCGGATTCGTATAATAAAACAGTTATTTGGAATAGCTCCAAATAGAGCGTGGTAGCTGCATCTACAAGATGACATAGAGATTTGTAAAGCACACACGGATCTGAAAGGTTCAGACCCGTTGACTATAACATCTCTCACAAGCATAACATGATCAAACCCAGAACTCATTGAGTGTTAATCACATGGTAATGTGAACTAGATTATTGACTCTAGTAAACTCTTTGGGTGTTAGTCACATGGGGATGCGACCTTGAGTGTTAATCACATAGCGATGTGAACTGGATTATTGACTCTAGTGCAAGTGGGAGACTGTTGGAAATACGCCCTAGAGGCAATAATAAATTAGTTCTTATTATATTTCCTTGTTCATGATAATCGTTTATTATCCATGCTAGAATTGTTTTGATAGGAAACTCATATGCATGTGTGGATACATAGACAACACCATGTCCCTAGTAAGCCTCTAGTTGACTAGCTCGTTGATCAATAGATGGTTATGGTTTCCTGACCATGGACATTGGATGTCGTTGATAACGGGATCACATCATTAGGAGAATGATGTGATGGACAAGACCCAATCCTAAGCCTAGCACAAGATTGTGTAGTTCGTATGCTAAAGCTTTTCTAATGTCAAGTATCATTTCCTTAGACCATGAGATTGTGCAACTCCCGGATACCGTAGGAATGCTTTGGGTGTACCAAACGTCACAATGTAACTGGGTGGCTATAAAGGTGCACTGCGGGTATCTCCGAAAGTGTCTGTTGGGTTGGCACGAATCGAGACTGGGATTTGTCACTCTGTGTAACGGAGAGGTATCTCTGGGCCCACTCGGTAGGGCTTCATCATAATGTGCACAATGTGACCAAGGAGTTGATCACGGGATGATGTGTTACGGAACGAGTAAAGAGACTTGCCGGTAACGAGATTGAACGAGGTATCGAGATACCGACGATCGAATCTCGGGCAAGTATCGTACCGATGGACAAAGGGAATTGAATACCGGATTGATTGAATCCTCGACATCGTGGTTCATCCGATGAGATCATCGTGGAGCATGTGGGAGCCAACATGGGTATCCAGATCCCGCTGTTGGTTATTGACCGAAGAGTTGTCTCGGTCATGCCTACATGTCTCCCGAAACCGTAGGGTCTACACACTTAAGGTTCGGTGACGCTAGGGTTGTAGAGATATTAGTATGCGGTAACCCGGAAGTTGTTCGAAGTCCTGGATGAGATCCCAGACGTCATGAGGAGTTCTGGAATGATTCGGAGGTGAAGATTTATATATAGGAAGTCTAGTTTCGGCCATCGGGAAAGTTTCGGGGGTAATCGGTATTGTACCGGGACCACCAGAAGGGTCCCAGGGGTCCACCGGGTGGGGCCACCTATCCCGAAGGGCCCCATGGGCTGAAGTGGGAGGGGAACCAGCCCCTGGTGGGCTGGTGCGCCCCCATGGGCCTCCCCCTGCACCTAGGGCTGGAAACCCTAGGGGTGGGGGGCGCCCCACCTGACTTGGGGGGCAAGTCCCCCCCTTGGACGCCGCCCCCCTTGGAGATTGGATCTCCTAGGGCCGGCGCCCCCCTAGGGGTCCTATATATAGTAGGGGGAGGGAGGGCAGCCGCACCCAAGTCCCTGGCGCCTCCCTCTCCCTCCGTGACACCTCTCCCTCTCGTTGGTGCTTGGCGAAGCCCTGCCGAGATCCCGCTGCTTCCACCACCACGCCGTCGTGCTGCTGGATCTCCATCAACCTCTCCTCTCCCCTTGCTGGATCAAGAAGGAGGAGACGTCTCCGGTCCGTACGTGTGTTGAACGCGGAGGTGCCGTCCGCTCGGCGCTAGGATCATCGGTGATTTGGATCACGACGACTACGTCTCCATCAACCCCGTTCTCTTGAACGCTTCCGCTTAGCGATCTTCAAGGGTATGAAGATGCACTCCCTCTCTCTCGTTGCTAGATGACTCCATAGATTGATCTTGGTGATGCGTAGAAAATTTTAAATTTCTGCTATGATCCCCAACAGTTCCCTTGTACGTCTTAGCTACTTGCCTCCTTGGTTGTTCCTTCTCGTAATGTGTCCGGCAATCGTACTGCCGGAAAGGGCTTCCAGAGAGTAAGGTCCTGAAAGAGAAAAAATGATAAAGGTATGCAGCCCCTAGGGCGGTTAAGCCGTATAACGGGACGTGCCCTGATCGTGCCCCCGCCTATACCCATGGTATTTTCAGTGCGTAATTGTGTACAGACGGCACGGATTTCGTCGCTTGACTGGGACTGGGACGGGGGGCCGAATTGCTAGGCAAGCTCCGAACATGCCAGGCGATCCTGTTGCAGTTTACTCCGGACTCGCTTGACGGTGTCCGGGGGCTGTATCGCCGAATTGGTGGTTTGCCTTAAAAGGCTGCTTTGTGCTTCTGTTGTGAGGGCCGCAGTGTGCTCTTTCGTGCGGAGCGAGTGTTCTGTGTTTCCAATGACTGTTATGACCCCCCTAGGTCCTGGCATCTTGAGCTTGAGGTATGCGTAATGTGGTACCGCATTGAATTTTGCAAATGCGGTTCGCCCGAGCTGTGCCTGATAGCCATTGTGGAACGGGACGATATCGAAGATTAACTCCTCGCTTCGAAAGTTGTCCGGAGATCCGAAGACCACTTCCAGTGTGATTGAGCCCGTGCAATGGGAATCTACACCTGGGATAATGATGACCCACAAGTATAGGGGATCTATCGTAGTCCTTTCGATAAGTAAGAGTGTCGAACCCAACAAGGAGCAGAAGGAAATGATAAGCGGTTTCCAGCAAGGTATTCTCTGCAAGTACTGAAATAAGTGGTAACAGATAGTTTTGTGATAAGATAATTTGTAACGAGCAACAAGTAACAAAAGTAAATAAGGTGCAGCAAGGTGGCCCAATCCTTTTTGTAGCAAAGGACAAGCCTGGACAAACTCTTATAAGATGTAAAGCGCTCCCGAGGACACATGGGAATATTGTCAAGCTAGTTTTCATCACGTTCATATGATTCGCGTTCGGTACTTTGATAATTTGTATGTGGGTGGGCCGGTGCTTGGGTACTGCCCTTACTTGGACAAGCATCCCACTTATGATTAACCTCTATTGCAAGCATCCGCAGCTACAACAAAAGTATTAAGGTAAACCTAACCATAGCATGAAACATATGGATCCAAATCAGCCCCTTATGAAGCAACGCATAAACTAGGGTTTAAGCTTCTGTCACTCTAGCAACCCATCATCTACTTATTACTTCCCAATGCCTTCCTCTAGGCCCAAATAATGGTGAAGTGTCATGTCGTCGACGTTCACATAACACCACTAGAGGAGAGACAACATACATCTCATCAAAATATCAAACGAATACCAAATTCACATGACTACTAATAGCAAGACTTCTCCCATGTCCTCGGGAACAAAAGTAACTGCTCACAAAGCATAAACATGTTCATAATCAGAGGCGTATTGATATGCATATAGGATCTGAACATATGATCTTCCACCAATTAAACCAACTAGCATCAACTACAAGGAGTAATTAACACTACTAGCAACCTACTAACACCAATCCCGGACTTGGAGACAAGAATTGGATACAAAAGATGAACTAGGGTTTTGAGATGAGATGGTGTTGATGAAGATGTTGATGGAGATTGCCCTCTCCCGATGAGAGGAGCGTTGGTGATGACGATGGCAATGATTTCCCCCTCCGGGAGGGAAGTTTCCCCGGCAGAACAGCTTCGCCACAGCCCTAGATTGGTTCCGCCTCATGGCGACGGAGTTTTGTCCGAGAAGATGGCTTATGATTTTTTCCCATCGAAAGACTCCATATAGCAGAAGATGGCCACCGGAGGGCCACCAGGGGGCCCACGAGGTAGGGGGCGCCCAGGGGGTAGGGCATGCCCCCCACCCTCGTGGGAAGGGTGTGGCCCCCCTGGTGAAGTTCTTGCTCTCAGTATTTTTTATATATTTGGGAATAATCTTCCGTGAAGTTTCAGGACTTTTGGAGTTGTGCAGAATAGGTCTCTAATATGTTCTCCTTTTCCAACCCAGAATCCCAGCTGCCGGCATTCTCCCTCTTTATGTAAACCTTGTAAAATAAGAGAGAATAGGCATAAGTATTGTGACATAATGTGTAATAACAGCCCATAATGCAATAAATATTGATATAAAAGCATGATGCAAAATGGACGTATCAACTCCCCCAAGTTTAGACCTCGCTTGTCCTCAAGCGAAAAGCCGAAATTGAAAAATATGTCCAGGTGTTTAGAGATAGAGGTGTAGATAAAAATAAAATACGGACATGAGGGCATCATGATCATTCTTAGAACAGCAACTTATATAATTCTTGTCATATAATCTATAATGCTAGAGTAATAATTCAATCACAATATCAAGTATGAATCGTAAACTTCATTGAGAACTAACAAACTACAATCTCAGTCATTGAAGCAATTGCAATTTATCATAACATAGGAAAGAGTCAATGTATAAGAGCCTTTCAGCAAGTCCACATACTCAACTATCATATAATCTTTCACAATTGCTGACACTCACGCAATACTTATGGGTATGGAGTTTTAATCGGACACAGAGAAAGATAGGGGCTTATAGTACTGCCTCCCAACAGTTTACCTCAAGGGTAATGTCAATGGTAATAGTTTATGAAAACTCACATCCAATTAGCCATATATGTCAGGATCTTTCCAACATATTGTGCTTGCCAAAGAATAAAATGTAAAAAGGAAGGGTGAAGATCACCATGACTCTTATGCAATGTAGGAGATAAAAGTAAAAGATAGGCCCTTCGTAGAGGGAAGCAGAGGTTGTCATGCGCTTTTATGGTTGGATGCACAAAATCTTAATGCGAAAGAACGTCACTTTATATTTCCACTTATGATATGGACCTTTATTATGTAGTCTGTCACTTTTATTACTTCCATATCACACGCTCGCATAAAGCTTATTTCCTCCACACCAATCAATCATACATATTTAGAGAGCAATTTTTATTGCTTGCACCGATGACAACTTACTTGATGGATCTTGCTCAATCCATAGGTAGATATGGTGGACTCTTATGGCAAGACTGGTTTAAGGGTATTTGGAAGCACAAGTAGTATCTCTACTTGGTGCAATGAATTTAGCTAGCATGAGGGGGAAAGGCAAGCTCATCATGTTGGAAGATCCAAGATAATATAATTTATCTCAGATGTAAGAAAACATAACCCATTACGTTGTCTTCCTTGTCCAAAGTCAACTCTTTAGCATGTCATATTTTAATGAGTTCTCACAATCATAAAAGATGTCCAAGATAGTATATTTATATGTGAAGACCTCTCTTTCTTTATTACTTCCTATTAATTGCAACTATGACCAAAACTGTGTTTGTCAACTCTCAGCAACTTTTATTCATCATACTCTTTCTATGTGAGCTCATTACTCTCCATAAGACTCATATGATCTCTTTGTTTCTTTTTATTTCTTTCTCTTTTCTTTTATTCACTTAGGATCATGGCAAAGTAATCAAGCCCTTAACTCAACACTAATCTTTATTATATAGCTCATGGACTCGATTACATAGAAGAAGAATAAAGCAAAACTCACAACTAAATCATACTAAGAACTTTTATTCTACTAGATCAAGCTATTATCAAAAGGATCAAACTAAGAAAAACGGTAAAGATAAAGGTGATGATGATACGATACCAGGGCACTCCCCCAAGCTTGGCAGTTGCCAAGTGGAGTGCCCATACCAGATACTCAATTCTTCTTTGTTGGTGGAGACGGTGGTGATTTTGTTGATGGCGTAGGCTTGTCGTCCTTCTTCCAAGCCATAGGCTCATCGTCATAGAAAAATGATCGAGTCTCCGGGATCCTCAAATCTCCATCCAAACTCATCCTTTTGAATCTATATTCATACTCACAGTTTTGGTTTTGCAGGTCATAGATTTGAGCTTGAAGGTGCTCAATTTTCTCGTGAAGCTTGAAGATGGTCTCCCCGATGTTGTCGGCATCCATCTTGTGTTTGTTGGTGAATTCTGCGATCATCATGTAGTTGGAGTTGAGTCCACGCTCCACCATCCCCTGACACTTGAAAACTTGTTGCTCCATTGCTGCGAGCCTCGTCTCTATGCTTCTGGTCCCCTTTGGTCCCTCCGGATCATGGATGTGCAGCAACCCATCACGCATCTCAATGGTTTGAGGGTGTCGCTACACCTCCGCGAGGTAAGGGTTGATGACCTTCTCAAAGAACTTGTCCTTGGGAGCACTTGGAGACGTCATCATAACCTATATATGTCAGAAAAACAGCTCGAAGCAAAGACAAGAGATTTTTGCATGAAATGGGAGTCAAAATCCCCGGGAGATTATATAATGAATTTTTACCAACCAAAATACTTGTCGTGTACGAAAACGGAGTCCGGAGAGCACACGAGGTGCCCACGAGGAAGGGGGCGCGCCCTCCACCCTCGTGGAGCCCTCGTGTCCTTCCCGGACTGTTGCTTATTTTTCTATTTTTCTAAATATTCCAAAATGGAGAAATATTGCCTTAAAAATTGTTTTGGAGTCGGTTTACTTAGCTACCACATACCTATTCCTTTTCGGTGTCTGAAACATTCCGGAAAGTGTCCCTTATGTATTCCTCTGGGGTTACGGTTTCAATAACATTGGTTTCAACATTTATGGGATTACCTGAGATATGATGTTTGATTCTTTGACCGTTCACCACCTTCGGATTTGTGCCTTCGAAGTTGTTAATTTTTATGGCACCGGAATGGCAGACCTCCTTGATAATGTAAGGACCTTCCCATTTAGAGAGAAGTTTTCCTGCAAAAAATCTTAAACGAGAGTTGTATAGCAATACATAATCACCTACATTAAACTCACGCTTTTGTATCCTTTTATCATGCCATCTTTTAACTTTTTCTTTAAACAACTTGGCATTTTCGTAGGCTTGGGTTCTCCATTCATCAAGTGAGCTAATATGAAATAACCTCTTCTCACCAGCAAGTTTAAAATCATAATTAAGTTCTTTAATAGCCCAATAAGCCTTGTGTTCTAGTTCGAGAGGTAGGTGACATGCTTTTCCATAGACCATTTTATACGAAGACATACCCATAGGATTTTTATATGCAGTTCTATATGCCCATAGTGCATCATCAAGTTTCTTGGACCACTTCTTTCTAGACCTATTAACAGTCTTTTGCAAAATTAATTTGAGTTCTCTATTACTCAATTCTACTTGACCACTAGACTGAGGGTGATAAGGAGATGCAATTATATGATTAACATCATATTTAGCAAGCATTTTACGAAAAGCACCATGAATAAAATGTGAACCACCATCAGTCATTAAATATCTAGGGACTCCAAATTTTGGAAAAATAACTTCTTTAAGCATTTTAATAGAAGTGTTATGATCAGCACTACTAGTTGGAATAGCTTCTACCCACTTAATAATGTAATCAACATCAACTAAAATATGTGTATAACCATTAGAGGAAGGAAAAGGTCCCATATAGTCAAAGCCCCAAACATCAAATGGTTCAATAACAAGTGAATAATTCATAGGCATTTCTTGACGTCTACTAATATTACCAATTCTTTGACATTCATCACAAGATAAGACAAACTTATGGGCATCCTTGAAGAGAGTAGGCCAATAAAAACCAGATTGCAGTACCTTATGTGCAGTTCTATCTCCAGCATGGTATCCTCCATAAGCTTTGGAGTGACACTTGCGTAGGATCTGTTCCTATTAATGCTCAGGTACACAATGTCTAATAACACCATCTACTCCTTCTTTATAAAGATGTGGGTCATCCCAAAAGTAATGCCTCAAATCATAGAAGAACTTTTTCTTTTGCTGGTATGTGAAACTAGGTGGTATAAACTTAGCAACAATGTAATTAGCATAATCAGCATACCATGGAGCAGTATGAGAAGCATTTATGACATTTAATTGCTCATCAGGAAAACTATCATCAATAGGTAGTGGGTCATCAAGCACATTTTCTAACCTAGACAAGTTATCTGCAATGGGGTTGTCATCTCCTTTTCTATCAACAATATGCAAATCAAATTCTTGTAGTAAGAGAACCCATCTAATAAGTCTAGGTTTACCATCTTTCTTTTCCATAAGATATTTAATAGCAGCATGATCAGTGTGAATAGTTACTTTAGAATCGACAATGTAAGGTCTAAACTTATCACACGCAAATACAACTGCTAAGAATTCTTTTTCAGTAGTAGCATAATTTCTTTGAGCATTGTCTAAAGTTTTACTAGCATCTTGAATAACATTTAGTTTCTTATCAACTCTTTGTCCTATAACAGCACCTATAGCATAATCACTAGCATCACACATAATTTCAAAGGGTAAATTCCAATTAGGTGGCTGAACAATAGGTGCAGAGATCAATGCTTTCTTAAGTATTTCAAATGCTTCTACACAGTCATCATCAAAAACAAATGGTATATCTTTTTGTAATAAATTAGTCAGAGACCGAGAGATTTTTAAGAAGACCTTAATGAACCTCCTATAAAAACCGGCATGACCAAGGGAACTTCTTATACCTTTGATGTCCTTGGGACATGGCATCTTTTCAATAGCATCAACCTTGGCTTTATCAACATCAATACCTCTTTCAGAAACTTTATGCCCCAAGAAAATACCTTCATTAACCATAAAGTGGCACTTTTCCCAATTCAAGACAAGATTAGTTTCTTCACATCTCTGCAAAACTCGATCAAGGTTGCTCAAGCAATCATCAAAAGAAGATCCATAGATGGAAAACTCGTCCATGAAAACCTCACAAATCTTTTCACAAAAGTCAGAGAATATAGCCATCATGCATCTTTGAAAGGTAGCAGGTGCATTACATAAACCAAAAGGCATACGTCTATAAGCAAAAGTACCAAAAGGGCATGTAAAAGTAGTCTTTGATTGATCTTTGGCTGACACAGGTATTTGAGAGAAACCAGAATAGCCATCTAGAAAGCAAAAATATGTGTGTTTGGACAATCTTTCTAGCATTTGATCGATAAAAGGTAAGGGGTAATGATCTTTTTTAGTGGCCTTATTTAATTTGCGGAAATCAATTACCATTCTATAACATGTAATAATTGTTTGAGGAATCAATTCATCTTTATCATTAGGAACAACAGTAATACCTCCCTTCTTAGCGACACAATGGACAGGGCTTACCCACTGACTATCAACAACGGGATAAATTATACCTGCCTCAAGGAGCTTTAGTATCTCCTTTCTTACCACTTCTTTCATTTTAGGATTCAGTCGGCGTTGATGATCACGAACTGGTTTAGCATCTTCTTCCAAATTAATTTTATGTTGACCTAGAGTGGGACTAATGCCCTTAAGATCATCAAGAGTATACCCAATAGCAGCACGGTGCTTCTTCAGAGTTTTCAATAATATCTCTTCTTCATGTTATGAAAGGTTAGCACTAATAATAATAGGATATATCTTTTTCTCATCAAGATAAGCATATTTAAGAGTATCACGTAACGGTTTAAGCTCAAACACGGGATCACCCTTGGGTGGAGGAGGATCCCCTAGGATTTCAACAGGTAAATTGTTTTTCAGAATAGGCTCCTGTTTAAAGAATACTTCATCCAATTCCCTTCTTTCATTCATAAACATATCATTTTCATGGTCTAGCAAGTATTGTTCTAAAGGATCACTAGGAGGTACGGCAATAGAAGCAAGACCAATAATTTCATCCTTACTAGGTAATTCTTCTTCATGGTGTTGTCTACTAAATTTAGAAAAATTAAATTCATGAGTCATATCATCTAAACCGATAGTAACAACATCCCTTTTGCAATCTATGATAGCATTAACAGTATTTAGGAAGGGTCTACCAAATATAATGGGACAAAAGCTATCTTGTGGGGAACCAAGAACAAGAAAATCAGCAGGATATTTAGTTTTCCCACACAAGACTTCAACGTCTCTAACAATTCCCATTGGTGAAATAGTATCTCTATTGGCAAGTTTAATTGTGACATCAATACCTTCCATCTCAGCAGGTGCAATATCATGCATAACTTCTTGGTATAAGGCATAAGGTATTGCACTAGCACTAGCACCCATATCACATAAGCCATGATAACAATGATCTCCTATTTTAACAGAAATAACATGCATGCCTACCACGGGTCTAGGTTTATCTTTATCACGGGGTTTAGCAATTCTAGCAGTTTCATTACAGAAATAAATAACATGCCCATCTATATTATTAGACAAGAGATCTTTAACAATAGCAATATTAGGTTCAACTTCAACTTGCTCAAGAGGTGTATATGTTTTAATATTGCTTTTACGAACTACAGTTGAAGCTTTAGCATGATCCTTTATCCTAACAGGGAAAGGTGGTTTCTCAACATAAGAAGTAGGAAAAATAGGATCATTATTAGTGATAGTCTTTTCTTCAACTTTAATAGGTGCAGCTACTTTTACTTCTATGGGAGGATGATATTTGAACCACTTCTCTTTGGGGAGATCAACATAAGCAGCAAAAGATTCACAGAAAGAAGCTACTATCTCAGAGTCAAGTCCATATTTAGTGCTAAATTTACGAAAAATGTCGGTGTCCATAAAAGATTTAACACAATCAAAACTAGGTGTCATACCTGACTCCTTAACATTGTCGAGGTCCCAATCTTCAGAGTTGCGTTTAATTCTTTCCAATAAATCCCATTTGAATTCAATAGTCTTCATCATAAAAGAGCCAGCACAGGAAGTATCAAGCATGGTGCGATTGTTACCAGAAAGCCGAGCATAAATTTTTTGAATAATCATTGATCTTGAGAGCTCATGCTTGGGGCATGAATATAACATTGACTTAAGCCTCCCCCAAGCTTGAGAGATGCTTTCTCCTTCGCGAGGCCAAAAATTATATATATAATTGCGATCACGATGAACAAGATGCATAGGATAAAACTTCTGATGAAATTCCAATTTCAATCGTTTGTAATTCCAAGACCTCATATCATCACATAGCCTATACCATGTCGATGCATCTCCCCTCAAAGATAAGGGGAAGACCTTCTTCTTAATAACATCTCCGGGTACACCTGCAAGCTTAAATTATCCACAAACTTCAGCCACATATATCAAATGTTCATCAGGATGTTTTGTTCCATCTCCTAAAAAAGGATTAGCTAGCAGTTTTTCTATCATACCCGAAGGAACTTCAAAGCAAGCATTTTCATTTTCATATTCATTTTCAGTAGGTTCAGTAGGTTGAGGAGAAACTCTTTGCTCTACTAGTCGGGGTGAAGATACCCCGAACAAGCCCCTCAGAGGATTACCTTCCATGGTAACAAGAGACAGTAAATTTCAGCACACTATATGAATTTTTCATTACCAAATTCCACCTACCAAAGGCGCTTCACTCCCCGGCAAAGGCGCCAGAAAAGAGTCTTGATGACCCACAAGTATAGGGGATCTATCGTAGTCCTTTCGATAAGTAAGAGTGTCGAACCCAACGAGGAGCAGAAGGAAATGATAAGCGGTTTCCAGCAAGGTATTCTCTGCAAGTACTGAAATAAGCGGTAACAGATAGTTTTGTGATAAGATAATTTGTAACGAGCAACAAGTAACAAAAGTAAATAAGGTGCAGCAAGGTGGCCCAATCCTTTTTGTAGCAAAGGACAAGCTTGGACAAACTCTTATAAGATGTAAAGCGCTCCCGAGGACACATGGGAATATCGTCAAGCTAGTTTTCATCACGTTCATATGATTCGCGCCCGGTACTTTGATAATTTGTATGTGGGTGGACCGGTGCTTGGGTACTGCCCTTACTTGGACAAGCATCCCACTTATGATTAACCTCTATTGCAAGCATCCGCAGCTACAACAAAAGTATTAAGGTAAACCTAACCATAGCATGAAACATATGGATCCAAATCAGCCCCTTACGAAGCAACGCATAAACTAGGGTTTAAGCTTCTGTCACTCTAGCAACCCATCATCTACTTATTACTTCCCAATTCCTTCCTCTAGGCCCAAATAATGGTGAAGCGTCATGTAGTCGACGTTCACATAACACCACTAGAGGAGAGACAACATACATCTCATCAAAATATCGAACAAATACCAAATTCACATGACTACTAATAGCAAGACTTCTCCCATGTCCTCAGGAACAAAAGTAACTACTCACAAAGCATAAACATGTTCATAATCAGAGGGGTATTGATATGCATATAGGATATGAACATATGATCTTCCACCAATTAAACCAACTAGCATCAACTACAAGGAGTAATTAACACTACTAGCAACCTACTAGCACCAATCCCGGACTTGGAGACAAGAATTGGATACAAGAGATGAACTAGGGTTTTGAGATGAGATGGTGCTGATGAAGATGTTGATGGAGATTGCCCTCTCTCGATGAGAGGAGCGTTGGTGATGACGATGGCGATGATTTCCCCCTCTGGGAGGGAGGTTTCCCCGGCATAACAGCTCCGCTAGAGCCCTAGATTGGTTCCGCCAAGGTTCCGCCTCGTGGCGGCGGAGTTTCGTCCGAGAAGATGGCTTATGGTTTTTTTCCCATCGAAAGACTCCATATAGCAGAAGATGGCCACCGAAGGGCCACCAGGGGGCCCATGAGGGCGCGCCCAAGGGGGTAGGTGTTGGAAATATGCCCTAGAGGCAATAATAAAAGCATTATTATTATATTTCCTTGTTCATGATAATTGTCTTTATTCATGCTATAATTGTGTTATCTGGAAATCGTAATACATGTGTGAATAATAGACACCAACATGTCCCTAGTAAGCCTCTAGTTGACTAGCCCGTTGATCAACAGATAGTCATGGTTTCCTGACTATGGAAATTAGATGTCATTGATAACGAGATCACATCATTAGGAGAATGATGTGATGGACAAGACCCAATCCTAAACATAGCACAAGATCGTATAGTTCGTTTGCTAGAGTTTTCCAATGTCAAGTATCCTTTCCTTAGACCATGAGATCGTGTAACTCCCGGATACCCTAGGAGTGCTTTGGGTGTACCAAACGTCACAACGTAACTGGGTGACCATAAAGGTATACTACGGGTATCTCCGAAAGTGTCTGTTGGGTTGACACGGATCAAGACTGGGATTTGTCACTCCGTATGACGGAGAGGTATCTCTGGGCCCACTCGGTAATGCATCATCATTATGAGCTCAAAGTGACCAAGTGTCTGGTCACGGGATCATGCATTACGGTACGAGTAAAGTGACTTGCCGGTAACGAGATTGAACGAGGTATTGCGATACCGACGATCGAATCTCGGGCAAGTAACATACCAATTGACAAAGGGAATTGTATACGGGGTTGCTTGAATCCTCGACATCGTGGTTCATCCGATGAGATCATCGAGGAGCATGTGGGAGCCAACATGGGTATCCAGATCCCGCTGTTGGTTATTGACCGGAGAGCGATCTCGGTCATGTCTACATGTCTCCCGAACCCATAGGGTCTACACACTTAAGGTTCGGTGACGCTAGGGTTGAAGAGATATGTATATGCAGTAACCCGAATGTTGTTCGGAGTCCGGAATGAGATCCCGGACGTCACGAGGAGTTCCAGAATGGTCCGGAGGTGAAGAATTATATATAGGAAGTGCAGTTTCGGCCATCGGGGGAGTTTCGGGGGTCACCGGTATTGTATCGGGACCACCGGAAGGGTCCCGGGGGTCCACCGGGTGGGGCCACCTATCCCGGAGGGCCCCATGGGCTTAAGTGGGGAGGGGAACCAGCCCATAGTGGGCTGGTGCGCCCCCCTTGGCCCACCCCATGCGCCTAGGGTTGGGAACCCTAGGGTGGGGGGGCGCCCCACCTGGCTTGGGGGGCACTTCACCCCTTGGCCGCCCCCCCCCCCTAGGAGATCCCATCTCCTAGGGCCGGCGCCCCCCCTTAGGGAGCCTATATAAAGGGGGGAGGGAGGGGCAGCCGCACCCTTGATGCCCTGGCGCCTCCCTCTCCCTCTCCAACACCTCCTCGTCCTGCATAGAGCTTGGCGAAGCCCTGCCGGAGTACTGCAGCTCCATCACCACCACGCCGTCGTGCTGCTGCTGGAGCCATCTTCCTCAACCTCTCCTTCCCCCTTGCTGGATCAAGAAGGAGGAGACGTTACGCTGACCGTATGTGTGTTGAACGCGGAGGTGCCGTCCGTTCGGCGCTAGGATCTCCGGTGATTTGGATCACGTCGAGTACGACTCCCTCATCCCCGTTCTTTGAACGCTTCCGCTCATGATCTACAAGGTACGTAGATGCATCAAACCACTCGTTGCTAGATGAACTCATAGATGGATCTTGGTGAAACCGTAGGAATTTTTTTTGTTTTCTGTAACGTTCCCCAACAGTGGTATCAGAGCTAGGTCTATGCGTAGTTCTCTATGCACGAGTAGAACGCAATTTGTTGTGGGCGTTGATGTTGTCAACTTTCTTGCCGCTACTAGTCTTATTTTGCTTCAGCGGTATTGTGGGATGAAGCGGCCCGGACCTTACACGTACGCTTACGTGAGACCGGTTCCACCGACTAACATGCACTAGTTTCATAAGGTGGCTGGCGGGTGTCTGTCTCTCCCACTTTAGTTGGAGCGGATTCGATGAAAAGGGTCCTTATGAAGGGTAAATAGAAGTTGACAAATCACGTTGTGGCTTTCACGTAGGTAAGAAAATGTTCTTGCTAGAACCCTATTGCAGCCACGTAAATCTTGCAACAACAATTAGAGGACGTCTAACTTGTTTTTGCAGCAAGTGTTTTGTGATGTGATATGGCCAAAGTTGTGATGAATGATGAATGATATATATGTGATGTATGAGATGTTCATGCTATTGTAATAGGAATCACGACTTGCATGTCGATGAGTATGACAACCGGCAGGAGCCATAGGAGTTGTCTTTATTTTTTGTATGACCTGCGTGTCATTGAGAAACGCCATGTAAATTACTTTACTTTATTGCTAAACTCGTTAGCCATAGTAGTAGAAGTAATAGTTGGCGAGCAACTTCATGGAGACACGATGATGGAGATCATGGTGTCATGCTGGTGACAAGATGATCATGGAGCCCCAAGATGGAGATCAAAGGAGCTATGTGATATTGGCCATATCATGTCACTATTATTATTTGATTGCATGTGATGTTTATCATGTTTTTCATCTTGTTTACTTAGAACGACGGTAGTAAATAAGATGATCCCTCATAATAATTTCAAGAAAGTGTCCCCCCTAACTGTGCACCGTTGCGACAGTTCGTTGTTTCGAAGCACCACGTGATGATTGGGTGTGATAGATTCTAACATTCACATACAACGGGTGTAAGACATATTTACACATGCAAAACACTTAGGTTGACTTGACGAGCCTAGCATGTACAGACATGGCCTCGGGACACAGAAGACCGAAAGGTCGAGCATGAGTCGTTAGTAGATACGATCAACATGAAGATGTTCACCGATGTTGACTAGTCCGTCTCACATGATGATCGGACACGGCCTAGTTAACTCGGATCATGTTATACTTAGATGACTGGAGGGATGTCTATCAGAGTGGGAGGTCATTGAATAATTTGATTAGATGAACTTAATTATCATGAACTTAGTCTAAAATATTTACAATATGTCTTGTAGATCAAATGGCCAACGTAGTCCTCAACTTCAACGCGTTCCTAGAGAAAACCAAGCTAAAATACGATGGCAGCAACTACACGGACTGGGTCCGGAACCTGAGGATCATCCTCATAGCTGCCAAGAAAGATTATGTCCTACAAGCACCGCTAGGTGACGCACCTGTTCTCCCTGCAGAACAAGACGTTATGAACGGTTGGCAGGCACGTACCGATGACTACTCCCTCGTTCAGTGCGGCATGCTTTATAGCTTAGAGCCGGGGCTCCAAAAATGTTTTGAGAGATACGGAGCATATGAGATGTTCGAAGAGCTGAAAATGGTTTTCCAAGCTCATGCCCGGGTCGAGAGATATCAAGTCTCCGACAAGTTCTTCAGTTGTAAGATGGAGGAAAACAGTTCTGTCAGTGAGCATATACTCACTATGTCTGGGTTGCATAACCGCTTGACTCAGCTGGGAGTTAATCTCCCGGATGACGCGGTCATTGACAGAATCCTTCAGCTGCTTCCACCAAGCTACAAGAGCTTTGGATGAACTTCAATATGCAGGGGATGGAAAAGACCATTCCTAAAGTATTTGCAATGCTGAAATCAGCAGAGGTAGAAGTCAGAAAGGAACATCAAGTGTTGATGGTGAATAAAACCACTAAGTTCAAGAAAGGCAATGGTAAGAAAACCTTCAAGAAGGACGACAAGGGAGTTGCCGCGCCCGGCAAGCAAGCTGCCGGGAAGAAGCCAAAGAATGGACCCAAGCCCGAGACTGAGTGTTTTTATTGCAAGGGAAGTGGTCACTGGAAGCGGAACTGCCCCAAATACTTAGCGGACAAGAAGGCCGGCATCACGAAAGGTATATGTGATATACATGTAATTGATGTGTACCTTACCAGTACTCGTAGTGGCTCTTGGGTATTTGATACCGGTGCAGTTGCTCACATTTGTAACTCAAAGCAGGAGCTGCGGAATAAACGGAGACTGGCGAAGGATGAGGTGACGATGTGCGTCGGGAATGGTTCCAAGGTCGATGTGATCGCCGTCGGCACGCTACCTCTGCATTTACCTACGGGATTAGTTTTGAACCTCAATAATTGTTATTTAGTGCCAAGTTTGAGCATGAACATTGTATCAGGATCTCGTTTGATACGAGATGGCTACTCATTTAAATCCGAGAATAATGGTTGTTCTATTTATATGAGGGATATGTTTTATGGTCATGCTCCGATGGTGAATGGTTTATTCTTAATGAATCTCGAGCGTAATGCTACACATATTCATAGTGTGAGTACCAAAAGATGTAAGGTTGATAATGATAGTCCCACATACTTGTGGCACTGCCGCCTTGGTCACATAGGTGTAAAACGCATGAAGAAGCTCCATGCGGATGGACTTTTAGAGTCTCTTGATTATGAATCATTTGACACATGCGAACCATGCCTCATGGGTACAATGACCAAGACTCCGTTCTCAGGAACAATGGAGCGAGCAACCAACTTATTGGAAATCATACATACTGATGTGTGCGGTCCAATGAGTGTTGAGGCTCGCGGTGGCTATCGTTATGTTCTCACCCTCACTGATGACTTGAGTAGATATGGGTATATATATTTGATGAAACACAAGGCTGAGACCTTTGAAAAGTTCAAGGAATTTCAGAGTGAGGTTGAAAATCAACGTGACAGGAAAATCAAGTTCCTACGATCAGATCGTGGAGGAGAATACTTGAGTCACGAATTTGGCACACACTTAAGAAAATGTGGAATAGTTTCACAACTCACGCCGCCTGGAACACCTCAGCGTAATGGTGTGTCCGAACATCGTAATCGCACTCTATTAGATATGGTGCGATCTATGATGTCTCTTACCGATTTACTGCTATCTTTTTGGGGCTATGCTTTAGAGACTGCCGCATTCACTTTAAATAGGGCTCCGTCGAAATCCGTTGAGACGACACCGTATGAATTATGGTTTGGGAAGAAACCTAAGCTGTCATTTCTAAAAGTTTGGGGATGCGATGCTTATGTCAAGAAACTTCAACCTGAAAAGCTCGAACCCAAGTCGGAAAAATGCGTCTTCATAGGATACCCTAAAGAAACTATTGGGTATACCTTCTACCTCAGATCCGAAGGCAAGATTTTTGTTGCCAAGAATGGATCCTTTCTAGAGAAGGAGTTTCTCTCGAAAGAAGTAAGTGGGAGGAAAGTAGAACTTGATGAAGTATTACCTCTTGAACCGGAAAAGGGCGCAACTCAAGAAAATATTCCTGAGGTGCCTGCACCGACTAGAGAGGAAGTTAATGATGATGATCAAGATACTTCTGATCAAGCTCCTACTAAAATTCGTAGGTCCACAAGGACACATTCCGCACCAGAGTGGTACGGCAACCCTGTCTTGGAAATTATGTTGTTAGACAACGGTGAACCTTCGAACTATGAAGAAGCGATGGCGGGCCCGGATTCCGACAAATGGCTGGAAGCCATGAAATCCGAGATAGGATCCATGTATGAAAACAAAGTATGGACTTTGACTGACTTGCCCGTTGAGCGGCGAGCCATAGAAAATAAATGGATCTTTAAGAAGAAGACAGACGCGGATGGTAATGTGACCATCTATAAAGCTCGGCTTGTCGCTAAGGGTTATCGACAAGTTCAAGGGGTTGACTACGATGAGACTTTCTCACCCGTAGCGAAGCTAAAGTCCGTCCGAATCATGTTAGCAATTGCCGCATTCTATGATTATGAGATATGGCAAATGGACGTCAAAACGGCATTCCTTAATGGTTTCCTTAAGGAAGAATTGTATATGATGCAGCCAGAAGGTTTTGTCGATCCTAAGAATGCTGACAAGGTGTGCAAGCTCCAACGCTCGATTTATGGGCTGGTGCAAGCATCTCGGAGTTGGAACATTCGCTTTGATGAGATGATCAAAGCGTTTGGGTTTACGCAGACTTATGGAGAAGCCTGCGTTTACAAGAAAGTGAGTGGGGGCTCTATAGAATTTCTCATATTATATGTAGATGACATACTTTTGATGGGAAATGATATAGAACTCTTGGACAGCATTAAGGCCTACTTGAATAAGAGTTTTTTAGTGAAGGACCTTGGAGAAGCTGCATATATATTAGGCATCAAGATCTATAGAGATAGATCTAGACGCCTCATAGGTCTTTCACAAAGCACATACCTTGATAAGATATTGAAGAAGTTCAATATGGATCAGTCTAAGAAGGGGTTCTTGCCTGTGTTGCAAGGTGTGAAATTGAGCTCAGCTCAATGTCCGACCACGGCAGAAGATATAGAAGAGATGAGCGTCATCCCCTATGCCTCAGCCATAGGTTCTATTATGTATGCCATGCTGTATACCAGACCTGATGTAAACCTTGCCGTAAGTTTGGTAGGTAGGTACCAAAGTAATCCCGGCAAGGAACACTGGACAGCGGTCAAGAATATCCTGAAGTACCTGAAAAGGACTAAGGAAATGTTTCTCGTCTATGGAGGTGACGAAGAGCTTGTCGTAAAGGGTTACGTCGACGCTAGCTTCGACACAAATCTGGATGACTCAAAGTCACAAACCGGATACGTGTATATTTTGAATGGTGGGGCAGTAAGCTAGTGCAGTTGCAAGCAGAGCGTCGTGGCGGGATCTACATGTGAAGCGGAGTACATGGCAGCCTCGGAGGCAGCACATGAAGCAATATGGGTGAAGGAGTTCATCACCGACCTAGGAGTCATACCCAATGCGTCGGGGCCAATCAAACTCTTCTGTGACAACACTGGAGCTATTGCACTTGCCAAGGAGCCCAGGTTTCACAAGAAGACCAGGCACATCAAGCGTCGCTTCAACTCCATTCGTGAAAATGTTCAAGATGGAGACATAGATATTTGTAAAGTACATATGGACCTGAATGTAGCAGATCCGTTGACTAAACCTCTCCCTAGAGCAAAACATGATCAACACCAGAATTCCATGGGTGTTCGATTCATCACAATGTAACTAGATTATTGACTCTAGTGCAAGTGGGAGACTGTTGGAAATATGCCCTAGAGGCAATAATAAAAGCATTATTATTATATTTCCTTGTTCATGATAATTATCTTTATTCATGCTATAATTGTGTTATCCGGAAATCGTAATACATGTGTGAATAATAGACACCAACATGTCCCTAGTAAGCCTCTAGTTGACTAGCCAGTTGATCAACAGATAGTCATGGTTTCCTGACTATGGACATTAGATGTCATTGATAACGAGATCACATCATTAGGAGAATGATGTGATGGACAAGACCCAATCCTAAACATAGCACAAGATCGTATAGTTCGTTTGCTTGAGTTTTCCAATGTCAAGTATCCTTTCCTTAGACCATGAGATCGTGTAAATCCCGGATACCGTAGGAGTGCTTTGGGTGTACCAAACGTCACAACGTAACTGGGTGACCATAAAGGTATACTACGGGTATCTCCGAAAGTGTCTGTTGGGTTGACACGGATCAAGACTGGGATTTGTCACTCCGTATGACGGAGAGGTATCACTGGGCCCACTCGGTAATGCATCATCATTATGAGCTCAAAGTGACCAAGTGTCTGGTCACAGGATCATGCATTACGGTACGAGTAAAGCGACTTGCCGGTAACGAGATTGAATGAGGTATTGGGATACCGACGATCGAATCTCGGGCAAGTAACATACCGATTGACAAAGGGAATTGTATACGGGGTTGCTTGAATCCTCGACATCGTGGTTCATCCGATGAGATCATCAAGGAGCATGTGCGAGCCAACATGGGTATCCAGATCCCGCTGTTGGTTATTGACCGGAGAGCGATCTCGGTCATGTCTACATGTCTCCCGAACCCGTAGGGTCTACACACTTAAGGTTCGGTGATGCTAGGGTTGAAGAGATATGTATATGCAGTAACCCGAATGTTGTTCGGAGTCCCGGATGAGATCCCGGATGTCACGAGGAGTTCCGGAATGGTCCGGAGGTGAAGAATTATATATAGGAAGTGCAGTTTCGGCCATCGGGGGAGTTTCGGGGGTCACCGGTATTGTACCGGGACCACCGGAAGGGTCCTGGGGGTCCACCGGGTGGGGCCACCTATCCCGGAGGGCCCCATGGGCTTAAGTGGGGAGGGCAACCAGCCCATAGTGGGCTGGTGCGCCCCCCTTGGCCCACCCCATGCGCCTAGGGTTGGGAACCCTAGGGTGGGGGGGCGCCCCACCTGGCTTGGGGGGCACTCCACCCCTTGCCCCCCCCCTAGGAGATCCCATCTCCTAGGGCCGGCGCCCCCCCTTAGGGAGCCTATATAAAGGGGGGAGGGAGGGGCAGCCGCACCCTTGATGCCCTGGCGCCTCCCTCTCCCTCTCCAACACCTCCTCGTCCTGCATAGAGCTTGGCGAAGCCCTGCCGGAGTACTGCAGCTCCATCACCACCATGTCGTCGTGCTGCTGCTGGAGTCATCTTCCTCAACCTCTCCTTCCCCCTTGCTGGATCAAGAAGGAGGAGACGTTACGCTGACCGTACGTGTGTTGAACGCGGAGGTGCCGTCCGTTCGGCGCTAGGATCTGCGGTGATTTGGATCACGTTGAGTACGACTCCCTCATCCCCGTTCTTTGAACGCTTCCGCTCGCGATCTACAAGGTACGTAGATGCATCAAACCACTCGTTGCTAGATGAACTCATAGATGGATCTTGGTGAAACCGTAGGAATTTTTTTTGTTTTCTGCAACGTTCCCCAACAGTAGGGTGCGCCCGCCACCCTCGTGGGAAGGGTGTGGCCCCCCTGGTGAAGTTCTTGCTCTCAGTATTTTTTATATATTTGGAAAACATCTTCCGTGAAGTTTCAGGACTTTTGGAGTTGTGCAGAATATGTCTCTAATATTTGCTCCTTTTTCCAGCCCAGAATCCTAGCTGCCGGCATTCTCCTTCTTTATGTAAACCTTGTAAAATAAGAGAGAATAGGCATAAGTATTGTGACATAATGTGTAATAACAACCCATAATGCAATAAATATCGATATAAAAGCATGATGCAAAATGGACGTATCAGATAACACCCTTAAAGGTGGTTTTGATGGGTTTGATCCTCGAGGGATCTATACCCATTTTGCGCACTGTATCCTGATAGAGCAGGTTCAAGCTGCTGCCGCCGTCCATAAGGACTCTAGTGAGGTGAAATCCGTCGATGATGGGGTCTAGGACCAGTGCGGCGGATCCGCCATGACGGATACTAGTGGGGTGGTCCCTGCGATCGAAGGTGATCAGACAAGCGGACCATGGGTTGAACTTTGGGGCGACGGGCTCCATCGCATAGACGTCCCTTAGTGCACGCTTCTGTTCCCTCTTGGGAATGTGGGTTGCGTATATCATGTTCACCGTCTTCACTTGTGGGGGGGACCTCTTCTGTCCTCCTGTGTTCGGCGGCCGGGGCTCCTCCTCGTCATCACTATGCAGCCCCTTGTCCTTGTTTTCGGCATTCAACTTGCCGGCCTGCTTGAACACCCAGCATTCTCTGTTGGTGTGATTGGCTGGCTTATCGGGGGTGCCGTGGATTTGACACGAGCGATCAAGTATGCGATCCAAACTGGACGGGCCCAGAGTACTTCTTTTGAATGCCTTTTTCTGCTGACCGGATCTAGAGCCTCTGAATCCGGCATTGACTGTCGTATCATCGGTGTTATCGCCGTTGTTGCGGCGCTTTTGTCTGTTACGACGTGGTCTGCCGTTGGCATCTTTGGTATCCGAAGTGCCTGGATTCCTTGATGTGTTGTTGCTGCGAGCCAGCCAGCTATCCTCGCCCGCGCAAAAGCGGGTCATGAGTGTCGTGAGGGCTGCCATAGACTTCGGCTTCTCCTGGCTGAGGTGCTGGGCGAGCCACTCGTCATGGATGTTATGCTTGAATGCCGCTAAGGTCTCTGCATCCGGACAGTTGACAATTTGGTTTTTCTTAGTTAGGAACCGTGTCCAGAATTGCCTGGCCGATTCCCCTGGCTGCTGAGTTATATGGCTCAAGTCATCAGCATTCGGTGGTCGCACATAAGTGCCCTGGAAGTTGTCAAGGAATGCGTCTTCCAGATCCTCCCAACTGTCGACGGAGTCTGCTGGCAATCAATTCAGCCAATGCCGAGCTTGTCCTTTGAGTTTTAGTGGGAGATACTTGATGGCATGCAGATCATCACCGCGGGCCATGTGGATGTGGAGGAGAAAATCCTCAATCCATACAGCAGGATCTGTTGTACCATCATACAATTCATATTTACGGGTTTAAAACCCTCCGGGAATTCATGACCCATAACTTCATAAGTGAAGCATAGGGGGTGTGCGGCGCCTCTATGCCGGGCTATATCACGACGCAGTTCATATGAGTCTTGTCTGCTGTATTCGGCCCGGCCGGATTTACTTTTAGTGTATTCGACGTGACGGTCATCGTCCCGCGTTAGCGCGCGCCCCCGTGACCCGTATATTGACCTTGCATGTTTTGCCCTACTGTCCAATACGTCTTGCAGGTCCCGTGTGTTGCCCCCGGCCTTGGTATTTTTGTTTGAGTGGCGGCGGGGTGCAGGCTGAACTTCAGGCTGAAACGCCTCTCTGGCTCGGCCATGAGGTGGCCGGTCAGCCGCATCGTACACTGGTGAAGTAGGTTTCAATGCTTCCTCCTCGAGGTGAGGTAGCAACCTGCGCTTTGGGTAACTCTTGGAGGGGCGCTCGAGTTCGTATTCCTCGGCCGCAAGGACTTCGGTCCATCTGTCTGCTAGCAAGTCTTGATCAGCTTGAAGCTGCTGTTGCTTTTTCTTCAAGCTATTTGCTGTGGCCATAAGCCGGCGCTTGAAGCGCTCCTGCTTGACGGGATCCTCAGGCACGATAAATTCTTCGTCGCCGAGGCTCACCTCGTCTTCGAAGAGAGGCATGTAATTGTCCTCCTCCGATTCTCCATCTGCTGCCTGCTCTGGAGGGCTAGCTTGTTCACCCTCCCGCTCTACATCATGCTGGAGGGGATTGTTGTTGTCTTCGGCACTATCCGGAGTGTTATTGTCTCTTGTGCCGGTATCACTACTTTTGCTATGGCGGGACTTAGAGCGGCGCCGCTGACGTCGGCGCTTGGGTTGCTTCTTGGAGGGGTCATCCTTCGCCGTCTTGTCGCCATTACCTTCTTTGGGGGTGTCCACCATGTATATATATCGTATGATGAGGTGGTGGTCCAGCGCCCTGTGGGCGGTGGTTCCTGTTCGTCTCCTACATCGTCGTCCATACTGTCGATGTCTTCGGAGTCGAAGTCGAGCATGTCGGTTAAATCATCGACAGTGGCTACTAAGTGGGTGGTGGGTGGGCAGCGAATTTCTTCGTCGTCTGTATCCCATTCTAGCCGGACATGGTTCGGCCAAGGTTCTCCTGACAAGGAGAGAGACCTTAATGAATTTAGCACATCGCCGAAAGGCGAGTGCTGAAAGATATCCGCGGAGGTGAACTCCATAATCGGCGCCCAATCGGATTCGATAGGCACGGATGCAGGCGGCTCGGAGTCCGTGGCCGGAGACGAATCCAGTGGTTCGTCAACACGGCTCTTGTAAGGGGTGAAGTCAGTATCCGGCTCCATCGCCACTGAGAGTGCGGCATCCATGGCAGGGTCTATCCCTCCGTCCTCAGATGTCACAATTTGCTCCGGATTGAAGGCCGAAGTAGTTGTAGGTGTGATCTCCCGAACACTGTCTGACGGCAGAGCTAAATCATGCTCGTCGTGATCGTGCGACGCACCTGACATGGGCTCGAACCCGTCGAAGATCAAGTCTCCGCGGATGTCGACAGTGTAGTTTAGGTTTCCGAACCTGACCTGATGGCCAGGGCGTAGCTCTCGATCTGCTCCAGATGGCCAAGCGAGTTGGCCCGTAGTGCGAAGCCGCCGAATACGAGGATCTGTCCGGGGAGGAAAACCTCACCCTGGACTGCATCGTTACTGATGCTCGAAGGAGCCATCAAGCCTTATGATGACGGCATAGTGGAACTCTCAATGAAAGCACCAATGTCGGTGTCAAAACCGGCGGATCTCGGGTAGGCGGTCCCGCGTCTAAGGCGGATGGTAACAGGAGGCACGGGACACGATGTTTACCCAGGTTCGGGCCCTCTCGATGGAGGTAATACCCTGCGTCCTGCTTGATTGATCTTGATGATATGAGTATTACAAGAGTTGATCTACCACGAGATCATAGAGGCTAAACCCTAGAAGCTAGCCTATGGTATGATTGTTGTTGTCCTACGGACTAAACCCTCCGGTTTATATAGACACCGGAGGGGGCTAGGGTTACACAGAGTCGGTTACAAGGGAGGAGATCCACATATCCGCATTGCCAAGCTTGCCTTCCACGCCAAGGAAAGTCCCATCCGAACACGGGACGAAGTCGTCAATCTTGTATCTTCATAGTCCAACAGTCCGGCCAAAGGATATAGTTCGGCTGTCCGGAGACCCCTAATCCAGGACTCTCTCAGTGGGTAACAAATTACTGTTGGGCAATTGATAGAACTTCAAATACTCATGACGATATCCATGCAATGATCATTATATAGGCATCACGTCCAAGATTAGTAGACCGACTCCTGCCTGTATCTACTACTATTACTCCACACATCGACCGCTATCCAACATGCATCTAGTGTATTAAGTTCATGGAGTAACGGAGTAATGCAATAAGAACGATGACATGATGTAGACAAGATCTATCTATGTAGAGATAGACCCCATCGTTTTATCCTTAGTAGCAACGACACATACGTGTTGTTTCCCTCTCTGTCACTGGGATCAAGCACCGTAAGTTCGAACCCACTACAAAGCACCTCTTCCCATTGCAAGATAAATAGATCAAGTTGGCCAAACAAAACCCAAAAATCGGAGAAGAAATACGAGGCTATAAGCAATCATGCATGTAAGAGATCAAAGAAAATCAAATAACTTTTATGGATATAAAAAAGACATGACTGATCATAAACTCAAAGTTCATCAGATCCCAACAAACACACCGCAAAAGAGTTACATCATATGGGCCGACCGCCAACAGGGCTAAACAACGCCAGCGCAGAATAGGAGATCTTCATTATCGGGGCACCGCTATGTCTCATTTTTAGCCCGAAGGGAGCGTTGTACTAAGCCGGCCCGGCGCGCGAGAGGCCACATACCTCAAAAGCGCTCATTTTTTTCACTGTTTTCTTTTATTTTTTGCGTTCGTTTTGAGCTTTCTTTCTTTCTTTTTACTTTGTTTATACTTCCAAATATATAAAAATATTTTTGATGTATATAAAAAACGTATGTGTATGGGAAAACTAGACATCAAAAATTATATTTTTCAATAAATGTTAATCATGTATTTTCAAAATGTCAAACATATATATAGAACATGTTCCTGCTGTATACTAAAAGTGTACAATGTTTACGAAAAAAATTAGACATAAAAAATATATGTTTAAAAATGTATATCATGTATTTACAAAATGTTACACATTTGTATAAAAAAATGTTCCTCTTGTATTAGAAAAATGAAAATCTGTATGGAAAATAGTAGATATAAAAACATAAGTTTTATTTAAAAAGTTAATGAAAAAATGTACAACATAAACAAAGAACACCAATAAAAAACAAAAATGACAAACAAATAAATTTTAGAAAACAAGAAATTAATGAAAAAATAAATGCAAAAATAAAAATAAAAATCGAGAAACGGACAAATAAACACGAAATGGAAAATAATAATAATAATATACTCCCTCCGTTCCTAAATAGAAATATTTGTAGAGATTTCACTATAGGCCGCATACGGATGTATATAGATGCATTTTAGAGGATAGATTCACTCATTTTGCTCTGTATGTAGTCCATAATGAAATCTCTATAGAGACTTATATTTTGGAACGGGGGGAGTAGTAAAACCTATGAAAGAAACTAAAAACAGGTGAAAAAAACCCCGCAAAGAAAACCATGAAGAAACAAAGAAAGCGAAAAAGAAAAAGAAAGCAGAAGAAAACCAGCAAATGAAACGCAGGGAAGGAAAAAACTAGATGAAAATGGGCTGGCCCAGTAGCTAAAGCGTGGGGACAAAAGCTTCAGGCGAGACGGAAGTGGCAGTCGCACTATGTGAGATATAGGGTTTGCAGTCATATAGACGCACCCTATATAACTGCAAACCCTATATCTCCAGGGTGCGCCTATATGAAAAACTAGAAGAACATCCGTGCGTTGCAACGGGGCCACATTAACTCTAAGAGTTCAATATTACGACATTGGCGATCTTTTTAACCATCAAATCTTCACATACACAGACACACACTCTCCCTCCCTCTTCCTCACTCTCTATTCCCCTCTCCCTCTCTCTCTAACACATACACATATCCATCTTATTGGGTACGGGACCATAATCCATCTATTTCACACATACACGCTAGTGCATAACAATATAGATTATGTGTGTTATATTTGCCACCAGAACTGAGGGAATTAATTTCATGTAAATCAACCAGCCACAGCTCCAAGAATACGCGGACGAGGTGGCTCGGGTCGGCGTCGGCGCCGTCCAGCGCGGGCCACGGGCCCGCTTCCAAGTGCACGTGCAATGCACGTCTTCACAAATATTATAACCAGATGTGAGAAATCACATGCATAGAAAAAGACATTCTGATAGCAATCCAAATACCATACTCAATTGAATACCTAACCTAGACAATACTCTTATTTCTATGCGCCAGAAAAAATGGAATAGCAAAGCTAAGTATGCCTACATACGCTCAAATTATATATAAGAATCTTGGGTGAACAATTGCAACAAAGCACTAAGCAGCGATAAATTTAAATAAAAAAATCCATTAACTATGCCGGCAGCAGGCTTGTTACAACATAGAGAGATAGGAAAATATCACCTCCAGTAATGTAGCGCAAAGGAGTGGAACGAAGCATGAATGAGCGGTTGTCTGTTCTTCTCCATGTACATGGATCAGCAGTAGAGGCCAAGTATATAAGTACTTGACTGAACTCCACTCTTCGTGTACGGAGAGCCATGTGACCTTCTCACCGCTGCAGCATGGGAGGACGGCTGGTTCACATGACCCTCCAGCTGGGGGATCCATGGTGGCTGACCGTCGAGCTCGAGGCAGAGAAGTTGAGGGCAGTAGTGGCGAGATCCATGCCGGCCTACCGGGCGAAGAGGAGGTCGTCGGGGAGGGACACATCGACAAGATCAGGTCACCACGCGACCTGAAGAGCAACAGTGATCTCCACAAGCTGTAGGCCGGCGGCGTGCTCCATCCCCTGCGATGGGGTGACCATGGCGGTGGCCACAGCTCCTCATGCTCGCCTCGATCTCGGCGACACACCCTGAGTGTAGGAGGCAGCAACGACCTCGACGAAATCATGGCCTCCATCCCGGAACGCATGAAGGACCTCGGCCCCGTCGCTACTCCTCCCGCCGTAGCCGCACGCGGCAGCGGACTGTGGGTAGGAGGGCAGGCGGCGTCGCCTCGGCTGACGGCAGGGAGCAGCGTTGATTTCGGGTAGGTGGCATCGCGAGGACGGCCGCGGCCACAGGGAAGCACCCCGATCATGCTGCCAGGCCAATCCTTCTCCTCCGATCCCCTATCCCCGAAGATTGCGCCGCCGCCCCGGTCGTGTTGTTTCCATATGCCATTTTTTTCTGTACCTAAACAAACGCGGGCGAGCGGATGGCAGAGTTTTGGTCCACCCTCTAAAATTGCTAAATGCACTTTTGGTGAGGATTATTGTTAATAAATGAATTCAATCATGTCGTTCTAAATAAATGGATTCAATCATGTGACTCTAATTACTTCGGATTGTTATGTGCACACTAAGCGGGGTGCAGTTAGGAAAGAAAATGTTTTCTAATTAAAGTGATTGAGTGATTTAAGGTAAGGTTAATTAATTTAGATTTGATTTTTAGTGATTGTTAGTAAAGTATGATGCGTCTTTAAAATTTTTTATTTGTTTCCTTAAAATCTATTATTCGTTTCCTAAAGAAATTTGCAATAATGGAAGGTATCGGTTGATTTGGATAAGTTAGTAAATTTAGATTCGTGATTGCGTGCACGTTTGGAAAGTGCTAATTTGCAAGGAAAGAGCTAAGGGGTAAATAAACCGGTGAATAAGAAACCAACATCGAAAAAAAATTATGATGGTTAACCTACGAAAAAACCGGACAAAAAAAAACTGGAAGCGAGACTACCAACTACTCCATTAGAAGTAGAGATAGTAGGAGCAGCCCGCACCACGGCCCACGTGATTTGCAAGCTCGGCTTTCTGAATGTGTGCTTGTGGGCAATTCCTACTTAGCGCTCCAGGCGTCCGTTACAGTGCAATGACCGCTTTCATGTATATTTACTTCAGTCACTTTATTTATTGTCGACGTCAGTTCGGTTTTTCTTTTTCTTTTTCTTTTTTCCTCATCCTTTTTCAAATTCTGTGAACTTTTTTCAAAATCAATGAATTCCTTCTCAATTTCGATGAACTTTTTTTACATCCGATGAACTTTTTTCAAAATTGATGATTTTTTTTCAAATCCAATGAACTTTTTTCAGATTCGGTGAACTTTTTTCGAAATCGATGAACTATTTGCGAAATTAATGAACTTCTTTCAAATCCGATGAACTTCTTTTAAATATGATGAACTTTTTTCAGATTCGGCGAACTTTTTTCTAAATTGATGGACTTTTTTCTAAATCTATGAACCTTTTTTCAAATCCAATGAACTTTTTTCAAATTTGATGAACTTTTTTAAATATTGCACGAATTTTTTTCATATTTGATGATTTTATAAAAATTGCATGAAATTTTTATAAAAAACATGAATTGTTCTTCAAAATCTGTGAACATTTTTTAATTCACAAACATTTTCATATTATGAAAGTTATGCTTTCGTTTTTCATAATAGTATATGTTACTCGCAAAAGGAAAAGAGTCAATATATTAACTAAAGTAAGTTCAAATAACTCTACTTCCAGATATTACACAACTGAATGGTTAGAGGCTACGGCTTCCATGGTCGTGTTTGCGGTTCGAAACCTGCTTCTCTCGAATATAAGCAATCCGTCTTTTTTTTCTTTTCTTTTTGTGTTTCACTGTGCTTCAGTGCAAGTTAATGGGCCAGGCCGTTACAGGTCCCCTGCGAGCGCCAACTAGCATAAGGGGCGCTAAGGGCGCCAAACAGGAGCTCCCGTGTGCTTGTGGGCGGTAGTCTGAAAGGGGGGGGGGGGGGGGGTTGCTCCTGGGAGTATTATGCTTGGACCGAAAAATACTACCTATATTATATTGGCCAATATTTTAAAATTATAAGTTGTATTTTTTTGAAAAATGACTAACATGTGTTATACAATTTCAGCGAAAGGACAAAGCACCCAAAAAAATAAAAAATACCTCGAGGTCCCTGGACAACTAAGCAACCACTATCGTTGTTGAACAAGCCACCAACACGCCGCTATCGCTGCTATCCACGTCATCGCTGAAGGAGATTGAGAAAAGGAAGGCATTACCGTAGTTACCTTGTGAGAGGGGAAAGAGAGTCGTGGACTAGTCGGAAAAGCTTCCCGTCACATTATCCATCCTAGTAACCATATGCTATCTCTCCGGCCGGCCCCAGCCAACGAACGACGCATGATGATTCCATGATCATATGTATCGCGACTGATTGATTCGTTACGATGTTGTGCGTGTCATGTATGCGAACAGCCAACCGACGGAGCCAACGAATCATTGCTCCGCTTTCCGTGGACGTGTGCGGTCAGTCGTCGATCGCTCCACCTCTCTGCAACCGTACGTGCGAGTAGGAGGAGTAGGAGTCGGGGTAGTATCCCAACAACTAGATGCCCGCGATCGGGCACACGGAACGCGTGAGCATCCAGATGCATGCGTGCATCACACGGATACGTACACTTGATCATCCTTCATCCTCATCCCTCTCTCTCTCTCTCATGGTTGTTATCCAGCCGAGCAGCAATGGCGACCCACACGCATGGGCAACAAAAGTGGGAAGAAGAGGAGGGGGAGCCAACTCGGATCGACTGCCCACTCGGGGGCTTCAACTAGTCGGGACTCAAACTGACAAGGTTAAGACAGCACGCAACATTCCGTGCAAGAACGGGGTATGAACGACCGTGCCTGCATATGCCCTCGTTTTGTTGCCCTAAAACGGGGCTCGAGCCTCCATCCCCAGCTGTCCTCCACCTCTCCAGCTGGCTCCACCGCGCAGTTTGTTCACGCTGCAACTATACCTTGGCCTTGGGTGACGTCCGGCAGGAACGCACGCACGTCCAGATCACCATGCACTTGCGAGGAGCATCCCAACAAAAAAGAATCTTCTCTTCTCCTTGATCACAAACGTAGATCCTATCCCTCCGTTCCGCCCACGCTCTTCTTCGAAGTCTCTCATGTTTTCCATACACCCGCACCCATTTCTAGTGTCATTGCCGCCACTTTTTTATCCTCACTTGAATCATATGCGTGCAGACACACACAAAGGGCTTGAATCCAAGATCTCATCCTATTTTAAAATTATATGCACCAACGGTCAAAAACATTTATGTGCACCAACCAAGTCGCTCAAAAGCCTGAGATCACGGGAAGAGGTGACATAATACACATTTCACTAGTTGTCGGTCTGATTGTCGCCCCCGGCCATCCCAACACCCCTTGAGGGGGGCGGGGGGGGGGGGGGGGGGGGCATCTTTTCTTCCTCGGTGCTAGTGGCCGACCGATGTGTAACCCCCTATATCTGTCCCTCTAGCCTTGTAGAAAATGTAAATTTCGCTTTGGCGCCTATGCCCCTCACGTAACCCCATCTTGCACCATGAACCTAAAAAATTAACTGTCTAATATCTTCTCCTCCTCAAACTCATGCCTCGCCTAACCTGCATGCGCCATCTCCACATCATCGTGCTCTGCCCCATCTTACCTGTGGCTAGAGATTCATGAACGGAATCACACTACCAGAAATATGACCGTTGTTTATATTTTGTTTCCAATTACCCGAGAATCAACAAACATGCATAAAGAAATTAATGCGTAATTTGGCTATCCATAGTCAAAGCAATCCAGGGTTCCTCCTGTGACGTCACATTCCTCCAACGGTAAATCGTCGACCCCCTCCACTGGCACTGGCTTCGTTGGTGCTGGCGTGCAAGGAGGCCCTGGTTTACCTGCGGGGACCGTCGTATTCTCGGCATGGGGTCATCAGGGAGATATTTTCTTGTTCGTCACTTCGGCCCTTTCAGTGGTGGTGAAGGTGGTGTCTAATTATTCCTCCAGCTTCTTATCCGGCCATGGCGATGTGTGCACCATCGGATCCAAAGATAAGATCGGGAGGACATGGGTAGGTCTTGGTTGTCTGCGGCTTTGGACCTTTCGGTGATGGTGGCAGCAGGATTCAATAAGGTTTCCTCGACTTCTATGGTGTACGCGATGTCAGACCTAGTGACGAGATTGAGTGGACAAGTTTGTAGTTGGTTATTTCGTCAGGGTCAGTGCTACTTTGGCGGTAACGGCGTTGGTTATTCCGTTGTTTTGGGAGGACGTATAGGTATGATTGTCCATTCATCATATCGTCGTCTTCATCTCCATGCCGTAGACGATCCTTCAGGTTCGACTCAGTCGGCACTTCCCGACAGCGATCACCGACTTTCCAGTTGCCTGTATGGGTAAAAAAATTGTTCCAGCGACGACGCGGAACTCCAATGCGGCATCGGTGTACCATTCGCATGTGCAGCATGAAGAGGATTGAGGATTCTACTTTGTTGTGTCTTCCTTTCTTTTACGGTCCTTCTTGTATTGCTGGTATTTGATTCATAAAGAGTTTCGACTCTTTCTAGGAAAGTAATGTGTGGGATCAACAAAACAAAGTACAGACAATGGAATTGGAGAATTATTGATGCTTCTTTCGATCAAGACTTGTTGAGGGGTACAGCCGCAGCTGCTCTGAGAAATCATAAGGCCTTGTACAATGGGAGATGCTTAGAGGGGTGCTTAGAAAAATAAACCGAGATTTTCTGAAGCACCCGTGCCTATTTTTACAGGAGATATGCTTAGTTAAGCGTCTACCTTGTATAAATAAGCACCGGTGCTTAAGAAAAGTCCGATTTATTTCTGTAAGCACCTCCCATTATACAAGGCCTAAAGGAAACTTTATTGCTGAGGGGAAATGGAGCTTGATTGGTGTACAAATGCCCTAACAGATGAGGGATTGGCGCTATGGTTTGGATTATCCCGAGCGCAAAGGGCTGGGTGCAGTCGACTTGTTATCAACTCGGATAATTTGGAGGTCATTGAAATCATGAAGAACCTATGCGGGAGCGGCAGCTGTGATTTTTGATGATTGCTATCATTTGGCCCGTGATTTTTTTCCACTAGTTTTGAATATTGCAATAGGGAAGCTAATAAGGTAGCTCATGATCATGCGAGATTAGCTAGGTTTTCTACGACAAATGATTGGTTTGATCAGCCTCTCAATGTTATTGTACCACTCCTACTGACGATTTAACTGTTATTTTTAATTACTAAAATACCTTTGTTGTATAAAAAAAGAAGTACAGACAATCTAAGTCAGAGTGAGTAAGCCAGCTTAGAGGGTGTTTATTTCCAGGGACTTATTGGTCTAGGGACTTAAATAAGTCCCTATAAGTCCCATCTAAACCAAACAGGAGGGACTTATAGGGACTTAAAGTGGGCATTTGAAACTTATAAAATAAGACTCTTAAGGAGGGACTTATAGAGACTTATAGTTGTAATATGGTTTTATATAAGTCTCACGAACCAAACAGGTAGGGAGTTTTTAGGGACTTAGAACTTATAAGTTGGGACAAAAAAAGTCTTAAGACTTATGAACCAAACAAGGCCTTAGCATTGGGCTAACTGACAGTGCGGATGGCTTGACACATTTCGCCACACGACACGCAGGGGCCTTGTGTATATAAACCCATGGGAGTCGCGCAGGCGAGCTCACCACCTCGTCCACCATGGCTCCACTGTTCCACGTGGAGGCTCTTCTCCCGAGCTCGATCTCACCCAAGATCGACTCCATCCTCCACTCCCACATCTACCCGCAGGTAGGTCACGTCTTCCGCGCCGTCGCCAGGTTCAGGGCCCTGCTCGTCGACGTGATACTCAGCAAGAAGAGGACGGCGGCCATGAGAGCCGCCAGCGGCGGGTACGGCTACCACGGCCGCTCGACGAAGAGGAGCCGCGGCAAGAAGCGGACGAGCAAGATCGCCGGCTTCGTGAAGATGCATTTCGTCGGCTCCTCCGGCCCGGCTCGGGCAAGGGATCGGCTGGACGCCAGCCGCGCGCCCTGCTATCCGTCGTACTCGTACTACGAGTACTCGGCGGCGTGGAACGCTGTGGTTCCAGCGACGCCGGCGGCCGTGGAGGAGGAGGTCGTGGAGGTATGCGACGACACGGCGGAGTGCGGGTACCTGTGTTGGCTGGAGGAGGAGACGTCGTCGGGTGGCACGCCGGCGGGCGAGGGCGAGGGCGAGGCTAGTCCGGCGGTGAACGAGATCGACAAGCTGGCGGAGAAGTTCATCGCGAGGTTCCACGCAAAGTTCTTGCTGGAGAAGCAGGAGTCGTACCGGAGGTACCAGGAGATGATCGCCAGGAGCATATGAACCACGAGATCCATGGCGATCCGTCGAGGATTCATCCATTGCGCCGGGCGGCTTGGTGTCCGGACTCTGAGCATCCGGAGTACTGCGTGAGTACGAATTTGATGTTGAGCAGTGAGTGATTCATGGTGCAGCTCTTCGTGGCCGCGCCTCGAAATTGGAGTCATTTAATTTTCGTGTGTGTGTGTGTGTGTGTGTGTGTGTGTGTGTGTGTGGATTCATGTAAGGTTGGGTTACGGTCGAAGCGAGATTATTCTTCGGGAGGTCAAGAAATAATATCAGGAGTGGTTTATATATACAAGATTCACACGGCCAAAAGAGATTCAGGTCCTGGAATGAAACAGCGATGAAAGCTCATGCTTTTGTAGCAAAAATGGCTATGTGCAGGACAAGTTTTTAGTTGGATAAAAATAATGCATGAACACCCATCTAGAGTCTATACCAAGTACTTGCTGGTATATATTTTCTCAAAAGTCAAGCTTCATCAACTTTGACCAAATTTATAAAAACAATTATCTACATCTATGATACCAAATAAATATCATTAGATACATCATGAGATATACGTTTATATTACATTTATTTGATATTTTTAAAGATGATAACTTTCTCAGTAACATTGCTCAAACTTTACAATGTATGACTTCTGAAAGAAAAAAAAAACACTTTGCGCACTATTATGAAATGGAAAAAGTTGGCGGGTAAGTGTATGCACATATGCGCTTCACGAGAAAAAAAAATCTAATTGATGCAGCTATAGTAGTAAATGGAATTATGAGAAATAATGTTGCCTCCGTCGGAAATTAGTTGACGTTTAAACAGATATATCCCGGTACATGGTCTAATATTCCACTCAAATTTGCTAGCACACTTACTTGAAAGGTAGAAAATATCAAGTCCTACAAAAAGCATACATGGAAAGTTTATATTTTAAATGCTATGATTTTGGTTGACGGATTGTCTTGGTTCTGCTTCACTTATTCTTAAGAGTTGCTTTCAAAAAAACAAATATGAAGACCCGAAAAAGATTGGCTTATCAAACAAGTAAAATATAAAAGCTACTTGTAAAAATCAGATTACCATAGTCTGTTTGGATTCGAAATGCAACACATATAAGCATGTTATTGTAGAGTGATTACTCAAAACCACATCACAGGAACATATAACATTTTACCTCAGCTTCTGGATTTATTCTTACACAATAAGAAACTTATAGTCTAGTTATTCATAGTGCACCCAAACTATGAAATTTAGGTAATCCCAACAAGCTAAACCCACACGGGCAGGCAGAGATGGCCATGGGCCCATATGTCACCCTCCTATTCTTCCCTCTCTGTTCATTATTTCGTCCTCCTATGGCCTCTCCCTCTCTGTGCGTGCTCAGCCACATACTAGGGTGTTGATGGTGAGATTGAATAAGTATCTGTGGTGCATCCGCACGCCATATTTGGACTAGAAAGTATCTTACACTAGAGATCTTCGTGACCGCTTCTACTCAGGGCGATGCAATGCTCTCTAGTGTCAGGGGTTGAAGAGAGAGAGAGGAAGGATGAAACGAGGAAGAAGAAGAGAAAGGGGAATAAGATGAGGATGCTTGGGTGGGGTTCCCATGTCCACATGAGCATGCTCAATCATATGAACATCCAAGTTGCCACTTACGTGTGGGCCCAAGCTATCAGGTATGCCCCTCTTTCTTTAAGGGGTATCTATTTGCTCTGAGCAGGTCGTAGATTTGGGCGACAACATTTTTTTGTGTGCAGGGTAAAATGTAGAGGCATAGAAATCGTTGCAAGAAATAGTTTATCCTATTTCGGAAGAAAACATCAAAAAGTTCTAATGGTAGGTGAGGTAGGAATGTGCGAGTTAAGCCCCGGGGTCGAGCTGCTTCTTAGGTCATGGACTCACGTAGTTGCTTGACTTGTATTTTACCTTGGTTCCTATTTTCATTCCTCCTGCACTGCAGGAGGCTTAGGTGGCTCACCTTCGCCTGAATCCTGTTTGATGGTTGTGGGCATCTAGCTAGTTGGTATTTGTTCTAATTTATGTTGTCATCACCTAACTCGGGGCTGAGGCAGTCGCATTCCAACGCGTGCTCCAGGGAGGCTTTCGTTGTGATCACGCCCCATGGTCCCGGTAGTTTTCTCATCATGTAATTGTAGTTTGGGATCAGCATGAACCGTGCCAGGAGTAGTCATTCTAGGAGGGCGTTGTAGAACTTCGAAAGTGCAAACTTCTCGTCTGAAGTCCCCCCTTATACGAACACCACTAGTAGTGTGATCTATGTCAGTCGTGCATATGTCAGCCCTGGGTTGATCCCATGGAATGTTTTCAAACTTTGCTCGATCTCCTCCCTCGGGCGTTGCGTTTGATCTAGCGTCTTTGTGTTGATGACGCTTAGAGAGCTCCCCGTGGTCGATGAGCACCCTATGGACCTTCATGCTTCCGGTGACGGGTAAGACCACCAGTGGTAACTGTCCAGGATAGGGAAAACTTGTTAAGTAGTCTTTCTCGCCGTAGGTGATGGGGCTGTCGACCTACACAACATTGCCGTGGGAGCCCTCAATGCTTCACGAGCGCCCCCCTTGACTTCTGCTCATGCTTTATAGTCGAGCCTCCCGGAAGGTGATTGATTTGCATCATCGTCTTTGGACGCCCGTCTTCGTCGTCGGCCAATTTTTTGAATGCTTTAGTTTATTTCAAACTTTTTGAAAATGTGAATATCTCTGTATAATAGCAAATATGTTTTGAAAATGCGAACAATTTTTGAAATTTCCTAACATTTTGTGAAAATGTGAACATATTATGAAAATTCTGAATATTTTAAATCTGTGACAAATTTTGAAAACATGTGTTTTTTAATTATAAACATTTGAAAACACAATTTTTTCCGCACTCCCATATATTTTTTAAAAAGTATCAAAAAGGTTTTGAATTTTTGAAGAAATTATAGAAACACAAACATTATTTTTAATTTAAATGTTTTAAAAAATGAAACTTTTTGGAAAAAAAATAAAAAAGCGGTAAAAGAAACAACATGAAAAGGTAAAAATGAGAAACATGAACTGGTCAAGAACCTTCTAGAAGGTTCCCTGGAGTGGGATCCCTAATGACTAAATGAGCTGACCCATAAAAGGAATTGCTAGCTATGTGCGAAACAGAAGCAATTGGACACAATGTGCATCCAACAGAAATTCCCAGTAGGAGACTGGTTCTCTAAGAGGAGAGAGGTGGAAGGAAATCGACTTCGAGTACCCCTACAACCCGATAGGGCACAGCGTGGTCCTCAGCCGACCATACAAGGAAGACTGATGACATTTTCCACCATAGCATTTTGGTGACTTTGAAGACATTTTTGTTTTTAGGAAAAATCGAGCCTAGATTTGATTTAAACTTGTACTCGAGAAGTGTAGAAGTATATGAAAGGATCGATATGGTTGACTACAGGGGGGGTGAATAGGCAACTAACAATTTTTAGATTTTCTTTAACAATATAAACTTTGCATCAAAGTAGGTTGTCTAGATATGCAACTAGGTGAGCAACCTATATGATGCAACAAGGATAGGAACACAAGCAAGCAAGTGATATGAAACAAATAAGATTGCACAAGTAAAGGCACGAGATAACCAAGAGTGGAGACGGTGGAGACGAGGATGTGTTGCCGAAGTTCCTTCCCTTTGAGAGGAAGTACGTCTCCGTTGGAGCGGTGTGGAGGCACAATGCTCCCCAAGAAGCCACTAGGGCCACCGTATTCTCCTCACGCCCTCACACAATGCGAGATGCCATGATTCCACTATTGGTGCCCTTGAAGGCGGCAACCGAACCTTTACAAACAAGGTTGGGGCTCTCTCCACAACTTAATTGGAGGCTCCCAACGAAACAAAGAAGCTTCACCACAATGGAATATGGCTCTGAGGTGACCTCAACCGTCTAGGGTGCTCAAACACCCAAGAGTAACAAAATCCACAAAAGAAAGTATGGGGAAAGCAAATATCCTTTGGTGGAAGTGTAGATCTAGGTCTCCTCCTTCAATCCCTAGCAAATCAACAAGTTTGAGTGGCTAGAGAGAGAGATCGGGCAAGAGAGCTTGAAGTGCATTAATGGTGGAGTGAGAGAGGTCCAAGGTGAGAGTGGTAGGTGGGAGAAGCTCATTTATATAGTAACCCTCGATTCCAACCGTTACTGCGTTTTTTGCACTACAGCGGTACAACCGGCCCTCGTCCCGGTACAACCGAGACTCGCGGTGTATCTGCAGAACCCTACCAAGCGGTACAACCGGACAGGCGGGCGGTAGTACCGGCTAAGAAAAATAACCGGACTAATCGCCTGGCCACCGCACAACCACCGCATCAAAACAGGAGCTTGACCGGTACTTGGGCGGTGCCTGGCCGGAACAACCGCATGGCCTTGATCTCTTGGGCGGCTAAGTTCTGAGCGGAAGAACCGCTCGGACCACCGGTGGTACCGGTCATCGTGGAACGACCGGACCAACCGGGCCACTACCTCCCAAGAACCGCATCAAAACAGAAGCGCGAGCGGTACTTGAGCGGTGCGTGGACAGAACCACCGCCCCAGCATTTGCAGAGCATGGTGGCAGTACCACCGCCCGGAGGCAGCGGTACAACCGCTCGAGCAAAGCTGATGAGCGACAAGACCCAGCGGTACAACCGCTGGGCAGAAACAGTGAGCAGGAAGGATAGGGGAAGAGACAAGGAAAAACTCTCTCTCTCTCTCACCTGAGGAAGACAAAGGAGGGGTGATGAACGTGTATGTGAAATGGTTCCCCCAGTGCTTTCTAATGAGGATTCCCTCTTGATAGTACGAGTTCCCTATGACCAAAGAAAATAAAAGCGTAGAGAACACGTCTTCGATCTTTTCCTACGAGAGGCAATAGCAATCCGATGTAAGGCTAAGCATCGAGAACCTGAAACATATAGCACACGATTAGACCAACAAAGGGTTGTCATCATCATCCAAAACATAAAGTAGGGAAATACCCTTTCAATCTCCCCCTTTTTGGTGGATGATGACAACAACACGATTTGCAAGAGATAAGTCAATGAAATCTAGACGGAACTCCCCCTGAATATGTGCCCCAATAGGAACTAGCTGTTAGAAAGCATGGGCACACTTTCAAGACTAGACTCCCCCTAGATTTTGTAGACTCACCACTCTGACAATATAATGCTTAGAGTGCAATAATAACGATAATGACCGATGAACGGAAAGGTAACAGGAGTAACAAGTCTCACAAACAGCAAGGAACGAAACAAGTCCACGAACAAAGACCAACACGAGAAAACGATAAAAAGAAAAACCCATGCAAATCCCCGAGACCTATAGAACCCTCTCCCCCTTTGGCATCAAGACACCAAAAAGGAAAAGAGCGAAGCTAGCGTCCCAAAGCTCAGGCGTCCTCCTCTGACTCCTCGGTCGCATCTGGATCCTCATCATCAGAGTCGTCATCGTCGTCGTGATCAGATTCTTCCATGGCATTGTCAGCTGCTGCAAACGAGGAGGATGGCTGGGGAGAGGCTTCATCATCAGTCCAGGTGCTATGGGTAGATATCCAACGCTCCTCCGGAGTGATGCTCTTCTCAGAGCCACTCTGAACCAGCATGTTGAGGTGCTTCATCATTGCAATTTGGCGACGTCGTGCAAGCTTCTCATTGACATGTGCCTCATACATCCTCAAAGTCCTCATCGTCAGAAGTAGCATAGACATCCTCAGGAGCATTGGCAGGGAAGCGAGGCTCGGCATGCTTCTTCTTCTTAAGGAGCTTGACCTCATGAACAGTGAGGTTGTCTGGAGAAGTGAGGAGCTCTCCAGGACGACGAACAGCCCACACAGAGTTCAGAAAGCACATGACAAATGGAGCATAGATTGGGACTTTACGGTAGATGGCCATGTTGTACATCTCATGGCACATCCAATTGGACACATCAAACGTTGCCCCTGTCCCCACCATGGTCTTCATAGCAACCATCAAATCAACCAGATAACCATGAATCTCATCTTGATTGCCCACCTTGGGCAAGGGCACATTGCGGAACACTCGGTGCATGATGTCATAGACCTTCTCCAAATCCTTGGATTCTCCAATAATCCCACGGCCCCGAATGTACAGAGGGGCAAGCTTCTCCTTAAGCATGGACTCAGGAAAGTCATGAGGACGAATGCCACCCCTTCCTTCCAGACCGGTATCCTCGTACCCAATAGCATTCTAGAATGCCCTTCAGGGAACGTGAAACAATTCATCACGACACATGAAGGTGAGAGTGCGCGCATCATCTTCCCCAAAATGAACCGTGGCATAGAACTGATGGATGAGTTGAACATCAAAGTCACAGTTGACTGACATGAGCTTGACAATATCAAACTGCTCGCAGAGAGCCAGCGCCTCACCAAAATACTCCATGTTGTTCCTCCAATGGTCAAGATCAATTGTCCACTGCTTGGCATATATGTTCTTGTTGTGCTCAAAGAGTTCATGAACAATGCGCACTTGCATCTCATTCTGGAACTGAACGGTGGTCCAACGAGGAGCAATGGGAACCTCATACGGATTCTTTGATCGGAAGGCTTCCCAATCCTTGGCTTTCCAACTATGCAACGGCATAACCACACATTGCTTAGCAGCTGCAGACTTTTCACGGCGAGTGGGCTTGGTGGGAATCACAACTTCTTCTTCATCATCAGACACAACCGGGCGCAAGGTCCTTCGTGCCCTCTTCTTGGTCTTGCGAGGAGCAGAGCGAGAACTAGAGCCCCCTGAACACAGACATGAAAAAGTACACAAAACCCAGCAAAGATGAGAGGATTGCACACACAAGCAGAAAAGGAACATGTTGCGGCAACAGAGAAGATAGAACAGTGCTGGGTGGTTGATATACTCCGGTTGTACCCGTTCCTCCGCCGGTAGTACCGCTCCAGCGGTTGTACCGCCCGTAGGGGCGGTAGAACCGCTGACAGTGGCACTACCAGGGGAGATAGGTCGAACCGAGGCATACTAATCACACAAGTAATATTCCGAATTCTAAGTGCTGCAAACAAGACAGGAGGCAAACAAAGATCTCTTCTACTCCATAGTTCAAACACTAATCGCGGAAAGTTAAGTAATGCCCTAGACAAAGGAAGAACCCTAGAAAGATCTAGGAGCAAAGAACACGAGGCATTACCACCATCCATGGGAAGAGATTGGGAGGCTTCCACGGAGAGCCTAAGGATCTGAAGTGCGAGACGCACTCCGGGGCAGGGGCAAAGAGGGCCGGCGGCTAGGGCACAGAGAAGAGGAACGAGGGCGAAGGGAAAAAGAAAACCCTTCAGCCCCGTTGAGTATATATAGGCCCGTAGACACGCCCCGGTAGAACTGCTCCGGGGAGCGGTTGTACCGCTCGTCTGGTACAGACCGGTGGTTGGAGACAATACTTCCGGTGCTTAGAAGGCAGCGGTAGTACCGCCCAGTGTCCATCGGTAGTACCTGACGTAGGTTACCATGGGTTTGAGCGGTGGAACCGCCCAAACACCGAACGGAGACCCATTGGGACGGCACAACCAGGTACCAGCGGTGGAACCGCCCGTGATCCCGGTTGTACCGCCCGACCACCTATGTCCAAGCCAAGATCAAATGAGTGCAATCCGAAGGGGGGAAGAAAGAGCCCGAAACAGGAGAGAAGCAACACCCTAGGAGAACCCAACGCAAAGAGTAAAGAAAGAACGAGAGAAAACAACACGAGAACAAAAGGCTAACTCCAACCTCCCCAAGAGAGGACGGTGGCCGAGGCCACCTATGTTTGAGTCAATTGGTATGGCACCGCGAAGAATTATCCTTGGGTCCATGACCAAAACTATCTTTGAAGCACAAGTACCATCAAACATGGGTAATGTGAAAGACTTGATCAATTTATGCATAATGGGGGGAGGGAGAGTTCATTGAGAGAACATCACTCTCCCTATGTCCATGCCTACATCTAAACAAGACAACATGTTGAGTACGGTGGGGTGTGCAAGGGTTCAAGCAACATTGCTCGAATCAATGATATTTAGCTCATGCCTTAACTCACGAAATCTTGCTTCATCCAAGGGCTTCGTGAAGATATCTGCAAGGTTATCATGAGTGTTGACATAGTTGAGCTCGATCTCTCCTCGCCTAATGTAATCCCGGATGAAGTGATACCGGATCTCAATATGCTTCGTCTTGAAGTGTTGCACCGGGTTGAGAGAGATCTTGATGGCACTTTCATTGTCACACCAAAGAGGCATTTTGTCACAAATGACACCGTAATCCTTTAAAGTTTGCCTCATCCATAGGAGTTGTGCACAACAACTCCCGGCTGCAACATACTCCGCCTCGGTGGACGAGAGAGACACACAAATTTGCTTTTTAGAAAACCAACTTACCAAAGAGCAACCAAGGAATTGGCACCCTCCGGAAGTGGACTTCCTATCCACTTTGTCTCCCACCCAATCGGAACCCGAGTACCCTACAAGCTTGAAGTTTGATCCTCTTGGATACCATAAGCCAAAGTTTGGGGTATGAGCCAAATATCGAAAGATTTGTTTGACCGCCACATAGTGACTTTCCTTAGGTGCGGCTTGAAACCGCGCACAAATTCCCACACTCAACATGATATCCGGTCTAGATGCACAAAGGTAAAGTAAGGATCCAATCATGGAGCGATATACCTTTTGATCCACCACTTTACCATTGGGATCTAAGTCAAGTTGGCACTTGGTGGGCATTGGAGTGGAAGCCGGCTTGGCGTCACTTAGTTTGAATCCCTTGAGCATGTCTTGGGTGTATTTGGATTGATTGATGAAGGTTCCTTCTCTTCTTTGCTTCACTTCGAACCCTAGAAAGAACTTCAACTCTCCCATGGAGGACATCTCGAACTTTGAGGTCATGAGAGCGGCAAATTCCTCATTGAAAGCTTTGTTAGGTGAACCAAAGATAATATCATCAACATATAATTGGCACACAAACAACTCCCCTTTGACCTTCTTAGTAAAAAGAGTGGGGTCGATTATCCCAACTTCAAAACCATGGTCTTGTAACAACTCGGTAAGGTGGTCATACCATGCACGTGGGGCTTGTTTAAGGCCATAGAGTGCCTTATCGAGTTGATACACATGATCGGGAAGGTAGGGATCCTCGAACCCGGGGGGTTGCTTGACGTAAACCAATTCATTAATAGGTCCATTAAGAAAAGCACTCTTCACATCCATTTGTTGTAACTTAAAGTTATGATGAGAAGCATATGCAATCAACATGCGAATGGATTCAAGACGAGCAATGGGAGCAAAGGTTTCACCGTAGTCAATACCCTCGACTTGGGGGTAGCCTTGTGCTACCAAACGAGCCTTGTTGCGAATGATAATCCCATGGGCATCTTGCTTGTTCTTAAATATCCACTTGGTTCCTATGACATTGTGATTTCCGGTCGGTCTTGGCACCAATCTCCACACTTTGTTGCGCTCGAAGTTGTTGAGTTCTTCATGCATGACATTGAGCCAATCCGGATCTTCTAGCGCCTCATAGACCTTGTGGGGTTCCACACAAGAGACAAACGCGTGATGCTCACAATAATTTGCTAATTGTCTACGAGTGCTTACCCCCTTTCTTAAGCTTCCAAGCACATTCGTCATGAGGTGATCCTTGGTGGAGAGCTTGGAGGCAACCTTGGCGGCACGACGCTCTAATTCCTCCTCGAGGGTGAGACGAGAAGTGGTCAATTGATCATCTTGAGCGTCGTCTTGGGCTTGTTCTTGTTCTTGAACTTGCTCGGAGGAGAGAACTTGACCTTGGGCATCACTTGATGGGTCAACACCGTCTTGAGCGTGATCTTGCCCTTGGTAATGTTCTTGAGGATGAGGGCCTTCATGTTGTTCTTCGGAAGCGTGTGGGCCTTGGGTTGGTGATGGCTCCACTTGAGTGGAGCTTTGTCCTTCTCCTTCGGCCACAAGGGGTTCCTCAATGGGTAGGATAAAGCCAACACCCATTCTTCTTATGGCTTGGGGAAGAATTTCATCACCTACATCACAAGTGCCACTTTGCTCCACTTGGGAGCCGTTATTCTCATCAAACTCCACGTTACACGTCTCCTCAATAAGTCCCGTGAATTTATTGAGGACACGGTAAGCATGAGAGTTTGTAGCATAACCAACAAATATGCCCTCATAAGCTCTAGCCTCAAATTTAGACAACCGAACACCTTTCTTGAGAATGAAACACTTACACCCAAATACCCGGAAGTACTTGAGGTTGGGCTTGTTACCGGTGAGTATCTCATATGGAGTCTTGTTCAAGCCCTTGCGGAGGTAGAGCCGATTGGATGCATGACACACGGTGTTGATGGCTTCGGCCCAAAAGTTGTACGGAGACTTGAACTCCGCCATCATGGTCCTTGCCGCATCCATCAACGTCCGGTTCTTCCTCTCTGCAACACCATTTTGTTGAGGGGTGTAGGGTGCGGAATATTGATGCTTGATTCCCTCATCACTAAGAAACTCATCCAAGGTGTAGTTCTTGAACTCGGTGCCGTTGTCACTTCTTATTGTCAAGATCTTTGCATTGTGTTGACGTTGTGCTTCATTTGCAAAGTCAATGACAGTTTGTTGGGTCTCGCTCTTCCTCTTGAAGAAATACACCCACGTGTACCTTGAGTAGTCATCCACAATCACCAAGCAATACTTCCTACCTCCAAGACTATCGAAGGATGGAGGCCCAAAGAGATCCATGTGAAGGAGCTCCAAAGGCCTCTTTGAATAAATGATAGTCGTGGGAGGGTGAGCCTTCTCATGTAGCTTTCCTTCGATACAAGCACTGCAAGCACGATCTTTAGCAAAACTAACATTCATTAGTCCACGGACATGGTCCCCTTTGAGGAGACTTTGCAAAGATCTCATATTGACATGGGCTAAACGGCGATGCCAAAGCCATCCCACATCAACTTTAGCCATTAGGCACGTCGCGGTCTTAGTGGGTCGCTCCAAAAAGTTAATCACATATAGACCGTTCTCGACATGCCCAACAAAGGCTACTTTAAGAGTCTTGCTCCACAAGAGGGCCACGGTATCGATATCAAAGAAAGTGGCAAAGCCCATGATTGCAAGTTAACGAACGGAAAGTAAATTGTATGCAAGGGACTCAACAAGCATGACCTTCTCGATCGTGAGATCATGAGAGATGACCACCTTGCCAAGTCCCAATACCTTAGAAGATGAGGCGTCACCCCACTCGACATTGGTGGGCATAGATGGAACCTTGTGCACATCCACCACCAAGTCCTTGCTTCCGGTCATATGATTTGTAGCTCCGCTATCGAGCAACCATGATCCCCCACCGGAAGCAAACACCTGCAAGAGATCAGTGCTTGGTTTTAGGTACCCATTTTGTAATGTGTCCTTTGATGTTAGTGGCAATGGTCTTTGGAACCCAAATAGACCATTCAATGTATTCATGAAGAGAACCAACAAATTTGGCATAAACATGCCCATCACTCGCACGACATAACACATAAGAAGGATTAAAATCGCCGGCTTTGTTGGGAGGGGTGGCATTGCCCTTCTTGACATTGCCACCCTTTGCATTGTTCTTCTTCATCTCCTCGGAGGCACTCTCTCCCTCCTTCACAAAGGTTTGCATGAGAGGAGGAGGTCGTTTGGTCTTGTCATTCTTCTTCTTGTTCTTGGAGTCGGGCACGTACCCAACCCCTTCCTTGGCCACAACCCCCTTTTGGTTGATCAAGAGATCGTTGAGGTTCTTCTTGCCTTGTATGCAAGTCGCAAGACCTCTCTCAAGTTGCCCCTTTAGCTTAGCGTTCTCCTCAACGAGATGCACGTGCTCACAACACGGGTTAGTAGCATTTGCATTATCAATTAACATCATACGAGGGAAAGTGGCTTTTTCCTTGGTTAGCTTTACTTGAAGTTGATCATGAGACTCTTTGAGGCTAGCATGAGTACCCTTCAAGACCTTGTGAGCCTTGTCAAGTAGATCAAACTCCTCTTTGAGTCTAGCAAGATCAACCTCAAGTTCGGCCTTCTCGGAGTTTAGCACATGAGAAACAATGAGGACATGATCATAATCTTTCTTTAACTTAGCATGATCAACATTGTGTGACTCCTCAAGAGCCAAATGAAGACCACGCTCTTCCTCAAGAGCATTGGAAAGATCCGAAATCTCATCAGCATAGTCATGACTATGCCCTTCCATCTTAGTGATGGTGTCTTCGTGAGCCTCGATCATGTCATTGGCTTCATCAAGTTGTTCCAAGAGAGCAACAAAGTGCTTCTTGGATTTTCCCTTGAGTTTTCCCATAAAGGCCTCAAACTCATTAGCCTCCACATTAGCTTCCTCAAGTTCATTAATGCTATCCATCGGAGAAGGATGATTAATGATGGTAGTTTTGATGTTGGAAGTTACCTTGTTGGTGGCTTTAGCCATGAGGCACTTGGCGGTGATACTCTCATTGGGTGAGTCGAAGAGAGACACCCGTGGAGTCGTCGCAATGGCAACGGAGGCCATGGCAACCGACTCATCACTTTCATCATCGTCATCATCCTCATTGTACTCTTCTTGTACCACCAATGCCTTGGGAGGATTCTTCTTGATGAAGTTGCTCTTGTTGGGGAACGACTTGGCCTTGTCCTTTCGGATGAGCTTGCCACCATTGTCTTCCCTCTTCTCATACGGACACTCAGCAACAAAATGACTCACGTTGCCACAATTGTAGCAAGTCCTTACACGTTGCCTGCTCTTCGTGCCACTTGAGTTGTTTTTGCTAACGTTTGGCCTCGAGTTTTTCTTGCTCCAAAATTGCCTTGAAGCAAGTGCCATGTGTTCATGATACGCATACTTCGTATCTTCGGGGTTGCTCTCCTCTTCTTCCTCTTCTTCCTCTTCAACGGTGAGCTTGGCCTTCAATGCAAGGTTAGGCTTCTTTGCCCTTTGAGAATGAAGCACCGCATTTTCAGTGGTCTTGTCCAAAATGTTCATGGCCACAAACTCATCCAACACTTCGCTTGAGGTCAAAGTGTGGAAGTCCGGTCTTTGACGAATGACGAAGGACATGGCCTTGTGATAGGGCATCATTGCCTTGAGGAATTTGCGCTTGATCCAATTCTCATCCATGTCCTTGCTCCCATGATCTCGTAGTGAGACCGCGAGTTTGGTTACTCTCCGATAAAGCTCACGAGGTTCTTCATCTTCTTTCATTGCAAACTCATCGGCCTCATCTTGCACCACTTCATAGTTGGAGCGTTGGATGCTTGCGCTACCCCGGTAGAGAGAGACAACACAATGCCATGCATCTTTGGCCAAGGCGAAGGGACGAAGATGAGGTAGGTCTTCGGGTGGAATTGCATCTTGAATGATGAAGAGAGCATTCTCATTGAATTGATTATCCGCGGCTTCTCGAGGAGTGAAGTTGCTTGGATCATGCGGATAGAAACCTTCTTCAATGATTCTCCAAAGGTTAGTGTTCACATGATTTAAATGACGTTTAAAGCGGTAAACCCAAGAATCAAAGTCCTCATTTTTCACAATCTTAGGGGGAGGACCGGCATGATTCAAATGAGTCGAAGGAACCGGTCCACCATAAACAAGTGGTGGTTCCACATGAGCAAAGATGCCGGTGCCATTTTTACCACTAGAAGAAGGAGTCTTTTCACTACTAGCTTCCCCCTTGTCGGGGAGAGCATCCGTCACCTTGTCGGTGGGGTCACCCACTTTCAACGGTGCGGTGGAAAGTTTAAGCCCCTCAAGAAATTTAGTAAACATGCTTTCAACCTCGGTCGTCATGGAGGTCTTCAATGTCTCTAAGGCCACATTGAACTCCTCACGAGAGACCGAGGTTCCCTCATCGCCCGTAGACGAGATCGGATTCACACCAGAGTGTTCCTCCACACCGTCTACGGTATCAACCATACTCTTTGGATGGTAAAATCCTTAATAAAGAGACGAGGCTCTGATACCAATTGAAAGGATCGATATGGTTGACTAGAGGGGGGGTGAATAGGCAACTAACAATTTTTAGTTTTTCTTTAACAATTTAAACTTTGCATCAAAGTAGGTTGTCTAGATATGCAACTAGGTGAGCAACCTATATGATGCAACAAGGATAGGAACACAAGCAAAGCAAGTGATATGAAACAAATAAGCTTGCACAAGTAAAGGCACGAGATAACCAAGAGTGGAGACGGTGGAGACGAGAATGTGTTGCCGAAGTTCCTCCCCTTTAAGAGGAAGTACGTCTCCGTTGGAGCGGTGTGGAGGCACAATGCTCCTCAAGAAGCCACTAGGGCCACCGTATTCTCCTCACGCCCTCACACAATGCGAGATGCCGTGATTCCACTATTGGTGCCCTTGAAGGCGGCGACCGAACCTTTACAAACAAGGTTGGGGCTCTCTCCACAACTTAACTGGAGGCTCCCAACGAAACCACGAAGCTTCACCACAATGGAATATGGCTCCAAGGTAACCTCAACCGTCTAGGGTGCTCAAACACCCAAGAGTAACAAAATCCATACAAGAAAGTATGAGGGAAGCAAATATCCTTTGGTGGAAGTGTAGATCTAGGTCTCATACTTCAATCCCTAGCAAATCAACAAGTTTGAGTGGCTAGAGAGAGAGATCGGGCAAGAGAGCTTGAAGTGCATTAATGGTGGAGTGAGAGAGGTCCAAGGTGAGAGTGGTAGGTGGGAGAAGCTCATTTATATAGTAACCCTCGATTCCAACCGTTATTGCGTTTTTTGCATTGCAGCGGTACAACCGGTCCTCGTCCCGGTACAACCGAGACTCACGGTGTATCTGCAGAACCCTACCAAGCGGTACAACCGGACAGGCGGGCGGTAGTACCGGCTAAGAAAAATAACCGGACTAACCGCCTGGCCACCGCACAACCACGGCATCAAAACATGAGCTTGACCGGTACTTGGGCGGTGCCTGGCCGGAACAACCGCATGGCCTTGATCTCTTGGGCGGCTAAGTTCTGAGCGGAAGAACCGCTCGGACCACCGGTGGTACCGGTCATCGTGGAACGACCGGACCAACCGGGCCACTACCGCCCAAGAACCGCATCAAAACAGAAGCGCGAGCGGTACTTGAGCGGTGCATGGACGGAACCACCGCCACAACATTTGCAGAGCATGGTGGCGGTACCACCGCCCGGAGGCAGCGGTACAACCGCTCGAGCAAAGCTGGTGAGCGACAAGACCCAGCGGTACAACTACTCCAGAGAGCGGTACAACCGCTGGGCAGAAACAGTGAGCATGAAGGATAGGGGAAGAGACAAGGAAAAACTCTCTCTCTCTCACACACACACACACACTTGAGGAAGACAAATGAGGGGTGATGAACGTGTACGTGAAAAGATTCCCCCAGTGCTTTCTAATGAGGATTCCCTCTTGATAGTACGGGTTCCCTACGACCAAAGAAAATAAAAGCGTAGAGGACACGTCTTCGATCTTTTCCTACGAGAGGCAATAGCAATCCGATGTAAGCCTAAGCATCGAGAACCTGAAACGTATAGCACACGATTAGACCAACAAAGGGTTGTCATCATCATCCAAAACATAAAGTAGGGAAATGCCCTTTCATTGCAGTATAAGCTACCAATAATAATCACACGCGTAACACATAGATTTAAATGACTTGCCATTGGGACACATGGAAAATATCAACGCGAATCATATATGAATCAGATTCATGTGGGGAAACAAATGAGAATATGAGATCCTTCATAGGAGAAACACATTTAGCATCATTTTTATTTCATTAGCAGCTTGGTTTATCGTTGCATGCATTGAAGGAAAAACTAGATAAAGGGAACTTCTCAACACATGACGACATGTTAAGATGCAAACTTGATACATAAAATCAATGTATTTGCAATTAATAACAATTGCAAGCCATAACAACTGTTCAATGATATCGTTTTTTTATAAGTGTCATTGAGGCATTCTTTGATCGACTATCAAATGGCTGACGAGGGGCTAACTGAACTTGTCATTTCAGACCATACTATGGATGCAATACTTTGGCTATTCTGGCTCTTCGATATGTTCAATCATGATGAACTTGCTCGGGTGCTGGTACTTGTTACACGATGATGAGTTCCAAAGTCCTTTGAGCACGTCAAGATTTGTAAACAAATTTCTTAACAATCTTCAATTGGCACCTGCATGAAAATCTCAAAACAGGCTTGTGTGTAGCTTGCTTCCAAAAGGCAGTTGACTTCTGCCATATAAAGATGTTGCGAAGATCTACGTCGATGGGGGACTCTCCAGGTGCCTTCGCTATGCAACCATTTTTCAGGGGGTAGATCAAGGTCAAACTTCTTTCAAGAAGGTTTCTTTTGGCCATAAAAAGCGGGATAACAATGACTTAGGCACATGCTCTAGCTAAAGCCTCTTCTTCTCTTTTCATTGGGTGCCATGTTTGGCTTTCTACTTTACTTGATATCAATTGTATGATATGACTTTTTTTTAGAATGTATGCCTACGAACTTTGAGATCTGAATAAAGCCCGCTCTCTAACAAAAACATACTATTTGCCTTCTCGAGTTGAGATTTTTTTTGGGGGGGTTGAGAAAATGGAGCTCAGAGTTTTCTTTTTCTTTCTGAGTGGAGAAATCGAGCTCAAATTGATGCCGTGTAGTCCATTTGGGTGACAGAAGCGTCTACGTAACTGGGCCGGAATGCGAATTCCCGTCGGAGTTTGGACCCCCAGTCCGGCTCGAGGGCCAAGCCCCAAAACCTGGGCTTATGAAGCCCAGCCACCGTAAGATGCACACCCACGACTCTGGCCGTTAACTCGACCGAAGCGATTTCGCACTTGGCCTCTTCCTCCCTCCGCTGCGCCCCACTCCGCCTCCGCCAAACCGCAAGCTAGGGTTTCCGCCTCGACGCGGAGGGCTCGCCATGGATGCCGCCGCCCGCAAGAGATCCCGGCCGGAGTCCGCCAACGGAGGCGCCGCAGGCGGGAAGCGCTCGAGAGGTAACGCGTCGCTTTCTTCCCCATCTCTCCCCGCCCCCCTCGTACGCTTTCTAGGTCCCGTCGTCAGGTCTCGCCCTGTCGTGTAGCTCCTGCCGCTGGATCTGCAGCCTCGGCGCTCTCTAGGGTACCTCTAGGTTCTGGTCCGCGAGCGTGGAGCGAGTGAGCGTGTCGTGCCGTTATCCCCTGTATAAGATAAGATTTGCCTGCATCTTACTTGACAGTATTCATGTGCGGAAGTATCCATGCTCTAGTGCCGGCAAATCCCTGCGGTAGGTTGATAATTATGCCAAATCCATCGGATGCCCTGTTCGCACCGGTACAGCTCCTTGCGGTCGAGTGGAATTAAGACCCACCTGCATCGTGTCTGGTACCGTAATGAAATACCTATCAAGTACAGAAAAAATAGCTTGACAACTGAAAGCTGAACCAACTCATCTAAGAGCAGGATGTACTAAAAAGTTGGATCAAGGCGAGGTTTCTTTGAAAAGAAGGAAAGAACATGTGGGAAAGGTGATGATGATGGGAAACAAATTTGGAAAAGCAAAGCACCTGCTTTTGCTCAAAATGGAATTGGAGGACTTCATTACAAAAAAAGAAACATGTTAAACATCATTCATGAATGTTATGATCTGTTTCTAGTTGTCGTCTTTCAACAATATGCAGTGTGAGTGTAACCATGACCATTTTCTGCAGGATAAGCACCAGTGAATATCATCTTTATCTTATCTAAAATTATGTCCATTCATCAAATTTATTGGACACAAATTGTACATGTTTACTTGAATAGAAGATCAACAATGCAACTTCTAACAAGTGGAAAAATGTAATTAATTTCATGCAACAGAATCGGAGTCACAACAAACTGGTCTATCAAGCAAATCGAAGCCTTGCACCAAGTTTTTCAGGTTCAAATCTTAACCTATCCAAAATAACATCAGAACGGTACCTTCTAATTTTTACTGTGTATTACAGTTAAGAATTAAATTCTCCCCTGCTACTTTTATTTTTGGTGCAGAAGCTTTACGGATTGTTGCAAATTGTAATTCATGCACAGCAATGTTGCCAACTGATCAAAGTATATACATTTAATATTTTTCTTTCATAGTGTTCAAATAAATAAGATAATAACAGTACCACAATCCACATTTGTTGCATGTTTTTTTGTTCTCTAGATAGGACCTTCTCTTTCTCTATTACTTGGTAATTGAGTCTGCACTAACATGCTTTAGTTCTGTTGAGTAATGAAAGCATCCTTTTAAGCACATACATATACATATGCTATATGCAGTATTGTGGTCTCTGTGAATCTTGTTTGAATCTTGCACCTGCCTGGATTCCTATATACTGAAAATTGTTAGACAGGATTTCATGCAACTTTACAATTATGTTTCTGTTATTATGTCAATTTGGGCCATTTGCACTGATAACATGTAATACATGTGATCTTCTGCCTTTGGTAGCACTGTTATCTTGTTATGAGAACTCTTCTGCCTTGGTATACAGTTCTACAACTGTCCTTTGTAACAAGTCTCTAAGTTTGCTCAGTTCTCATTACTTACTCTATTTGTTATTGCAAGATCAGTACATAATCTGTATTGTTTTGAATGATGCAGCACTGTTGGGTGCCCCTTTGGTGAGGGCTGTCACTTCGCGCACTTTGTCCCTGGTGGATACCAGGCAGTATCAAAATCACACAGCCTAGGCCATGCTGCTGTGTCTGCACCGTCAAGAGCTCCAGCGGACCATGCTGCTTCTGGTGTCAAAACACGCATGTGCACCAAGTACAACACTGCAGAAGGCTGCAAGTTTGGTGACAAGTGCCATTTCGCCCACGGCGAGAGGGAGCTTGGCAGGCCACCATCCTCCTACATGTCCCAAGAAAGTTCCTATGCTCCTCCTATGGGTGGTCGATATGGAGGTCGACACGAACCACCTCCGCCAGCTTCGATGGGTCCTCCTGCCGGAAACTTTGGCGCCTCGTCTACCTGCAAGGTCAGTGTCGACGCCGCTCTCGCCGGAGGCATAATCGGGAAGGGAGGGGTCAACACGAAGCAGATCTGCCGCATCACAGGGGTCAAGCTCTCGATACGTGACCACGAATCAAACCCAGACCTGAAGAACATTGAGCTGGAAGGCAGCTTCGACCAGATAAAGCAAGCCAACGACATGGTGCGTGATCTCATTGCCAGCATCAGCGCCAGCACTCCGTCGAAGAACCCAGCCAGCGCAGCGGCCCCCGCAGGCCGAGGCGGTGGCGGCGGCGGCGGGCCTGGAGGCAGGAGCAACTACAAGACCAAGATATGCGAGAACTTCCTCAAGGGCACCTGCACTTTCGGCGAGCGCTGCCACTTCGCCCATGGTGAGACCGAGCAGCGGAAGGGTGCCGCCATCTGATGACACCGCTGATGCGGTGGATCCTCGCTCCTTCTTGTGCTGCTACTGTGACTATTCTGTTCTCCCTTGCTGCTGGCTCTAGGTGATTAGGCCTGTTGTATTTTGGTTCTATGGATTGTGATTTAGATTCAGCCTTTTTGAATGAAATATGGTTCAGAACTTTCTTGCTGTCATCCCAGTCTAGTTAAGTCGCCTTTTGAGTTTTCTTTCTCCTTGTGCGTTTTATTCGGTTCTAGCTTCCGCGGTCCATTACTGTGGTGATTACCCAGCTGTGTTGACCACAGACGGGTCACTGATTTCACTGTGCTCTTATGATGCCTGCATTTGCAAACGTAATACGTACTTCCTTGTTCTTCTCAAGATTTGACCAATTTTATCGAGAAAAATAGCAAAATCTACCAATACGAAATTTAGTATAATTAGATTCATCCATCATAAGATATGTTTTCATGTTTTATTTATTTGGTCACTATTGTAGATCTTGAGAGTATTTTTTTATATAAACTTGGTCAAACGAAGTTTGACTTTTGAAGTAGTGTACACAAGTGGTGTCAATGACATGTGGGACCAGTTACATCTGCGAAGGTCATTTCTCTCTCCTTGTTCTACGTGGACTGGCCTACACAGCACAGCGCTTCCAGCATCACCACGACATCTCGAGCTCTTCTCCCCTCCCCTCGGCTCACGCACGGCAAAGTCGCCTCCTCCGGCATGGCCGCCGCCGCCGCCGCAGCGACGCTCGCCCCGGCCTCCCCTCCGCTGCTGCCCGCCGTCAGCGGCCGCCGCGACAGCCGGCCGCGCCTCACGCCCCGCCGCGCCGCCGGGTGCCGCTGCAGGGCCACGGCGCAGTTTCAGGGCGGCCCCGCCGCCAGCTACGCCCGCGAGATGGAGCGCCTCTCCGCCAAGGAGTCCCTCCTCCTCGCCGTGAGCCGCCTCCCCCCCTCTCCTGTTCCCCTTCCTCGCAGAACGAATGGCCACGGCCTGCCCCGTACTGCCGTGCTGGTCTGGTCCATACGAATCGTATCCACTGCCCAGTGCAGCTGTCGATTTGGCTATCAGTTTCTCAATAATCCAACTGTGCCCAGCGACACTCAGTTTTTGCACCGCTTTCGATTTGATTGACGAGTAAACGCCTCGATTTTGCAGAGCCCACCGAATCATGAGCTTATTAGTGTTCGTGTCTGCATGTTGACAGTTGGGTTCTGCATTCACGGTCTGAGTATGTAAACTGCTGCCCATTTCAGTTCAGGGACTCTGGAGGCTTCGAAGCCTTTGTTAGCGGCAAGACCACGGAGATGCAGAAGATCGACGTCAATGAGCGCATCGTCGGCCTCGAACGCCTCAACCCCACTCCTCGTCCCACAACGTAAGCGCTGCAGTTCTCAACAGGCAAACTATCATCAAAATAAGTTGGAGATGCTAACATGATGTTCAGTTTAGGAACCAATGACTTCCATTCATCTCCGCATTTACATGTCCCATATCCATGAGGAACTCCCATCATTTCTGACTAAAACAGTTATGTTGTATGGACATTTCGTTGGTCCTTGTTCATTAATCATATGTTTCACTTTTCAGATCACCCTATCTGGAAGGTCGATGGAACATTGAATGGTTCGGTGATAGCAGTCCTGGAACATTTGCATCCAAGCTTTTGTTTGAGTACGCCACTATTTCTGGATGCAAGTTACATTACAATGAACTCACCATTTTAATTAGAGCTCTCCTTACTTTATTCTCATGAGAATGAGTTACATGGTTTCTTAAAAGTTATCTTTTCATGGTGTGTTGCAAATACATAAATCTAAATTGATCTTTCCCTGACAAAAATGTGTATCACATAGCGAGTATGCTCTTTTCGTAGGCGGTCACCTACAAGTGTCGCACACTTTACGGGGCTTGATGTGGTGATCAGGGATGGCTACTGCAAAATTTCCTCGAACGTCAAGCTCTTGAATACGGTAATTTCAAAAGTTGTGGAAGCTGCCTACAACCCTTGTGCATTTTTGGATCTATCTTTACAACTACCTCATGTTCGCAATGTTTGTGCCATTTATATACCTGCCTACAGCATGCATAGCTATTTTTTTCTTCAAATGAAATTATGAGAAATAGCTCTTGTAATGTGGCAAGATACCAAGATCCCACGTTCATACTAAGGCATTGCTGGCAGCCATTTATCTGTCTTATCCAGGAGCTGTATATTTGTATATGACCATGTTGAGTTCTGTTGTTCCATTCATGTGTCACAGTTTACCGCCTTTTTGTGTATGCAGATACAAAACAGATTTGTTCTGACCACTCAACTGTCCGTGGAGGGGCCTATAAGGATGAAAGAGGAATACGTTGAGGCATTTTTGGAAACCCCCAAAATCAGTGAAGAAACACTACCTGAACAACTGAAGGGCTTACTTGGACAAACTGCAGGAGCTCTACAGCAACTTCCTGCCTCTATAAGAGATGCTGTTTCGGAGGGGGTTAAGTTACCTCTTAGTAAGCACATAAGGCTTGATTTATAGACTTCTTGTTATTGCATCACTTTTCCAGTTTTATTAGGACGTACTGCCAATTCATACAACGCAACCCCAGGATTTATTACTGACCTTTTCTTGTTAAAAAAACTGCTACTTGCTTCAATGCATTTGTAATCACTGATTTTTTTGCCAAAAATATTAAATTATTGGAATGCTGCCTTTTGTTTATTCCAAAATTTGACTTCCAACCATGACAAGAGAGGAATGCTCACAGTATTCATGACATCACGGTAGCTAGTTCTCTCTATCCATGTTGTCCATCTGCAATATTTTTGTCTACCTGCAGTATTTAGTGCACCATCACAGGATGGTTCAATATAGTTATGCTATTTTTCATTCTGTGATGCCATGAATCTTTAATAATTGTCATGTACTATGTTACATGGATTGATTAGTTCCGTTGCATGGCCCCTTTTTTTTATTACAGATGGGATGTACCAGCGCTTATTCATGATTTCCTACCTTGATGAAGAAATACTGGTATGTTTATCAGTTTATCACACACTAAAGCGAACACCAAAATCATATCATGATAACATGCATTTGCACCTGTGTACATTACACTGTGACCACCATCCATCTTGGAAGTAACCCCTTGGTTTTATCTACTGTATGAACTAACAGAAAAGATGGAATCAGTACTTTTATAGCTTCCACGCTTGAGTTGTACCATATGTCTTAAGTGTCACATGTTGGACATAATTACTGGACTATACCTAGTTCTTTTAGAGAAAATATACCTGACTCTATACTTAGCTCATAGACACATAAATGTCAAAGAAAATAAAAGCTGATGACATACTGAGTTTGAATGCTGCACAGATTTAGCATCATCATTTTATCTAGACAATAGAAATGAAGGCTCTTAATCCGCTGAAGTACCAGTCTATGGTATCTTCTTGAGAATGTTGAGCACCCCGTAAGCAAAGACCAGAAGAAAAAATGCACATATTTGTCAGTTTTTGTTGTTAAAAATCATCGATAAGATGCCAGATTTATGGCATATATCAACGTCATTTGCAAGTTTAAGATGCTGATAATCTAATCAGCCTACCAATACAGTTGCGTCAGTTCGATCCTCTCTTCTAGACAAGTCAATCTAATCATGTTGCACAAAGTACAGAATGAATGGTTTGAAATCTCATATTATCCGTCCTACTAGTACAGTATTTTGGAAGGATTGAAAAGCCACAACTTCTCATGGTTGTTCTGTCTTCTCATTTAGATTATCCGAGATGCTGCTGGAGCACCTGATGTCCTGACAAAACTGGAAGGTCCGCAGCCAAATCCAATGGAGAACACGCCAGATGTAGTGATTCCTGAATATCAAAGCTAATGTTTGGGTACTAACCGGAGCATTATGGTTAACTTTTTCGGAGATGTCTTTTCTGTCTTGCCATTTTCCAGGTTTTCGCATACATGAAAAAGTAGTGCATATGTTAGCAGTCACTTGAGTGTGTAAACTCAAGCTCCTTTTTGCTGCTGGCTAGAGTAGTTACTGCTATATCCTGGAGTTGAGCAATATTTGAGCACTCGGATAAGATGAAAAATTAGATGTGCGAAAAGGGCAGTAAATAACTCTGAACTGTAAGTTGTTTTGTTCCATATAATTCCAGCACCCAGCTTTGCATCAGGCGCAAATGACACCAAAGTAAGTTAGCTCGGTATACTATCTCAAATACAAACATTCAGAAGGAAGATGAAATGTGGATCATGGGGCCATTGTACTGCAATTTGGACCGGTGATTTATGGCATTGTATCTAAAATCTTCACCTTGTTCGATCGCATCAGGAGTAATTATCACAGTATAAGCCGCCATTCTTCGCAGGCTAGAGGAGGGCGTTCTACCTGAACTGAAGAATGCTTACTTCCTCGGGAGAAAAAGTCTTTTATTTTTGAGATATCATGTGGACATTGCGACCATCCTGTACGTGCGCGCAGCGCAAGGTCTGTTAGTCCTGCACCTAACCACTCCTGACAGGCTGACGCTGCAAAGAATTTTGCCATGTCTTCCTTCATCGTCAGTTCAGACTTCAGAGCATGCGCACCTACCTCTCCATCTCTCTATCTCCCTCTAGTTCACCCAGAAGAAAGATACAAACAAGGAAGGATGGAATCAGACACGCAATGCCGTCGAAACAACCAAACTAATCTGCCATTTCCATTCCAAGTGCGGGTTCAAATTTGAATAACACAACTGAAATATCAACAAACTGGAGAAGTAACAGACGCAGGAAACCCAATTCTATAACTTAAAATTCCAGGCCGAAATGGGGGATCTCTGTTAACCGTCACCATCCTATGCAGCAACAGCGGGGGGCAAAAGTTCTCGGACTTAGCTCTAATGGGGGGGGCGCCGCTGACCGATCAGAGACTAAAGCCATCCGCCGAGGAGGAACTCGTCGAGGTCCTGGAAGAAGGCGTCGTTCGTCGCCGTGCCCCCCGCCTCCCCGAACCCGCGCCCGAACCCTTCCTCCGGCGACGCGGCCTCCTCCTCCTCCTCCTCCTTCACCTCCGCCTTGACGGTCGCCGCCGCCGCCGCCGCCTCGGGGGCGACCGCGACCGCGACGGACGACGAGCCGCCTGCCGCCGCCTGCTGCTGGGACGACGACTCCGCCGCGGCGCTCTCGGGCGACCGCGACGAGGACGACGAGGACGCCCCTCCGCCGACCCCGCCGCCTTTGGGCTTCCCGGTGAGGCGCTGCACGAGCTCGCGGAAGTGCCGCGCGTCCGTCTTGATCACCTCCGGCGCCAGCACGTGCACGATCCTGATCTTGCGCGGCGGGCCCTTCGCGATGGGGCGGGACCACCGGTGCGCGCCCATCGCCGACGACGGCGCCGGCGCGGCGCGGGACTGGAGCTTCACGGCGGGGGAGTGCGGTGCCATTCTCTTGTCGCCTCCCGATGCGAGAAACGGACGGGAGGAAGACGGTGGTGGCTTTAGGGAAGAGGGCTGTGGCCACAGGGGGTTTATATAGACCCGCCCTGGGCCCTGCGCCGTTGGATGCTGTGGGTTTCCACCATCCGACGGCTGACGTTGAGACGTGTGTAATATTTGGCACTGGTTTAATACGTCCTGTGTATTTTTAGCACTACAAAAATATAGGCCTAAAGAATTTAATGCCTTCCTTTTTCTACATACGCGCTCAAATGGATTTAATTCCTCTCGTCCGCGTCCTAATAAAACTAGCGCGTGTGGGATAACACGTAGACGATTTTATGACTATGCTTTTAGATTAAGAAAAATACTTTGGTAATCCATTTATGATTAGACTAAGTAATATACACTCCACGATGTTTATTATAAAACTATGGTTATTCTGTTATTAAAACTATGGCTCACTGTCTTTTTCTCTAACCCTAAATGGCTAAGGCAAACTCTTTTCTCCAAACTTCGTCAGTGAGTCCGTGGATTCACTTCCCCTCTGCCTGTCGCTTTGGTGGCCGGTGGCGGGCAGGGGAATCCAGGTCTCTCTGCTTCGGTTAGTAGTTTAGGTTAGGCTACTTCTTCAAGTTTGCTTCCTGGCTCCAACCCTCCTTGAGTTCGCCTGTATGGACGTAGTCGACGGAGCTCCGACATAGATTCATGTTGTCTTTTGGGGCAGTGAGGTTTGGTTTTCTCGTCTTGTGGCGAGATTTGGTGTCAGGTGCTTCAGTTCTATGCAAAGGATCAACGACGACGACTGCAGCTCCAGGGCGCTGGCCCTTAGGGGCACGTGCACGAAGACTTCCCGACTGTCATTGGCAAGGTCAAGCCGGCTCCGGTAGAGGAGCGGCGACAGCGGCGCGTTGGCGGCTCGTTCTGGCGGCAATAGTGATTGCTTGGGGGTCCTGAAATTTCAGTGTAATTTAACTATGTTTGAGATGCTTTGTATATCCGTTGAACTTTGATAATAGATTTCAATCATTTTAGCAAAAGAATATTATAACTCCATCTACCAAATAGGTTAACCTTTTAGTCTTTGCATGGCGGCCCTGAGGCAAATGTCGGCGCTTTTTCTACGAGTCGGTCTTCTGGACTTTGGTCCTTCTCAAGTTCGTCTGCCAGGCCGGATTAGACGAAGCTCCGACGTCGATTCTGTCAGCTACTCAAGGCAATAAGGTTAGGATTTCTCGTTGTGCGTACAAAGCAACGAGATTTGATGTCAGGGTTTTTGAATCGATTCAAGGATTCAGCGGCGACGACTACGACTCGGAGGCGCTGGTCCTTAGCGACGCTTGCACAAAAACTTCACGGTTGTCGTCAAACAGGGTCAGATCGGCTCCGATATAAGAGCGACGACAGCGGGACGGCGGCGGCAGTGGTCATTTGGTAGCCCAGGGACCTTGATGTACCTTTTATTATGTTATGAATGCTTTGTGTGAATTTTTTACAATAGATCAAAGTATATATTTTTTGTAAAAAGTAATATTTACTGAACTCCGAAGTGCTACAACTGATTTCTTCCTTATCCTTATCTAGAAAAAAAGGAATGTCAGAGTTGCAGAGTAACCGACGGAGCATATTCGTTTTCAGTACCTGCGCCTTTGGAATGGATCGGAGGATTATCCATATCCAGGTCAGGTACTACACTGTTCTGGAAAACCCCACCATATGAATTTAGTTTGTTGCATCCTTAGCATTTCCGCTCTCCTGTTTTGGACCGTTATAGAAAGCAGATTTTTTTTTTGCGGGTGATAGAAAACAGATTTTTTATTTTTTTTGCGGGTGATAGAAAACAGATTTTTTATTTTTTTTGCGGGTGACAGAAAGCAGATTATTTGCTACGTGGAACCAAAATCGGAGGCCGATTATTTGCTAGCCGGAATGAAAATGGACGCTCGTGCATGCCGTCGGAAATCCTTTCTTTTTAACACTTGACATAGGAAATCAATGTTTCATGTTCTTTTTTGAACACAGTACCCTCTCCTCTCTTTTGTTTTGAGGATATATAGAAGCAGATTATTTGCTCCATGGAACAAAAATAGGAAGCCCATTATTTGCTACGCGGAACAAAAATGGACGCCGTGCATGCCGTTGGAAATCCTTTTTTAAACAACTGACATAGAAAATCAATGTTGCATATTCTTTTTTTTGCGCAACTATTGCATATTCTTTTTTGAACATGGTATGCTCTTGTTTTCGACCGTTATAGGAAGCATATTATTTGCTACGTGAAAAAAAATAGGAAGCCGATTATTCGCTGCACGGAACAAAAATGGACGCTCGTGCATGCCGTCGGAAATCCTTTTTTCTTTAACATGTGATATAGGAAATCAAGTTTGCATGTTCAGTGATAAGGTTTATTTTATTTTATTTTATCTTTATATTCAGTGATAAAGTTGCAAGGAAATACTAGTATTACATTATCTTAGCGCCCAATCTTCTCTTTATTTGGTATTCCCTCCGTTCCATTATATAAGACGTTTTTGCAAGCAAACATATTCACACAAAAAAGTGGTATTATAAGGTACATACTCGCGTTCGAGTAGGACACATGTATCCTAGTAGGTATTCTATATAATGTGGAGGGTAGATACACGATGTAACCCATGCCAATAAAATAAAAGAGACATGCAGGGGACACCGGTGGCGTGTACTAACACTTGGATGGTCGGTGTGTGATATTGTAGTGGAATAAATGGGGAGAAGCGCCCACAATATGCTCGGGAACCAAGATGTAGCCGAGTTTGAGTGAGCATCATTAATAAATCTTTAGGTGTTATGCCTCGTGTGATTGCTTGGATTATAGACTAGTGTGCACCTCGGATTAATCTAACACAAAAAGCTCCAGCGGCTATCACTACTGCCGTCGACCCCGAACACTGTGTTAGGGCTAGGAGAAAGGAGGAATAGAGGAGAAATGCTTTTAATGTGATTAAAACAAACCATAGGGGGCTATTTGTAAAATTTTATGTTCAAATGAAGCGTGGGAAAACCGGACATGTTTCGCGTGTGCTACTGTGGCACCCACACAAGCGTAATTTACTCAACCGAGCTCGGTTTGTACCAAAATAAACAAGTTACTCAAGTTCATGGACAAATCCATTGCATTTTACAACCTTTTGGACGAGTAAATCTGTGCATCAATTTTGTGTACCTCCAATCTTATTACATCTTGTCAAATTCTAGGAAGGAGCGACGTGTGTTAAGTAAACCAAATTGCTATGAGAGCAAAAATGACGCAGTTTGTTACCGAAATATCCGATGGCTGCACCCCGTAATCCTTCATTACTTACTTCTTTGAAAGTATGTCCTACAACCATACATATTTTGTTATGAGCATTTCAATTTAAGCGCTCCATTAGGCCGGAACATTTTGTGCAAAGCTTTTTTGAACTAGATGATACACCGCGCGTTGTTGCGCGAATCGATTGCAATATATTTTAATGAGATTTGATTATGTCGAATATAAATATTTACATCAATAACACGTGAAACAAAACTAAAATACATACGATTCACTATATTTGTTTGATTGTCAGTTGTGAAATATTTTTTAAATATAAGGAGAATAATAAAATTTAAAATATTCTTTCATACATGGTTGTATACTGTGATGGGTCTTTTCCATACATGGTTTTCTCTACCGGCTCAATGGGTGTTATTCAGGTAGGCTGAAAAGAAAAAGACTTTACAAAGAGTGACACGACAATGACCCATAACTTTCGGGGAATTAATATGCATGCAAGTGTACACTAATTTTCCAGCGGCAAATAATCTAGGCCGCCCATCGTCGATGTGTGCGCGCGTAGAGCTGGTTTCCGGGACCTTTCACCCCCTCGAAAAGTTTGAAACTCGTAACCTTGTTTCTTAACATGGTCGACACATGGTTGACTTCATTTTTATCATTCTTCAAATGTAAAGGACAAAATAACATATGGTTGACCTCACTTCAGTTGGTTCACGAACCAGAGTAGGCAGAACAACACGGCCGGCCCCACCTGTGCTGCCGTTTTGGCAATACAAAAATTACCATCACCGCCCTGTGTGAATAATCTTACATGAGTGGACTATATGATCAAGCAGCAAAGCCCTTCCGAACGCACGCAGCCTCGCACCCTTTCATACCCGCTTGACTCCTGGAGGCACACACGCACGCAGAGGGCACGCGCTGAGCTGACTACGTACGCTGCTTGGGCGTGATGCGACGTTGCAACGGCCTGGTTTTCCTTGCCGAGTCCGTTTGCTAATCCACGGTCCCTGTCAGTGGTTTCGTGTGCCTGTCAGTCGGCGTTACGGGGTCAGCCATGTGTGTATGCAAGTGGCCTCGCGCATTAACTAATTTAGTCCTCGCGGTTGTGGAGACGATTATGGTACTGTCTTCAGTACGCGTCGTCGTCTCCGGCGAGAGAGCGTGGGAGGTGAGATGTGACCTCCCGTGTTTGCTGGATAAGACGGCGGCGTACTGGTATTCGGTCGGCAAGCTAGCACAAGCATAGCAGCCTCCGATGATAACCAGGACTAATCAGTGTGTGTCAAGCAGCTGACATGTGGGCCCGATGCTAATTTGTGGCCTTCGCGTTGACATCCTAGTATCCTGTTGTGAATTTTCTGTATGTGCAGCGCACGAGCTGAGTTGTAAGTTGTACGTACTAGTCACGAGCAGTTCATGACTGAAGTGCCGAGTGCTCCGGTTGGCATGACAACGCGGCGCTGCAGGCGTAGCCCGTGGCTAGAAACGTCGGGGGGTCACGCGGTTGCGGTCGACGGGGAACGTGGCGTTCGTTCGTGCGTGCGCCCGAGATCGATCGCTTCGGCTGGTCTGGCTGGCAGTGGCGCCCGGCCGTTACGACCCGGCCTGGGTTACCTTTTGGTGTGACGGCGCCGGCGGAGTCAGCGGCGCCCACACGCGCCTGCCTCTGCCTGGCCGGGCGAGGGCGATGCGGTGCGTCCGTCGCTCGCTCGTGCGCGGTGGCGCGGTGCGGTGACATGCGCCCACGCGCTCGCTCGCCGGCACGGCACGGCGAGGAGTCTATCCGCGCTTCGGTACGAGGTGGTGGTTGGGGTTCCGCAGCGGCCCGAAGCTCGTGCTCGGGTATCCCATGCCGCCATGCGCATCACCAGTCACCAGCACCTGCTGCCCATGAAACCGTGTCGGTTCACCGTTTGCATTTGCCGATTCTGGCCACTGCATTGTTCAGGCCCATTTCCCGTGCAAAATTCTATCTCACCAATTTTGAAGCTCAACAAATTTACCCTTTGTAGAGGTGTGGTCGGTGCATGTGTTCATGTTGTATTCGGTGTTCTTTTTGTGACATATTTTTATATGATTTTTTTTCTAATTTTTTCATGCTGTTCTAAATTCAGGCAAAGTATAATGTGTAATACTCCCTCTGTTTCTAAGAGGGTGTTTGTTTTCAGGGAAGGCCCTGTTTGGTTCATAAGTTCTACGACTTTTTTTAGAGGGTGTTTGTTTTCAGGGTCTTATTGGTCTAGTGACTTAAATAAGTTCCTATAAGTCCCATCTAAACCAAACAGGAGGGACTTATAGGGACTTAAAGTGGGCATTTGGGATTTATGAAATAAGACTCTTAAGAAGGGACTTATAGGGACTTATAGTTGTAATATGGTCTTATAGAGACTTATAAGTCCCAGGAACCAAACAGGTAGAGACTTTTTAGGGACTTGAGACTTATAAGTTGGGACTAAAAAAAGTCCTAGGACTTATGAACCAAACAGAGCCTTAGTTCCAACTTATAAGTCTCAAGTCCCTAAAAAGTCCCTATCTGTTTGGTTTCTGGGACTTATAAGTTTCTATAAGAGCATATTACAACTATAAGTCCCTATAAGTTTCTCCTTGAGAGTCTTATTTCATAAGTCCCAAATGCCCATTTAAGTCCCTATAAGTTCCTCCTGTTTGGTTTAGATGGGACTTATATGGACTTATTTAAGTCCCTGAAAACAAACACCCTCTTATTTGTCTAGGGACTTAAATAAGTCCCTATAAGTCTCATCTAAATCAAACAGGAGTGACTTATAGGGACTTAAAGTGGGCATTTATGACTTATGAAATAAGACTCTTAAAGAGGGACTTATAGGGACTTATAGTTGTAATATGGTCTTATAGAGACTTATAAGTCTTAGGAACCAAACATGTAGGGATTTTTTAGGGACTTGGGACTTATAAGTTGGGACTAAAAAAAGTCCTAGGACTTATGAACCAAACATGGCCTAAATATAAGTCTTTGGAGAGATTTCACTATGGACCACATACGGAGCAAAATGATAAATCTATACTCTAAAATGCATCTAGATACATCCGTATGTGGTCCATAGTGAAATCTCTACAAAGACTTATATTTAAGAACGGAAGGAGTATATTATATAAACGCTTTACTAAGTTTGATGTTGCCTCATAAATTTATATTGGAACGTATTTTAGTGCATATTTAAAGTATTCACTCTGTACACCAAAGTAATGTGTGGTTATTTCCTAACATCTGGGGCCATAAAACGACGACAGGAGCAAAGGGGAACATATTACATGATACCAACCATCACATGATACCATGTGCTTCAAAACTCAAAAGTTTGTGTATAAAAAATTCAGTTTTTTTTGTGAATGCTTACAAGACACGAGTCTACAATTCTAAAAAACTCAGATCAAAAATCAAAATATACAAGGAGAAACAAAAAAGATGAACCCGCTTGTGAATATTGCCATTCTTGTATTTTTGTCTTTTGTGGCACTATTCATGCAAAATTTGTCTTTCATATTGCTCAATGTAGGTTTCGATTTTCGATCTCAATTTTTTAGGGATACTGGACATACATGTTGTGAATACTCACAAATGTTCTCAATTTTTTTTAAACATGTAAACTTGGTTTTTGCAGATTGGTATCATGGTATCACAAGATATTTTGTGTCATGATGGGCACAAACTACACCCATAAGGCCTCTACGGTGCATATGTGTTTAGATGTGGTGCTAAATGCATAAAAGAGTTTAGCAACTAAGCTCTCCAAAGCATAAGTACTTGGTTTTCATCATTCAATTAATCATAAGTTGTGTTTTCGTCTAGCTACGTGCTTAGTGTCGTTCCTTCTACTTGCCAGTATTAGCATATGTACAAGGTAGAGCACGGGAAAGAGCCTTATCAGATAGAAATAACTATATGCAAAAGAATTAGGGATGTTCTTGCTATTGGCTTGTAGTGATATCTTTATTTTGTGAAAAAGGATTCAGATATATTATAAAGGTTCACCAAGAGTGTATAGAATCTGGAACATAATAAAATTACAACGAGGTCTATGAACATTGCCGCGGCTTGTAGTCCTATTTTGTTGTTCCGTTCACCCGTCAATCAGAAATAAAGGATATTATTAGTCTTACTCTTGATGAAATAACAGTTTTTATCCAGTTAGCCACTATAGTAGCTAACTTTGACAATTAATACACATGCAAGTGTATGCAAATTTCCCAGGGGGAAATAACTCTATGCAGGGGCCTTTATCTACCTTTAATTGATGTGTGTGCGCGCGCGCAAAAAGTGTACACCTGGTTCTCCCGTACCTTTAGATAGTTTTTTGAGACGAAGTCTACTTGGATAGTTGAAACATGTACCCAAGCTTGTTTCTCAATATGACCGAAACATGGTTGACTTCATTTATATCATTCTTCAATTCAAAGAGAAAAAAAAATGTGATTGACTTCAGTTCGGTTGGTCCACGAAGCATAGTAGGCAAACAAACCTCTATCAGAAGAAAACGCACACGGCCGGTCACCACCTCGTGTGAATAACTAATAATGTTAATCTTATTACGTAAGTGAACCGATCAACTAGCAAAGTCCTTCTGATTTCTGAACACAGGCAGCTTTGGGACCTTCCATACTCACGCGGGAGCACGCGCGCGACCTAGGGGAGTACTCTGTTTCGACGTGATCTGCTGCGACGACCTGGGTTTCCTTTCCTTGATCGGGCCCATTTGGTAATCGGCGTCCCTGTCAGTGGTTTCGTGTACCCGTCAGTTGCCTTGACAGGGTGCCATGCAAGTGACGCCTAGATAACTGCATCAATGCTCGAGGTTATGGACTAAATTATGGTGATGGTGATGGTGATGGCGCGCGCGTCGTCTCCTGTTGCGAGGCGTGATGCGACAAGTTTGCTGGATGATGTGTGGTATCCGGTCGGCACAAGCTAAGGTAGCAGCCTCTGGTGCTTTGATTGGGTCGATGCAGCTTTTCATAATCAATCGATGCTAACCCCTTTGGGGTAGGTTGGGTGCACAGCAGCAGCCGACCTGATTCTATAGGAGCTAGCTGCTCGTTAGGAGGGCGGAAGTGCAGGGTATTTGGACATTTGCTAAAGGCTAACACGCGCTTCGCTGCACCGCTTTTCATCCGTGGGATTAACTTTTTATTTCTCTAAAACATGTTGTTGAAGACTGCAATTCTTTCGAGAGGAGGGTGGAGTTGTTCGGGGCGTGGTTGTGGTCTTTTTATATGTTTCGACATGGTGTCCGATAGTGTTGGTGGTGTGAGCCCCTTAAAGCCGCACTAAAACGATGGAATTGTTGTTATAATGCTCATATGGGCCGGCACATGAAGCCTTTGTTTGCTTACCTCATTTCGCCCTGCTTCATTAATTTACTTAAGTTTTCCCCGCTCGCTTCGGTTCTGGCTCAGGAAAAACTGGCAATCCTTTTTTTATTTGAAAACTTCCATGTATTTTTCTAAAAATATTCACAATTATAGAAATTATTCGTGGATCTAAAACATTGTTTGGAATTAATACCTTGATTGACAAAAAAATTAGGGGCCCTCCGATGCTGGGGCCCTGTTCAGTTGCTCCTGTTGCACATGTGGACATATGGCCCTGTGTAATGCCTTTTAGGCGAAATTTAGAAAACCCACTGGCTGCCAAGCAGCTGGCATGTGGGGTCTGATGCCAGTTCTTCGTCACTTCGTGCTTGCAGACTCGTGCAATTGACATTTCATCTTGTTGTAACGAGTGAGAAATGCATGAGTGTCCGAGTTTCGGCAGTACCTACTACTGCGGTTGGTTGGAATGGAGCAGGTGACTAGCAATCGATCGGCCGGGTCGGGTCGGGTCGGGTCGGCAGGCCCGCCCGGTGACGCGAGCCGTCCGGCCGGCCGTTGCGACGCGGCCTGGCAACCCCTCGCCTTTTGGTGTGAACCGACCCGTGCGGGGACGCCTCGCCGTGCACCAGGGTGAGCCGGTGACGCCCACCCACGCGCTCATGCGTGCGGGGACGCGGAGGAGGAATCCCTGCGTATCTATCTACTGTATCTGCTTATCTCTGCGATGTGGTACGAGGTGGCAGTTGGGGGGTTCCGCCGCGGCCCGAAGGTCGTGCTCGGGCATCCCATGCCGCCAGCGAGCCGGGCGCATCATCACCACCACCAGCCTCTAGGGCTGCAAGAAAAATTCGAGGCTCGTGAGCCGCTCGAGATCGATTCGTTTTTTGACCCGACTTAAGATCGACTTGAAAAAAAAGAGCTAAGTTTGAACACTTTATGTTGGTTCGCTCGATTTTAGCTCGATAGCTCGACAAAATATTATTATGTTAAATGATCATGCTTTATATTAAATGGAAATACGATAATTTATTACCATCTATGTTGTCCATAATTGTTCTCCATTTTATTTACCAACGAACATGAAAATTTAACTATGTGCAAAGAAGATTTAGGCCTGATTATGGCACGTGGTCGACTATGTGTTAAATAGCATATATTTTTGGTAAAGGTTTCCAGCATATTCATCTTAATTTTTTAGTTTTTCATCCATAGATTCATATTTTTTATCATCTCATTTAGCTCGAAACTAGCTCAAGATCGACTCGAGATCGTTACAATCTGAGCACGAGTCATGTTCCACAGCTCGATCACGAGCTTCACTCAGTTTGTGCTCGCTCGAATTTTCATATGAGTTGAGCTGAGCCAACTCCAACTCGCTCGAACTCGACTCGTTTGCAGCCCTACCTGCCTCGTTGAATCGTCTCAGTTCAACATTGCATCAGCGTTTTTTTTTTGAAGTACGCCGTGATCGGGTTAGCTCGCGTGTGTGTCCAGGGCTCCAGACCGAGCACCTTGTTCCGGCCTGCTGAGCAGCCCAAAACGTACGGTATCGGGGGCCTTTCGCCAGCCCATAGCTGGTGTGTGTACAGCCCTACCGCCCTCTTCCCGGCCCATGTTTCCCGTGCACTACTCTACGCCCCCTACGTATGTGCACACTTGTCTAAAAAAAAGTATGTGCACACTTAGTTTCTCAAAATCTTCTAGAAAAAACTTAGTTTCTCAAAAAAAGAAAAAAACGTATGTACACACTTAGCACGACATATGTGATCGATTGGTGTCCAACGTGGCGCACAAGGGGCTAGCTAGGTTTTGTAGTGCCGCCGTCGCCGTTGTCATCTGAGAAATTTTGGACCCCTCGTCTTCAGTTGCATCTTGGCTTCGAGGGGTGGGGGGGGGGGGGGGGGGGGACCTCAGATCTTTAAGACCTCTATGTTTTTCGTCAACACTTAGTGATCACCATAGTTTTGTAGAATAAACTTCCTCTCGTTCTTTTGGCAGAGCCATGAGGTTAGAGAGTTTTCGTTTCGTAAAAAAAAAGAGGTTAGAGAGTTTTCTATCCTCGCAGATTCGACTATTCGGATCTGATGAGTTTATGTTGTTGTGTCAAGCTTTTCTTTTGTTAGTTTGATTTTTATGGAGGTGGAATTTTGGATCGACACCATGGTGAAGATATAGTGATTCGACAGCCTGCACTTCTAGGGGATCATTCCTGGTCCAAGTATGTTCATCGATCAAGGCTTCTCATCTTTTTAGATGAACGACTCAAGGCGCTTTCAAAACCATTATTAATAATATTCGTGCGGGTGAAAGAGTGACAACATTGTTGCTCCAGTCTAATTGCAGCCTCTTTACCAAAGCTTTTGGAGTATTTTTTTCGAGTAGAGATTGATACCGCGAAAAAGTTGTTTACAAAAGATTTCATCGCAATTCTTAGTCATAGGAGTTACTTTATAATCTTGAATTTTAAGTCCAAATCAGTGTAGTATAAAGTATCAATAAAGTTACAAATGTTTCAAAAAAACACATGTGCATACTCGGTTTCTCAAAAAAGTAAGTATGTGCACACTTTATATCTTAAAGAAAAACGTATGTGCACACTCCACCGACCAATTTTATAGTTTTTCAAAGATAGCAACAGACGTCGCAATCTGCGTTCTCAAAAAGGTCGAATTCGTACCTCCCCGCGGGACCGCGCCACGTAGGAAATCCAGAAACCTCCAGAGGAACACGCAAGTACGTACCTCGATCGATCGGCACCGTCGACGCACCAGATCAAATCAATCAACACCGCTCATAACTTGGCCACCGCCACGAGAAGAGTCAAACTCCCCACGTCGCGCTTTCCCGTTCCGATCGGGACGTGCGTGCGTACGTCGGTTCCTCCCGCAGCGGCCGGAAGGAAAGGAAACTTCCCGGATACGCCGCCCGGGGCCCGGCCGAACCTTGCGCGGTAAGGAACCGACTCCGGCCACGTCTCCTCCGTCTCCGTCCCGGCCCCATATAAAATCCCGCCTCCTCTGGTCGACGTCCTCACAATCTTCCGATTTCAAAAACTTCCGGGCGCGCGTTGGCCGGCTCATCGATCGAACCTCCGTCGACGTGCGTACGTACTCGCGCCATGGCCGCCGCCGCCGCGTTGGGTGGCGTGGATGACCTTGACTTCGACTTGGGTTTTATGGACGGGTTCGAGTTCGACCTGCTGGACATGGACCTCACCGAGTTCTGCGGCGGCGACGGCGAGTGCTTGCTGCCCGCCGTGGCCGATAAGGAGGGCGGTTTCGGTTTGGATCCGGGTTCTCGTGATGGTGGCGACGGCGGGAGAGAGAGCTCGCCGGACTCCGTGGTGACGGACGACGGCGCGCCGCCGTCGGAGTCGCATGGGGATCGCGACGACGGCGGGATGTCGACCTACGCGAGCGAGCTGGAGAGGTTCCTCATGGAGGACGACGATGGCGGGGACGCCGTCGGGCCGCTCGATCTGAAGGAGCCTGCCGCGGACGACTACTTCTTGGGTGATCTCGACGGCCGTTACGCCGAGCCGGCGACTCCAGGGAAGGATCTCGTCCTCGACGACTACTTCTTGGGCGATCTCGTCTCGTACGACTACTTCTACGGTCTTGCTGCTGCGGGCGGCGGCTGCGTTGAGCCCGCGGCCGGTGCCAGCGTGGACGATGCTGCATCACCGGCGACGGAGGAGGAGGATGATTCTGCTCGCGAGGACGACTACTACGAAGCGACCTCGAGGAAGCGCGCAAGGTACGAATGAATTGAATCGAGTTTTCATTCATTCATTCATTCTGTGCTAATTGCAAGTTTAGATCTTTCATCTTCCTGGGCCATGGTAATCGGCAGAAATGGGAAAAACAACCTGTACATAATTGGCAGTAGATGAAGAAATTTCGTTTTACGAAAAAATTGATGTAGAAATTGACTCGAATATTGCACTATTATTACCTGCAGTTTGATCTTTCTTTTTTCTGAAAGTGCTTGATCATCTTTGTCATGTGCGCTGCGTATATTGCACTATTATTACTTTTCCCCTTTCTTTACATACATGAGAAGGATTATTTGCAACGAATTTCAATTTGATGAAACTTGTTGCTGATATTTCCGGTGCTGCCTCAGGCAGAGGAAGGGCGCCGCTGTGGTGCCACGCGAAGCAGAGCTCCGGGAAACGCCGGTGATGCATCCCATCTCGTCGATCTCGTGCCGCCCCCTTGGTCACCGTTGGCTGCATCCCTGCACCACAGTGTGCCTGTTGGCCTGATCGATCATCGATCAACCTGCGGTTCTGGGAGAAAGATCGCAACGGCGCCTGGCTCAGGTATTCCAACCGGTAGGTGAAAAATCCAGAGGAACATTTCCCCTTGTTCTTCTATGATATTTTCTGCCTTTCACACCAACCCGTCCATTGGACGGTTGAAGTCATCGGACGAATTAACCAAGGGCTGTGTCGAGTCGAACAAACAACACATACTCTGTTCGGAGTAGAAAATTTTGGTATCAACTCTCGAACAACACGTTTTCAAAAGGAAAATAAAGCTCGTTTTCTAATGCGCTAGTACACGTAATACTCCCCTTCTCGTACACACACATCCTGTACACGGTTAAGTATACCGGTAGCATAATTCGTTGACTCTGCCTAATACAGGAGCCATTTCATCACCAGTGCTAACTAACCTTGCGAACATGCTTGCTACTTCCTCCGTTCGAAAACATAGTGCTTTCTCTATTTCCGTGCTTTAACTTTGACCATAAATTTAATCAACGAGACCGACTGCAACGGGCGCAAAAGTTATACCAGTAATTTTGTATTTAAAATATAAGTTTTCAATTATATAATTTTTCCCCTTGCTGTAATCGGTTAAACTTATGGTCAAAGTTGCATCTCGAAAAGTGTGGGTGCACTATATTTTAGAATGAAGGGAGTACTTAGTTTCTGACACTACCAGTAAAGAGCATAGTGGTTGATGTACGTTTAGAAGTACTAGAGACCTTTTACTATGTAGGGAATGTTAAATTTTTTGTTCTCGGTCGTCCAAAAATTCTTTCTCTGAAAAACCAGTGAGCACCACCAATCGTCCAGGCTTGTGCTTATTCAGTGTGGGCAGCATATAATCTTGCTCGTACTGCTACTAGTTAAGGCTTATTGATTGTTGTACGTTTATAGAATTACAAGAAACCTTTTACTTGGTAGAGCATGGCAATCTTTTGGTTCTACGCGTCGACAATCCAGGCGTCCATGCTTGTGTTTGTTCAGTGCGGGCAGCGTATAATCTTGCTCATGCTGTTTGTTCTTTGGGTAGAGAGAAGCTTCAATGGTTGTGGCCTTCTGGCCCTGTGCAGTCCATCCATGAAAAAACCTGTAAGCGACAGTGGTCTGATCAATGTCAGACTTGAGGAACCACTGGTGCTCAGCTGCATCAACGATCGTTTTTTCCCACTAAATTACTAAGGCTGCTTCGTGATGAACTAGTGGAACACAGTTTCCTCTATTGTCAGTTTATACCAAGGAAAATTGGAAGGTATGGACTCTGAAAACAAGGTCAGTCTGAACACAGTTTCCTTCAGAATTACGCAGTGGCTATGCATGTGGCTGTTATATTCCTATGGTCTGTGCGGTGTTAGTGTGGCACATTTGAAAGTAGAGATGAAAGCATATATCTGCATATGTTTTAAAAAGACTCTGTTCCAGTATGAATGGACTCCACCATCGTGTATGAGTGATGCAGGCATGAACTTTGAGTCTTTGGAATTTTTTCGCCTTCACATTGTCACATTGTCCGTTCAATCGAGTGCTGCGATTCGTGCTAAAATCTCTCTGGCAAGCGACTCCTTTGTAGGCGTGGTTTTAGGCTGCCCCACTCATTGCCTGTTCAATATCTTTTCTTCCAGGTTTCTTTCTAAAATTCTTTTCGCCTACCGATCTTTCCCAATTCAGGGTTTAGTAAACAATTGTGTTTATTTCCAGCTTTTTTCTCTTGACTCTATTAGATTTTGCAGTTAGCAACGGGAGCAATGAAAACTTTATTTTGTGCAGTTGTTCCCGTGTTACCGTTTCGGGTAGATAATTTTTAAAGTGTTTTCATGTGACATGTTTGTATTCTTGGTCGATGGTTCTCGTGAGATTTGGTCGGTGGTTGTCTTTGGTGGATCCACTCGGATCCGGTCTTTATTCTTTCATGTGTCTTCAGGTTGGATCCTTTCGATTTAAAATTCTCTTCATCGGCGACGGTTGCTGTTCTGGGGCGTTGGTCCTATGGTACCTTAGCACGACAACTTCCTGATCGTCTACTACAACAAGTTGTGCCCGGCTCCGGCAAGGGAGGGGCGATGATGGTGACGTGCCTTCGACTCGCTTCAATGCTTGTAGTCGTCGTTAGATGGTCTATGAATCTGGATGTAATTTTAATTATTTCTGGTGTTTGTTGTACTCCCATGATTAAAGACGAATAGATCGACAGTTTTCAGCAAAAATAAAATAAAAGTGTTTTCATGTGACATGTTTGTATTCTTGGTTTCTGGTAGAAGCTCGGCCAATGAACATAACCACAAACTATTTAGTTTTAGAGAAATCAACATATATTTTACTTACATTTTTAAAAGAGGATCATCTTATGTATCAACAATAACAGTTAGTGATATTTGATGGCCTTGGCTTATGTATCTGTCTCCTAATTAATGTTACAATTCTCCTCTTGTTAACTGCCATGCGGTAATCCAATTAATGAGGATGGTTATCCGACTACTTATCATTTGTCTTTCGTCTCTCTCTTTCGATCTCAAACACGTTATCAGCACGCTCTCATCGAGAGCAAATATGGTCATGATGGCAAAGTGTCTCCGGACTCGCTACATGCGCGCAACAGCTCTCGGCCCGCAGCATCGCGGCGGCGCCCATGACCAGGCCCTCCTCGCAGGGACCCCATGTCGACGGCGCTCCCCACGAAGGGGTGGCGGCGCACATGGTCTTCACGACCGGCGGCGCGTGATGCGAGTCGACGACTCTACATCTCCCAGCCCTGATGCACCAGCTCGGAGCGAGGGCGCCTCCAAGCGTCTGCCCCGGCCCCGGTATCGCTCCCATCGCGACGCGGCCGATGGCAGAGGCGCGCAAGCCCTCCCGGTGAGGCGTACGCGGCCTCCAACACGAGCGCAAGCAGCACCGCCTCATGTCGGCTAGGCGTGTGTAGCGACACGATAGTGTGCATGGTCTTCACGACCGGCAGCGAGCGCAGGCACGCTCTTGGTGCCGTGGCCTGACCTCACTCCCTTATGCAGTGGCAGCGGTGGGTGTGCCTGCATCACAGCGAGTTGGGCGTGACGGACGCGACCACGATCCGGTTTCTCCGCCCGAGGTGAGCCACGTCAGCCCCCTCCTTCCCCGGCACTACCGTCGAAGACAGCGGCGCCCACCCACCCAGGTTCAAGGCATGGTACTTGCAAGTTGGGTTTGTTGCACCAATTATACTGTAGGGGGTTCCCCTAAAGTCTTTCTGTCAAAAAAAAGACAGCGGCGCCTCTCCGTGCCGCCATGCGCGGCTCCAACCTACAACACGATTTTTCCTAGGCGATGAGACCTGGCTTCGCCCACGACCATGGCATGCATCCTAGCGATGCGGCGTCATGCAACATGCTTCCCAACCCGTGGCGAGGCAATTCTCTCCCACGCGCAGGCAAGAAAATATGCCGTTGACACTGTTGCCTCTGTGTGATGCCGACAACCCCAAGCGGCAGTTGGCTCCGGCATCCTTGCCATAGCGGCCTCCGGGTCGGGTCATCTCCCGGCAGCACGGAGGCGCTCTCCGACGCTCCGCGACGGCGCCATCCCCCTCCTGCGGCGACTCCACCCGACGCTTCGAGGCCACTGCCCTCCCTCGGCGTGGAGGCGCCCATGGCCACCCACGCTGCTTGGGTCCTGTGGTGGCTTCTCTGCTCGAATTGCTCAGGAGTCAGTAACAGAGGAAGATAGGAAATCTTATCTCTTCGCGAATCTTCCAATATAGCCCTTGTTTGTTTACCTATTTACAAAATAGGTCTGTTGAACTGTCACATTGTATGTGTACCAGGTCATGATGTATTCTGTTGTAACAGTAGCGCCTAGAGTGTAGGGCGTCCTGGTCTCTCGCCACCACCACATCATGGCCCTACATGTAGGGATCACGCATGTATATATATATGTGTAACTGAACCAGGGAATGAATGCAGTGGTTCACAATTCTTGTTGGTAACCAGAGCTAGCCATGTCTACCACACCCTCCCACTCTTCCTCCGCCTCGCCCTCTCTCTCTCCCGAGGATGATGGCTCGGCCGCTGTGAACCTCTCCGCTGGCCTGTCTGTTGGCGAGCGCCCCCGCGCCCCAGCCTCCCCTGAACTCTCTCGATCTGCCGATCTCCCTTTAGCTACCCACCTACCCAACCCTACACCTCTCTCCGCGCCGGCACCGGTCGCTCCCATTCTGGCTAGCATCCTCGGCATGGTCGACTTCAAGTTGGCTCTCGACGGGACCAACTTCACCCGCTGGCGCAACTACGTCAACCTCCTCCTTGAGCGGTACCATGCAGAAGATCACATCCGTGACGGCGCGGATCGCCGGCTCGCCGACCCAGCCTGGAGGGACGATGACAACACCCTCGTCCCGCTGTTCTTCTCCACCATCGATGGCGACCTTCTTGACGTCGTCGCTCCCGCCGGCTCCACTGCGTTGACCATCTGGCGCCGCCTGCATGAATACTTCCTTGCCAACGAGGCTGAACATGCCATGCGTCTGGTCCAGGAGTTCCGGGGCTGCGTGCGCGGTGATCTCTCCATCAACGACTACTGTCGTCGTCTGCAAGGTATCGCCGCCGCCCTAGCTGATGTCAAAGAGCCGGTCGGCGATCGGGCTCTCACGTTGCAGATGCTCGACGACCTTGGCCCCAAGCTCGCCATGCAGGCCGCCATCATTCAGTCCACCGTGCCCCTGCCATCCTTCAACCAGGCGCGCTCTCGGTTCGTCCTCGCCGAGCTGACTTTGGACAAGCGTGCCCGCACTGAAGGTGCCCAAGTTCTCGCCGTCCAGCACGACGACCGCGACAGCGGCGGTGGTGGCCGCGGGGGCCAGCTTGGCGCCAACCGCAACTGTGGTCGTGGCGGGCGTGGGCGAGGCCGCGGCCGTGGTCGTGGAGATGCAACCGGTGGGCGCGACGCCGGGGCCCAGCCTTGGCTTGGCTACTTCGCGCCGATGGGGATGCCCTTCCCGCCGCCGCGTGCCCCCTGGATTCCACCCAACAGCGCCGGAGTTCTCGCCCCCCGCACCGACATGCCTCACTAGGCCTACCCCGTGATGCTCTCCGGGGCGCCTGCCACCGCTCCACCCACCTCGTACGGCGCTCCGCCCCTCGCATGGGACGCCAGTGCCCTCTACCACGCCGCGCCGAGCTACAACACCGCCTTCCCGCTGAACGCCGCCGACTGGATCATGGACATGGGAGCCACGTCGCACGTCTCCGGGGACCCAGGTACCTTGATCTCGTTTCATCCCCTGTTAGCACCTTATTCTCGTCATCTTATCATTGGTAATGGAGCCCGGCTCCCTGTGCTTGCCCTTGGTACTGCTTATCTTCCACCTCGTCCCTTCTACTTACGTCATATTCTTCTCTCACCTAACATAGTTAAGAATCTCATCTCTGTCCGAAAATTTAGTTGTGATAATTTGTGTTCTGTGGAATTTGACCCCGCTGGCTTTTCCGTGAAGGATCAAGCCACCAAGGAAGTTCTTCTGAGATGCAACAGTGACAGTGATCTTTATCCTTTCTCCAACAACAATGGCGTTGCACCATCAACGACCTTCGCCATCTCCACGCATGACGTATGGCACCGGCGGCTTGGACACCCAATCGCTTCTTCATTTTCCCGTCTTTCTTTAGATTTCCTCAATGTTTCTAGTAAAGATGCTCGCACTTCTCCATTATGTACCGCATGTCAACTTGGCAAACACACTCGCCTCCCTTTCCCCTCATCCACCTCCTATACCACCGCCCCATTTCATTTAGTTCATTGCGATTTATGGACATCTCCGGTTGTTAGTTATTCAGGTTACAAATATTACCTTATGATTATTGATGATTACACTCATTTTTCTTGGACCTTTCCTCTTCGTGCTAAGTCTGAAACTTGTGATGTTCTTCTTCGATTTTTTCAGTTTGTCCTCACGCAATACGGCGTACTGATTTGATGTGTGCAGTGTGAAAATGGCGGAGAGTTCCTCTCCGCCACTCTTCACGAATACTTCTCCTCTCATGACGTTTCTTTTCGTCCCACTTGCCCCCACACTTCTCCGCAGAATGGGAAGGTTGAGCGTCACATTCACACGACAAATGACATTGTACGCACACTCCTATTCTAGGCCTCCCTCCCTTCTCCCTTCTGGGCAGAGGCGTTACACACCGCCACCCTCCTCCTCAACATACGTCCGTCGCGTGCCATTCACCATTTCACTCCCCACTTTCTTCTCTATCGCATCCACCCTACCTACGACCACCTACGCACTTTTGGGTGCCTCTGCTATCCGAACACCTCAGCTACCGCCCACACAAACTCTCGCCTCGCTCTACTCGCTGCATCTTTCTCGGGTATCCACGTGAACAGAAGGGCTACCGCTGTTTTGATTTATCCACACGCAAAGTGATTATTTCTCGCCATGTGATATTTGATGAAAATTGCTTTCCTTTCTCTGATTCCGTAGGATCCTCAGCTGCAAAAAATCCGGTGCCTCCACCCCCACCTGGCCCGCTCCCCTCACTTTCCGTTCCTCGTACCCACCTTTCCCGTCGGGCTCGCCATCCAACCCTGACCCACCGCGCCCATTGCGCCCCCACACCAATCCCGCACCCGCACTAGCCCACATGCCCATTCGCCCCGATCCTGCCCCCGGATCCGGCCCCGTGATACCACCTGCCCCCGCTCCCTCGGGATCCACCCCATGCACGCCCCTGCATGCTACGTCCCCCGCACCGGCTCTTCGTGGTTCCCCCTCGCCTGCTGCGTCCCCACACTGCTTCCAAGCCCCGCGCCGTGATACGTCTCCAATGTATCTATAATTTTTGATTGCTCCATGCTATATTATCTACTGTTTTGGACATTATTGAGCTTTATTATCCACTTTTATATTATTTTTGGGACTAACCTATTAACCGGAGGCCCAGCCCAGAATTGTTGTTTTTTTGCCTGTTTTAGGGTTTTGAAGAAAAGGAATATCAAAGGAGTCCAAATGGAATGAAACCTTCGGTAACGTGATTTTCTCAACGAATAAGACCAGAGCGACTTGGACCCTATGTCAAGAAATAAAACAGGAGGCCACGTGGTAGGGGGGCGCGCCCACCCCCACCAGGCACGCCCTCCACCCTCGTGGGCCCCCTGTTGCTCCACCGACGTACTCCTTCCTCCTATATATATCCATGCACCCCCAAACGATCAGAACAAGAGCAAAAACCCTAATTCCACCCCCGTAACTTTCTGTATCCACGAGATCCCATCTTGGGGCCTGTTCCGGAGCTCCGCCGGAGGGGGCATCGATCACGGAGGGCTTCTACATCAACACCATAGCCCCTCCGATGAAGTGTGAGTAGTTCACCTCAGACCTACGGATCCATAGTTAGTAGCTAGATGGCTTCTTCTCTCTTTTTGGATCTCAATACAATGTCCCCCCTCTCTTATGGAGATCTATTCGATGTAATCTTCTTTTTGCGGTGTGTTTGTTGAGACCGATGAATTGTGGGTTTATGATCAAGTCTATCTATGAATAATATTTGAATCTTCTCTGAATTCTTTTATGTATGATTGGTTATCTTTGCAAGTCTCTTCGAATTATCAGTTTGGTTTGGCCTACTAGATTGATCTTTCTTGCAATGGGAGAAGTGCTTAGCTTTGGGTTCAATCTTGCGGTGTCCTTTCCCGGTGACAGTAAGGGCAGCAAGGCACGTATTGTATTGTTGCCATCGAGGATAACAAGATGGGGTTTTCTTCATATTGCATGAGTCTATCCCTCTACATCATGTCATCTTGCTTAAGGCGTTACTCTGTTTTTAACTTAATACTCTAGATGCATGCTGGATAGCGGTCGATGAGTGGAGTAATAGTAGTAGATGCAGGCAGTAGTCGGTCTACTTGTTTCGGACGTGATGCCTATATACATGATCATACCTAGATATTCTCATAACTATGCTCAATTCTGTCAATTGCTCAACAGTAATTTGTTCACCCACCGTAGAATACTTATGCTTTTGAGAGAAGCCACTAGTGAAACCTATGGCCCCCGGTTCTATCTTTATCATATTGATCTCCTACTACTTAGTTATTTCCTTTGCTATTTAATTTACCTTTATTTTACTTTGCATCTTTTATCATAAAAATACCAAAACTATTATCTTATCATATCTATCAGATCTCACTCTCGTAAGTGGCCCTATAGGGATTGACAACCCCTATTTGCGTTGGTTGCGAGGATTTATTTGTTTTGTGCAGGTGCGAGGGACTCGCGCGTAGTCTCCTACTGGATTGATACCTTGGTTCTCAAAAACTAAGGGAAATACTTACGCTACTTTGCTGCATCATCCCTTCCTCTTCGGGGAAAACCAACGCAGTGCTCAAGAGGTAGCAAGATGGATTTCTGGCGCCGTTGCCGGGGAGGTCTACACAAAAGTCAACATACCAAGTACCCATCACATACCCTTATCTCCCGCATTACATTATTTGCCAGTTTCCTCTCGTTTTCCTCTCCCCCACTTCACCCTTGCCGTTTTATTCGCCCTCTCTCTCTATCCTCCCTCTCTTTCTCTATTTGCCTCTTTTTGTCCGCTTGCTTTTTGTTTGCTTGTGTGTTAGTTTGCTTGCTTGTCACGATGGCTCAAGATAATACTAAATTGTGTGACTTCACCAATACCAACAACAATGATTTTATTAGCACTCCGATCGCTCCTCTTACCGATGCTGAATCTTGTGAAATTAATACTGCTTTGCTGAATCTTGTCATGAACGATGTGTGACATGCAAAAGAAGAAAGATGTGGATAATGATATTGTTAAATTGAATCTATTTCCTTTTTCGCTTAGAGATCGTGCTAAAGCTTGGTTTTCGTCTTTGCCTAAAAATAGTATTGATTCATGGAACAAGTGCAAAGATGCTTTTATCTCTAAGTATTTTCCTCCCGCTAAGATCATCTCTCTTAGAAACGATATTATGAATTTTAAGCAACTTGATCATGAACATGTTGCACAAGCTTGGGAGAGAATGAAATTAATGATACGTAATTGCCCTACTCATGGTTTAAATTTGTGGATGATTATACAAAAATTTTATGCCGGATTGAATTTTGTTTCTAGAAATCTTTTAGAATCGGCCGCGGGAGGCACTTTTATGGAAATCAATTTAGGAGAAGCTACTAAACTCCTAGATAATATTATGGTTAATTATTCTCAATGGCATACTGAAAGATCTACTAATAAAAAGGTGCATGCGATAGAAGAAATTAATGTTTTGAGTGGAAAGATGGATGAACTTATGAAATTATTTGCTAATAAGAGTGTTTCTTCTGATCCTAATGATATTCCCTTGTCTACTTTGATTGAGAATAATAATGAATCTATGGATGTGAATTTTGTTGGTAGGAACAATTTCGGTAACAACGCGTATAGAGGAAATTTCAATCCTAGGCCTTATCCTAGTAATCCCTTTAATAATTATGGTAATTCCGACAACAATTCTTATGGAAATTATAAGATGCCCTCTGATTTTGAATCTAATATTAAAGAATTTATTACTTCGCAAAAGAATTTTAATGCTATGATTGAAGAAAAATTGCTTAGGATTGATGATTTGGCTAGGAACGTTGATAGAATTTCTCTTGATGTTGATTCTTTGAAACTTAGATCTATTCCACCTAAGCATGATATCAATGAGTCTCTCAAAGCCATGAGAATTTCCATTGATGAGTGCAAAGAAAGAACCGCTAGGATGCGTGCTAAGAAAGATGCCTTTATAAGAGTGTGTTCTTCTAGTTCCTATGAAAATAAAGATGAAGATCTAAAAGTTATTGATGTGTCCCCTATTAAATCTTTGTTTTGCAATATGAATCTTGATAATGATGGGTCTGAATATGATCCACCTTTACCTAGAAGGTGTTCCAAGAATTCGGAATTTGTTGATCATGATGCTAAAATTGATAAAAGTGGGATTGAAGAAATTAAAACCCTAGATGTTGCTAAACACACTATTATGGATTTCAAGGAATTTAACTATGAAAATTTCTCTTTGATTGATTGTATTTCCTTGTTGCAATCTGTGCTAAATTCTCCTCACGCTTAGTCAAAATAAAGCGTTTACTAAACATATCGTTGATGACTTGATGCGATCTTATGAAGAAAAACTTGAATTGGAAGTTTCTATCCCTAGAAAACTTTATGATGTGTGGGAACCAACTATTAAAATTAAAATTAAAGATCATGCTTTATGTGATTTGGGTGCTAGTGTTTCCACGATTCCAAAGACTTTGTGTGATTTGTTAGGTTTCCGTGATTTTGATGATTGCTCTCTAAACTTGCACCTTGCGGATTCCACTATTAAGAAACCTATGGGAAGAATTAATGATGTTCTTATTGTTGAAAATAGGAATTATGTGCCCATAGATTTTATTGTTCTTGACATAGATTGCAATCCTTCATGTCCTATTATTCTTGGTAGACCTTTCCTTAGAACAATTGGTGCAATTATTGATACAAAGGAAGGAAATATTAGATTCGAATTTCCATTAAGGAAAGGCATGGAACACTTTCCTAGAAAGAAAATTAAATTACCTTATGAATCTATTATGAGAGCCACTTATGGATTGTCTACCAAAGATGGCAATACCTAGATCTATTCTTGTTTGTTATGCCTAGCTAGGGGCGTTAAACGATAGCGCTTGTTGGGAGGCAACCAAATTTTATTTTTATTCCTTGATTTTTGATCCTGTTTAGTGATAAATAATTTACCTAGCCTCTGTTTTGGTTGTGTTTTTTGTGTTTAATTAGTGTTTGTGCCAAGTAGAGCCGTCGGGAAGACTTGGGGAAAGTCTTGTTGAACTTGCTGTAAAAAACAGAAACTTTAGCGTTCACGAGAACTGCTGTCATTTTTATTTGGAGAGTGTTATTTAGTTAATTCTTTTTGAAGATGATTAATAGATAAATGCCTCACGTCCAATTTATTTTAGAATTTTTGGGGTTCCAGATCTTGCGCTAGCTACTGATTACTAAAGACCGTTCTGTTTTTGACAGATTCTGTTTTTCGTGTGTTGTTTGCTTATTTTGATGAATCTATGGCTAGTAAAATAGTTTATAAACCATAGATAAGTTGGAATACAGTAGGTATAACACCAATATAAATAAAGAGTGAGTTCATTACAGTACCTTGAAGTGGTCTTTTATTTTCTTTCGCTAACGGAGCTCATGAGATTTTCTACTTTAAGTTTTGTGTTGCAAAGTTTTCAAGTTTTGGGTAAATATTTGATGGATTATGGAACAAGGAGCGGCAAGAGTCTAAGCTTGGGGATGCCCATGGCACCCCCAATATAATCTAAGGAAACCTAAAAGCCAAAGCTTGGGGATGCCCCGGAAGGCATCCCCTCTTTCGTCTACTTCTATCGGTAACTTTACTTGGAGCTATATTTTTATTCTCCACATGATATGTGTTTTGCTTGGAGCGTCTTGTATGATTTGAGTCTTTGCTTGTTAGTTTACCACAATCATCCTTGCTGTACACACCTTTTGAGAGAGCCATACATGATTTGGAATTTGCTAGAATACTCTATGTGCTTCGCTTATATCTTTTGAGTTATATAATTTTGCTCTAGTACTTCACTTATATCTTTTAGAGCACGGTGGTGGATTTGTTTTATAGAAACCATTGATCTCTCATGCTTCACTTAGATTATTTTGAGAGTCTTAATAGCATGGTAATTTGCTTAAAATCCTAATATGCTAGGTATTCAAAGTTAGTAAAATTTTCTTAAGAGTGTTTTGAATACTAAGAGAAGTTTGATGCTTGATGCTTGTTTTGAGATGTGGAGGTAATAATATCGAAGTCGTGCTAGTTGAGTAGTTGTGAAATTGAGAAATGCTTGTGTTAAAGTTTGCAAATCCCGTAGCATTCACGTATGGTAAACGTTATGCAACAAACTTGAAACATTAGGTGTTATTTGATTATCTTCCTTATGAGTGGCGGTCGGGGACGAGCGATGGTCTTTTCCTACCAATCTATCCCCCTAGGAGCATGCGTGTAGTACTGAGGTTTTTGATGACTTGTAGATTTTTGCAATAAGTATGTGAGTTCTTTATGACTAATGTTGAGTGTCGGTGTACTAAAGTAGGGGTACCTTAGTATCCCGAACTTGTGCACGGGCAGTCGCAGCATCCCGCGGCAAGGCTTGCCGGGTGACCGCCAAGGTCCTTCGTAGTTCCTTTGGAGCCATTCAAGAACAAAGTATCCGAAACCCCGGCAAGAGGAGCTTGCCGGGAAGGGTAACCAAGGCCCGGTGAGCGACAAGCTCCCGGATGCGACAAGACAACGAACGTGGCAAGGCACTTGCCGCGGCAAACCTCCACTCTGTACCTGCGCTCTAGCACATCCACCTACGTGTCGCTCTGGGACCCTTCCAGGCGTACATGGCGGAAGGCTGTGCAGCCAGAGGTACACGGTGGCAAGCGGCGCTGACAAGATCGCCATCGTGGCAAGCAGTGGCGTCCCTAGCGGTCCCTTTCTGCACCGTCTAGGCGAGGCAGACAGGCATTTAATGCCTTTGTCCCCTGCCGTCAGGGTTAGGTATGATACAACTGTAGTAGGCGGTGGTGCCAACCGCCACGCCTTTTCCATTTTTACCCTCATCTATGTTGCCAGCTGTCGGTGACTGCTTTAACATATAAAAGGAGGCCCATGCGCAACGTAGAGGGGGGACGATCATTCTCACGCTCGGTCTGGCTAGCTGTTGGAGTGTACTGTAGCACACCGCGCTCCCGAGCAAAAAAATCAATACAAACACAAAGCAGGAGTAGGGTTTTACGCATCCGTGCGGCCCGAACCTGGGTAAAGTGATCGTGTCGCTCGTGCACTTCGCCTCGATCTGCTCTTCGTGCTCTCTCCGCCCCCTGCCGAACCGAAAGGGGCCCGGTCCGCCGTGGTCCCATAGGTGTCCGTGGGATTAGCACCCCTGACATCTTTGGCGCGCCAGGTAGGGGTAGACGCCGGCGGAGGAACGGGCGTCGACGATCGAGCTCACGGTGCTGCCAGGTCCAAGGACAAGACCGCGCTGCACATCGGCGGCGCAGTCGGCTCCCACAACGACCGGGCGCACTCCAAGACCTCGGCGTCCGTACACGCACCACGCCCGTCCCAGGAGGCGCGGGACCAGCCGCGTCATGGCACCCACAGTGCCATATGTTTGCTGGATCAAGATCGAGCTGGTGGATCTCGGAGCGCTCAAGACCAGCATGCGCGCCGACGTGCTGGCACGAGCGGGGCACGGTTGCCTGGACGAGATACTGCTCCTTCTAACATGGTTAGAAGTCCGAGCATATCTCGCTCCTCGCACCGTTCGCCGCCGCCGCTCGCCACTCCACCAGAAGCTTTGGCACGAGCCCAATTGCTCCTTGACTACCCTCCAGCGGCGGACAAGATCGACGACTGGAGGGCCACCATTCAGAGCCTCATCGGCTTCGCCAACGGTGACAATCCACGGCAGCCGAGTACTTCGCTGCCGCGGCAAGTCAGCCAGGCGCGAGCCGGTGGCGACAAGACCAGCGAGGGCGCAACCACTGTGCACTCTCCGCCCCGAAGGCCAAGATCGCCGGCTCGCCGGATCCACCACGACAGCGACTCCACCGCGTCGTTGGATCCACGAGCTCGTCGCGATCAGCGCCAAGTTCTTCACGAACGACAGCAAGAAGACGCTTGTACTCGCATCGAGCGCCGAAGAGAAGCGCGGCGTCAATCAGACCTGCGCGCTGGGCCTTCTGTCGATATGCATGCGCCAGGGGAACCAGGCGACTTGCCGTACGCGGTAGGTTGTCCTGCGTTTACCCGTGAGCTGCGGCAAGTCCAGTGGCCCAGCCAGAAGAATTTCAAGCCAGATGTACCGGAGAAGTACGACGGCAAGACGCACCCGTCGGAGTTCCTCAGCATCTACACCATTCCGGTGCAAGCTGCCAGGGGGCGAGACGACAAGGTCCTTGCCAACTACTTCCCGCTTGTGCTTAAGCCTGACGTCAGATCCTGGCTCATGCACTTGCCGGACAACTCCATATCCTCTTGGGCAGACCTATGCCATCAGTTTGTCGGCGCCTTTACAGGCGGCCACAAACCTCATGGCCAAGAGAGTGACCTTCACCTGCTCGCCCAGAAGGAAGGAGAACCCCTGCGCAAGTATATTCAGAGATTCAGCCATGTACAGCGCAACATCCCAGATATCCACCCTGCCGCGGTCATCAGCGCGTTCCATCAGAATGTGCGTAACCGCAGGATGCGGGAGGAGATGGCGATGAGCAGGATCAGAGACGTCAGTGAGCTATATGCCCTGGCTGACAAGTGTGCACGTGCTGAAGAAGGGAGGAAACTCCCCGGAGAGAATACTGGAGCAGGAGGATCTGACAGCGAGGATGCTGCCCCGGCAAAGAAAAACCGGCGACGCAACAACAGGAAGAAGAAAAACAAAGAGGTGCTAGTCGTCGAGCAGTCCGGCAACGAAGGTGGCGCCCACAAAGCCAAAGTTGGTAACTCCGGCAAGGAGGTTGCCGCGTGCACCAACTGCCAGGCTGTGGCGGTCGCCGACAAGCAGGACGGCACCGACAAGCAGTACTGTAAGATCCATCGCACCAAGGGCCATGACCTCCAGAGCTGCAAGAAGGTCGAGCAGCTTGTCCAGCAGCAAAAAGCTGAGTACGAGCGGCGCGACAAGGAGAGGGCCCAAGCAGGCGCTGGGGAAGCCGGCAAGAAGTGCGTCGGCCGGGGAGGGCGCCGCGACAAGGCCAAGCAGCGGCAAGGAGATAGACCTCCCCGCGGCCGCGACAAGGATGAAGACAACGACGATGACGACGAAGACATGGAGGATGTCGAGACCAGTGAGCAGGAGTTTCAGAAAGCCACAAAGGTCTTGTGCGTTGACGGCGGTGCTTCTCTGCATACTTCACACCGCCAACTCAAACAGTGGGTGCGGGAAGTCAATGCGGCAGAACCACCTGTCGAATCGCGCAAGCTTCTGAAATGGTCCAGCACGCCTATCATCTTTGATATTGAGGACCACCCTGATCGCACAACTGCGGTAGGGTGCTTGCCGATGTTGGTCTCACCAACTATCCGCAACCTCAAAGTCTCCAAGATGCTAGTTGACGGCGGGGCCGGCTTGAACCTGATCTCCTCTGCTGTACTCCAGAAACTCCAGATCCCGGACAGCGAGCTCGAAGAGACCGGCACATTCCAAGGAATTAACCCGGGAAGGAGCAAGCCGAAAGGGAAGGTCATGTTGCCGATAACATTTGGCAGCGAGCTGAACTTCAGGACTGAGAGGGTCACTTTTGACGTTGCCGATTTTCCATTGCCTTACAATGGGATACTTGGCCGTCCAGCACTCGCCAAGTTCATGGCAGCCTCTCACTATGCATATAACATGCTCAAGATGCCAGGCCCGATAAGCGTCATCTCTGTCCCTGGTGACAAGAAGGATGCTCTTATCTGCGCCGACAAGATCTACCGGGAAGCAGCAGCTGCAGCAGATCGCAAGTCACTTGCCGCCGAAGCTCCCGGGGGGAAGAAGAAGACCAAGTCTGGCAAGAGTTCTGATGCCCACTCCGGCAAGCGCACCTCTTCGGAGTGCTGCGCTGCCGTCAAGGACGCACCATCGAGCTCCACCGGCAAGTGTAAGAAGGCAATGGCAGCTCCGCCATAGACCAAAAAAGTGTCCGCCAAGGAGGACGGCACCGGTGGTACCTTCACCATCAGTGCCACGCTTGACCCTAAATAGGAAAGCGCGCTCATTGCTTTCCTGCGGGCGAACGTCGACGTGTTTGCGTGGCAACCGTCTGACATCCCCGGTGTTCCCAGGAAAGTAATTGAGCACCATCTTGCCGTTTGTCCTCATGCGCGGCCCGTCAAGCAGAAGGTCAGGAAGCAAGCAGTGGAGCGCCAAGAATTCATAGCAGAAGAAATCAAGAAATTAGAAGCAGCAGGCCTTGTCAGAGGAGTGCTCCATCCCACGTGGCTGGCCAATCCTATAGTCGTGCGCAAGGCAAACGGGAAATGGAGGCTTTGTATCAACTTTACTGATGTTAATAAAGCTTGTCCCAAAGACCCATTTCCCTTGCCGCGTATTGACCAGATTGTTGACTCCACGGCCGGATGTGATTTGCTTTCATTTCTTGACGCATACTCAGGATACCATCAAATCTTCATGGCAGAAGAGGATGAGGAGAAAACCGCATTCATTACTCCATGTGGCACGTACTGTTTCATACGGATGCCTTTCGGATTAAAGAATGCTGGTTCGACATTTGCAAGAGTGGTCCATGTCGCTCTTGAGCCACAGATGCACAGGAATGTGGAAGCCTACATGGATGATATAGTGGTCAAGAGCAAGGACAGGGCAACCCTAATTCAAGATTTAGACGAGACCTTTGCAAATCTGCGCAAGATCAACCTCAAGCTCAACCCCGAGAAGTGTGTGTTTGGGGTCCCCTCCGGCAAGCTTCTCGGGTTCTTCGTGTCTCAGCGGGGAATTGAAGCCAATCCCGACAAGATCAAGGCCATTGAGCAGATCGAAGCACCGAAGCGCGTCAAGGATGTACGAAAACTTGCCGGTTGCGTGGCTGCTCTCAGCAGGTTTATTTCTCGGTCGGCTGAGCGCGCCTTGCCTTTTTTCAAAATTTTGAAAAAGGCAGGTCCAATGAAATGGACTCCGGAAGCGGAGGCTGCGCTGCAGGACTTGAAGAGATACCTGTCCTCCACTCCAACACTTGTCGCACCTAAGCCGCAAGAAAAGTTGCTGCTGTATATAGCGGCAACTAATCAAGTGGTTAGTGCTGCGTTAGTGGCGGAGAGGGAGGCAGATGACGAGCCAGCAACCGCGGCAAGCGCATCCAGCGATAAGCAGGGGGCTTCCCCGACAAGCTCTGGTCCCGACAAGGATGGATCTGCGCAGGTGCGCGAAGAGATGCAGAAAAGAATGGTGCAGCGCCCAGTTTACTTTGTCAGTTCCCTTCTGCAGGGGGCTAGGTCAAGGTACTCTGGTGTGCAGAAGTTGCTTTTCGGCCTTCCCATGGCCTCGAGAAAGCTGCGCCATTACTTCCAAGCACATGAGATCACAGTTGTCACCCGCTTTCCGCTGAAGAGGATACTGCAGAATCCAGAAGCGACAGGCAGGATTGTTGAGTGGGCACTGGAACTGTCAAGCTTTGGCCTCAAATTTGAGAGTACTTCAACTATCCAAAGCAGAGCATTGGCAGAATTCATAGCAGAGTGGACACCGACACTAGATGAAGAAATTCCAGAGACGAGCATCCCCGTCAAGGAAACAAGCAAAGAGTGGCTCATGTACTTTGACGGTGCCTTCTCGCTGCAAGGCGCCGGTGCTGGTGTGCTGCTTGTCGCACCCACTGGAGAGCACCTCAAGTACGTAGTCCAGATGCACTTTCCCAAGGAGCAAGCGACAAACAATACTGCAGAGTATGAAGGTTTGCTTGCCGGTCTCAGGATCGCGGCAGACCTTGGGATCAAGAAGCTCATTGTCAGGGGTGACTCGCAGCTTGCCGTCCGCCAAGTAAACAAGAATTATCAGAGTCCGTTGATGGAAGCCTACGTTGACGAAGTGAGAAAGCTAGAAGAGCACTTTGACGGCCTACAGATGGAGCATGTCCCAAGAGCTCAGAACGACATTGCCGATGGCCTGTCAAAGTGCGCTGCACTTAAGTTACCTGTGGAACCAGGGATCTTTGTGCTCAAGCTGACTCAACCGTCCGTAACGCCGTCAACTGGACAGAGCAAGAAGAGGAAGTTGATTTCTGGCGACTATTTTTCGGCAGAGCTTCCCGAAGCCGCCGCCAAGAAGGTCCCCAAGATCAACACCAAGAGTGCTGAGGAGCAGTCTGCTCCGGCAAGTCCTAGGGTTTGTTCCGTTGAAGCAGACGCTCCCGACAAGTTTTGCTCCGGCAAGCTTGCCGGGGAACATCAAGCTCCGGCAGGGCCACAGGTTCTTGCCGTAGAAGCGGATGTTTCCGTAGCAGCAGACACGCCTTTAGTCCTTATTGTCGAGCCGCAAGCTCCAACATGGGCACATCAGATTGTCCGTTTCCTTCAGACAGGAGAACTTCCCGAAGAGCAAGAAGAAGCGGAAAGAGTAGCCCGGCAGTCAAGTATGTACCAGTTTGTCGACAGCACACTGTACAGAAGAAGACTCAACGGTGCGAAATTGAAGTGTATTCACCGGGAAGATGGACAAAAGTTGTTGGCAGAGATACATGGAGGCATATGTGGTCACCACATTGGCGCAAGAGCACTTGCCGGCAAAGCATTCCGGCAAGGCTTCTTCTGGCCGACAGCCCTCCAGGATGCAACTGCACAAGTAACCAAGTGTGAAGCGTGCCAGTTCCATTCCAAGCAGACACACCAGCCAGCTCAAGCTCTCCAGACGATCCCTTTATCCTGGCCATTTTTGGTCTGGGGGCTCGACATCCTCAGCCCCTTTCCCCGAGCAGTCGGGGGCTTTGAGTACTTGTATGTTGCAATCGACAAGTTCACAAAGTGGCCGGAAGTGGAACCAGTGAGGAAGGTGACGGCACAGTCAGCAGTCAAGTTCTTCAGGTCAATTGTTTGCCGTTTCGGGATCCCTATCAGGATAATTACCGACAACGGTATGCAATTTACGAGCCGCACCTTCATGCAGTATGTCCAAGATCTTGGCGCCAAGGTCTGCTTCGCTTCTGTTGCTCACCCGAGAAGCAACGGTCAAGCGGAGAGGGCAAATGCTGAAGTGCTGCGCGGGCTCAAGACCAGAACTTTCGATAGGCTACACAAGTGCGGAAGAAACTGGATCGAGGATTTGCCGGTGGTTCTTTGGTCTATCAGGACGACGCCAAATCGAGCCACTGGCCAGACACCTTTCGCTCTAGTCTATGGAGCAGAGGCAGTTCTCCCCATGGAACTCGTATATGGGTCGCCTCGAGTGCTTGCTTATGATGAGCTCGAGCAAGAGCAGCTGCGACAAGACGACGCGCTGCTCCTTGAGGAAGACCGTCTTCAGGCTGCTGTGCGAGCTGCTTGCTACCAGCAGGCTTTGCGCCGCTACCATAGCCGCAAAGTTAATGCCAGAAGTCTCGAGGAAGGCGATCTTGTTCTTCGGCGCGTTCAGTCCGCCAAGAATTCCAACAAGTTGACGCCGAAGTGGGAAGGCCCTTACTGGGTGAAACGAGTCACTAGGCCTGCCGCTGTCCGCCTGGAGACCGAAGATGGCATCCCAGTGAGCAACTCCTAGAATATTGAGCATCTTCGCAAGTTTTACCCGTAGGGCGCGGTTGCCGGAACCCGTTCCGGCAACCACCTTTTGTCCAAGTCTTGCCGCTGTTGCATGTAATCCTTTGTACAAAGCCGGGCGCAGACCCCGTGCATAAATATCATGTGCTCCGCACACCTTGTCGATTTCATGCTTTTTATTATTTGCATATGTTATCTGACATTTTGTGCAGCGCCTACCCCCGGTAAGCAACAACGAGCCACAAGGCTCCATAACTTTATTTTCTCCTCTCTCTTTTCTCTCAAGGAAAGGAAGGGTCCCTCGCCCACAAGTTTGCCCGGGGGGGGGGGGGAAGGAGAAGATATGGTGTGGACCAGGCATCATTCAAGAAAGTTTCGCCTTACTGGGAAGCAAGTTACAGAAAAGATAAGTTGCCAAAGTTTGAGCAATCAGATTTCCTTTAAATTTTTAAGTTATTTTCCTTGAACGATCGTCCTTTGTATGGAAAACCTGTGCGCGGAGGAACCAACTCGTAGCTAGTTGCGCCCTTACTGTTGTTTCGAGTCCGCTCAACAACTTAAGTGAGCTGCGACTAGCTGCGACAAGGTTTCTTGCCGGTAGCGTCGCCGCCAACAGGCTGCTGACGTCCCGCACTCAGCGCTCGTGGCCAAGGTGCCTGCGCTGGCAAGTTCCCTAAAAGCGTAGGGTAAAAACATACAAAGGAAGGAATCAAGTAAAGGAAATAACATTGCAATTAGTACCCGAAATAGAGTTATATTACAAGATAACTTGTCGCGGCTCTAACAAATTGTTCTCATGACATGACCAGAAGCGACAAAGAAAAGAAGAAAATGGGCGGCCTAGTCCACACGGCCGCCCTCGATCCTCTTGATCCCGCTCACCCTGTCCACAATGGGTGCGACAAGGGCTTTGAGCGCCTCCAGATCAGCATCCAGCGGCAAGGACCTGAGGACGTTGGTGAGGTTGAGGCCCGGATTGCGGAACGCCACCTTCATCAGCACCTTCTGAAGAGCTCCCGCGCAGATCTTGCGCGACTCATCGGCAAGCTGCTTCGGGATCCCTTCCCGGAGTCGCCGGAGTGCCGTCGCCACGCCCTTGAAGAACGAAGTGAGCTTGGCGCTGGGTTGGAGGTTCTCATCGGAGGAATACCCGAGATCCTCCATTCCCAGCTGCGCCAGCTCCTTGTCGATGTCAGCGGCAACATCCACGGGCCCCTCCGTCCAGTGCTCCACATTCTCCCGGAATGTGCTCTGGGCGGCGGTAGAGCTCGCCAGCAGTGCCTTGCCGGCCTTGACTTCCTCCTTCAGGGCCGTCTCTTGCTCCTTGGCGCTGTCCAGTGTCTTGGTCAAAGTGGCCAGCTTCGACTCAAGATCCGCATTGGAATCCTTGGAGGCGTCAAGCTCCTTGCCCTTCTCGGCAAAATGGGCCTGCAGCTCCGAGTAGCTGTTGGCGTCCTTCTCTCGCTCAAGCTTGAGCGCGGCAAGCTCGTCGCTGCTCGCCTTGAGATCCGCCTCCAGCTGCACCACCTTCATCTCCAGCTCCCTCTTGGCGGACTCGGCAGCTGCGGCAGGGTCTTCTGCCTGTTTGAGGGCCCCGCCAACTGTTCGCTCGCGCGCAGCAAGCTCCTCCTCGTGGCTGTCGAGGTGGACCTTCCGCTGCACCAGCTCGCCTTCTTGCACCGCCAACTTCTCAGCGGCAAGCCGCTGCTGCTCTTCGGCTTCGGCCTTCTCGAGAAGGAAGGCCTCCCGCTCCTCGGCAAGTCGCGCCCGCTCCACTGCCAAAGACCGGAGAGCTTCTTGATTTTGACCCCGGAGCTCTTCCGCACGCTTCTCGATGTCGACTCCTGCCTTGGCGACAAGCGCTTCGCAAGATTCAAGCTTGGCTTGCCGGGCGCGGTAGAGTGACACCAGCTTCCACAGCAGCCGCTCCTCCTCAGGCTCGCCGCTGCTACTGCTTGGCGCGTCCACCAGCGCCAGCCCAGCGGAAGCAAGCACTTCTCCGTCGAAACTCTCTCCCTCGACCGGCGCCCTGGAGCTTGACGCCCAGGGGAGGTTGATGAAGATGTCGTCGCCGGCCTTCAAGTAGACACCAGGCTGGGGCTCTTCGGAGCCTGGCGCGGCGGCAGCGGCGGAGGGGTCGGCGGTCGGTGCAGCGCCTGGCGCTCCTGCGGCCTCCGGGTCGTCAGTACGATCGCCAGACCCCCCGCCTGCTTCTGCGGCGGCAGCCCTGGCGGCCTCTTCGCCGGCGGGCTCGTCAGTGCCGGCTGCGTCCTCGGCGGCAGCAGCGTCTTCGGCGGCAACCTCGGTCTACATCGGCTCCGGAGCAGATGGATCTAACAGCCGGAAAAAGGGGAGAAGATTCAAACAAATATCCAAGAAAGAAGAAGATCAACAAGAAGAAGAACCCAAAGGAAGTTTTGAAGCAAGGAGAGTACCTGTGCCAGGTTCTGCAGTTGTGGTCTCCGTCACCGGGGGGCCACTGGTGCTGTCCCTTGCCGGAGACCCCTCCCTTGCCGGAGACGTCTCCCTTGCCGGAGTACTCTCCCTTGCCGGGGACCTCTCCCTTGCCGGAGGACTCTCCCTTGGCACCTCGGGGGCGGCCTCCGGGCTCTCCTGGTGGGGCTGCTCTGCTCCTGCACAAGTCAACAAACATATATCAGCAAAGCAAGAATCTTCGTGCATGCCCAACAGCGGAAAGCAAGCCAGATATTTACGCTGGGGGCTGCTCTGGAGAACAGTTGCCGGGTCCGGCAAGGTTGTCTCGGGCGCATCCCCTGCTGATGCAGCGGGTTCGTCCTCGATGATGATCACCGGGGCCTTGGGTCTCTTCGCCGCTCTCTGGGCCAGATTTCGAAGAAGGAATGGGTTCAGATTGAAGCAAATGAGATGCAAGACAAAAACAGCAAGAATTGAAGAACTGCAAGTATAACAAGTGAATCTTACTCTTCTTCTTCTTCCTCGTCGGAGCTGAACGCGGAGAAGTCGAAATCCGGCTCACGCCCGGCGCGGGAAGGCGGAGGAGTAGGATCCCTTGCCCGCTTGGCGGGTGCAGAAGCGGTGGTCCGAGAAGACCCCGCTCCAGTTGCCGCAGCAGCATGAGGTGCTCCCGCGGCAACAGTGCTTGCCGCGCTGGAGCGTGTCGCGCGGCGCGGCGACTGTCGACTCGCCTGCTGCCTCGCCAAGTCCCCGACCTTGCGAAGGCGCCTTCTTGGTGGAGATGGAGGCTCAGCTTGCGGCGAGCTGTCTGAAGATGAGGAAGAGGAGGAGTCGATCTCCAACGAGCCGCTTGTATCCTCGGCGGGCTCGCTTGGCTCGGCGTCACGCCCGGCATGCTCTTTCTTGCCGGCAGTCTCCCCTTGCCCGGCAAGATCTTTCTTGCCGGCAGGCTCCTCTTGCCGGGCAAGCTCTTTCTTGCCGGCAATCTCCTCTCGCTCGGCACGGTTTGCCGCCTCTGCTTCCTCTGCCTCCTCCAAGGTGAATCCGAACTCGCTTGCCGCTGCAGCTGCCGCCGCCTCTTCCAACCTGGTGGTGATGCGCTTCAACTCCGCTTCGGTGGTGTCGCGAGTGAGGCCATCCTTCTCGTCGGGGCGGATCGGCACTTCTACCAAGTTGTCGAAGAACTGCTGCACGACGTCATCTGCAGGCTCTTGCCAAGTTGGCACAAGTCCATGCGAGTCGCACAGCGGCATCATTACCCTGATGCGGTCGAGCGCAGAGTTGTTGCACAACGGGACGACGCCCTGCGGCAACCTAAAAACTTCGGGATGATCTGGATCATACTTGAACAGCTCCTGAAGCATCGCATTCAGCTCCAAAACGGTGAAGTTGTAGTTGAGGCTCGGGCGCAGCCTCATGATATCCGCCGCGTTCTTGAACTCCCAGGAGGGCCTCCTCCATTCCTGCAGGGGGGCGATGCGGCGGCGAAGGAAGTCTGCGCCAACGGCGCCTACAGTGAGTCCGGCAAGCCTGAGGCGTTGGATCCTGGTGACGGCAATCCTCAGCCTGCTGTCTTCCGGGGCCACGTCGCTCCAGTCGCTGCCGCGTGCTGCTGCTACTTGGCACCGAGCGGTAAATGGCTGCGGGTTCTCCTCAACAATCCAACACCAATCTGCTCTCCACTCCTCCAACTTGCCGCGGAACTCGCCCTCCAGATAAGAATCTTTCTTGCCGGCCCTTGAGATCCAAGCGATTCCGCCGGATAGAGGCTCTCCTCTCTCTACTCGGGGCATGAAGAAATGGCCGAAAAGAGCTACGTTTGGGTGGACTCCGACAAAGTTTTCGCAAAGGTGTGCGAAAACTGCCATGGTCAGGACGGCATTGGGGGTGAAATCAAGGAGGCAGAGGCCATAGGTGTTCATGATGTCGCAAAAGAATTCAGAGAAAGGCGGGCAGAGCCCGCAGTAGAAGAATACGGCGAAAAAGGGATATCCGTTCGGAGCCATCTTATGAGCAGTGGCTGGGAGTACCTTGGTGCTCGGATGCGCTCGCGTCTCCGTCGACCAAAAGAGGTAGTAGTACTCCCTCAGCTCCTTCGCGACAAGCTTGGGGGGGGGGGGAGATGGCTCGCTCCTTCCGCAGCGCCGCAAGCCGCTACGCCTCGGTCGACTTCACGGCTTTCCCCTTGTCGGCTTTCGGAGCCATGGCGGAAGTGGTGGAGGAGGTCGACGGCGTTGGTGGTGCCGGTGGCGCTGGGGGGCAGGGCGCTGCTCTCTTTGCTTTGGGAAGACGGAGGCGGGGCGGAGGCTTCTGAGATTGGAGTGGAAAGGGGATGAGTGGGCGCATTACCCCTGCTTCCCCTTGCTTATAAAGGGGGAGTGGGCGGACGTTCCGCCTTTCCTAATAAAGAAACCGCCCACAATCTCTCCCACGACGCCATGTTCGACGCGTGCCGTGCGGGGAGGGCGCGGTGGATGCGGAGTGAGATACGACGTAACCTAGGCCGCACGTGCCCTGTTTTGGGCCTAGCCCAACAGCGCTCGGCACCGTGTATGGCCCAGGCCCGGGGGCTCCTGTCGGTGTACTAAAGTAGGGGTACCTTAGTATCCCGAACTTGTGCACGGGCAGTCGCAGCGTCCCGCGGCAAGGCTTGCCGGGTGACCGCCAAGGTCCTCCGTGGTTCCTTTGGAGCCATTCAAGAACAAAGTATCCGAAACCCCGGCAAGAGGAGCTTGCCGGGAAGGAGACAAGACCCCGACAAGAGGAGCTTGCCGGGAAGGCTAACCAAGGCCCTGTGAGCGACAAGCTCCCGGATGCGACAAGACAACGAACGCGGCAAGGCACTTGCCATGGCAAACCTCCACTCTATACCTGCGCTCCAGCACATCCACCTACGTGTCGCTCTGGGACCCTTCCAGGCGTACGTGGCGGAAGGCTGTGCAGCCAGAGGTACACGGTGGCAAGCGGCGCTGACAAGATCGCCATCGTGGCAAGCAGTGGCGTCCCTAGCGGTCCCTTTCTGCACCGTCTAGGCGACGCAGACAGGCATTTAATGCCTTTGTCCCCTGCCGTCAGGGTTAGGTATGATACAACTGTAGTAGGCGGTGGTGCCAACCACCACACCTTTTCCATTTTTACCCTCATCTATGTTGCCACCTGTCGGTGACCCCTTTAACATATAAAAGGAGGCCCATGCGCAACGTAGAGGGGGGACGATCATTCTCACGCTCGGTCTGGCTAGCTGCTGGAGTGTACTGTAGCACACCGCACTCCCGAGCAAGAAATCAATACAAACACAAAGCAGGAGTAGGGTTTTACGCATCCGTGCGGCCCGAACCTGGGTAAACTGATCGTGTCGCTCGTGCGCTTCACCTCGATCTGCTCTTCGTGCTCTCTCCGCCCCCTGCCGAACCGAAAGGGGCCCGGTCCGCCGTGGTCCCATAGGTGTCCGTGGGATCAGCACCCCCGACATTGAGTCCATGGATTATACGCACTATCACCCTTCCATCCTTGCTAGCCTCTTCGGTACCGTGCATTACCCTTTCTCACATTGAGAGTTGGTGCAAACTTCGCCGGTGTATCCAAACCCCGTGATATGATACTCTCTTTCACACATAAACCTCCTTATATCTTCCTCAAAACAGCCACCATACCTATTTATTATGGCATTTCCATAGCCATTCCGAGATATATTGCCATGCAACTTTCCATCATTCCGTTCATCATGACACATTCATCATTGTCATATTGCTTAGCATGATCATGTAGTTGACATAGTATTTGTGGCAAGGCCACCGTTCATAATTCTTTCATGCATGTCACTCTTGGTCCATTGCATATCCCGGTACACCGCCGGAGGCATTCGTATAGAGTCATCTTTTGTTCTAGTATTGATTTGTAATCATTGAGTTGTAAATAAATAGAAGTGTGATGATCATCATTTTCTAGAGCATTGTCCCAAGTGAGGAATAAAAAAAAGAGAAAGGCCACAAAAAAAGCCCCCCCCAAAGAAAAGGCCATAAAAAAGAGAAGGCCCAAAAAATGAGAGAAAAAGAGAGAAGGGACAATGTTACTATCCTTTGCCACACTTGTGCTTGAAAGTAGCACCTTAATCTTCATGTTAGAGAGTCTCTTGTTTTGGCACTTTCATATACTAGTGGGAATTTTTCATTATAGAACTTGGATTTTATATTCCAACAATGGGCCTCCTCAAGTGCCCTAGGTCTTCGTGAGCAAGCAAGTTGGATGCACACCCACCTGTTTCTTTTGTTGAGCTTTCATACATTTATAGCTCTAGTGCATCCGTTGCATGGCAATCCCTACTCCTTGCATTAACATCAATCGGTGGGCATCTCCATAGCCCATTGATTAGCCTCATTGATGTGAGACTTTCTCCCTTTTTTGTCTTCTCCACATAACCCCCTCATTATATTCTATTCCACCCATAGTGCTATGTCCATGGATCGCGCTCATATATTGCGTGAAAGTTTATAGGTTTGAGATTACTAAAGTATGAAACAATTGCTTGGCTTGTCATCGGGGTTGTGCATGATGAGAGCATTCTTGTGTGACGAAGATGAAACATGACTAAACTATATGATTTTGTAGGGATGAACTTTCTTTGGCCATGTTATTTTGAGAAGACATAATTGCTTAGTTAGTATGCTTGAAGTATTATTATTTTTATGTCAATATGAACTTTTGTATTGAATCTTTCGGATCTGAATATTCATACCACAATTAAGAAGAATTACATTAAAATTATGCCAAGTAGCACTCCGCATCAAAAATTTTGTTTTTATCATTTACCTACTCGAGGACGAGCAGGAATTAAGCTTAGGGATGCTTGATACGTCTCCAACGTATCTATAATTTTTGATTGCTCCATGCTATATTAGCTATTGTTTTGGACATTATTGGGCTTTATTATCCACTTTTATATTATTTTTGGGACTAACCTATTAACCGGAGGCCCAGCCCAGAATTGCTGTTTTTTGCCTGTTTTAGGGTTTCGAAGACAAGGAATAAATATCAAACGGAGTCCAAACAGAATGAAACCTTCGGGAATGTGATTTTCTCAACGAATAAGACCAGAGAGACTTGGACCCTACGACAAGAAATAAAACAGGAGGCAACGAGGTTGGGGGGCGCGCCCACCCCCACCAGGCGCGCCCTCCACCCTCGTGGGCTCCCTGTTGCTCCACCGACATACTCCTTCCTCCTATATATATCCACGTACCCCCAAACGATCAGAACAGGAGACAAAACCCTAATTCCACCGCCATAACTTTCTGTATCCACAAGATCACATCTTGGGGCCTGTTCTGGAGCTCCGCCGGAGGGGGCATCGATCACGGAGGGCTTCTACATCAACACCATAGCCCCTCTGATGAAGTGTGAGTAGTTCACCTCAGACCTACGGGTCCATAGTTAGTAGCTAGATGGCTTCTTCTCTCTTTTTGGATCTCAATACAATGTTCTCCCCCTCTCTTCTGGAGATCTATTCGATGTAATCTTCTTTTTGCGGTGTGTTTGTTGAGACCGATGAATTGTGGGTTTATGATCAAGTCTATCTATGAATAATATTTGAATCTTCTCTGAATTCTTTTATGTACGGTTGGTTATCTTTGCAAGTCTCTTTGAATTATCAGTTTGTTTTGGCCTGATCTTTCTTGGAATGGGAGAAGTGCTTAGCTTTGGGTTCAATCTTGCGGTGTCCTTTCCCGGTGACAGTAAGGGCAGCAAGGCACGTATTGTATTGTTCCCATCGAGGATAACAAGATTTGGTTTTCGTCATATTGCATGAGTCTATCCCTCTACATCATGTCATCTTGCTTAAGGCGTTACTCTGTTTTTAACTTAATACTCTAGATGCATGCTGGATAGTGGTCGATGAGTGGAGTAATAGTAGTAGATGCAGGCAGGAGTCGGTCTACTTGTCTCGGACGTGATGCCTATATACATGATCATACCTAGATATTCTCATAACTATGCTCAATTCTGTCAATTGCTCAATAGTAATTTGTTCACCCATCATAGAATACTTATGCTCTTGAGAGAAGCCACTAGTGAAACCTATGGCCCCCGGGTCTATCTTTATCATATTGATCTCCTACTACTTAGTTATTTCCTTTGTTATTTCCCTTACCTTTATTTTGAAGGAAATATGCCCTAGAGGCAATAATAAAGTTATTATTTATTTCCTTATATCATGATAAATGTTTATTATTCATGCTAGAATTGTATTAACCGGAAACATAATACATGTGTGAATACATAAACCAACAGAGTGTCACTAGTATGCCTCTACTTGACTAGCTCATTAATCAAAGATGGTTATGTTTCCTAACCATGAACAAAGAGTTGTTATTTGATTAACGAGGTCACATCATTAGTTGAATGATCTGATTGACATGACCCATTCCATTAGCTTAGCACCCGATCGTTTAGTATGTTGCTATTGCTTTCTTCATGACTTATACATGTTCCTGAAACTATGAGATTATGCAACTCCCGTTTACCGGAGGAACACTTTGGGTACTACCAAACGTCACAACGTAACTGGGTGATTATAAAGGAGTACTACAGGTGTCTCCAATGGTAGATGTTGGGTTGGCGTATTTCGAGATTAGGGTTTGTCACTCCGATTGTCGGAGAGGTATCTCTGGGCCCTCTCGGTAATACACATCACATAAGCCTTGCAAGCATAATAACTAAGATGTTAGTTATGAGATGATGTATTACGGAACGAGTAAAGAGACTTGCCAGTAACGAGATTGAACTAGGTATTGGATACCGACGATCGAATCTCGGGCAAGTAATATACCGATGACAAAGGGAACAACGTATGTTGTTATGCGGTCTGACCGATAAAGATCTTCGTAGAATATGTAGGAGCCAATATGGGCATCCAGGTCCCGCTATTGGTTATTGACCGGAGACGTGTCTCGGTCATGTCTACATTGTTCTCGAACCGTAGGGTCCGCACGCTTAAGGTTTCGATGACAGTTATTACGAGTTTATGCATTTTGATGTACCGAAGGTTGTTCGGAGTCCCGGATGAGATCACGGACATGACGAGGAGTCTCGAAATGGTCGAGACGTAAAGATTGATATATTGGAAGCCTATGTTTGGACATCGAAAGTGTTCCGGGTGAAATCGGGATTTTACCGGATTACCGGGAGGGTTACCGGAACCCCCCGGGAGCCAAATGGGCCAACATGGGCCTTAGTGGAAAGGTGAGAGGGCAGCCCACATAGGGCTGCGCCTCCCCCCCTCTCCCTAGTCCTATTAGGACTAGGAGAGGGGCCGGCCACCCCTCTCTCTCTCTCTCCCGTTTAAGGATTCCTAGTTGGACTAGGATTGGAGGGGGGAGTCCTACTCCCGGTAGGAGTAGGACTCCTCCTGCGCCTCCCTCTCTTTGGCCGGCCAGCCTCCCTCCCTCCATCCTTTATATACGGGGGCAGGGGACACCCCAAGACACACAAGTTGATCCTTGAGATCGTTCCTTAGCCGTGTGCGGTGCCCCCTGCCACCAAATTCCACCTCGATCATACCGTTGTAGTGCTTAGGCGAAGTCCTGCGTCGGTAGTACATCAAGATCGTCACCACGCCGTCGTGCTGACGGAACTCTTCCCCGAAGCTTTGCTGGATCGGAGCCAGGGGATCGTCATCGAGCTGAACGTGTGCTAAGAACTCGGAGGTGCCGGAGTAACGGTGCTTGGATCGGTCGGATCGGGAAGACGTATGACTACTTCCTCTACGTTGTGTGATCGCTTCCGCAGTCGGTTTGCGTTGGTACGTAGACAACACTCTCCCCTCTCGTTGCTATGCATCACCATGATCTTGCGTGTGCGTAGGAATTTTTTTGAAATTACTGCGTTCCCCAACAGTGGTATCAGAGCCTAGGTTTTATGGTTTGATGTTATTTGCACGAGTAGAACACAAGTGAGTTGTGGGCGATACAAGTCATACTGCCTACCAGCATGTCATACTTTGGTTCGGTGGTATTGTTGGACGAGACGATCCGGACCAACCTTACGCGTACTCTTACGCGAGACCGGTTCCCTCGACGTGCTTTGCACATAGATGGCTTGCGGAAGACTGTCTCTCCAACTTTAGTTGAACCAAGTGTGACTACGCCCGGTCCTTGAGAAGGTTAAAACAGAGTCTATTTGACGAGCTATCGTTGTGGTTTTGATGCGTAGGTGAGATGAGTTCTTACTTAAGCCCGTAGCAGCCACGTAAAACTTGCAACAACAAAGTAGAGGACGTCTAACTTGTTTTTGCAGGGCATGTTGTGATGTGATATGGTCAAGGCATGATGCTGATTTTATTGTATGAGATGATCATGTTTTGTAACCGAGTTATCGGCAACTGGCAGGAGCCATATGGTTGTCGCTTTGTTGTATGCAATGCAATCGCGATGTAATGCTTTACTTTATTACTAAGCGGTAGTGATAGTCATGGAAGCATAAGATTGGTGAGACGACAACGATGCTACGATGGAGATCAAGGTGTCGCGCCGGTGACGATGGTGATCATGACGGTGCTTCGGAGATGGAGATCACAAGCACAAGATGATGATGGCCATATCATATCACTTATATTGATTGCATGTGATGTTTATCTTTTATGCATCTTATCTTGCTTTGATTGACGGTAGCATTATAAGATGATCTCTCACTAAATTATCAAGAAGTGTTCTCCCTGAGTATGCACCGTTGCCAAAGTTCGTCGTGCCCAGACACCACGTGATGATCGGGTGTGATAAGCTCTACGTCCATCTACAACGGGTGGAAGCCAGTTTTGCACACGCAGAATACTCAGGTTAAACTTGACGAGCCTAGCATATGCAGATATGGCCTCGGAACACGGAGACCGAAAGGTCGAGCGTGAATCATATAGTAGATATGATCAACATAACGATGTTCACCATTGAAAACTACTCCATCTCACGTGATGATCGGTTATGGTTTAGTTGATTTGGATCACGTGATCACTTAGAGGATTAGAGGGATGTCTATCTAAGTGGGAGTTCCTAAGTAATTTGATTAACTGAACTTAAATTTATCATGAACTTAGTCCTGGTAGTATTTTGCAAATCATGTTGTAGATAAATAGCTCGCGTTGTTGCTTCCCTGTGTTTATTTTGATATGTTCCTAGAGAAAATTGTGTTGAAAGATGTTATTAGCAATGATGCGGATTGGATCCGTGATCTGAGGTTTATCCTCATTGCTGCACAGAAGAATTATGTCCTTGATGCACCGCTAGGTGACAGACCTATTGCAGGAGCAGATGCAGACGTTATGAACGTTTGGCTAGCTCAATATGATGACTACTTGATAGTTTAGTGCACCATGCTTAACGGCTTAGAATCGGGACTTCAAAGACGTTTAGAACGTCATGGACCATATGAGATGTTCCAGGAGTTGAAGTTAATATTTCAAGCAAATACCCGAGTTGAGAGATATGAAGTCTCCAACAAGTTCTATAGCTAAAATATGGAGGAGAATCGCTCAACTAGTGAGCATGTGCCCAGATTGTCTGAGTACTACAATCGCTTGAATCAAGTGGGAGTTAATCTTCCAGATAAGATAGTGATTGACAGAATTCTCTAGTCACCATCACCAAGTTAGTAGAACTTTGTGATGAACTATAATATGCAAGGGATGACAAAAGTAATTCCTAAGCTCTTCGTGATGCTTAAATCAACGAAGGTAGAAATCAAGAAAAACATCAAGTGTTGATGGTTGACAAGACCACTAGTTTCAAGAAAAGGGCAAAGGGAAGAAGGGGAACTTCAAGAAGAACGGCAAGCAAGTTGCTGCTCAAGTGAAGAAGCCCAAGTCTGATCCTAAGCCTAAGACTAAGTGATTCTACTGCAAAGGGACTGGTCACTGGAAGCGGAACTACCCCAAGTGATTGGCAGATAAGTAGGATGGCAAAGTGAACATAAGTATATTTGATATACATGTTATTGATGTGTACTATACTAGTGTTTATAGCAACCCCTCAGTATTTGATGCTAGTTCAGTTGCTAAGAGTAGTAACTCGAAACGGGAATTGCAGAATAAACAGAGACTAGTTAAGGGTGAAGTGACAATGTGTGTTGGAAGTAGTTCCAAGATTGATATGATCATCATCGCACACTCCCTATAATTTCGGGATTAGTGTTGAACCTAAATAAGTGTTATTTGGTTTTTGCGTTGAGCATGAATATGATTTGATCATGTTTATTGCAATACGGTTATTCATTAAAGTCAGAGAATAATTGTTGTTCTGTTTACATGAATAAAACCTTCGATGATCATACACCCAATGAAACAAGTTCACTGGATCTCGATCGTAGTGATACACATATTCATGATATTGAAACCAAAACATGCAAAGTTAATAATGATAGTGCAACTTATTTGTGGCACTGCCGTTTAGGTCATATTGGTGTAAAGCGCATGAAGAAACTCCATGCTGATGGGCTTTTTGAATCACTTGATTATGAATCAGTTGATGCTTGCGAACCATGCCTCATGGGCAAGATGACTAAAACTCTGTTCTTCGGAACAATGGAGCAAGCAACAGATTTGTTGGAAATCATACATACTGATGTATGTGGTCCGATGAATATTGAGGCTCGCGACAGGTATCATTATTTTATGATCTTCACAGATAATTTGAGCAGATATGAGTATATCTACTTGATGAAACATAAGTCTAAAACATTTGAAAAGTTCAAAGAATTTTAGAGTGAAGTGAAAAATCATCGTGACAAGAAAATAAAGTTTCTACGATCTGATCACGGAGACAAATATTTGAGTTACGAGTTTGGTCTTCAGTTAAAACAATGTGAAATAGTTTCACTACTCACGCCACCTGGAACACCACATCATAATGGTGTGTCCGAACGTCATAACCGTACTTTATTGGATATAGTGCAATCTATGATGTCTCTTACCGATTTACCACTATTGTTTTTGGGGTCATGCATTAGAGACAGCTGCATTCACGTTAAAAAAAGGGGCACCATCTATATCCGTCGAGACGACGCCTTATGAACTATGGTTTGGCAAGAAACCAAAGTTGTCGTTTCTTAAAGTTTGGGGTTGCGATGCTTATATGAAAAAGTTTCATCCTGATAAGCTCAAAACTCAAATCGGAGAAGTGCATCTTCATAGGATATCCAAAGGAAACTATTGGATACACCTTCTATCACAGATCCGAAGGCAAGACTTTTGTTGCTAAATTCGGAAACTTTCTGGAGAAGGAGTTTCTCTCGAAAGAAGTGAGTGGGAGGAAAGTAGAACTTGACGAGGTAACTGTACCTGCTCCCTTATTGGAAAGTAGTACATCACAGAAAAATGTTTCTGTGACACCTACACCAGTTAGTGAGGAAGCTAATGATGATGATCATGAAACTTCAGAACAAGACACTATTGAACCTCGTAGATCAACCAGAGTAAGATCCGCGCCAGAGTGGTACAGTAATCCTGTTCTGGAAGTCATGCTACTAGATCATGATGATCCTACGAACTATGAAGAAGCGATGGTGAGCCCAGATTCCGCAAAGTGGCTTGAAGCCATGAAATCTGAGATATGATCCATGTATGAGAACAAAGTATGGACTTTAGTTGACTTGCCCGATGATCGGCAAGCCATAGAAAATAAATGGATCTTCAAGAGGAAGACGGATGCTGATAGTAGTGTTACTATCTACAAAGCTAGAATTGTCGCAAAAGGTTTTCGACAAGTTCAAGGTGTTGACTACGATGAGATTTTCTCACTCGTATCTATGCTTAAGTCTGTCCGAATCATGTTAGCAATTGCCACATTTTATGAAATCTGGCAAATGGATAAACAAAACTGCATTCCTTAATGGATTTGCTAAAGAAGAGTTGTATACGATGCAACTAGAAGGTTTTGTCGATCCTAAAGGTGTTAACTAAATATGCAAGCTCCAGCGATCTATCTGTGGACTGGTGCAAACATCTCGGAGTTGGAATATATGCTTTGATGAGTTGATCAAAGCATATAGTTTTATACAGACTTGCGGTGAAGCCTGTATTTACGAGAAAGTGAGTGGGAGCACTACAGCATTTCTGATAAGTATATGTGAATGACATATTGTTGATCGGAAATAATGTAGAATTATTCTGTAAAGCATAAAAGGAGTGTTTGAAAGGAGTTTTTCAAAGAAAGACTTCGGTAAAGCTACTTACATATTGAGCTTCAAGATCTATAGAGATAGAGCAAGACGCTTGATAAGTTTTTCAATAAGTACATACCTTGACAAGATTTTGAAGTAGTTCAAAATGGAACAGTCAAAGAAAAGGTTTCTTGCCTGTGTTACAAGGTGTGAAGTTGAGTAAAGACTCAAAGCCCGACCACGGCAGAAGATAGAAAGAGAATGAAAGTCATTCCCTATGCCTCATTCATAGGTTCTATAAAGTATGCCATGCTATGTACCAGATCTATTGTATACCCTGCACTGATTTGGCAAGGGAGTACAATAGTGATCTAGGAGTAGATCAGTGGACAGCGGTCAGAATTATCCTTAGTGAAATAAGGATATGTTTCTCGATTATGGACGTGACAAAAAGGTTCGTCATAAAGGGTTACGTCGATGCAAGTTTTTGACACTGATCCAGAGTCTCAATCTGGATACATATTGAAAGTGGGAGCAATTAGCTAGAGTAGCTCCATGTAGAGCATTGTAGACATAGAACTTGCAAAATACTTACGGATCTGAATGTGACAGACCCGTTGACTAAAATTATCTCACAAGCAAAAACATGATCACACCTTAGTACTCTTTGGGTGTTAATCACATAGAGATGTGAACTAGATTACTGACTCTAGTAAACCCTTTGAGTGTTGGTCACATGGCGATGTGAACTATGGGTGTTAATCACATGGTGATGTGAACTATTGCTGTTAAATCACATGACGATGTGAACTAGATTATTGACTCTAGTGCAAGTGGGAGACTGAAGGAAATATGCCCTAGAGGCAATAATAAAGTTATTATTTATTTCCTTATATCATGATAAATGTTTATTATTCATGCTAGAATTGTATTAACCGGAAACATAATACATGTGTGAATACATAAACCAACAGAGTGTCACTAGTATGCCTCTACTTGACTAGCTCGTTAATCAAAGATGGTTATGTTTCCTAACCATGAACAAAGAGTTGTTATTTTATTAACGAGGTCACATCATTAGTTGAATGATCTGATTGACATGACCCATTCCATTAGCTTCGCACCCGATCGTTTAGTATGTTGCTATTGCTTTCTTCATGACTTATACATGTTCCTGAAACTATGAGATTATGCAACTCCCGTTTACCGGAGGAACACTTTGGGTACTACCAAACGTCACAACATAACTGGGTGATTATAAAGGAGTACTACAGGTGTCTCCAATGGTAGATGTTGGGTTGGCGTATTTCGAGATTAGGGTTTGTCACTCCGATTGTCGGAGAGGTATCTCTGGGCCCTCTCGGTAATACACATCACATAAGCCTTGCAAGCATAATAACTAAGATGTTAGTTATGAGATGATGTATTACGGAACGAGTAAAGAGACTTGCCAGTAACGAGATTGAACTAGGTATTGGATACCGACGATCGAATCTCGGGCAAGTAATATACCGATGACAAAGGGAACAACGTATGTTGTTATGCGGTCTGACCGATAAAGATCTTCATAGAATATGTAGGAGCCAATATGGGCATCCAGGTCCCGCTATTGGTTATTGACCGGAGACGTGTCTCGGTCATGTCTACATTGTTCTCGAACCGTAGGGTCCGCACGCTTAAGGTTTCGATGACAGTTATTACGAGTTTATGCATTTTGATGTACCGAAGGTTGTTCAGAGTCCCGGATGAGATCACGGACATGACGAGGAGTCTCGAAATGGTCGAGACGTAAAGATTGATATATTGGAAGCCTATGTTTGGACATCGGAAGTGTTCCGGGTGAAATCGGGATTTTACCGGATTACCGGGAGGGTTACCGGAACCCCCCGGGAGCCAAATGGGCCAACATGGGCCTTAGTGGAAAGGTGAGAGGGCAGCCCACATAGGGCTGCGCCTCCCCCCTCTCCCTAGTCCTATTAGGACTAGGAGAGGGGCCGGCCACCTCTCTCTCTCTCTCTCTCCCGTTTAAGGATTCCTAGTTGGACTAGGATTGGAGGGGGGAGTCCTACTCCCGGTAGGAGTAGGACTCCTCCTGCGCCTCCCTCTTTTGGCCGGCCAGCCTCCCTCCCTCCATCCTTTATATACGGGGGCAGGGGACACCCCAAGACACACAAGTTGATCCTTGAGATCATTCCTTAGCCGTGTGCGGTGCCCCCTGCCACCAAATTCCACCTCGATCATACCGTTGTAGTGCTTAGGCGAAGCCCTGCGTCGGTAGTACATCAAGATCGTCACCACGCCATCGTGCTGACGGAACTCTTCCCCGAAGCTTTGCCGGATCGGAGCCAGGGGATCGTCATCGAGCTGAACGTGTGCTAAGAACTCGGAGGTGCCGGAGTAACGGTGCTTGGATCGGTCGGATCGGGAAGACGTACGACTACTTCCTCTATGTTGTGTGATCGCTTCCGCAGTCGGTCTGCGTTGGTACGTAGACAACACTCTCCCCTCTCGTTGCTATGCATCACCATGATCTTGCGTGTGCGTAGGAAATTTTTTGAAATTACTGCGTTCCCCAACATATTTTACTTTGCATCTTTTATCATAAAAATACCAAAAATATTATCTTATCATATCTATCAGATCTCACTCTCATAAGTGGCCCTATAGGGATTGACAACCCCTCTTTGCGTTGGCTGCGAGGATTTATTTGTTTTGTGCAGGTGTGAGGGACTCGCATGTAGCCTCCTACTGGATTGATACCTTGGTTCTCAAAAACTGAGGGAAATACTTACGCTACTTTGCTGCAGCATCCCTTCGTCTTCGGGGAAAACCAACGCAGTGCTCAAGAGGTAGCACGCCGCCTCGTGCCCCTTTGTCCCTACCTGACCATCCCCTCCCAGCGCGCGCCATACCCGTTGCCCCGCCCGCTAACCCCGACCCCATGCGAACCTGAGCCAAAACTGGCTATGCCATGCCCAAGCACGTCCTTGACCTTCATGTCTCCACCACCACTTCACCTCTTCCATCCTCATACCGTCCCGGTCTCAAGGACCCACATTGGCATGCCGCGATGCTTGATGAATTTAATGCGCTAATTCGAAATGACACTCGGTCTTTGGTTCCTTGTCCTGCAGGTATGAACATGGTAACCGACAAGTGGATCTTCCGTCACAAACTTCATCCTAACGGAACCTTGGCACGGTACAAAGCTCTGTGGGTGGTGCACGGCTTCACCCAACAGCCCGGTGTCGACTATGCGGAGACGTTCAGCCCCGTGGTCAAGCCGGCCACCATCGATGTTGTCCTCAGCATAGCGATGACAAATGGGTGGCCCATTCGGCAGATGGACATCAAAAATGCATTTGTTCATGATGATTTGGCCGAGACCATCTACTGTCAGCAACCCGCCGGCTTTGTGGACATGGCTCGTCCTACGCATGTTTGTCGCCTCAACAAGTCTCTCTATGGGCTCAAGCAGGCGCCCCGCACTTGGTTCCTTCGGTTTACCAAATTCCTCCACACGCTCGGTTTTGTGTCTTCCAAATGTGACACCTCCCTCTTCATTCTTCACCGTGGTACCGCCCTCGCCTACCTTCTCCTCTACGTCGACGACATTATCCTCACTGCCAGCACTCCTGACCTACTCCAGTCCCTCGTCAGTTCTCTCACCAGTGAGTTCTCCGTGAGTGACCTTGGCGACATTCACCACTTCCTTGGAATCAATGTGGAACGCTCCACCACCAGCCTCTTCCTCTTGCAGGAATAGTACGCGCTCGAGATTCTCGACCGTGTGCATATGCTTAACTGCAAACCCATCTCTACCCTTGTCGACACGAACAGTAAGGTCTCTAGCACCTCTGGCATCCCCTTCCATGACCCTACGCTTTACCGTAGTCTTGCCGGAGCCTTACAGTATCTTACCTTGACGCGGCCCGATATCTCATACGTCGTCCAGCAACTTTGCCTCATCATGGATGCTCCACTTGATGTACACTATCAGCTCCTGAAATGTGTACTCCTCTACCTGCGCAGTACGCTTCACTATGGCCTGCAGCTTTATTGCTCCACTTCCCACGATGTTCTCGCCTATAGTGACGCTGATTGGGCTGGTTGTCCAGACACACGCCGCTCTACTTCCGGGTTCTGCATCTTTCTCGGTGCCAACCTAATCTCATGGTCCACAAAGCGGCAACACACTGTGTCCCGGTCCAGCGCCGAGGCAGAGTACCGTGCCGTTGCCAACTGTGTGGCAGAGTCGTGCTGGATTCGTTAACTCCTCGGCGAGCTTCATCGTCATCCCCGCCGTGCCACTATTGTCTATTGTGACAATGTGAGCGTTGTGTACCTGTCCTCCAATCCTGTTCAGCACCAACGCACTAAGCATGTGGAGATTGACCTGCATTTTGTTCGTGATCGTGTGGCACTCGGCAAGGTGAAAGTGCTCCACGTCCCGACTATCTCCTAGTTTGCCGACGTCTTCACAAAAGGGCTGCCTTGTTCAGTGTTTTGCGAGTTCCGGTCCAGTTTGAACGTCTTGCCTAGCACCATTCGGACTGGGTGGGGGGGTATTGAACTATCACGTTGTATGTGTACCAGGTTATGATGTATTCTGTTGTAACAGTAGCACCTAGAGTGTAGGGCGTCCTGGTCTCTCTCCACCACCACATCGTGGCCCTGCATGTAGGGATCACGCTTGTATATATATGCGTAACTAAACTAGGGAATGAATGAAGTGATTCAAAATTCTTGTAGGTCAGCACATGTACCCATAGTCATTTTGGGGCTCATGCCTAGACGCTTCGGGGTACTAGTGTTGTTCATTAGTGCATCTCCAGCCGTTCGGCCCCCAGGACGCCGAAAAAGAGCCGCCTGGGGCAGAACCGACATTTGTTTGGCGCGTGCGGGCGATTGTGTTCCCAGTCGACGCCCCCAGGCCGCCGCCAAAATTGCGCGAACTCGGCAATATCTCCCGGAGCTTGCACAAACTCAGCGATATTTGATAGAAATTTGTACAAAAACGGATAAACATGCAAACTATGTCTCGTCCTGCTACGCCGCAGCCGCCGCTCGCCATCTACATGCCGAGAAGCCTGTAGAAACATGTGTAGTGGTCGCCGCCGTCGCCGTTGCATGCCCCGCCGGAGCCGCCGCCATCCCTACTGCACCCCTGGCCAGTGTCGCCGACGCGCGGTAGGGGGTTGGACGGCCCGGCCTCGCCCTCATCGTTGCTGTCGAGGACGACGACACCACCCTCCTCGTGTCCGCGGTGTCGGGCCTGCAGCTCCGCGTATGCCCGGCGCTGGTGGAGCACCTACTCGCGGACGTAGTCCTTCCTCGCCCACTTGAGGGCGGCCTCATTGTCGGGGGCCACCATGTCCGCGTGCTCCGGCTTCACGGGGAGCAGCCCCGGTTCGGGCTTTGGCCGGCCTAGGCGAAGGGAGCGAAGGAAGGGGCGGCTGCCCTTGTTGATGACGAGGGCGCCGCTACGGGTGCGGCGCCAAAGCGGCGTCTCCTCCTCCGGCTCCGGCTTGACGGGGCGGAGCGCCGGCAAGCCGGAGCCCGACGAGGAGGACGTTCCCGACTCTATTCACCGCAGTGTCCAGGAGCTGCCACGGCAGCGGGAGAACGACGGGTGCGTCGGGTACTGGAGGCGCGGCGTGTTTCTTGCCTCGATGTATTCGAGGACGGCCTCGAGGGTGCGTCCGGGGACGCCCCACCACTCGCGCCGCCCGTCGGCGTTGAGGCAGCCGCAGGGGATGGTGCCATTGGCGGAGGCGATCTACTCTTCGCGGCGGCACTCGAAGAACATCATCCACAGCGTGTGGCTGTCGACGGTGTACCTCGGCTCGTTCCGCTGCGCCTCCGTCAGCGACGAGCGGATGCAGGCGATCTCGGCCCGCCGTGCAGCCCCTTCGGGCACCGGTGGCACTGGGACGCCGCCGGTGCTCAACTTCCATGACCCCGACACACGCATGTCCGAGGGCGCCAGATAGTCGGCCTCATAGAGGAGGCTGGCCTTGTCCTTGTGGAGAAAGCACTTGTTGAAGTCGTTCGTCGCCGTGGCGTCGCCGGGGTACCTCTCAGCCATTGCTCGTCGGTGGGAAGGGGGGAGTGTTGCTTTCTGTGGCGAGACGAGACGAGGCGAGGTGTGGCGTTCACTGGCGGGGAGATCGGCTTTTATAGCCGAAGTAGGGCGGTGAGAGCCTGCATGCCGGGGACACGTGGCGGGAGCGGGCAAGACACGCGTCGGTGGCGCCTTCACTGCACCGCCCGTGAGGCATCAATGGAGGCTGATCGGCGCGGCAGCGCGACAACCTTGGCATTGATTCCCATGGGAACCGAGGCATTGAGGACGATGAAGCGGTGTCTCACTGACTCGGCGGGCCCATCCCCGTTCACGCCAAAACTGCGTCCCCCGGCGCCCTTAGCCGACCTCCAGTGCGGCGGGTTCGTCCTGGGTCCACCGGCGCCAGTTTCAGCCCAAACCGGTGAAAAACGGGCTCTTGGGGGCGCGACTGGGACATTTTTGGGCGCCGACGGCAAAAAAACGCCTGGGGGCCTGTTGGGGGCGCGGCTGGAGATGCTCTTAGCACTTGTCATGTTTATGCCATGCATAGATCTTGTTAGTCCTTTTTTCTATTGAGTTTTAACATTCCAGAAAATATGTGGTTATTATATGTGGCATGTTCAATGAGTTTGCTTTTTAGCAATCCCTATAACATGTCTTATTAGTGCAACAACATTGTCTTGCGATTGAGATTAAATTTTCTCACATAACAATATTGATTTGCAATTGAGATTTTTTTTCTCTCACAAAACGATCTCATTGCGATTGAGATTAATTTTCTCTCGCAAAATATTAATTCACCACGCTGAATTGTTTTGCAATTTGATACAAGATCATCTCATTTTATTTGAGATATACATAATTCAAGTTTTTTTTACTTGAGCATCATGTTTGCAATATCATTACTATTCATTAAAATAGTAGTGTATTTCTGTTGAGTATGTTGTATTCCGGAATGTATGTATCTCCATGTTCGCTACATGCCGAGATTAATACATCTATTTTCAATTGAATACTTTAATTTCTTGCAAATAAGAAGGCAAAATTCAAAGTGATTTCTTCTAATTGATGTATCGGGATCACATGGTAGTGTGTAGATCTACTGCTTTGCAGATTATCATCACTATTTTTTAATCCCACATTTTGTCATATTTGACATTATGATTGCTATATGATGTGTTCTCCCATACATATTATTAAGTTATGACATAAGGTACTAGAAATATGAGTATCTACTGATTTCATCAGATTATACTCTCTAGTGCTGAGAGATGGACCCCAAAGTTTGTTTTGGAGAGTATCTACAAGGTGGCATGCTTAACAATTTGAAGATCACACTAATGGTTTCAAGCTAACTTCTTGGAATATCCATTAATTTATTCATGGCAACATTACCATGGTAGTCTTTAATTTACTAATCATAAATTAATTATCTCTGGTAACTGATGGCTAGAGAATTTGAGGCATTCGCCCTCAATGGCCACCACTACCCTACATGGGCATGGACATCATGATCGCTCTTGTGTCTTGTGGAATAATGTGTGCAATCCAAGACCGCAGGACTCACCTTTGGTCGGGATCACACCGCTAACAGAAAAAGATGTCTTATACATCATAAGGCAATATATATATGTTGATTCAGATCTCTGCATCTGGTTATTCTATATCAGCAATTCTTGTGACACAATGGAACTCAAGGGCAAAGGTTTGAATCTTACTTCACCCTTTAACCTGACATCACCAGCGGTGACGAGACCCTATGGGCATGGAGAACGTGAAGGTTGAATATGCCTCAATTGACATGTTTGGAGACTATGAATAGTCCCTCTGTCTCCTGAGTGGTGTCCATTTATGTTGTGGTAATGACAATATAAGTATTGTTGTCATCATATATTGTATATCATATGTAACATCCCAAATTTTCAATTTAGAATGTTATACATTAGATCATCTATGCATATCATATTTTAATTTTGCATTTTGGTAGACCCTAGAAATTCTACACAACTCAAGGACCCACGGAGAGAGTTGGAGATTTCGTTATTTTCATATTTGAGTTTTCTCAAATTTTGAGAATAGGATAATTTGATTTTGTCATTTTATCGTTAATTATTTCTATTACAAAAATATGAGAGAGGCAATAAAATGACTTTCCCAAAATAAATAAATATTGAGGATTTAATAATAAAATCAAATAAGATTTTATTTCGGAGTTTTTCGTTATTTTATTTGAATTTAGGAAAAATGTGCGTTTTTCAAAATTGCATTTAGGCCCCAAATAAATGTTCACCTTGTGCGGCTTGATTTTAGAAGCCCGGGAAAATTTATTTCGGGATTTTTGGAGTCCGTTTAGTATTTCTTTTTATTTTTCTTCTGCGTGCAATTATTCAAAAAAAACGAACCGACCTAGGGGCCGTGTCCGACCCGGACTCCCGGCCCGCTAGGCTTTATAAGCCGGGGGGGGGGGGTGGAAGCCCAACCAGCCTCAGTCCATGCCCCCGAACCCTAGCCAGCGCTGCACCACCGCCGCCGCGCCTCCCGCCGCCGACGCCGCCTCACACCGCCCGAGATGCGCCTCGGTATCCGCGCCGGTTTATTTTTATTTTTTCTCGAAAAACCGTTCGGTTTTTTTAGATTTAGTTTTTCCGATTTATTTAATTAGCGAGCGTTCGTCTGTTTGTTCGTTCTAGTGAACGTTCGTCGTTTGTCTGTTGGAAATATGCCCTAGAGGCAATAATAAAAGCATTATTATTATATTTCCTTGTTCATGATAATTTTCTTTATTCATGCTATAATTGTGTTATCGGAAAATCGTAATACATGTGTGAATAATAGACACCAACATGTCCATAGTAAGCCTCTAGTTGACTAGCTCGTTGATCAACAGATAGTCATGGTTTCCTGACTATGGACATTGGATGTCATTGATAACAAGATCACATCATTAGGAGAATGATGTGATGGACAAGACCCAACCCTAAACGTAGCATAAAGATCGTATAGTTCGTTTGCTAGAGTTTTTCCAATGTCAAGTATCCTTTCCTTAGACCATGAGATCGTGTAACTCCCGGATACCGTAGGAGTGCTTTGGGTGTACCAAACGTCACAACGTAACTGGGTGACCATAAAGGTATACTACGGGTATCTCCGAACGTGTCTGTTGGGTTGACACGGATCAAGACTGGGATTTGTCACTCCGTATGACGGAGAGGTATCACTGGGCCCACTCGGTAATGCATCATCATTATGAGCTCAAAGTGACCAAGTGTCTGGTCACGGGATCATGCATTACGGTACGAGTAAAGTGACTTGCCGGTAACGAGATTGAACAAGGTATTGGGATACCGACGATCGAATCTCGGGCAAGTAACATATCGATTGACAAAGGGAATTGTATACGGGGTTGCTTGAATCCTCGACATCGTGGTTCATCTGATGAGATCATCGAGAAGAATGTGGGAGCCAACATGGGTATCCAGATCCCGCTGTTGGTTATTGACCGGAGAGTCATCTCGGTCATGTCTGCATGTCTCCCAAACCCGTAGGGTCTACACACTTAAGGTTCGGTGACGCTAGGGTTGTAGGGATATGTATGTGCAGTAACCCGAATGTTGTTCGGAGTCCCGAATGAGATCCCGGACGTCACGAGGAGTTCCTGAATGGTCCGGAGGTAAAGAATTATATATAGGAAGTGCTATTTCGGCCATCGGGACAAGTTTCGGGGTCACCGGTATTGTACCGGGACCACCGGAAGGGTCCCGGGGGTCCACCGGGTGGGGCCACCTGCCCCGGGGGGCCACATGGGCTGTAGGGGGTGCGCCTTGGCCTACATTGGCCAAGGGCACCAGTCCCAAGAGGCCCATGCGCCTAGGGTTCAAAGAAGGGAAGAGTCCCAAAGGGGGAAGGCACCCATAGGTGCCTTGGGGGGAAGGGATTCCTCCCTTGGCCGCCGCCCCCCTAGGAGATTGGATCTCCTAGGGCCGGCCCCCCCTTGGCTCCCTATATATAGTGAGGGAAGGAGGGCCTTTCATACCACGTCTTTGGTGCCTCCCTCTCCCTCTCCAACACCTCCTCCTCCTCCATAGAGCTTGGCGAAGCCCTGCCGGAGTACTGCAGCTCCATCACCACCACGCCGTCGTGCTGCTGCTGGAGCCATCTTCCTCAACCTCTCCTTCCCCCTTGCTGGATCAAGAAGGAGGAGACGTCACGCTGACCGTACGTGTGTTGAACGCGGAGGTGCCGTCCGTTCGGCGCTAGGATCTCCGGTGATTTGGATCACGTCGTGTACAACTACCTCATCCCCGTTCTTTGAACGCTTCCGCTCGCGATCTACAAAGGTATGTAGATGCATCCGATCACTCGTTGCTAGATGAACTCATAGATGGATCTTGGTGAAACCGTAGGAAATTTTTTGTTTTCTGCAACGTTCCCCACAGTGGCATCATGAGCTAGGTCTATGCGCAGTTCTTCTTGCGCGAGTAGAACACAATTTGTTGTGGGCGTAGATGTTGTCAACTTTCTTGCCGCTACTAGTCTTATTTTGCTTCAGCGGTATTGTGGGATGAAGCGGCCGGACCAACCTTACACGTACGCTTACGTGAGACCGGTTCCACCAACTAACATGCACTAGTTGCATAAGGTGGCTGGCGGGTGTCTGTCTCTCCCACTTTAGTTGGAGCGGATTCGATGAAAAGGGTCCTTATGAAGGGTAAATAGAAGTTGACAAATCACGTTGTGGCTTTCACGTAGGTAAGAAAACGTTCTTGCTAGAACCCTATTTCAGCCACGTAAAACTTGCAACAACAATTAGAGGACGTCTAACTTGTTTTTGCAGCAAATGCTTTGTGATATGATATGGCCAAAGTTGTGATGAGTGATGAATGATATATATGTGATGTATGAGATGTTCATGCCATTGTAATAGGAATCACGACTTGCATGTCGATGAGTATGACAATCGGCAGGAGCCATAGGAGTTGTCTTTATTTTTTATATGACCTGCGTGTCATTGAGAAACGCCATGTAAATTACTTTACTTTATTGCTAAACGCGTTAGCCATAGTAGTTGAAGTAATAGTTGGCGAGCAACTTCATGGAGACACGATGATGGAGATCATGATGATGGAGATCATGGTGTCAAGCCGGTGACAAGATGATCATGGAGCCCCAAGATGGAGATCAAAGGAGCTATGTGATATTGGCCATATCATGTCACTACAATTATTTGATTGCATGTGATGTTTATCATGTTTTGCATCTTGTTTACTTAGAACGACGGTAGTAAATAAGATGATCCCTCATAATAATTTCAAGAAAGTGTTCCCCCTAACTGTGCAACGTTGCGACAGTTCGTTGTTTCGAAGCACCACGTGATGATCGGGTGTGATAGATTCTAACGTTCACATACAACGGGTGTAAGACAGATTTACACATGCAAACACTTAGGTTGACTTTACAAGCCTAGCATGCACAGACATGGCCTCGGAACACAGAAGATCGAAAGGTCGAGCATGAGTCGTATAGAAGATACGATCAACATGAAGATGTTCACCGACGTTGATTAGTCCGTCTCACGTGATGATCGGACACGGCCTAGTTGACTCGGATCATGTTATACTTAGATGACTAGAAGAGGGATTTCTATCTAAGTGGGAGTTCATTGAGTAATTTGATTAGATGAACTTAATTATCATGAACTTAGTCTAAATATTTACAATATTTCTTGTAGATCAAATGGCCAACGTAGTCCTCAACTTCAACGCGTTCCTAGAGAAAACCAAGCTGAAAGACAATGGCAGCAATTACACGGACTGGGTCCGGAACCTGAGGATCATCCTCATAGCTGCCAAGAAAGATTATGTCCTACAAGCACCGCTAGGTGACCCACCCGTCCCACAGAACCAAGACGTTATGAACGCTTGGCAGACACGTGCTGATGACTACTCCCTCGTTCAGTGCGGCATGCTTTATAGCTTAGAGCCGGGGCTCCAAAAGCGTTTTGAGAGACATGGAGCATATGAGATGTTCGAAGAGCTAAAAATGGTCTTCCAAGCTCATGCCCGGGTCGAGAGATATGAGGTCTCCGACAAGTTCTTCAGCTGTAAGATGGAGGAAAATAGTTCTGTCAGTGAGCACATACTCACTATGTCTGGGTTGCATAACCGCTTGACTCAGCTGGGAGTTAATCTCCCGGATGATGCGGTCATTGACAGAATCCTCCAGTCGCTTCCACCAAGCTACAAGAGCTTTGTGATGAACTTCAATATGCAGGGGATGGAAAAGACCATTCCTGAGGTATTTGCAATGCTGAAATCAGCAGAGGTAGAAGTCAAGAAGGAACATCAAGTGTTGATGGTCAATAAAACCACTAAGTTCAAGAAGGGCAAGGGTAAAAAGAACTTCAAGAAGGACGGCAAGCGATGCCGTGCCTGGTAAGCAAGCTGCCGGGAAGAAGCCAAAGAATGGACCCAAGCCCGAGACTGAGTGCTTTTATTGCAAGCGAAGTGGTCACTGGAAGCGGAACTGCCCCAAATACTTAGCGGACAAGAAGGCCGACAAAACAAAAGGTATATGTGATATACATGTAATTGATGTGTACCTTACTAGTACTCGTAGTAGCTCCTGGGTATTTGATACCGGTGCAGTTGCTCACATTTGTAACTCAAAGCAGGAGCTGTGGAATAAACGGAGACTGGCGAAGGACGACGTGACGATGCGCGTCGGGAATGGTTCCAAGGTCGATGTGATCGCCGTCGGCATGCTACCTCTACATTTACCTACGGGATTAGTTTTAAACCTCAATAATTGTTATTTAGTGCCAGCTTTGAGCATGAACATTGTATCGGGATCTCGTTTAATTCGAGATGGCCACTCATTTAAATCCGAGAATAATGGTTGTTCTATTTATATGAGAGATATGTTTTATGGTCATGCTCCGATGGTGAATGGTTTATTCTTAATGAATCTCGAGCGAAATGCTACACATGTTCATAGTGTGAATACCAAAAGATGTAAGGTTGATAATGATAGTCCCACATATTTGTGGCACTGCCGCCTTGGTCACATAGGTGTCAAACGCATGAAGAAGCTCCATGCAGATGGACTTTTAGAGTCTCTTGATTATGAATCATTTGACATGTGCGAACCATGCCTCATGGGTAAAATGACCAAGACTCCGTTCTCAGGAACAATGGAGTGAGCAACCAACTTATTGGAAATCATACATACTGATGTGTGCGGTCCAATGAGCGTTGAGGCTCGCGGTGGCTATCGTTATGTTCTTACCCTCACTGATGACTTGAGTAGATATGGGTATGTCTACTTAATGAAACACAAGTCTGAAACCTTTGAAAAGTTCAAGGAATTTTAGAGTGAGGTTGAGAATCAATGTGACAGAAAAATCAAGTTTTTGCGATCAGATCGTGGAGGAGAATACTTGAGTCACGAATTTGGCACACACTTAAGAAAATGTGGAATAGTTTCACAACTCACGCCGCCTGGAACACCTCAGCGTAATGGTGTGTCCAAACGTCGTAATCGCACTCTATTAGATATGGTGCGGTCTATGATGTCTCTTACCGATTTACCGCTATCTTTTTGGGGCTATGCTTTAGAGACTGCCGCATTCACTTTAAATAGGGCTCCGTCGAAATCCGTTGAGATGACACCATATTAATTATGGTTTGGGAAGAAACCTAAGCTGTCGTTTCTAAAAGTTTGGGGATGCGATGCTTATGTCAAGAAACTTCAACCTGAAAAGCTCGAACCCAAGTCGGAAAAATGCATCTTCATAGGATACCCTAAAGAAACTATTGGGTATACCTTCTACCTCAGATCTGAAGACAAGATCTTTGTTGCCAAGAATGGATCCTTTCTAGAGAAGGAGTTTCTCTCAAAAGAAGTAAGTGGGAGGAAAGTAGAACTTGATGAAGTATTACCTCTTGAACCGGAAAAAGGCGCAACTCAAGAAAATGTTCCTGAGGTGCCTGTACCGACTAGAGAGGAAGTTATTGATGATGATCAAGATACTTCTGATCAAGCTCCTACTGAAATTCGTAGGTCCACAAGGACACGTTCCGCACCGGAGTGGTACGGCAACCCTGTCTTGGAAATCATGTTGTTAGACAACGGTGAACCTTCGAACTATGAAGAAGCGATGGCGGGCCCGGATTCCGACAAATGGCTAGAAGCCATGAAATCCGAGATAGGATCCATGTATGAAAACAAAGTATGGACTTTGACTGACTTGCCCGATGATCGGCGAGCCATAGAAAATAAATGGATCTTTAAGAAGAAGACAGACGCGGATGGTAATGTGACCATCCATAAATCTCGGCTTGTCGCTAAGGGTTATCGACAAGTTCAAGGGGTTGACTACGATGAGACTTTCTCTCCCGTAGCAAAGATGAAGTCCGTCCGAATCATGTTAGCAATTGCCGCATACTATGATTATGAGATATGGCAAATGGACGTCAAAACGGCATTCCTTAATGGTTTCCTTAAGGAAGAATTGTATATGATGCAGCCAGAAGGTTTTGTCGATCCTAAGAATGCTGACAAGGTGTGCAAGCTCCAACGCTCGATTTATGGGCTGGTGCAAGCATCTCGGAACTGGAACATTCGCTTTGATGAGATGATCAAAGCGTTTGGGTTTACACAGACTTATGGAGAAGCTCGCGTTTACAAGAAAGTGAGTGGGAGCTCTGTAGCATTTCTCATATTATATGTAGATGACATACTTTTGATGGGAAATGATATAGAACTCTTGGACAGCATTAAGGCCTACTTGAATGAAAGTTTTTCAATGAAGGACCTTGGAGAAGCTGCTTATATATTAGGCATCAAGATCTATAGAGATAGATCAAGACGCCTCATAGGTCTTTCACAAAGCACATACCTTGATAAGATATTGAAGAAGTTCAATATGGATCAGTCAAAGAAGGGGTTCTTGCCTGTGCTGCAAGGTGTGAAATTGAGCTCAGCTCAATATCCGACCACGATAGAAGATATAGAAGAGATGAGTGTCATCCCCTATGCCTCAGCCATAGGTTCTATTATGTATGCCATGCTGTGTACCAGACCTGATGTAAACCTTGCCGTAAGTTTGGTAGAAAGGTACCAAAGTAATCCCGGCAAGGAACACTGGACAACGGTCAAGAATATCCTGAAGTACCTGAAAAGGACTAAGGAAATGTTTCTCGTTTATGGAGGTGACGAAGAGCTCATCATAAAGGGTTACATCGAAGCTAGCTTCGACACAGATCTGGATGACTCTAAGTCACAAACCGGATACATGTATATTTTGAATGGTGGGGCAGTAAGCCGGTGCAGTTGCAAGCAGAGCGTCGTGGCGGGATCTACATGTGAAGCGGAGTACATGGCAGCCTCGGAGGCAGCACATGAAGCAATTTGGGTGAAGGAGTTCATCACCGACCTCAGAGTCATACCCAATGCGTCGGGGCCAATCAAACTCTTCTGTGACAACACTGGAGCTATTGCACTTGCCAAGGAGCCCAGGTTTCACAAGAAGACCAGGCACATCAAGGGTCGCTTCAACTCCATTCGTGAAAATGTTCAAGATGGAGACATAGATATTTGTAAAGTACATACGGACCTGAATATAGCAAATCCGTTGACTAAACCTCTCCCTAGAGCAAAACATGATCAACACCAGAATTCCATGGGTGTTCGATTCATCACAATGTAACTAGATTATTGACTCTAGTGCAAGTGGGAGACTGTTGGAAATATGCCCTAGAGGCAATAATAAAAGCATTATTATTATATTTCCTTGTTCATGATAATTGTCTTTATTCATGCTATAATTGTGTTATCCGGAAATCGTAATACATGTGTGAATAATAGACACCAACATGTCCCTAGTAAGCCTCTAGTTGACTACCTCGTTGATCAATAGATAGTCATGGTTTCCTGACTATGGACATTGGATGCCATTGATAATGAGATCACATCATTAGGAGAATGATGTGATGGACAAGACCCAATCCTAAACATAGCATAAAGATTGTATAGTTCGTTTGCTAGAGTTTTTCCAATGTCAAGTATCCTTTCCTTAGACCATGAGATCGTGTAACTACAGGATACCGTAGGAGTGCTTTGGGTGTACCAAACGTCACAACGTAACTGGGTGACCATAAAGGTATACTACGGGTATCTCCGAAAGTGTCTGTTGGGTTGACACAGATCAAGACTGGGATTTGTCACTCCGTATGACGGAGAGGTATCACTGGGCCGCCCGTGAGGCATCAATGGAGGCTGATCGGCGTGGCAGCGCGGCAGGCTTGGCATTGATTCCCATAGGAACCGAGGCGTTGAGGACGATGAAGCGGTGTCTCACTGACTCGGCGGGCCCATCCCCGTTCACGCCAAAACTGCGTCCCCCGGCGCCCTTAGCCGACCTCCAGTGCGGCGGGTTCGTCCTGGGTCCACCGGCGCCAGTTTCAGCCCAAACCGGTGAAAAACGGGCTCTTGGGGGCGCGACTGGGACGTTTTTGGGCGCCGACGGCAAAAAAACGCCTGGGGGCCTGTTGGGGGCGCGGCTGGAGATGCTCTTAGCACTTGTCATGTTTATGCCATGCATAGATCTTGTTAGTCCTTTTTTCTATTGAGTTTTAACATTCCAGAAAATATGTGGTTATTATATGTGGCATGTTCAATGAGTTTGCTTTTTAGCAATCCCTATAACATGTCTTATTAGTGCAACAACATTGTCTTGCGATTGAGATTAAATTTTCTCACATAACAATATTGATTTGCAATTGAGATTTTTTTTCTCTCACAAAACGATCTCATTGCGATTGAGATTAATTTTCTCTCGCAAAATATTAATTCACCACGCTGAATTGTTTTGCAATTTGATACAAGATCATCTCATTTTATTTGAGATATACATAATTCAAGTTTTTTTACTTGAGCATCAAGTTTGCAATATCATTACTATTCATTAAAATAGTAGTGTATTTCTGTTGAGTATGTTGTATTCCGGAATGTATGTATCTCCATGTTCGCTACATGCCGAGATTAATACATCTATTTTCAATTGAATACTTTAATTTCTTGCAAATAAGAAGGCAAAATTCAAAGTGATTTCTTCCAATTGATGTATCGGGATCACATGGTAGTGTGTAGATCTACTGCTTTGTAGATTATCATCACTATTGTTTAATCCCACATTTTGTCATATTTGACATTATGATTGCTATATGATGTGTTCTCCTATACATATTATTAAGTTATGACATAAGGTACTAGAAATATGAGTATCTACTGATTTCATCAGATTATACTCTCTAGTGCTGAGAGATGGACTCCCAAGTTTGTTTTGGAGAGTATCTACAAGGTGGCATGCTTAACAATTTGAAGATCACACTAATGGTTTCAAGCTAACTTCTTGGAATATCCATTAATTTATTCATGGCAACATTACCATGGTAGTCTTTAATTTACTAATCATAAATTAATTATCTCTGGTAACTGATGGCTAGAGAATTTGAGGCATTCGCCCTCAATGGCCACCACTACCCTACAAGGGCATGGACATCATGATCGCTCTTGTGTCTTGTGGAATAATGTGTGCAATCTAAGACCGTAGGACTCACCTTTGGTCGGGATCACACTGCTAACAGAAAAAATGTCTTATACATCATAAGGCAATATATATATATATATATGTTGATTCAGATCTCTGCATCTGGTTATTCTATATCAGCAATTCTTGTGACACAATGGAACTCAAGGGCAAAGGTTTGAATCTTACTTCACCCTTTAACCTGACATCACCAGCGGTGACGAGACCCTATGGGCATGGAGAACGTGAAGGTTGAATATGCCTCAATCGACATGTTTGGAGACTATGAATAGTCCCTCTGTCTCCTGAGTGGTGTCCATTTATGTTGTGGTAATGACAATATAATTATTGTTGTCATCATATATTGTATATCATATGTAACATCCCAAATTTTCAATTTGGAATGTTATACATTAGATCATCTATGCATATCATATTTTAATTTTGCATTTTGGTAGACCCTAGAAATTCTACACAACTCAAGGACCCACGGAGAGAGTTGGGGATTTCGTTATTTTCATATTTGAGTTTTCTCAAATTTTGAGAATAGGATCATTTGATCTTGTTATTTTATCGTCAATTATTTCTATTACAAAAATATGAGAGAGGCAATAAAATGACTTTCCCAAAATAATTAAATATTGAGGATTTAATAATAAAATCAAATAAGATTTTATTTCGGAGTTTTTCGTTATTTTATTTGAATTTAGGAAAAATGTGCATTTTTAAAATTGCATTTAGGCCCCAAATAAATGTTCACCTTGTGCGGCTTGATTTTAGAAGCCCATGAAATTTATTTCGGGATTTTTGGAGTCTGTTTAGTATTTCTTTTTATTTTTCTTCTGCGTGCAATTAAAAAAAAAGAACCGACCTAGGGGTCGTGTCCGACCCGGACTCCCGGCCCGCTAGGCTTTATAAGCCGGGGGGGGGGGGGGAGCCCAACCAGCCTCAGTCCACGCCCCCGAACCCTAGCCAGCGCTGCGCCGCCGCCGCCGCGCCTCCCGCCACCGACGCTGCACACCGCCCGAGATGCGCCTCGGTATCCGCGCTGGTTTATTTTTTTATTTTTTTCAAAAAACCGTCCGTTTTTTTTAGATTCAGTTTTTCCAATTTATTTAATTAGCGAGCGTTCGTCCGTTCGTTCGTTCTAGTGAACGTTCGTCGTTTTTCTATTGGAAATATGCCCTAGAGGCAATAATAAACGCATTATTATTATATTTCCTTGTTCATGATAATTTTATTTATTCATGCTATAATTGTGTTATCCGGAAATCGTAATACATGTGTGAATAATAGACACCAACATGTCCCTAGTAAGCTTCTAGTTGACTAGCTCGTTGATCAACAGATAGTCATGGTTTCCTGACTATGGACATTGGATGTCATTGATAACGAGATCACATCATTAGGAGAATGATGTGATGGACAAGACCCAACCCTAAACGTAGCATAAAGATCGTATAGTTCGTTTGCTAGAATTTTTCCAATGTCAAGTATCCTTTCCTTAGACCATGAGATCGTGTAACTCCCGGATACCGTAGGAGTGCTTTGGGTGTACCAAACGTCACAACGTAACTGGGTGACCATAAAGGTATACTACGGGTATCTCCGAAAGTGTCTGTTGGGTTGACACGGATCAAGACTGGGATTTGTCACTCCATATGACGGAGAGGTATCAGTGGGCCCACTCGGTAATGCATCATCATTATGAGCTCAAAGTGACCAAGTGTCTGGTCACGGGATCATGCATTACGGTACAAGTAAAGTGACTTGCCGGTAACGAGATTGAACAAGGTATTGGGATACCGACGATCGAATCTCGGGCAAGTAACATATCGATTGACAAAGGGAATTGTATACGGGGTTGGTTGAATCCTTGACATCGTGGTTCATCTGATGAGATCATCGAGAAGAATGTGGGAGCCAACATGGGTATCCAGATCCTGCTGTTGGTTATTGACCGGAGAGTCATCTCGGTCATGTCTGCATGTCTCCCGAACCCGTAGGGTCTACACACTTAAGGTTCGGTGATGCTAGGGTTGTAGGGATATGTATGTGCAGTAACCGGAATGTTGTTCGGAGTCCCGAATGAGATCCCGGACGTCACGAGGAGTTCCAGAATGGTCCGGAGGGAAAGAATTATATATAGGAAGTGCTATTTCGGCCATCGGGACAAGTTTCGGGGTCACCGGTATTGTACCGGGACCACCGGAAGGGTCCCGGGGTTCCACCGGGTGGGACCACCTGCCCCGGGGGGCCACATGGGCTGTAGGGGGTGCGCCTTGGCCTACATGGGCCAAGGGCACCAGTCCCAAGAGGCCCATGCGCCTAGGGTTCAAAGAAGGGAAGAGTCCCAAAGGGGGAAGGCACCCCTAGGTGCCTTGGGGGGAAGGGATTCCTCCCTTGGCCGCCGCCCCCCTAGGAGATTGGATCTCCTAGGGCCGGCGCCCCCCTTGGCTCCCTATATATAGTGAGGGAAGGAGGGCCTTTCATACCACGTCTTTGGTGCCACCCTCTCCCTCTCCAACACCTCCTCCTCCTCCATAGAGCTTGGCGAAGCCCTGCCGGAGTACTGCAGCTCCATCACCACCACGCCGTCGTGCTGCTGCTGGAGCCATCTTCCTCAACCTCTCCTTCCCCCTTGCTAGATCAAGAAGGAGGAGACGTCACGCTGACTGTACGTGTGTTGAACGCGGAGGTGCCGTCCGTTCGGCGCTAGGATCTTCGGTGATTTGGATCACGTCGTGTACGACTACCTCATCCCCGTTCTTTGAACGCTTCCGCTCGCGATCTACAAAGGTATGTAGATGCATCCGATCACTCGTTGCTAGATGAACTCATAGATGGATCTTGGTGAAACCGTAGGAATTTTTTTGTTTTCTGCAACGTTCCCCAACATCGCTTGTTTATCAGAATCAGGCGATTCAAGTGCCTGGAGTTTCTTCTCGAAACCCTGTACCCGTTTAACCAACTTAAACAAGTTTTTGCTACTGTAAAATTTGCCTTAGATCCAGATAAGTAGAACGAAGTTGTTTTCTTTCGCCGTTTGACTTTCGTTGCTTCGTTCGATTTGATTCTTTTTGCAAACCGGAGTTCTTAAGTTGAACCTTCTGGTTAGATCTCTTATTTGACTTTTACCTGTGCATTAGATGAGTACTTATTGTATGCTTGTTTGTTTGTCTGCGATAGAATACCCGGAGTGCGCCGCGTGTTACTTCGAATCGCTAGGTTTCCTGGATCATCAGCAAGGCAAGTAACACTTTGATCATACCTTTCCTACTACCCAGTTTTATTGCATTAGATCAATCCTCACACATTGCATGATTAGGATCTAATTAAATTGTGGGATGGGAAGTTGTTGAGGTAGTACCTATTACCTGTTTACTTACAAACCTTTGGGAGTTACTTCTACGTTTGCTTATTATGCCATGCTATGCTAGTAGACGTGGAATGGGTGAGTGATATCCATGACAGATGTGAGTTTGTTAATTAATGGTTTATCTAAGTTGGCAACTTAAACACATATCTGGGTGGATTGAGGCACCTGGGTATTCCAGGACTTGCCTGTTTTCTTTTGGACCACCACCCAGGCTCAAAGGGATCATGAGACTATTCATACTAGAAACTTCCGTATGCAGCCACAGGCTATTATGGGCTCTAGCATAGTTGATTAAGTCGTGCGAATCTTACAGGGTAGACTAGTAGATGTAGGGGAAAGTAGGTGTAACGGTCTATCCATCGTAAGGTGCTAGCACTTCTGAAAGACTATGTCTCAGTCATCCGTCTTCTCAAACACCATGTAGTGCGAGAAACCAAACGGAGGCGATCGAGTCTTGTGGGGAAAAGTGCGCAAACCTCTGCAGAGTGTAATAAACTAATCATGGTTAGCCGTGTCCCCGGTTATGGACAAACTTGATTATCTAGTACTTGGATTATCATGTGAATCTCAACATGTTACTCTAAATTAATTTTGTTGGGTTTTGTTTAATGATGATGCTTAATTGGGATCGAGAATGCTGTCAACCATTCTCAATGTTTAACAACTACCATGATAGTTAAATAAATTCATTCCTTTGAAGTAGGGAAAAATTGGCTTTACACAAAACTATAATCGTAGAGCTTTCCACCAACCAAGTATGCATATAGTATAGTTGTTTCATTTCATTACTCTCTATGCGCTACCTTGCCAGCATATTCCATGTGCTGACCCGTTTCGGGCTGCAACGTTAATGTTGTAGACTTTTCAGACGATGATTAAGGAGTTTTTAGGTCGTGGTTCTATACTCAGTGATGCCGTTGGAGTTGATGGACTCACTTATCTTCCAAGCCTTCCGCTGTTATTGTTATTAAATGGCCTTAAGCCATATTTATTGTAATAAGTTCTCTATGGAGACACTCGATGTAATAAGTGTGTGATTGCTACTCTGTTATAAATCCTCCGAGTATTGCATGGTGTCAGCATTACTGATGCAGGGATGACACCGAAGCACAGAGATCAGACTGTTTGAGGTCTGGTCGCTACAGAGATGGTATCAGAGCACACGCTGACTGTAGGACACGACCACTAAGCTAAAGACCTAGATCACTGCTCACTCTCTTCTCTTCTGACTCCTCATCTTTTCTACTCTTTTAGGATGGCGGATGCAAGGAACAAGTTCACGCAACCGGATGAAGATACACCCTTTGGACGTCACTTGAAGGAAGTCACTAGATGCCTGAACATAGGAGTACCAAGCTTCCCCGGAACCTACAACGCCACTTTACCTGAAGAAGAGCGCTGGATGATTCAAGTTCAAGTTCCAGGAAGGACGTACATGCCAGTCACTGAGCCCATAGAGTTTTCTTTTGATGCACCAACTTGGAATCTAGGGAAGAGCATGGCAGCTCACATCGCCATGGGACGCATTGGAGAAGTCTACCGCAATGATCTCAAGGATACTATCTACCAGATTTGTGGACGCCGAGATAAGCACTGGGAGATGATCAGCACCAGAAAGGATAGATCAATTGCAGCTTTTATCCAGGAGTTAAACCAGCACATTCGACGACAGGAGAACCAGATGTGCGCCGACATGATAGATCTGAAGAAGGCTAAGACAAGAATCAAGGAGCTGGAGGAAGAACTCAAGGCTACATGTGAAGATTATGCAGAGGAAATTGAAGTATTGGTGGATAAGAATGCCGACCTAACTATGAAGCTAGCAGTATTTATGGGAGACCCTACACCAGTAGATGAAGATGAAGAACCCAAGGAGATTCGCCCAGAAGACTGCATCATCATCGACGACACCGATTCAGACCCAGATGATAGCGATGATGACTATGTTGATGAAGCTGGAGTAGATATCATAGAGTCTACAACCGAAGAATATTTCTAGTGGACCACCTCATCAGTAGTAGTAGTCCACCATGTAAATATAGTAGTCCGAGCACTTTTGTGATAGTTAGATCGATTGTATGCCCTTGTTTGATTGAATGAAGTGAATTGTTTGCTTTTGCCTCATGTGCATATGGGTAGTGTTTTCTCTTTAGACCCCCTCTATTCTTACATCTCATCTTTTCTACACCCTCAGATGCCTCCGAGACATGACCCCGGATTTACCTTCCCACCGGAGCTCACCCAGTTGATCCAGCAGCAGAACACATTGATGCAGTTGCTAGTCCAGAATCAGAATTAGGGGAACAATAACAACAACCCACCACCACCACCACCAATTGATCACTTGGCCCGTTTCCTTAGGCTAAATCCATCGGTGTTTTCCAGTAGCACCGAGCCGATAGTAGCAGATGATTGGCTCCGCAAGACAGCTAGAGAGTTGACCACAGCAGGATGCACGGATGCGGAGAAGGATGTTTGCCGCACATCAGCTTGAAGGACCCGCAACATCATGGTGGGAGAATTTCACAACCACTTTCCCTATCGACCTTGTCACATGGGACCAGTTTCAGCAGGCCTTTCGTACTGCCCATGTTTCAGCAGGAGCTATGGCCATGAAGAAGCGTGAGTTTCGCAACTTGCGCCAAGGAGGACGGACAGTAGGCCAGTATGTGGAGGACTTTAGTAAATTAGCACGTTATGGCCCAGATGACGTTGCTACGGATGCAGCTAAGCAGGAGAAGTTTCTGGAAGGATTGAATGATGAGTTGAGCATGCAGTTGATGGTAGCAACCTTCAACAACTACCAGGAGTTGGTAGACCGTGCTCTTATGATTGAAGGCAAGCAACAGCAAATTGAGAATCGCAAGAGGAAGTATGGACAAGGGAAGTACAATTCAGGAGCTCAGCAAAAGCCACGTTTTACCCCTAGACCGGGAGGACATTTTCAGCATACCCATGGGGGAGGTAGCTCGCACAATCACAATGGCACCAGGAATGGTAATGGGATGAAGGAAGCAATGGCCAGAATTGCACCAACCCATCAACCCCAGCCAAGAAGGACCTGAGCCAAGTCACTTGCTTTAAGTGTTCGAAGACAGGACATTATGCAAATGAATGTCCTGAATTACAAAATGGAAATAACAATGGAAGCTCTGGGAAGAAGCCAAACCCTTTCAACAGGGGGCAGGTGAACCACGTAAACGTGGAGGAGGTTGAAGAGCAGCCTGATGCTGTCATCGGTAAGTTTTTGGTTAAGTCATTTACTGCACTCATTCTTTTTGATACTGGTGCATCGCATTCATACATATCAAGGTGATTTGTGGATAAGTATAACCTGCCCACTAAGGTTCTTAGAACACCTATGCTAGTAAGCTCACCAGGAGCGGAGTATATGGCTAGTCAAGGATGTTTTCAAGTGCCATTGAGTATAGGTAGGCATGTGTTTCCATCGGATTTAATCATTTTGGAATCACAAGGATTGGATATAATTCTGGGTATGGATTGGCTGTCGATGTACGAAGGAAACATCGATTGCGCCAGTAAGACAATTTTGCTTACCACCCTAGAAGGGAAAAGGATCAAGTATGTATCCCGGCACGTGCCAAAAGGGACTCAAGTAAATTGTTTAACAGGAGTAGTGCAGGAGGAAGTACCAGTGGTAAGGGATTTCCCTGAAGTATTTCCAGAAGAGTTGCTAGGCATGCCACCGGATAGAGATATTGAGTTTTTGATTGAGCTATTGCCAGGCACAGGGCCAATATCAAAGAGACCATACAGGATGCCTGCAAAGGATTTGGTGGAAATTAAGAAGCAGATTAAGGAGTTACTGGATAAAGGATATATTCGCCCAAGTTCTTCGCCTTGGGGATCGCCAGTACATCTAGTGGAGAAGAAGGATGGATCGTTAAGGATGGTTGTTGATTACCGAGGATTGAATGAAGTAACGATCAAGAATAAGTACCCACTACCAATGATTAATGATTTGTTTGATCGATTGCAAGGAGCTAAGGTATTTTCCAAGATCGATCTGCGATCAGGATACCACTAGTTGAAGATTCGAGAACAGGATATTCCTAAGGCAGCTTTTACCACCAGGTATGGGCTATACGAGTATACCGTTATGTCATTTGGTCTGACTAACACACCTGCCTATTTTATGAACATGATGAACAAAGTGTTTATGGAGTTCTTGGATAAGTTCGTCGTGGTGTTCATTGATGATATCCTGGTTTACTCGAAGAATGAAGAAGAGCATAAGGAACATTTGCGATTGGTACTTGAAAAGCTCAGAGAACATCAGTTATATGCGAAGTTCAACAAATGTGAGTTTTGGCTGAAGGAAGTAGGATTTCTCGGACACGTTATATCCGGAGAAGGAATATCAGTTGATCCCACAAAAGTTGATACCGTGACCAAGTGGGAAGCACCAACCACGGTTGGAGAGATCCAGAGTTTCCTTGGACTCGCAGGATACTACCGGAGATTCATTGAGAATTTCTCAAAGATTGCGAAGCCTATGACGGAGTTATTAAAGAAGGAAACCAAGTTCATATGGATGAAGGAATGTGAGGCTAGTTTCCAGGAGTTGAAGAAATGTCCAAAGATTATGAGGTGTATTGCGACGCTTCATGTCGAGGACTTGGAGCAGTGCTTATGTAGGAAGGGAAAGTTGTTTCATATGCCTCAAGACAACTGAAGCCTCATGAGTTGAATTATGTTACGCATGATTTGGAGTTAGCATTCGTAGTGCATGCATTGAAAACATGGAGACATTTCCTCATTGGAAACCATTGTGAGGTGTACACGGATCATAAGAGTTTGAAGTACATTTTCACGCAGAAGGAGTTAAACCATAGACAAAGGAGATGGTTGGAGCTCATCAAGGATTATGATATGAAATTGCATTACCATCCCGGAAAGGCTAATGTAGTAGCTGACGCATTAAGCCGTAAGAGCCACGTCAATACATTAATGACGGGAGAAATACCAAGGGAGTTAGCAGAAAATCTTCGTGAACTATGTTTGGAAATAGTTCCGAGAGGCTATGTAGCAGCATTGGAGATTCAGTCAACTTTGATGGATAGAATCAGAGAAGCTCAGAAGACTGACAAGGAGATTGCCTCTATTAAGGAGAAACTTAGCAAAGGAAAGGCTAAAGGATTTCATGAGGATGAGCATGACGCCCTATGGTTTGAAGACCGTGTTTACGTGCCCAAAGACCCGAAAATTAGGAAGTTGATTCTGCAAGAGGCACACGATTCACCATATCCGATTCATCCGAGAAATACCAAGATGTATTTGGATTTGAAAGATATTTTCTAGTGGACCAGAATGAAGAAGGATATTGCAGAGTACGTAGTAGTTTGTGATGTATGTCAGAGTGTAAAGGCAGAGCATCAGAAGCCAGCAGGATTGTTACAACCATTGCCGATACCCGAATGGAAGTGGGATAAGTTAGGCATGGATTTTATCACGGGATTACCCAGGACTTGTTCAGGCTATGACTCAATTTGGGTTGTAGTTGATCGATTGACGAAGGTAGCTCATTTCATCCCGGTAAAGACCACTTACACCAATGCTCAGTTGGCAAAGATATACATGACTAGGATCGTATGTTTGCATGGAGTTCCGAGGAGTATCGTATCAGATAGAGCAACCCAGTTTACCTCAAAGTTTTGGAAACAGTTGCATGAAACTTTGGGTACCAGGCTAGAATTCAGTACAGCTTTTCATCCACACACAGATGGACAGACCAAGAGAGTCAATCAGATTTTGGAGGATATGCTGAGAGCTTGTGCGCTAGATTACGGATCTAGTTGGGACGACAATTTGCCATATGCAGAGTTCTCTTACAACAACAGTTACCAAACCAGTTTGAAGATGTCCCCTTTCGAAGCATTGTACGGAAGGAGGTGCAGGACACCGTTGTCGTGGGACGAAGTTGGAGACCGCTAGTTGTTTGGACCTGACTTGATTAAAGAGTCTGAACAGAAGGTGAAGTTGATTCGCGATAGGCTCAAGGTAGCTCAGTCCAGACAGAAGAGTTATGCAAATTCTAAACGCAAGGAGACAGTTTACGAAGTTGGAGATAGAGCTTATCTTCGAGTATCTCCACTTCAGGGAACAAAGCGTTTTGGAGTTAAAGGAAAGTTAGCGCCACGATTTGTAGGACCATATCGAGTTTTGGAGCGTATGGGAGAAGTGGCCTACAAGTTGGAATTACCCGAAGGATTGTCAGGAGTTCATGATGTGTTCCACGTCTCCCAGTTGAAGAAGTGCCACGCGGAGATGGCTGACATACCTTTGAGAGATACAGTGCCATTGGAAACTATTCAGTTAGATAATGATTTGACCTACGAGGAGAAACCAATTAAGATTCTCGAGTTTGCCAGCCGAGTCACTCGCAGCAAGGTTATCAAGTTTGGCAAAGTTCAGTGGAGCCACCACACGGAGGACGAAGCCAACTGGGAACGAGAGGAGGATTTGCTCAAGGACCACCCTCACCTATTTTCTAGCCAACCCGAATCTCAAGGGCGAGATTCATCTTAAGGGGGGTAGGTTTGTAACATCCCAAAATTTCAATTTGGAATGTTATACATTAGATCATCTATGCATATCATATTTTAATTTTGCATTTTGGTAGATCATAGAAATTCTACGCAACTCAAGGACCCATGGAGAGATTTGGGGATTTCGTTATTTTCATATTTGAGTTTTCTCAAATTTTGAGAATAGGATCATTTGATTTTGTTATTTTATTGTTAATTATTTCTATTACAAAAATATGAGAGAGGGAATAAAATGACTTTCCCAAAAAAAAGAAATATTGAGGATTTAATAATAAAATCAAATAAGATTTTATTTCGGAGTTTTTCGTTATTTTATTTGAATTTAGAAAAAAATGTGCATTTTTCAAAATTGCATTTAGGCCCCAAATAAATGTTCACCTTGTGCGGCTTGATTTTAGAAGCCCGGGAAAATTTATTTCGGGATTTTTGGAGTCCGTTTAGTATTTATTTTTATTTTTCTTCTGCGCGTAATTATTAAAAAAAACGAACCGACCTAGGGGTCGTGTCCGACCCGGACTCCTGGCCCACTAGGCTTTATTAGCCGGGGGGGGGGAGCCCAGCCATCCTCAGCCCACGCCCCCGAACCCTAGCCAGCGCCGCGCCGCCGCCGCCTCACGCCACCCGAGGTGCGCCTCGGTATCCGCGCCGGTTTATTTTTTTCGAAAAACCGTCCGGTTTTTCCATCGATTTTTTTAGATTCGGTTTTTTTAATAGAACGGGTTTTTCCGATTTATTTAATTAGCGAGCGTTCGTCCGTTCATTCCTTCTAGTGAACGTTCGTCGTTTTTCTTTTTCTCAGATTTAATCCGCGATTTTTCTGATCGCTATTCCTGATCCGATTTTCTTTTTAGTATAACTTTTCGCTCGTTTATTGGAATCAGGCGATTCAAGCGCTTGGAGTTTCGTCTCGAAACCCTCTATCCGTTTAACCAACTTAAACAAGTTTTTGCTACTGTAAAATTTGCCTTAGATCCAGATAAGTAGAACAAAGTTGTTTTCTTTCGCCGTTTGACTTTCGTTGCTTCGTTCAATTTCATTCTTTTTGCAAATCGGAGTTCTTAAGTTGAACCTTCTGGTTAGATCTCTTATTTGACTTTTACCTGTGCATTAGATGAGTACTATTGTATGCTTGTTTGTTTGTCTGCGATAGAATAACCGAAGTGCGCTGCCTGTTACTTCGAATCGCTAGGTTTCCTGGATGATCAGCAAGGCAAGTAACACTTTGATCATAGCTTTCCTACTACCCACTTTTATTGCATTAGATCAATCCTCACACATTGCATGATTAGGATCTAATTAACTTGTGGGATGGGAAGTAGTTGAGGTAGTACCTATTACCTGTTTACTTACAAACCTTTGGGAGTTACTTCTACGTTTGCTTATTATGCCATGCTATGCTAGTAGACGTGAAATGGGTGAGTGATATCCATGACAGATGTGAGTTTGTTAATTAATGGTTTATCTAAGGTGGCAACTTAAACACACATCTGGGTGGATTGAGGTGAAGGAAATATGCCCTAGAGGCAATAACAAAGTTATTATTTATTTCCTTATATCATGATAAAAGTATATTATTCATGCTAGAATTGTATTAACCGGAAACATAATACATGTGTGAATACATAGACCGACAGAGTGTCACTAGTATGCCTCTACTTGACTAGCTCGTTAATCAAAGATGGTTATGTTTCCTAACCATGAACAAAGAGTTGTTATTTGATTAACGAGGTCACATCATTAGTTGAATGATCTGATTGACATGACCCATTCCATTAGCTTAGCACCCGATCTTTAGTATGTTGCTATTGCTTTCTTCATGACTTATACATGTTCCTATAACTATGAGATTATGCAACTCCCGTTTACCGGAGGAACACTTTGGGTACTACCAAACGTCACAACATAACTGGGTGATTATAAAGGAGCACTACAGGTGTCTCCAATGGTAGATGTTGGGTTGGCGTATTTCGAGATTAGGGTTTGTCACTCCGATTGTCGGAGAGGTATCTCTGGGCCCTCTCGGTAATGCACATCACATAAGCCTTGCAAGCACTGCAACTAATATGTTAGTTGTGAGATGATGTATTACGGAACGAGTAAAGAGACTTGCCGGTAACGAGATTGAACTAGGTATTGGATACCGACGATCGAATCTCGGGCAAGTAACATACCGATGACAAAGGGAACAACGTATGTTGTTATGCGGTCTGACCGATAAAGATCTTCGTAGAATATGTAGAAGCCAATATGGGCATCCAGGTCCCACTATTGGTTATTGACCGGAGATGTGTCTCGGTCATGTCTACATTGTTCTCGAACCGTAGGGTCCGCACGCTTAACGTTACGATGACAGTTATTATGAGTTTATGAATTTTGATGTACCGAAGGTTGTTCGGAGTCCCGGATGAGATCATGGACATGACGAGGAGTCTCGAAATGGTCGAGACGTAAAGATTGATATATTGGAAGCCTATGTTTGGACACCGGAAGTGTTCCGGGTGAAATCGGGATTTTACCGGATTACCGGGAGGGTTACCGAAACCCCCCGGGAGCCAAATGGGCCAACATGGGCCTTAGTGGAAAGGTGAGAGGGCAGCCCACATAGGGCTGCGCCTCCCCCCTCTCCCTAGTCCTATTAGGACTAGGAGAGGGGCCGGCCACCTCTCTCCCTCTCTCCTTCAAGGATTCCTAGTTGGACTAGGATTGGAGGGGGGAGTCCTACTCCCGGTAGGAGTAGGACTCCTCCTGCGCCTCCCTCTCTCTGGTCGGCCAGCCCCCTCCCTCCATCCTTTATATACGGGGGCAGGGGACACCCCAAGACACACAAGTTGATCCTTGAGATCGTTCCTTAGCCGTGGGCGGTGCCCCTGCCACCAAATTCCACCTCGGTCATATCGTTGTAGAGCTTAGGCGAAGCCCTGCGTCGGTAGTACATCAAGATCGTCACCACGCCGTCGTGCTGACGGAACTCTTCCTCGACGCTTTGCTGGATCGGAGCCCGAGGAACGTCATCGAGCTGAACGTGTGCTAAGAACTCGGAGGTGCCGGAGTAACGGTGCTTGGATCGGTCGGATCGGGAAGACGTACGACTACTTCCACTACGTTGTGTGATCGCTTCCGCAGTCGGTCTGCGTTGGTACGTAGACAACACTCTCCCCTCTCATTGCTATGCATCACCATTATCTTGCGTGTGCGTAGGAAAATTTTCGAAATTACTGCGTTCCCCAACAGTGGCATCCGAGCCTAGGTTTTATGGTTTGATGTTATTTGCACAAGTAGAACACAAGTGAGTTGTGGCGATACAAGTCATACTGCCTACCAGCATGTCATACTTTGGTTCGGCGGTATTTTTGGACGAGACGATCCGGACCAACCTTACGCGTACTCTTACGCGAGACCGGTTCCCTCGACGTGCTTTGCACATAGATGGCTTGCGGAAGACTGTCTCTCCAACTTTAGTTGAACCAAGTGTGACTACGCCCGGTCCTTGAGAAGGTTAAAACGGAGTCTATTTGACGAACTATCGTTGTGGTTTTGATGCGTAGGTGAGATGAGTTCTTACTTAAGCCCGTAGCAGCCACGTAAAACTTGCAACAACAAAGTAGAGGACGTCTAACTTGTTTTTGCAGGGCATGTTGTGATGTGATATGGTCAAGGCATGATGCTGATTTTATTGTATGAGATGATCATGTTTTGTAACCGAGTTATCGGCAACTAGCAGGAGCCATATGGTTGTCGCTTTATTGTATGCAATGCAATCGCGATGTAGTGCTTTACTTTATTACTAAGCGGTAGTGATAGTCGTGGAAGCATAAGATTGACGAGACGACAACGATGCTACGATGGAGATCAAGGTGTCGCGCCGGTGACGATGGTGATCATGACGGTGCTTCGGAGATGGAGATCACAAGCACAAGACGATGATGGCCATATCATATCATTTATATTGATTGCATGTGATGTTTATCCTTTTATGCATCTTATCTTGCTTTGATTGACGGTAGCATTATAAGATGATCTCTCACTAAATTATCAAGAAGTGTTCTCCCTGAGTATGCACCGTTGCCAAAGTTCGTCGTGCCCAGACACCACGTGATGATCGGGTGTGATAAGCTCTACGTCCATATACAACGGGTGCAAGCCAGTTTTGCACACGCAGAATACTCAGGTTAAACTTGACGAGCCTAGCATATGCAGATATGGCCTCGGAACACAGAGACCGAAAGGTCGAGCGTGAATCATATAGTAGATATGATCAACATGACGATGTTCCCCGATGAAACTACTCCATCTCACGTGATGATCGGACATGGTTTAGTTGATTTGGATCACATGATCACTTAGAGGATTAGAGAGATGTCTATCTAAGTGGGAGTTCCTAAGTAATTTGATTAACTGAACTTAAACTTATCATGAACTTAGTACCTGATAGTATCTTGCTTGTTTATGTTGATTGTAGATAGATGGCTCATGTTGTTGTTCCGTTGAATTTTAATGCGTTCCTTGAGAAAGCAAAGTTGAAAGATGATGGTAGCAATTACACGGACTGGGTCCGTAACCTGAGGATTATCCTCATTGCTGCACAGAAGAATTACATCCTGGAAGCACCGCTGGGTGCCAGGCCTGCTGCTGGAGCAACGCCAGATGTTATGAACGTCTGGCAGAGCAAAGCTGATGACTACTCGATAGTTCAGTGTGCCATGCTTTACGGCTTAGAATCGGGACTTCAATGACGTTTTGAACGTCATGGAGCATATGAGATGTTCCAGGAGTTGAAGTTAATATTTCAAGCAAATGCCCGAATTGAGAGATATGAAGTCTCCAATAAGTTCTATAGCTGCAAGATGGAGGAGAACAGTTCTGTCAGAGAGCATATACTCAAAATGTCTGGGTATAATAATCACTTGATTCAGATGGGAGTTAATCTTCCAGATGATTGCGTCATTGACAGAATTCTCCAATCACTGCCACCAAGCTACAAGAGCTTCGTGATGAACTATAATATGCAAGGGATGAACAAGACTATTCCCGAGCTCTTCGCAATGCTGAAAGCTGCGGAGGTAGAAATCAAGAAGGAGCATCAAGTGTTGATGGTTAGCAAAACCACTAGTTTCAAGAAAAAGGGCAAAGGGAAGAAGAAGGGGAACTTCAAGAAGAACAGCAAGCAGGTTGCTGCTCAAGAGAAGAAACCCAAGTCTGGACCTAAGCCTGAAACTGAGTGCTTCTACTGCAAGCAGACTGGTCACTGGAAGCGGAACTGCCCCAAGTATTTGGCGGATAAGAAGGATGGCAAGGTGAACAAAGGTATATGTGATATACATGTTATTGATGTGTACCTTACTAGAGCTCGCAGTAGCACCTGGGTATTTGATACTGGTTCTGTTGCTAATATTTGCAACTCGAAACAGGGACTACGGAATAAGCGGACGCTAGCAAAGGACGAGGTGACGATGCGCGTGGGAAACGGTTCCAAAGTCGATGTGATCGCGGTCGGCACGCTACCTCTACATCTACCTTCGGGATTAATATTAGACCTAAATAATTGTTATTTGGTGCCAGCGTTGAGCATGAACATTATATCTGGATCTTGTTTGATGCGAGACGGTTATTCATTTAAATCAGAGAATAATGGTTGTTCTATTTATATGAGTAATATCTTTTATGGTCATGCACCCTTGAAGAGTGGTCTATTCTTATTGAATCTCGATAGTAGTGCTACACATATTCATAATGTAGAAGCCAAAAGATGCAGAGTTGATAATGATAGTGCAACTTATTTGTGGCACTGCCGTTTAGGTCATATCGGTGTAAAGCGCATGAAGAAACTCCATACTGACGGGCTTTTGGAACCACTTGATTATGAATCACTTGGTACTTGCGAACCGTGCCTCATAGGCAAGATGACTAAAACACCGTTCTCCGGTACTATGGAGAGAGCAACAGATTTATTGGAAATCATACATACCGATGTATGTGGTCCGATGAATATTGAGGCTCGTGGCGGATATCGTTATTTTCTCACCTTCACAGATGATTTAAGCAGATATGGGTATATCTACTTAATGAAACATAAGTCTGAAACATTTGAAAAGTTCAAGGAATTTCAGAGTGAAGTTGAAAATCATCGTAACAAGAAAATAAAGTTTCTACGATCTGATCCTGGAGGAGAATATTTGAGTTACGAGTTTGGTATACATTTGAAAAATTGTGGAATAGTTTCGCAACTCACGCCACCCGGAACACCACAACGTAATGGTGTGTCCGAACGTCGTAATCGTACTTTACTAGATATGGTGCGATCTATGATGTCTCTTACTGATTTACCGCTATCGTTTTGGGGTTATGCTTTAGAGACGGCCGCATTCACGTTAAATAGGGCACCATCAAAATCCGTTGAGACGACGCCTTATGAACTTTGGTTTGGCAAGAAACCAAAGTTGTCGTTTCTTAAAGTTTGGGGCTGCGATGCTTATGTGAAAAAGCTTCAACCTGATAAGCTCGAACCCAAAGCGGAGAAATGTGTCTTCATAGGATACCCAAAGGAAACTGTTGGGTATACCTTCTATCACAGATCCGACGGCAAGACATTCGTTGCTAAGAATGGATCATTTCTAGAGAAGGAGTTTCTCTCGAAAGAAGTGAGTGGGAGGAAAGTAGAACTTGACGAGGTAACTGTACCTGCTCCCTTGCTGGAAAATAGTACATCACAGAAAATTGTTTCTGCGACACCTATACCAATTAGTGAGGAAGCTAATGATGATGATCATGAAACTTCAGGACAAGATACTACTGAACCACGTAGATCAACCAGAGTGAGATCCGCACCAGAGTGGTACAGTAATCCAATTCTGGAAGTCATGCTACTGGATCATGATGAACCTACGAACTATGAAGAAGCGATGGTGAGCCCAGATTCCGCAAAGTGGCTTGAGGCCATGAAATCTGAGATGGGATCCATGTATGAGAACAAAGTATGGACTTTGGTTGACTTGCCCGATGATCGGCAAGCAATTGAGAATAAATGGATCTTCAAGAAAAAGACTGACGCTGACGGTAATATTACTGTCTATAAAGCTCGACTTGTCGCAAAAGGTTTTTGACAAGTTCAAGGGGTTGACTACGATGAGACCTTCTCACCCGTAGCGATGCTTAAGTCCGTCAGAATTATGTTAGCAATTCCTGCATTTTATGATTATGAAATATGGCAAATGGATGTCAAAACTGCATTCCTGAATGGATTTCTGGAAGAAGAGTTGTATATGATGCAACCAGAAGGTTTTGTCGATCCGAAGGGAGCTAACAAAGTGTGCAAACTCCAGCGATCCATTTATGGACTGGTGCAAGCATCTCAGAGTTGGAATAAACGCTTTGATAGTGTGATCAAAGCATTTGGCTTTATACAGACTTTTGGAGAAGCCTGTATTTACAAGAAAGTGAGTGGGAGCTCTGTAGCATTTCTGATATTATATGTGGATGACATATTGCTGATTGGAAATGATATAGAATTTCTGGATAGCATAAAGGGATACTTGAATAAAAGTTTTTCGATGAAAGACCTCGGGGAAGCTGCTTACATATTAGGCATAAAGATCTATAGAGATAGATCAAAACGCTTAATTGGACTTTCACAAAGCACATACCTTGACAAGATTTTGAAGAAGTTCAAAATGGATCAAGCAAAGAAAGGGTTCTTGCCTGTGTTACAAGGTGTGAAGTTGAGTCAGACTCAATGCCCGACCAATGCAGAAGATAGAGAGAAAATGAAAGATGTTCCCTATGCTTCAGCCATAGGCTCTATCATGTATGCAATGCTGTGTACCAGACCTGATGTGTGCCTTGCTATAAGTTTAGCAGGGAGGTACCAAAGTAATCCAGGAGTGGATCACTGGACAGCGGTCAAGAACATCCTGAAATACCTGAAAATGACTAGGGATATGTTTCTCGTATATGGAGGTGACAAAGAGCTCACCGTAAGAGGTTACGTTGATGAAAGCTTTGACACTGATCCGGACGATTCTAAATCGCAAACCGGATACGTGTTTACTTTAAACGGTGGAGCTGTCAGTTGGTGCAGTTCTAAACAAAGCGTCGTAGCGGGATCTACATGTGAAGCGGAGTACATAGCTGCTTCGGAAGCAGCGAACGAAGGAGTCTGGATGAAGGAGTTCATATCCGATCTAGGTGTCATACCTAGTGCATCGGGTCCAATGAAAATCTTCTGTGACAATACTGGTGCAATTGCCTTGGCAAAGGAATCCAGATTTCACAAAAGAACCAAACACATCAAGAGACGCTTCAACTCCATCCGGGATTTAGTCCAGGTGGGAGACATAGAGATTTGCAAGATACATACGGATCTGAATGTTGCAGACCCGTTGACTAAGCCTCTTCCACGAGCAAAACATGATCAGCACCAAGGCTCCATGGGTGTTAGAATCATTACTGTGTAATCTAGATTATTGACTCTAGTGCAAGTGGGAAACTGAAGGAAATATGCCCTAGAGGCAATAATAAAGTTATTATTTATTTCCTTATATCATGATAAAAGTTTATTATTCATGCTAGAATTGTATTAACCGGAAACATAATACATGTGTGAATACATAGACCAACAGAGTGTCACTAGTATGCCTCTACTTGACTAGCTCGTTAATCAAAGATGGTTATGTTTCCTAACCATGAACAAAGAGTTGTTATTTGATTAACGAGGTCACATCATTAGTTGAATGATCTGATTGACATGACCCATTCCATTAGCTTAGCACCCGATCTTTAGTATGTTGCTATTGCTTTCTTCATGACTTATACATGTTCCTATAACTATGAGATTATGCAACTCCCGTTTACCGGAGGAACACTTTGGGTACTACCAAACGTCACAACGTAACTGGGTGATTATAAAGGAGTACTACAGGTGTCTCCAATGGTAGATGTTGGGTTGGCGTATTTCGAGATTAGGGTTTGTCACTCCGATTGTCGGAGAGGTATCTCTGGGCCCTCTCGGTAATGCACATCACATAAGCCTAGCAAGCACTGCAACTAATATGTTAGTTGTGAGATGATGTATTACGGAACGAGTAAAGAGACTTGCCGGTAACGAGATTGAACTAGGTATTGGATACCGACGATCGAATCTCGGGCAAGTAACATACCGATGACAAAGGGAACAACGTATGTTGTTATGCGGTCTGACCGATAAAGATCTTCGTAGAATATGTAGGATCCAATATGGGCATCCAGGTCCCACTATTGGTTATTGACCGGAGACGTGTCTCGGTCATGTCTACATTGTTCTCGAACCGTAGGGTCCGCACGCTTAACGTTACGATGACAGTTATTATGAGTTTATGCATTTTGATGTACCGAAGGTTGTTCGGAGTCCCGGATGAGATCACGGACATGACGAGGAGTCTCGAAATGGTCGAGACGTAAAGATTGATATATTGGAAGCCTATGTTTGGACACCGGAAGTGTTCCGGGTGAAATCGGGATTTTACTGGATTACCGGGAGGGTTATCGAAACCCCCCGGGAGCCAAATGGGCCAACATGGGCCTTAGTGGAAAGGTGAGAGGGCAGCCCACATAGGGCTGCGCCTCCCCCCTCTCCCTAGTCCTATTAGGACTAGGAGAGGGGCCGGCCACCTCTCTCCCTCTCTCCTTCAAGGATTCCTAGTTGGACTAGGATTGGAGGGGGGAGTCCTACTCCCAGTAGGAGTAGGACTCCTCCTGCGCCTCCCTCTCTTTGGCCGGCCAGCCCCCCTCCCTCCATCCTCTATATACGGGGGCAGGGGACACCCCAAGACACACAAGTTGATCCTTGAGATCGTTCCTTAGCCGTGTGCGGTGCCCCCTGCCACCAAATTCCACCTCGGTCATATCGTTGTAGAGCTTAGGCGAAGCCCTGCGTCGGTAGTACATCAAGATCGTCACCACGCCGTCGTGCTGACGGAACTCTTCCTCGATGCTTTGCTGGATCGGAGCCCGAGGAACGTCATCGAGCTGAACGTGTGCTAAGAACTCGGAGGTGCCGGAGTAACGGTGCTTGGATCGGTCGGATCGGGAAGACGTATGACTACTTCCACTATGTTGTGTGATCGCTTCCGCAGTCGGTCTGCGTTGGTACGTAGACAACACTCTCCCCTCTCGTTGCTATGCATCACCATGATCTTGCGTGTGCGTAGGAAAATTTTCGAAATTACTGCGTTCCCCAACATGAGGCACCTGGGTATTCCAGGACTTGCCTGTTTTCTTTTGGACTGCCACCCAGGCTCAAAGGGATCATGAGACTATTCATACTAGAAACTTCTGTGTGCAGCCACAAGCTATTATGGGCTCTAATATAGTTGATTAAGTCGTGCGAACTCTTATAGGGTAGACTAGCAGATGTAGGGGAAAGTAGGTGTAACGGTCTATCCATCGTAAGGTGCTAGCACTTCTGAAAGACTATGTCTCGGTCATCCGTCTTCTCAAACACCATGTAGTGCGAGAAACCAAACGGAGGCGATCGAGTCTTGTGGGGAAAAGTGCGCAAACCTCTACAGAGTGTAATAAACTAATCATGGTTAGTCGTGTCCTCGGTTATGGACAAACTTGAGTATCTAGTACTTGGATTATCATGTGAATCTCAACATATTACTCTAAATTAATTTTGTTGGGTTTTGTTTAATGATGATGCTTAATTGGGATTGAGAATGCTGTCAACCATTCTCAATGTTTAACAACTACCATGATAGTTAAATAAATTTATTCCTTTGAAGTATGGAAAAATTGGCTTTACACAAAACTATAACCGTAGAGCTTTCCACCAGCCAAGTATGCATATAGTATAGTTGTTTCATTTCATTACTCTCTATGTGCTACCTTGCCAGCATATTCCATGTGCTGACCTGTTTCGGGCTGCAACGTTAATGTTGTAGACTTTTCAGACGACGATTAAGGAGTTCTTAGGTCGTGGTTCTATACTCAGTGATGCCGTTGGAGTTGATGGACTCACTTATCTTCCAAGCCTTCCGCTGTTATCGTTATTAGATGGCCTTAAGCCATATTTATTATAATAAGTTCTCTATGGAGACACTCGGTGTAATAAGTGTGTGATTGCTACTCTGTTATAAATCCTCCGAGTATTGTGTGGTGTCAGCATTACTGATCCAGGGATGACACCGAAGCACAGAGATCAGACTGTTTGAGGTCTGGTCGCTACATCATAGTATATTTTATCCGCAGTTTGGTACAAATTCATTGTTATGTATTCTATATATCTGACAGTGACTTTCTTGACAATGTTCATGTCTATATATAGATTTCTACGGGGGTCAATCTGATGAAAGGCGATTTGTGCCATGTGGACATATGCACCACGAACTCTATACTCAGGGAAGTGAAATGTTTCCACTCTCATTGGGAGAAAGGATATATTTTAAAATCACTAGATGCGATGAGGTATTTGTTGGCTCAACTCAAGTCATATTAAATGTCCCTATGGGTACTCGACTAACGTCAGGATGCTTTATTGCTTCCGGGTTTAACTCGTACCATACTAAAATATAGAGGTATCTATCAAAATAGTTTCCATAGTGAGACTTATGATGACAACAAAGAGGAATGAGTTCTCTTTACCATATGCAACGGATATGACAAGCACATTCTCTATGTATCATCGGCATTGAACTACACATCCTACAAAACCCGTAGCACATGTTGCGTACACGATAGCTTTCCAGAGTGTCTTTTGCATGACAAACTTGGCATGCTCGTCTTGGTCATCCAAACACTGGGTTGAAACCGAAACTATCAGCAATTCCATTGATTTATGATTATTATGGTGCTAAATTCTAACAATATCTGGATTTTGTGTGCACTACATGTGACGCAGGGAAGCTAATTTTAAGGCTCACACACCTTAAAGTCTAGCTGAACCACCCAGACTCCTTGAATTCATCAAGTTGAGGTAAGTGGCTCTTCCCAACCATTTGAGTAGACTATTCAGGTATTCCATGGTTCTAAAATACGTATCTACACGATGGTCTTAAGTGTGTGCTTTATTCACACAAAACCATTGGCTCATTATCCTGACATCGATTTCAAGCAAATCAAATGGATAACATTGCAGAATTCTCCTTGAATGACTTCTCTATGGCCCTTGTTTTGAAGTTTAGCAATTTGTCCTAATGTCTCGACTCAAAATGGATTGGTAGAATCCCATCCAAATAATTGAGCTCATTGCATGATCTTTTCTTTGGAATTGCAACCTACCAACTTTACATTTGAGTCGTGCGGTTTTACACGCTCATGACAGAACTGCATAATATTATTCCCCTCTATCTTTGATACGTGGAAATCTACCAAGTATTTCCCATTCGCGGTAATTCACTTGCATACTGATATCACCACCAGGCATACATCATTGTCCCCTGAACATATAGTTGGGGTCTATGTGAGGAATAACTGTATTACTGCTACCTCTTGAGCACTGCGTTGGTTTTCCCTTGAAGAGGAAAGGGTGATGCAGCAAAGTAGCGTAAGTATTTCCCTCAGTTTTTGAGAACCAAGGTATCAATCCAGTAGGAGATCACGCTCAAGTCCCACGCACCTACACAAACAAATAAGAACCTCGCAACCAACGTGATAAAGGGGTTGTCAATCCCTTCACGGTCACTTACGGGAGTGAGATCTGGTAGATATGATAAGATAATATTTTTGGTATTTTTATGATAAAGAGGAATAAAAGATACAAGTAAAATAATGGCAATGGAAATAACTAAGTATGGGAAGATTAATATGATGGAAGATAGACCCGGGGGCCATAGGTTTCACTAGTGGCTTCTCTCAAGAGCATAAGTATTACGGTGGGTAACGAATTACTGTCGAGCAATTGATAGAATTGAGCATAGTTATGAGAATATCTAGGTATGATCATGTATATAGGCATCACGTCCGAGACAAGTAGACTGAAATGATTCTGCATCTACTACTATTACTCCACACATCGACCGCTATCCAGCATGCATCTAGAGTATTAAGTTCAAGAGAAAGAGTAATGCTTTAAGGAAGGTGACATGATGCAGAGGGATAAACTCATGCAATATGATATAAACCCCATCCTTTTATCCTCGATGGCAACAATACAATACGTATCGGTTCCCTTTCTGTCACTGGGACCGAACACCGCAAGATTGAACCCAAAGATAAGCACTTCTCCCATTGCAAGAAAGATTAATCTAGTAGGCCAAACCAAACTGATAATTCAAAGAGACTTGCAAAGATAAACCAATCATACATAAAAGAATTCATAGGAGAATCAAATATTGTTCATAGATAAACTGGATCATAAACCCACAATTCATCAGATCTCGACAAACACACCGCAAAAGAAGATTACATCGAATAGATCTCCAAGAAAATCGAGGCGAACTTTCTATTGAGATCCAAAGAGAGAGAAGAAGCCATCTAGCTAATAACTATGGACCCGTAGGTCTGAAGTAAACTACTCACACATCACCAGAGAGGCCATGGAGTTGATGTAGAGGCCCCCCGTGATCAATGCCCCCTCCGGTGGAGCTCCGGAAAAGGCCCCGAGATGGGATCTCTTGAGTATAGAAGGTTGCGGTGGTGGAATTAGGTTTCGTGGTGCTCCTGGATGTTTGGGGGGTACGTGGATATATATAGGAGGAAGAAGTACGTCGGTGGAGCAACGGAGGCCCCACGAGGGTGGAGGGTGCGCCCAGGGGGGTAGGCACGCCCCCTGCCTCGTGCCTTCCTCATTTGTTTCTTGACGGCCTTTCCAAGTCTCCTGGATCATGTTTGTTGAGAAAATCATGTTCCCGAATGTTTCATTCCATTTGGACTCCGTTTGATCTTCCTTCTCTTCGAAACCCTAAAATAGGCAAAAAACGAGCAATTTGGGTTGGGCCTCCGATTAGTAGGTTAGTCCCAAAAATGGTATGAAAGTGTGTAATAAAGCCCATTAACATCCAAAATAGATAATATAATAGCATGGAGCAATCAAAAATTATAGATACATTGGAGACGTACCAAGCATCCCCAAGCTTAATTCCTGCTCGTCCTCGAGTAGGTAAATGATAAAAGAAGAAGTTTTGATGTGGAATGCTTTCTAACATATTTCTCAATGTAATTTTTATTTATTGTGGCATGAATGTTCAGATCCATAAGATTCAAGATAAAAGTTTAATATGGACATAAAAATAATAATACTTCAAGCATACTAACTAAGCAATCATGTCTTCTCAAAATAACATGGCCAAAGAAAGTTATCCCTACAAAATCATATAGTCTGGCTATGCTCCATCTTCACCACACAAAATATTTAAATCATGCACAACCCCGATGACAAGCCAAGCAATTGTTTCATACTTTTGATGTTCTCAAAATTTTTCAATCTTCACATAATATATGAGCGTGAGCCATGGATATGGCACTATGGTGGAATAGAATGGTGGTTGTGGAGAAGACAAAAAGGGAGAAGATAGTCTCACATCAACTAGGCGTATCAACGGGCTATGGAGATGCCCATTAATAGATATCAATGTGAGTGAGTAGGGATTTCCATGCAACAGATGCACTAGAGCTATAAGTATATGGAAGCTCAAAAAGAAACTAAGTGGGTGTGCATCCAACTTGCTTGCTCACGAAGACCTATGGCATTTTGAGGAAGCCCATCATTGGAATATACAAGCCAAGTTCTATAATGAAAAATTACCACTAGTATATGAAAGTGATATCATAGGAGACTCTCTATATGAAGAACATGGTGCTACTTTGAAGCACAAGTGTGGCAAAAGGATAGTAGCATTGTCCCTTCTCTTTTTTCTCTCATTTTTGGGCCTTCCTTTTTATGGCCTTTCTCCACCTTTTTTTCTTTTCGTCCGGAGTCTCATCCCGACTTTTGGGGGAATCATAGTCTCCATCATCCTTTCCTCACTTGGGACAATGCTCTAATAATAATGATCATCACACTTTATTTACTTACAACTCAAGAATTACAACTTGATACTTAGAATAAGATATGACTCTATGTGAATGCCTCCAGCGGTGTACCGGGATGTGCAATGATGCATGAGTGACATGTATGAAAATTATGAACGGTGGTTTTGCCACAAATACGATGTCAACTACATGATCATGCAAGCAATATGACAATGATGAAGCATGCCATAATAACGGAATGGCTATGGAAATGCCATTATATTTAGGTATGGTGGATGTTTTGAGGAAGGTATATGGTGGGTTTATGGTACCGGAGAAAGTTGCGCGATACTAGAGAGGCTAGCAATGGTGGAAGGGTGAGAGTGCGTATAATCCATGGAATCAACATTAGTCATAAAAACTCACATACTTATTGCAAAAATTTACAAGTTATCAAAGCAAAGTATTACGCGCATGCTCCTAGGGGGATAGATTGGTAGGCAAAGACCATCGCTCGTCCCTGACCGCCACTCATAAGGAAGACAATCAATAAATAAATCATTCTCCGACTTCGTCACATAACGGTTCACCATACGTCCATGCTACAGGAATCACAAACTTCGACACAAGTATTTCTCAAATTCACAACTACTCAACTAGCATGACTCTAATATCACCATCTCCATATCTCAAAACAATTATCAAGTATCAAACTTCTCATAGTATTCAATGCACTTGCATGAAGGTTTTTATTATTGCCATGTTGTTTTAAAGAATTCTCAAAGTAATATAAGTGAAGCATGAGATAACAATTATTTCTATAAAAATAAAACCACTGCCGTGCTCTTAAAGATATAAGTGAAGCACTAGAGCAAAAACTATATAGCTCAGAAGATATAAGTGAAGCACATAGAGTATTCTAATAAATTTCCAATCGTGTGAGTCTCTCTCAAAAGGTGTGTACAGCAAAGATGATTGTGGTAAACTAAAAAGCAAAGACTCAAATCATACAAGACGCTCCAAGCAAAACACATATCATGTGGTGAATAAAAATATAGCTCCAAGTCAAGTTACCGATAGACGAAGATGAAAGAGGGGATGCCTTCCGGGGCATCCCCAAGCTTAGGCTTTTTGGTGTCCTTGAATTTTACCTTGGGGTGCCATGGGCATCCCCAAGCTTAGGCTCTTGCCACTCCTTTTTCCATAATTCATCAAATCTTTACCCAAAACTTGAAAACTTCACAACACAAAACTCAAAATAGAAAATCTTGTGAGCTCTGTTAGCGAAAGAAAACAAAACATCACTTCAAGGTACTATCATGAACTCATTATTGATTTATATTTGTGTTAAACCTACTGTATTCCAACTTCACTATGGTTTATAAACTCTTTTACTAGCCATAGATTCATCAAAATAAGCAAACAACACACGAAAAACAGAATCTGTCAAAAACAGAACAGTCTGTAGTAATTTGTAGCTAACGCAAGTTCTGGAACGCCAAAAATTCTAAAATAAATTTATGGACGTGAGGAATTTATCTATTAATCATCTTCAAAAAGAATTAACTAAATAACACCTTCCAAATAAAAATGGCAGCAATTCTCATGAGCGCTAAAGTTTCTGTTTTTTACAGCAAGATCAAAAAGACTTTCCCCAAGTCTTCCCAATGGTTCTACTTGGCACAAAAATTAATTAAACACAAAAAAACACAAAAAAAAACAGAGTCTAGGTAATTTATTTATTACTAAACAGGATAAAAATCAAGGAATAAAAATAAAATTGGGTTGCCTCCCAACAAGCGCTATCGTTTAATGCCCCTAGCTAGGCATAAAAGCGAAGATAGATCTAGGTATTGCCATCTTTGGTAGGTAATTCTTCAATACGACACCTATAACCTTAGTATTGTATTTCTTTTTATTAATTATCAAACTCCTAGGTACAAAATCAAGAAAGTCATTTGTATCAAATGGTTCCTTAATGATAGCAAAAAGATTAGGATGAACACTTATTGATTTTAAATCCGCAGTTTCCTTACTAGAGGATTCACCCTTATTTTTAGGAACATAAACAAGCTTGGCTATTTTAGTAGGAGGATTTGGAGTATTTTTAATGGAAGAAAAAGCAGATCCCAAGTTGGTGATAATTCCCTCAAGTTTATTGATTCTAGTGGAATTTTGATCTATTCTTTCATTAACTATGGGTTCTTTTTCCTTAAAAAATTTCAAAGTAACTCCCACCTTAGATCCATATTGGGTAATTTGGTTGTGGATCTTTTTATCCAAATTATCAATCAAATCTACAGTAGAAACTTTATTCTCAATAATTTTGAGCCTTTGCATCACATGTTCCAAAGTTAACATAGTTCCATTAACCAAAAGAGGTGGTGGGCCAAATAAATCGATCATAGCATTATAAGAATCAAAAGTGTGGCTACCCAAGAAATTCCCTCCGGTAATGGTATCGATAATATATCTATTCCAAGGAGTAATGCCTACATAAAAATTACGAAGAAGAACGAAAGTAGATTGCTTCCTAGTAGATCTATTTTGCGCATTGCAAATTCTGTACCAACAATCTTTTAGATTTCCCCCTCCCTTTGTCCAAAATTAAGAACTTCATTCTCGGGGGATAGGGGAGTAGATAAAGGACTAGCCATAATGACAAGGCAAGCAATCCAACACACAAGCAAACAAGAAAAGACAAAAAGGCAAATAGAGGAAGAGAAGGGGGACAGAGAGAGAGAGAGAGAGAGGGACAAAGGAAAAGAGGGCGAATAAAACGGCAAGGGTGAAGTGGGGGAGAGGAAAACGAGAGGCAAATGGCAAATAATGTAATGCAAGGGATAAGAGTTTGTGATGTGTACTTGGTATGTCTTGACTTGGTGCAACCTCCCCGGCAACAGCGCCAGAAATCCTTCTTGCTACCTCTTGAGCACTGCGTTGGTTTTCCCTTGAAGAGGAAAGGGTGATGCAGCAAAGTAGCGTAAGTATTTCCCTCAGTTTTTGAGAACCAAGGTATCAATCCAGTAGGAGATCACGCTCAAATCCCACGCACCTACACAAAAAATAAGAACCTCGCAACCAACGTGATCAAGGGGTTGTCAATCCCTTCACGGTCACTTATGGGAGTGAGATCTGATAGATATGATAAGATAATATTTTTGGTATTTTTATGATAAAGAGAAATAAAAGATGCAAGTAAAATAATGGCAATGGAAATAACTAAGTATGGGAAGATTAATATGATGGAAGATAGACCCCGGGGCCATAGATTTCACTAGTGGCTTCTCTCAAGAGCATAAGTATTACGGTGGGTAAACGAATTACTGTCGAGCAATTGATAGAATTGAGCATAGTTATGAGAATATCTAGCTTTGATCATGTATATAGGCATCACGTCCGAGACAAGTAGACCGAAACGATTCTGCATCTACTACTATTACTCCACACATCGACCGCTATCCAGCATGCATCTAGAGTATTAAGTTCAAGAGAACAGAGTGATGCTTTAAGGAAGATGACATGATGTAGAGGGATAAACTCATGCAATATGATATAAACCCCATATTTTTATCGTCGATGGCAACAATACAATACATATCGGTTCCCTTTCTGTCACTGGGATCGAACACCGCAAGATTGAGCCCAAAGCTAAGCACTTCTCCCATTGCAGGAAAGATCAATCTAGTAGGCCAAACCAAAATGATAATTCAAAGAGACTTGCAAAGATAAACCAATCATACATAAAAGAATTCAGATGAGAATCAAGTATTGTTCATAGATAAACTGGATCATAAACTCACAATTCATCGGATCTCGACAAAACACACATCAAAAGAAGATTACATCGAATAGATCTCCAAGAAAATCGAGGAGAACTTTGTATTGAGATCCAAAGAGAGAGAAGAAGCCATCTAGCTAATAACTATGGACCCGTAGGTCTGAAGTAAACTACTCACACATCACCAGAGAGGCCATGGGGTTGATGTAGAGGCCCTCCATGATCAATGCCCCCTCTGGTGGAGCTCCGGAAAAGGCCCCGAGATGGGATCTCTCTAGTATAGAAGGTTGCGGCGGTGGAATTAGGTTTTCGTGGTGCTCCTGGATGTTTGGGGGGTACGGGGATATATATAGGAGGAAGAAGTACGTCGATGGAGCAACAGAGGGCCCACAAGGGTGGAGGGCGCGCCCAGGGGGAGGTAGGCACGCCCCTGCCTCGTGCCTTCCTCCCTTGTTTCTTTACGGCCACTCCAAGTCTCCGGGATCACGTTTGTTGAGAAAATCACGTTCCCGAAGGTTTCATTCCGTTCGGACTCCATTTGATATTCCTTCTCTCCGGAACCCTAAAATAGGCAAAAAACAGCAATTTGGGCCGGGCCTCCGATTAGTAGGCTAGTCCCAAAAATGATATAGAAGTGTAGAATGAAGCCCATTAACATCCAAAATAGATAATATAATAGCATGGAGCAATCAAAAATTATAGATACGTTGGAGACGTATCAATTACCTTCAATACCTCATGCCCCTTGCATGGGGAGTTATTCAAGGCCAGTGTGCTGATTCAATGAGGAACATTTTCCAGACATTAGGGGGGATTTCATGTACCGTAAAGAATGCCGGGAAATTAGTGGAATGTTCAACACATTTCTGCCTCAAATCTACGTACTCAAAGATCTGAACCATTCGTTCAAAAGATTTACAACACATTGCAAATAACCTGCCAGATTCATTTACAGACTATAATGGTGTCACACAATCCTACAATCCTGCAAAAAATACGTGAAAGAGTGAAGATACCAACATAATCCACCCCACTCCCTGTTCGAAGCAACACGGGGATATGTATAGAAAAAGTACATCAGGATTCACCTTCTCGCAAGCAAGGATATCGAGGTATGTGAATCAATAAATACAAGTCAACTTAACATTGACAGACACCTAATGGGTAGTATAAATGCAAGTCAACTCAACTCTATATTGATATATAGATTCTGGAGAAACATATAACCGGAAGTCTACAATTGTCAACATGCATTTCTCAACTAGATTGCAAAACCTTTCAAGTGATTCAGATCCAAAGACCATGTCCATGTCAAGGTGTGAACAACACTCAGACTGAACTCAAGCAAAGGGTATAATCTAGGTAGAAATTATCTTGCTCAATAATGGGAAGGTATTCATAAGCAATACCTACACTAGTTTTCTTCTGGAAACAGAATTAAGAACAATGGGGTGGGGAAACAAAGAGCAAGTATTGTAGCACAAGGGCTCATGCAGATACCCAACTATTCTCTAGAGGTGGAATCTCTTTCCGATAACTTATATCATTGGCAGTACAAAATCATCTATCTCTGCAGTTGATAGATGTAGTGATTACATATCCATGTAGATCCCTAGATTTAGATATAGATGGATCCCGATGTTATCTCAGTTCTGAATCGAGATGGAAAACCATTATATAAAATCAATAAGTCACCATACGACTTATCATTGTCGGTACATTTAGTAGAAACGATGTGGTGAGTTCCTTTGATGCAAGGATTACTCCTACAATGATGATTGCCCATGTGTGTTCATCATACAAAAGGATTTATCCTATAATGACGAAGCACATGATCATCTTATGATGAATTTGAGATGAAGGATTTGGGTAAAATCTTGAGCACCTTCACTCATACATTATGGTACACCAGATTGTCTATATCCAGATTATATGGGAGAAATTGATTGTGTACAAAGTCTTATCTATCCATATTTTCCATGGTTATTCATTCTCTAACATAGAGGATGATCCATCTAGACCATGAGGAGATGGAAATAAGATGTTGGGACCTGGGGTTCCATATCCACGTGCATGCTTGGATCCACCAAACACAATTGGTTGAGACTAAAGAATTTCTTTTGATATCTCCAAGGCACAAACATTTTGTCCTAATTTTTCAGTTTCAAAGAAATCTGGACACCAATGTAATCGAATACACCGATCAGATCCCTACTATGTCAGATCGTAGAAAAGGTTGGTGTTCCTGCTATGTGTGGCAGTCATCTCATGAGAGTCTCCGAAGCAGACCTCGTGACTATATCCACCAACCATTATCTCAAAGATAATGTTTCTTGTGTTGCCCGGATGCATATATGTTACGCAATAAGCAATATCGCTATATTGCATATCTTGCAAGTCAAATCATGACTGATTTGTTCATGAACTCTCTACCAACTTCTACATTCCATAAATATGTTCATGTAATTGGTATGTGACGGCTTCGGAATTTGCAAGAATCGGGGGGAATATCGCTCTGAATTATTCTGGTTCAAAGCATCATATTATACTCTTTTTCCCTTCACGAGTTTACTTTACATGTTCTCATAAAGGTTTTTAATGAGGTAATATCAACATGAGATAATATGGCATATTCCCTTTGTTCCTAAATATAAGTCTTTTTAGAGGTTTCAAATAGACTACAATATACAGATGTATATAGACATATTTTAGAGTGTAGATTCACTCATTTTTCTCTGTATGTATTCCCTTGTTGAAATCTCTAAAAAGACTTATATTTGGGAACGAAGGGAGTACTTTCTATTTTCCACACCAGGTTTTTTAAGAAGGTGCATATGACATATTTTTTGTCCTTTTAGTTCTATGAGTTTTCTCATATTGAGTTGAAAGAGACAATAACCATTATATGTTGCGTTATTTTTCTCCTTATTTTTCGACTGGGTTTGAGGGAGTTTTGGCAACATATCAAACACCACTCCTCATATTTTCTTCCCACAGGGTTTTTGGAGTAGACTCTTTCTAGTTGATGATACTACATGGACAATCAGAGATTGCGGGGAGTGTTACAATTAAACACACATGTTTAATTGGAAGGGAATCACCCCTTGTTAACTGCCATGTGGTTGCCATCAGGCAACCGACGCGCCTCTCCCTTCGCGTCCCTTTGCATCGTCGCATCCCTACGGGATGTATATATTGTAACAAATCCAATCAATGAGGATGGCTATTCGACTACTTGTCATTTGTTTTTCGTCTCTCTCGTTCAATCTCAAACAATTGACATATCATTTTGCACAAAATAACTTTGTTAATATGTCGTAGCAATTGCATGCATGAACAATTTGTTCATCATGATTACTTTTAGTTATGTGTTGCCTATTAGAACCAACTCCCACTATTTTTTTGATAATATCATGCTTCTCCAAAACGGTATTCAATTGCTATTTTTTCTTTTTATGTTTGGTATCCAATATTTTTTGGATAGCTGTGGCTCATTACTTTAGAGTCATGTCTTTGAATTGGTCTTTTTGAATAACAATTGTTTAATTTTTGTTATTGTCACATTGATTTTCTCTAAACTTTTATTGCTAGTTGTGTTTGTAAGTGTAGTAGCTATCAATAATCTTCAGTGGATTTTTCTTCTGCATTTGTACGTCTGTTTAAGTTGCGGCGCAGCGGAATCAACAGGCGTGGGTGTCGTGCCTCTGAAAAGCGTCCGATTTCCTACCACCAATTTAAGAAGGTAACCTGGTTGATGTGTAGAGTAATGAACAGTCCAAACAATGGTTATCTGATTGACTGAGATATGATGAGCAAAACCTTGTCTTAGCAAAAAAACGTGAAAGATAAATTACACTATCATCTGCTTGTGATATATACTATATAGGTAGAGTTACATGATTATCATCTCCTTGTGATATATAGCTAGTTTTATATATAGTTGTTACCAAATTGTGGCGGTAGTCCCAATGAATTTCATTTTTCAGTGAGCTAAAATTTTGGGCTGTTGTTTAGTACAAGAGTGTACAAGGTCATCTGAATTATGTTAAGTGCCAAAGAAAAGAGTTGAAATATTTTTTTCCATTGCTATTAAAAAGGATATGCTTGACCGTATAGAATGTGTGTACAATGGTTGATAATAAAATTTTATCTATAATATATTTTATAATAAACTTTTATACTTATTTAAACTAGTTATATAATACTATAATTTAAATTATTTATTTATATTACTTAGTTGTGATAGTTAACAACATGAAAATCTAGCTAAATAATGCCTTAATGTTCTTGGTTTGTTGTAGTTGTAATGTATGTCACTAAAATTTTCTTCTTCAAAATTTATATTGCATGATATAAAAAAATTTCTTTTTGAACTTAAAAGAATCATTAACTATAGTGTATAAATATATATTTGCACGTGTGTGGTCATATATTGAAATCATTAAATATCATGATAGAGATTTGTAAAGCATACAATCTAACAAAAATATTAATAGTGGTTTATACTTTCTAGAGTATTAGTACTAAGCTTATATAAACTTTTAGGGCATGGACAACGTGTCTTGCAAGTTAGGTTTATTATAAGTTCACAACATGAGCATGATTTCTTCAAATAGTGCAATTCTAGAAGAACATTAAAATTACATGATCTAATTTTGCAAACATATGATTTGATATTTGTTATTCTTAATGTTCTTTCAACTGCCTTGACAATAGATGAATGATCCAAATTTATTTGAAAAAAACTCTAGCATTGCTCAGTTTGTTTTTTGAGTTTCAACCCTGCCATATATTTATTCAATGTCATCAGAAACCTACAAAGCAACAATGTGCAAGATACATTGTGGTGGGACATCATCCCACACCTGACAAAATGCACTACTAATCCCCTGCTTAGCTAAAACATGTGAAAACGTTATTTGATGTCCGAGGAGCCCATCTAACTTTGAACCCCGAAGCGCCCAAAGCATCTTTCTTCATATCTTCAATCACTGGCCTTACTTCTGAGAGATTCTTGTCCTTCTCTCGTAACTTGCCGATGACCGCCATGCTATGCAGCTCCACATGAATCTATTGCATATCCCTTTCCTCTATCAACTGAAGCGCTTTCCTGCATGCTAGGATCTAAATGAGTTTCAGGTTCGACACTCCTGGGAAAAAGTGACAAGCGCCACCCCAAAAAGCACAACCGATCACCACTCCACACCCTCCTTTGTCTCCATGCTTTGAGACTGCCCCGTCTGTATTCAGCTTGAGCTAGCCCCTCACGTGGTTGGTATTCCTCGTGTTGCATGTAATGGCCAAGACACAGCGGGTCCTGGTCGTTGCGCTTTGGATCTAGACTGGCCCCTCATATCAACACTAGTCTTCTTTGCACACTTTGCGTTTACTCGTGCGCATTTGGGATCAACTTCCCAGAAAGTGGCGGAGACAAAGGGGGACAAGTAGGGGCCAGCCCCCCTCCCCCCTCCCCTGCGACCGAGGAAAATCTTACCAAGATGCAAACGATTGGGAGATAGTGCACGACAACAAGTTATTCACGCGTACCCCCCCCCCCCCCCCAGCACAAAATCCGGAGAAAAGAATAGGCCCATGAGAAGCCCAAACATGGCACCCTCCGTTTGGTTAAGGACATGCTATTAATCAGTATCTCCATAATTAAACAAATTCCCTATAAAAAGCCTCTCCGGGATTAACGTGTGCGATTAGGGCTGCACCGCTTCGTCCATGCGCCCATACTCCTACCAACTACTAGCGATTTAGATTGAAATCATGAGGAGATGACGCAACTGGCAACCTAGCGCGTACCGGTAAATTATTGAATAGTTTGGATAGTTTACCACATGTGTCACGTGGTCAATTCTTCAATTAGAACAACGAAAAAGTAGGGTTAGTAGCAACACTATTGATTACTGTATTATTTTTCTCACTTCTCATCTTATATATGTAAAAATATACTTTAGATTTTGTTTTTTTAGAGAAAGATTTTAGTTCTTTTGATTGTTTGTTGTGATGTCATTTCTAAAACTTTAGGTCGTTATGAAGACAAAATCGTTGACCAAAAAATATAATAATTTATTCATTTTAACCATAGCGTAATGGGAGATGGCTTTGCTTCGGCATTGTGTGATAATCTACATTGAAGTAATAACACCCGTGGTTCTTGAACTTGCCATAGATATTCACTTTAGTGCCCGAACTTGAAAAATACGCTGAATAACATCGTTGGTATTTTCTATCTTACAGACAACACTACAAAAAAGACACATCCGTGACATTATGACCCGAACGAAAACTTTTTCTGTCATGGTTATGACACTTCTATGATGATAATTGTGACAAAAAGACGTATCATCATAGATGTGGTTAGCTCCTACTTCTGTGAGATAAAATCGTGACAGAAAATGGGATTTTCGTCCTGGGCAGACCGGAGACGAACCTGCATGACATTCTTTGGGCCGTCCATGACGTAAAAAATCATGGTAGAAGTGAGGGCGGGGAAAATTTCGGGTACCCGGTTATAGTGGGTGGTCGGGGCCGAGAGAAGCGGTGTGGTTTGCGTGTTTCTCTCGTACGTGCATGTGCGCGAGGCGCTCGTTAACTGAACCAGAGCGAGGCGTTCGCTTACTGAACCCTAGCAATTGTACTAGCTAGCTACATACTGAACACGAGCGATCGAACCCACTACTACGTACTGAAGCCGATCGATCAATCCCTTTGCTGCTAACTAAACCTGGGCAATTCCTTTGGTGCTAAATGAACATGACTGATTCCTTCGCTGCTATAACTGAACCCAATTGATCCTTCTCGCTGCTCATTGAAGTCGATCGAGCCCTCATGCGAGACATAGCCAGCCGGGGTGTTGGGTTGCCTCTTGATGAACATTGCTCATTGCTATCGTGCGCGTGATACGTAGAGCGAGTCGAGACGTGCGGTGAGTCCAGCTGGTTCGTTGGTTGTGGATGAATAGTTCCCGGTGGGGGTTGGATGAACATGACTTAGGCCGTGTGTAGGTGGTTGCTGCTGGATGAATAGGACCCCATGGTAGTAGGCGGTTTCCGCTGGATGAAGAGGACCTCGAGGAGGCCGCCACACTACCAGACGGTTGGGGTGAATGAACAGGACCCCGTGGAGGATCGATCAATAGTAGACAGTGGAGGCTGGAGGAAGTCGACGGTGGATGAACAGTAGCCCGTCGAGGCTAGAGCGAGGTAGTAGACGGTGGATGAATAGTAACCCGTGGAGTCATGTCTCACGGTACACCACACCCCTCCCGATGAACAGGACCCCATTTTTACTGTAGGCGCTCGAAGAGAAGTCTGTTTCCTCCGTTTTGCGGTACGCCACACCCCTCCCAATGAAAAGGACCCCGTTTCGACCATAGGCGGTTGAACTAAAGTCTGTTTCCTCCATTTTGTGGTACGCCAGACCCCTCCCAATGGACAGGATCCCATTTTGACCATAGGCGATCGAATAGAAGGTCATTTCCTCTGTTTTTGTGGTACGCCAGACCCCGCTTCGGCTGTTCTGTCAAAGTCGGTTGGGTCCCGATGAACATGACACATTCCGACCCAGTGAGTTGCCTCGTGATGAACACGGTGTTGTTTCTCCGTTTAGACCCAGCTGGTTGGCTGCCGATGAACACAATGTCGTTGCTGTTGTCCATTGCCTCTCCATGTACATGAGCCCTGGCCGTCCATATACGCGAGTACGCATTCGAGACCCGGCCGTATGTACTTGCGTGGCTGTTTTTTTTGCCCCGCGGCTATACGTATGCATGTACACCGATTTAGATAGGACTGCCTGAACTGCTACGCCAAAGGCTCTACTACAACACGTGCCGCTACATACTCGGCCATGGTTCATACTTGTTGAGAGAATGATTGACCAGTACGTACATATATGTTGGCGACTAGACAGACAACACTATGTATGCTTCGACCAGGTGGGCCACGACTGTCAGGGAGGATAAGGATGCACTTCCTTGCGTGTGAGGATACAGCTGTTGGGTCTCAGCTGTTAGGGGGAGGAATCATTTTTTGTGCGTAATAAGGAGGCACTTCCTTGCGTGCGAAGATGTAGCTGGTGGGTCCAGCTGTCAGTCTCAGCACATACAGTACTTTTCTTATGGCTGTCATTCGTTGACCATGTTGACTACTCTATGCCGAGAGCACCAAGGCGATGGACGGCAGCGAGGCCTCGGAAGGTCATGACCCGGAGCCGGGGAAGACTCGGTAGTGGTTGCCCACGCGTAGGGGAGTATGAGGATTGACTGGTTCGGCTGCAGTGTGAGGCAGCCATCGCCGAAAAATAACAGAGGGTGTGGGTGAGTAAAGGGAAGGCATGGCCAGCGGTGAGAGTAGGGTGGGGTGGTGAGGCCTGCGTGGCAGCACGGCCGCCCACGGGAGGCATAAGCAGGCGGTACGGTCAATGCTAGTTTGGGTGACTGGAGCACGTAGATCAGAGGTTGAAGAAGCAGCACTGCCATCAGATTAACATCCAATGGTCACTGCTGCTAGAATCGTTTGTTGACTAACTTTACAAAGCCATGTGTATGCATCAACTTAGTAGGCCCACAAGTCAGCCACCAAATCTAGTGGGTCCAAGCTAGTAGAGGAAGGAATCATTTTTCTTGCACGTAATAAGGAGGCACTTCCTTGTGTGCAAAGATGTAGCTAGTGTCTCTTAGCTGTCAGGTGGAGAAAACTTTTTTTCTCGCATAATAAGGAGGAACTTCCTTGTGTGCGAAGATTGTTGCTGGTGGGTCCAACCTGTTAGGGGGGGAATCATTTATTCCCGTGTAATAAGGAGGCACTAGCTTGCGTGCGAAGATGTAGCAGGTGGTTCCCAGCTGTCAGCCTCTCCACTTACTCCATGTTGGCTCTTATTGTTGACACGCATTATCGAGTGCACCACGGCGGTGGACGACGACGAGGCCTGAGATGGGAACGATCTAGAGTCGTGGAAGAAGGGGCACTGGAGTCCCTGGCAGAGGGGCGTACGAGGGACTGGTTCGGCTGCGGGATGAGGCTGCCGTCACCACAGAATAACAGAAGGTGTAGATGAGTATAGGTATGAGCTGGCCACCGTTGGGTGTAGGGTGGGGCAGCGAGGCATGCGCGATAGCACAGACGGCCATGGGAGGCAGATGTAGGCGCTCCAGTTGGCAATGGTTTTAGCGGCTGGAGCAAGAGCAACTAGATCAGAGATTGAAGAAGCAGGATCGCCCTTGGATGTCAATCCAACGACAACGGTTGTCAGAATAATCTGTTGACTTTTTTGTTTTTGACCATTAAATCTTTTTGTTCACTAAATGGACAACACCTTGCGCAGGCTTTGTCCTAGTGGGCCAACAAAGTCAGCTTCGAAAGCTGCGGCGGATATGCAGCCCATTTATTTAGGTTTTACAGCCCATTTCATTTTGTTTGCCAATACATCTATTTCCTGTGCTTTGAATCAAAGAATAATCTATTTCCTCAGTTGGACAAAATGAATAATAGCCGATTTACTTTTTGTGAGAATTGACAGCGCATTTGATTATTTATTCGAATACACCTATTTACTGGACTGGGTGAAAAAATAATATGAAGAAAATGCAACCCATTTATTATTTTTGATAATTTACAACCCATTTGATTTTAGTAGAAATGGGTCTATTTTCTAGGATGGGTGAAAAACAATGTTGGTCTGGACTGACCATTTTGTATAAAAAATAATATTTGTTAGGGAACGTTGCATGGGAAAAAAAATCTACGCCCACGCAATATCTATCCATGGAGATGCATAGCTACAACAGGGGAGAATGTGTCTACGTACCCTCGTAGACCGCTAAGCGGAAGCATTTATCAATGCGGTTGATGTAGTCATACACCTTCACGATCTGCCTAATCAAGTACCGAACGTACGACACCTCCGCGTTCAGAACACATTCAGCTCGATGACGTCCTCGCCTTCTTGATCCAGCAAGACGGGCAAAGTAGTAGATGAGTTCTGGCAGCACGGCATCATGGTGAAGGTGGTGATGCAACTATCTCTGCAGGGCTTCGCCGAGCACTACGAAATTATGACCGAGGGTGAACTAGAGGGAGAGGGGCGCCACACACGGGATTAGTCTTGCCCCTCTCCCTCCACACATATATATAGGTGGGGGAGGAGGGGAGGCAGCCTAGGGTTCCCCCAAGGGGCCGAAGTCCTCCTTGGGCTCCTGCCCTTGGCCGCCCCCTCCTTCTTGGGCATGCGGGGGGAAGGCAGGAGGGGGTGGCGCCCCCCTTTCCTTTCTCTCTGGTGGAGGGGAGGCAGGAGGGGCTAGCCCTCCCCCTTTTCATCCATAGGGCCAGTGGCCTAGAGGTGGGGTGCGCCAGCCCCTTGTGGGCTGGTGTGCTCCCCTCTTTTATCCCATATGGCCCAATAACCTCCAAATAACCTCCCGAGGCCTCCCGGAACCCCTTCTAGTGATCCGATGAATATCCAGTACATCCCGAAACCTTTCCGGTGACCAAATAGCATCGTCCTATATATCAATCTTTACCTCCTGGCCATTCCGGAGCTCCTCGTCATGTCCGTGATCTCATCCGGGACTCCGAACACCATTCGGTCATCAACTCACATAACTCATATAATACTATATCATCAACGAATGTTAAGCATGCAGATCCTACGGGTTCGAGAATGATGTAGACATGACGGAGATGCCTCTCCGGTCAATAACCAATAGCAGAACCTGGATTCCCATATTGGTTCCTTCATATTCTATGAAGATCTTTATCGGTCGAACCTTTATGACAACATACATAATTTCCTTTGTCTGTCGGTATGTTACTTACCCGAGATATGATCGTCAGTATCTTCATACCTAGTTCAATCTTGTTACCGGTAAGTCTCTTTACTCGTTCCGTAATACATCATCTCGTAACTAACTCCTTAGTCACTTTTCTTGCAAGCTTCTTATGATGTGTATTATCGAGAGGGCCCAGAGATACCTCTCCAATACACGGAGTGACAAATTACAATCTCGATCCATGCCAACTCAATAGACACCTTCAGAGATACCTATAAAGCATCTTTATGATCACCCAGTTATGTTCTGGCGTTTGATAGCACACAAGGTATTCCTCCGGTATCCGGGAGTTGCATGATCTAATGGTCGAATGAATATGTATTTGACATTAAGAAAGTAGTAGCAATAAACTGAACGATCATATGCTAAGCTAACAGATGGGTCTTGTCCATCACATAATTCTCCTAATGATGTGCGCCCGTCATCAAGTGACAACACTTGTCCATGGTTTGGAAACCTTAACCATCTTTGATCAATGAGCTACTCTAGTAGAGGCTCACTGGGGACACAGTATTTGTTTATGTATCAACACATGTATTTAAGTTTCCGATCAATACAATTCTAGCATGAATAATAAACCTTTATCAGGAATAAGGAAATATAATAATAACAACTTTATTGTTGCCTCTAGGACATATTTCCATCAGTCTCCCACTTGCACTAGCGTTGTCGGGGGTGCTGATCCCACGGACACCTATGGGACCACGGCGGACCGAGGCCCCTTTCGGTTCGGCAGGGGGCGGAGAGTGCACGAAGAGCAGATCAAGGCGAAGCGCACGAGCAACGCGATCAGTTTACCGAGGTTCGGGCCGCACGGATGCGTAAAACCCTACTCCTGCTTTGTGGTTGTATTGAGTTCTTGCTCGGGAGCGCTGATTGCTATAGTACACACTAGCAGCTAGCCAGACCGAGTGTGAGAGAGAATCGTCCCCCCCTAAATTGCGCATGGGCCTCCTTTTATATGTCAAAGGGGTCACCGACAGGTGGCAACATAGACGAGGGTAAAAAAGGAAAAGACGTGGTGGTTAGCACCGTCGCCTACTACAGTGTTATCATACCTAACCCTGACGGCAGGGGACAAAGGCATTAAATGCTTATCTGTGTCGCCTAGACGGTGCAGAAAGGGACCGCTAGGGGCGCCATCGCTTGCCACGACGGCAACCTTGTCAGCGCCGCTTGCCACCGTGTACCTCTGGCTGCACAGCTTTCCGCCACGTACACCCGGAAGGGTCCCAGGGCGACACGTTGGTGGATGCACTGGAGCGCAGGTACAGAGTGAAAGCATGCCGCGGCAAGAGCCTGGCCGCGTTTGTTGTCTTGTCGCGTCTGGGAGCTTGTCGCTCACCGAGCCTTGGTTGGCCTTCCCGGCAAGCTCCTCTTGCCGGGGTCTTGTCTCCTTCCCGGCAAGCTCTTCTTGCCGGGGCCTTGAATACTTTGTTCTTGAATGGCTCCAAGGGAACCAGGGAGGATCTTGGCGGTCGCCCGGCAAGCCTTGCCGCAGGACGCTGCGACTGCCCGTGCACAAGTTCGGGATACTAAGGTACCCCTACTTTAGTACACCGACAGGAGCCCCCGGGCCTGGGCCATACACGGTGCCGAGCGCTGTTGGGCCAGGCCCAAAACAGGGCACGGGCACGCGCGGCTTAGGTTACGCCGTGTCTCACTCCGCATCCACCGCGCCGTCCCCGCACGGCACGCGTCGAACGCGGCATCGTGGGAGAGATCGTGGGTTGTCGCTTTATTTGGAAAGGCGGAACGTCCGCCCACTCCCCCTTTATAAGCAAGGGGAAGCAGGGGTAGTGCGCCCACTCGCCCCCTTTCCGTTCCAATCTTGAAAACCTCCGCCCCGCCTCCGTCTTCCCAAAGCGAATAGAGCGCAGCACCCTGCCCCCCACACTGCCACCAGCACGACCAACGCCGTCGACCTCCTCCACCGCTTCCGCCATGGCTCCGAAAGCCGACAAGGGGAAAGCCGTGAAGTCGTCCGAGGCGCAGCGGCTTGTGGCACTGCGGAAGGAGCGAGCCATCTCCCCCCCCCCAAACTCGCCACGAAGGAGCTGAGGGAGTACTACTACCTTTTCTGGTCGACGGAGGCGCGAGCTCACCCGAGCACCAAGGTACTCCCAGCTGCTGCTCACAAGACTGCTCCGGATGGATATCCCTTCTTTGCCGTATTCTTCTATTGCGGGCTCTGCCCGCCCTTCTCCGAATTCTTCTGTGATATCATGAATACCTATGGCCTCTGCCTCCTTGACTTCACTCCCAATGCCGTCCTCACCATGGCAGTTTTCGCACACCTTTGCGAAAACTTTGTCGGAGTCCACCCAAACGTAGCCCTTTTCCGCCATTTCTTCATTCCCCGGGTAGAGAGAGAGAGCCCTTGTCCGGCGGAATCGCCTGGATCTCTAGGACCGGCAAGAAGGATTCTTATTTGGAGGGCGAGTTCCGCGGCAAGTGGGAGGAGTGGAGGGCAGATTGGTGCTGGATTGTCGAGGAGAGCCCGCAGCCGTTCACCGTCCGGCGCCAAGCAGCAGCAGTACGCGGCAGCGACTGGAGTGACATGGCCCCGGAAGATAGCAGGCTGAGGATTGCCGTCACCAGGATCCAACGCCTCAGGCTTGCCGGACTCACCGTAGGTGCCGTTGGCGTAGACTTCCTTCGCCGCCGCATCGCCCCCCTGCAAGAACGGAGGAGGCCTGCTTGGGAGTTTAAGAACGCGACAGACATCATGAGGCTGCGCCCGGGGCTCAACTATAATTTCACTGTCTTGGAGCTCAACGCAATGCTACAGGAGCTCTTCAAGTATGATCCTGACCACCCAGAAGTCTTTAGGTTGCCACAGGGTGTCGTCCCGCTATGCAACAATTCTGCGCTCGACCGCATCAGGGCAATGATGCCGCTGTGCAATTCGCACGGAATCATGCCAACTTGGTAGGAGCCCGAAGACGACATCATGCAGCAGTTCTTTGACAACTTGGTGGAAGTGCCAATTCGCGCCGACGAGAAGGACGGCCTCACCCGCGACACTACCGAGGCGGAGTTGAAGCGCATCGCCACCAGGTTGGAAGAGGCGGCGGCAGCCGCTGCGGCGGGCGAGTTTGGCTTTACCTTGGAGGAGGCAGCGGCAGCAGAGGCAGCAAACCTTGCCGAGCGAGAAGATCTTGCCGGCAAGAAAGAGCTTGCCAGCAAGAAGGAGGTTGCCGGGCGTGATGCCGAACCGAGTGAGGCTGTCGGGCGCGCATGGAAATTCTTTGCTTAGCTGACATCCAACTGTTGAATTGTGTAGGAGCACAGCAGCCTCAACAGGAACGCCTGGAGGCCGCCCCCGAAGCGCCAAGGGAAAGTCCTCCGGCAAGGGGGAGGTCTCCGGCAAGGGAGGAGGCTCCGGCAAGGGAGGAGCCCCCAGCAAGGGAGGAGGCTCCGGCAAGGGAGGAGCCCCCGGCAAGGGAGGGATCTCCGGCAAGGGACTGCGTCAGCGATCCCCCGGCGACGGAGACCACAGCTGCAGACCCTGGCACAGGTAACTTCCTTGCTTCATAACTCCCCTTGGCTTCTTCATCTTCTTGATCTTTCTCTTGGATTTTCGTTTAACTCTTCTCCCCCTTCCGGTTGTCAGATCCATCCGCTGGAGAGCCGATGGAGACTGAAGCCGCCGCCGACGAGGCTGTTGCCACTGAGGAAGCAGCCGGCACCGGCGAGCCTGCCGCCGAAGAGGCCGCCAGGGTTGCCGCCACAGAAGCAGGCGGGGAGTCCGGCGGTCGTACTGACGACCCGGAGGCCGCGGGAGCGCCAGGCGCTGCTCCGACCGCCGACCCCTCCACTGCTACCGCCGCGCCAGGCCCCGAAGAGCCCCAGCCCGGTGTATACTTGAGGGCCGGTGATGATATCTTCATCAACCTTCCCTGCACCTCAAGCTCCAGGGCGCCGGTCGAAGGAGAAAGCCTTGACGGAGAGTTGCTTGCCTCCGCCGGGCTGAAACTGGTTGACGCGCCAAGCAGGAGCAGCAGTGAACCCGAAGAGGAGCGTCTGCTGCGGAAGCTGGTGGCGCTCTACCGCGCTCGGCAAGCCAAGCTGGAGTCCCGCAAAGCGCTCGTTGCGAAGGCCGGGGCTGATATCGAGAAGCGCATGGAGGAGCTCCGAGGCGCCAATCAGGAAGCTCTCCGCTCCCTGGCAAAGGAGCGGGAGCAACTTGCCGAAGCGCAGCAGGCGTTCCTCCTCGAGAAGGCCGACGTCGAAGAGCGCCAACGTCTTGCCGCGGAGAAGTTGTCTTCGCAGGAGGGTGACTTGGCGCAGCGGAAGGTCAACCTCGACAGCCACGAGGAGGAGCTTGCCACGCGCGAGCGGGCAGTTGGCGGGGCCCTCAAACAAGCCGAAGACGCCGCCGCAGCTGTCGAGGCCGCCAAGAACGAGCTGGAGCTGAAGGTGGTGCAGCTGGAGGCGAGTCTCAAGGCGAACGACGACGAGCTTGCCGCGCTCAAGCTTGAGCGGGAGAAGGACGCCAACAGCTACTCGGAGCTGTAGGCCCATCTCGCCGAGAAGGGCAAGGAAATTGACGCCGCCAAGAATTCCAACACTGATCTCGAAGTGAAGCTGGCGGCTCTGACGAAATCTCTGGACGACGCCAAGGAGCAGGAGACGGCCCTGAAGGAGGAAGTCGAGGCCGGCAAGGTGCTGCTGGTGAGTGCTGTTGCCGCCCAGAAGACCTTGTCGGAGAACGTGGAGCACTGGATGGAGGGTCTGGTGAACATCGCCACCGACATCGACAAGGAGTTGGCGCAGCTGGGGATGGTGGATCTTGGGTACCCATCTGATGAGAACCTCCAACCTAGCGCCAAGCTCACCTTGTTCTTCAAGGGCGTGGCGACGGCACTCCGGCGACTCCGAGAAGGGATCCCGAAGCAGCTTGCTGACGACTCGTGCAAGATCTATGCGGGAGCTCCTCAGAAGGTGCTGATGAAGGTGGCCTTCCGCAACCCGGGCCTCCACCTCACCAACGTCCTTTGAAGCTTGCCGCCAGATGCTGATCTGGAGGAGCTCAAGGCCCTTGTCGCACCTATTGTGGACAGGGTGAGCGGAATCAAGAGGGTCGAGGGTGACCGCGTAGACTAGGCCATCCATCTTCTTCTTTCCTTGTCGCTGTTAATCATGTTATAAAAAATAGTCTGTTAGAGCTGCGACAAGTTATTTTGTAATATACTCTATCCTGGGTAGTAATGACTATGTTATTTCCTTTACTTGATTCCTTCCATTGTATGTTTTTACCCTACGCTTTTAGGGAACTTGCCGGCGCGGGCACCTTTGCCGCGAGCGCTGAGTGCGGAACGTCAGCAGCCTGCAGGCGGTGCCGCGGCCGACAAGAAACCTTGTCGCAGAGCTAGTCGCAGCTCACTTAAGTTGTGGAGCGGACTCGAAACAACAGTAAGGGCGCAACTAGCTACGAGTTGGTTCCTCCGCGCATAGGTTTTCCATACAAAGGACGGTCGTTCAAGGAAGATAACTCTATAAATTTAAGAATCTGATTGCTCAAACTTTGGCAAACTTATCTTTTCTGTTGTTTGCTTCCCAGCAAGGCGATACCTTCTTGAACGACGCCTGGTCCATACCGTATCTTCTCCTTCCCCCCCGGCAAACTTGTGCGCGAGAGAACCTTCCTTTCCTTGAGAGAAAAAAGAAGAAGGAGAAAAAGATATGGAGCCTTATGGCTCGTTGTTGCTCACCGGGTGTAAGTGCTGCACAAAGTGTCAGATAACACATGCAAATAATAAAAAGCATGAAAATCGACAAGGTGTGCTGAGCACTTGATTTTTATGCACGGGGTCTGCGCCCGGCTTTGTACAAAGGATTACATGCAATAGTGGCAAGACTTGTACAAAAGGTGGTTGCCGGAACGGGTTCCGGCAACCGCGCCCTACGAGTAAAACTTGCGAAGATGCTCAACATTCCAGGAGTTGCTCACCGGAACGCCATCTTCGGTCTCAAGGCGGACAGCGCCAGGCCTAGTGACTCGTTTCACCCGGTAAGGGCCTTCCCACTTCGGCGTCAACTTGTTGGAATTCTTGGCGGACTGAACGCACCGAAGAACAAGGTCGCCTTCCTCGAGACTTCTGGCGTTAACTTTGCGGCTATGGTAGCGGCGCAAAGCTTGCTGGTAGCGAGCAGCTCGCACAGCAGCCTGAAGACGGTCTTCCTCAAGGAACAACGCGTCATCTTGCCGCAGCTGCTCTTGCTCAAGCTCATCATAAGCGAGCACTCGAGGCGACCCGTATACGAGTTCCGTGGGGAGAACTGCCTCTGCTCCATAGACTAGAGCGAAAGGTGTCTGGCCAGTGGCTCGATTTGGCGTCGTTTTGATCGACCAAAGAACCACCGGCAGCTCCTCGATCCAGTTTCTTCCGCACTTGTGCAGCCTGTCGAAAGTTCTGGTCTTGAGCCCGCGCAGCACTTCAGCATTTGCCCTCTCCGCTTGACCGTTGCTTCTCGGGTGAGCAACAGAAGCGAAGCAGACCTTGGCGCCAAGATCTTGGACGTACTGCATGAAGGTGCGGCTCGTAAATTGCATACCGTTGTCGGTGATTATCCTGTTAGGGATCCCGAAATGGCAAACAATCGACCTGAAGAACTTGACTGCTGACTGTGCTGTCACCTTCCTCACTGGTTCCACTTCCAGCCACTTTGTGAACTTGTCGATCGCAACGTACAAGTACTCAAAGCCCCCGACAGCTCGGGGAAAGGGGCCGAGGATGTCGAGCCCCAGACCAAAAATGGCCAGGATAAAGGGATCGTCTGGAGAGCTTGAGCTGGCTGGTGTATCTGCTTGGAATGGAACCGGCACACTTCACACTTGGTTACTTGTGCAGTTGCATCCTGGAAGGCTGTCGGCCAGAAGAAGCCTTGCTGGAATGCTTTGCCGGCAAGTGCTCTTGCGCCAATTTGGTGACCACATATGCCTCCATGTATCTCTGCCAACAGCTTTTGTCCATCTTCCCGGGGAATACACTTCAATTTCACACCGTTGAGTCTTCTTCTGCACAGTGTGTTATCGACAAACTGGTACATACTAGACTGCCGGGCAACTCTTTCCGCTTCTTCTTGCTCTTCGGGAAGTTCTCCTGTCTGAAGGAAACAGACAATCTGCTGTGCCCATGCTAGAGCTTGTGGCTCGACAACAAGGACTAAAGGCATATCTGCTGCTGCGGGAACATCCGCTTCTTCGGCAAGGTCCTGCAGCTCTGCCGGAGCTTGACGTTCCCCGGCAAGCTTGCCGGAGCAAAACTTGTCGGGAGCATCTGCTTTGACGGAACAAACCCTAGGGCTTGCCGGAGCAGACTGCTCCTCAGCACTCTTGGTGTTGATCTTGGGGACCTTCTTGGCGGCGGCTTCGGGAAGCTCTGCCGGAAAATAGTCGCCAGAAATCAACTTCCTCTTCTTGCTCTGTCCAGTTGATGTTGTTACGGATGGCTGAGTTAGTTTGAGCACAAAAATCCCTGGTTCCACAGGTAACTTAAGTGCGACGCACTTTGACAGGCCATCGGCAATGTCATTCTGAGCTCTCGGGACATGTTCCATTTGTAGGCCGTCAAAGTACTCTTCTAACTTTCTCACTTCGTCAACGTAAGCTTCCATTAACGGACTCTGATAATTCTTGTTCACTTGGCGGACGACAAGCTGTGAGTCACCCCTGACAATGAGCTTCTTGATCCCAAGGTCTGCCGCGATCCTGAGACCGGCAAGCAAACCTTCATATTCTGCAGTATTGTTTGTCGCTTGCTCCTTGGGAAAGTGCATCTGGACTATGTACTTGAGGTGCTCTCCGGTGGGTGCGACAAGCAGCACAGCAGCACCGGCGCCTTGCAGCGAGAAGGCACCATCAAAGTACATGAGCCACTCTTTGTTTGTTTCCTTGGCGGGGATGCCCGTCTCCGGAATTTCTTCGTCTGGTGTTGGCGTCCACTCTGCTATGAATTCTGCCAATGCTCTGCTTTGGATAGTTGAAGTACTCTCAAACTTGAGGCCGAGGCTTGACAGTTCCAATGCCCACTCGACAATCCTGCCTGTCGCTTCTGGATTCTGCAGTATCCTCTTCAGCGGAAAGCGAGTGACAACTGTGATCTCATGTGCCTGGAAGTAATGGCGCAGCTTTCTCGAGGCCATAAAAAGGCCGAATAGCAACTTCTGCACACCAGAGTACCTTGACCTAGCCCCCTGCAGAAGGGAACTGACAATGTAGACTAGGCGCTGCACCATTCTCTTTTGCACCTCTTCGCATGCCTGTGCAGATCCATCCTTGTCGGGACCAGAGCTTGTCGGGGAAGCCCCCTGCTTGTCGCTGGATGCGCTTGCCGCGGTTGCTGGCTCGTCATCTGCCTCCCTCTCTGCCACTAACGCAACACTAACCACTTGATTGGTTGCCGCTATATACAACAGCAACTTCTCTTGCGGTTTAGGTGCGACAAGTGTTGGAGTGGAGGACAGGTATCTCTTCAAGTCCTGCAGCGCAGCCTCCGCTTCCGGAGTCCATTTCATTGGACCTGCCTTTTTCAAAATTTTGAAAAATGGCAGGGCGCGCTCAGCAGACCGAGAGATAAACCTGCTGAGAGCAGCCACGCAGCCGGCAAGTCTTCATACATCCTTGACGCGCTTTGGTGCTTCGATCTGCTCGATGGCCTTGATCTTGTCAGGATTGGCTTCAATTCCGCGCTGAGACAAAAAGAACCCGAGAAGCTTGCCGGAAGGGACTCCAAACACACGCTTCTCGGGGTTGAGCTTGAGGTTGATCTTGCGCAGATTCGCAAAGGTTTCTTCTAAATCTTGAATCAGAGTTGCCCTGTCTTTGCTCTTGACCACTATGTCATCCATGTAAGCTTCTACATTTCTGTGTATCTGCGGTTTCAGAGCGACATGGACTACTCTTGCAAATGTTGAACCAACATTCTTTAATCCGAAAGGCATCCATATGAAACAGTACGTGCCACATGGAGTAATGAATGCTGTTTTCTCCTCATCCTCTTCTGCCATGAAGATCTGATGGTATCCTGAATATGCGTCAAGAAATGAAAGCAAATCACATCCGGCTGTGGAGTCAACAATCTGGTCAATGCGCGGCAAGGGAAATGGGTGTTTGGGACAAGCTTTATTAACATCAGTAAAGTCAATACAAAGCCTCCATTTTCCATTCGCCTTGCGCACGACTACAGGATTGGCCAACCACGTAGGATGGAGCACTCCTCTGACAAGGCCTGCTGCTTCCAACTTCTTGATTTCTTCCGCTATAAATTCTTGGTGCTCCACTGCTTGTTTCCTGACCTTCTTCTTGACGGGCCGTGCATGAGGACAAACGGCAAGGTGGTGCTCAATTACTTTCCTGGGAACACCGGGGATGTCAGACGGCTGCCACGCAAACACATCGACGTTCGCCCGCAGGAAAGCAAGGAGCGCGCTTTCCTATTTAGGGTCAAGCGTGGCACTGATGGTGAAGGTACCACCAGTGCCGTCCTCCTTGGCGGACACCTTCTTGGTATGTGGTGGAGCTGCCATTGCCTTCTTACACTTGCCAGTGGAGCTCAATAGTGCTTCCTCGACGGCTGCGCAGCACTCCGAGGAGGTGTGCTTGCCGGAGTGGGCATCAGAGCTCTTGCCGGACTTGGTCTTCTTCTTCCCCCCGGGAGCTTCAGCGGCAAGTGTCTTGCTATCTGTTGCGGCTGCTGCTTCCCGGTAGATCTTGTCGGCGCAGATAAGGGCATCCTTCTTGTCGCCAGGGACAGAGATGACGCTTATCGGGCCTGGCATCTTGAGCATGTTGTATGCATAGTGAGAGGCCGCCATGAACTTGGCGAGTGCTGGACGGCCTAGTATTCCATTGTAAGGCAATGGAAAATCGGCAACGTCAAAAGTGACCCTCTCAGTTCTGAAGTTCATTTCGCTGCCAAATGTTACCGGCAACGTGACCTTCCCCTTCGGCTTGCTCCTTCCTGGGTTAATTCCTTGGAATGTGCCGGTCTCTTCGAGCTCGCTGTCAGGGATCTGGAGTTTCTGGAGTACAGCGGAGGAGATCAGATTTAAGCCGGCCCCACCGTCAACTAACATCTTAGTGACCTTGAGGTTGCGTATAGTTGGTGAAACCAACAGCGGCAAGTACCCGACCGCAGTTATGCGATCAGGGTGGTCCTCAATGTCAAAGATGATAGGCGTGCTGGACCATTTCAGAAGTTTGCGCGATTCGACAGGTGGTTCTGCTGCATTGACTTCCCGCGCCCATTGCTTGAGTTGGCGGTGGGAAGTATGCAGAGAAGCACCGCCGTCAACACACAAAACTTCTGTCGTCGACATTATCCATGTCTTCGTCGTCGTCTTCGTCTTCATCCTTGTCGCGGCCGCGGGGAGGTCTGTCTCCTTGCCGCTGCTTGGCCTTGCCGCGGTGTCCTCCCCGGCTGGCGCGTTTCTTGCCGGCTTCTCCACCGCCTCCTTGGGCCCTCTCCTTGTCGCGCCGCTCATACTCAGCTTTTTGCTGCTGGACAAGCTGCTCGACTTTCTTGCAGCTCTGGAGGTCATGGCCTTTGGTGCGGTGGATCTTGCAATACTGCTTGTCGGTGCCGTCCTGCTTGTCGGCAGCTGCCGCAGCCTGGCAGTTGGTGCACGCGGCAACCTCCTTGCCGGAGCTACCAACTTTGGCTTGCTTGGCGCCACCGTCGTTGCCGGACTGCTCAACGACTAGCACCTCTTTGCCCTTCTTCTTCCTGTTGTTGCGCCGCCGGTTTTTCTTTGCCGGGGCAGCATCCTCACTGTCAGATCCTCCTGCTCCTGTAGTCTCTCCGGGGAGTTTCCTCCTTTCCTCAACACGTGCACACTTGTCGGCCAGGGCGTATAGCTCACTGACGTCTCTAATCCTGCACATCGCCATCTCCTCACGCATCCTGCGATTAAGCACGTTCTGATGGAACGCGCTAATAACCGCGGCAGGGTGGATATCTGGGATACTGCGCTGTACACGGCTGAATCTCTGAATGTACTTGCGCAGGGGCTCTCCTTCCTTTTGGGCGAGCAGGTGAAGATCACTTTCTTGGCCATGAGGTTTGTGTCCGCCTGTAAAGGCGCTGACAAACTGATGGCACAAGTCCGCCCAAGAGGATATGGAGTTGTCCGGCAAGTGCATGAGCCAGGACCTGACGTCGGGCTTGAGCACCAGCGGGAAGTAGTTGGCAAGGACCTTGTCGTCCCGCCCCCCGGCAGCTTGCACCGCAATGGTGTAGATGCTGAGGAACTCTGACGGGTGCGACTTGGCGTCATACTTCTCCGGTACGTCTGGCTTGAAGTTCTTCTGGCTGGGCCACTGGACTTGCCGCAGCTCGCGGGTAAACGTAGGGCAACCTACCACGTACGGCAAGTCACCTAGTTCCCCTGGCGCATGCATATCGACAGAGGGCCCAGCGCGCAGGTCTGATTGACGCCGCGCTTCTCTTCGGCGCTCGATGCGTGTTCGAGCGTCTTCTTGCTGTCGTTCATGAAGAACTTGGCGCTGATCGCGACGAGCTCGCGGATCTGATGACGCGGTGGAGTCGCTGTCGTGGTGGATCCGACGAGTCGGCGATCTTGGCCTTCGAGGCGGAGAGTGCACAGTGGTTGCACCCTCCCCGGTCTTGTCGCCACCGGCTCGCGCCTGACTGACTTGCCACGGCTGCGATGCGCTCGGCTGCCGTGGGTTGTTGCTGTTGGCGAAGTCGATGAGGCTCTGGATAGTGGCCCTCCAGTCATCGATCTTCTCTGGCGCTGGAGGGTAATCTAGGAGCAGTTGAGCTCGTGCCAAAGCTTCTGCTGGAGTGGCGGGCGGTGGCGGCGAACGGCGCGATGAACGGGATATGCTCGGACTTCTAACTACGTTAGAAGGAGCAGTATCTCATCCAGGCGACCGTGCCCCGCTCGCGCCAGCACGTTGGCGTGCATGCTGGTCTTGAGCACTCCGGGATCCGCCAGCTTGATCTTGGCCCAGCAAACGTATGGTACCGTGAGTACCATGATGCTGCTGGTCCCGCGCCTCCTGAGATGGGCGCGGTGCGTGTACGGATGCCGAGGTCTTGGAGTGCGTTCGGTCGTTGTGGGAGCCGACTGCGCCGCCGATGTGCAGCACAGTCTTGTCCTTGGACCTGACAGCACCATGAGCCTCCTCGTCGGCGCCCGTTCTCCCGCCGGCGTCTACTCCACCAGCTGTTCGCTCTTGCGGTGGTGGGCTCGGCGCGGACGGAGCAGCTGCCTCCGAAGCCTTCTTCTTCAGCGGCATGATGATGAAGATGATGAAGATTCGGCTCGTGCGAACGCCGGATCAGATTCACACAACCTCGACGCACCCCTACCTGGCGCACCAAAGATGTCGGGGGTGCTGATCCCACGGACACCTATGGGACCACGGCAGACCGAGGCCCCTTTCGGTTCGGCAGGGGGGCGGAGAGTGCATGAAGAGCAGATCGAGGCAAAGCGCACAAGCAACGCGATCAGTTTACCCAGGTTCGGGCCGCACGGATGCGTAAAACCCTACTCATGCTTTGTGGTTGTATTGAGTTCTTGCTCGGGAGCGCTGATTGCTACAGTACACAGCAGCAGCTAGCCAGACCGAGTGTGAGAGAGAATCGTCCCCCCTACGTTGCGCATGGGCCTCCTTTTATATGTCAAAGGGGTCACCGACAGGTGGCAACATAGACAAGGGTAAAAAAAGGAAACGACATGGTGGTTAGGACCGCCACCTACTACAGTGTTATCATACCTAACCCTGACGGCAGGGGACAAAGGCATTAAATGCTTGTCTGTGTCGCCTAGACGGTGCAGAAAGGGACCGCTAGGGGCGCCATCGGTTGCCACGACGGCAACCTTGTCAGCGCCGCTTGCCACCATGTACCTCTGGCTGCACAGCTTTCCGCCACGTACACCCGGAAGGGTCCCAGGGCGACACGTTGGTGGATGCGCTGGAGCGCAGGTACAGAGTGAAAGCTTGCCGCGGCAAGAGCCTTGCCGCGTTCATTGTCTTGTCGCGTCTGGGAGCTTGTCACTCACCGAGCCTTGGTTGGCCTTCCCGGCAAGCTCCTCTTGCCAGGGTCTTGTCTCCTTCCCGGCAAGCTCTTCTTGTCGGGGCCTTGAATACTTTGTTCTTGAATGGCTCCAAGGGAACCAGGGAGGATCTTGGCGGTCGCCCGGCAAGCCTTGCCGCGGGACGCTGCGACTGCCCGTGCACAAGTTCGGGATACTAAGGTACCCCTACTTTAGTACACCGACAAGCTTCAATAATCTAGATTACATAGTAATGATTCTAACACCCATGGAGTCTTGGTGCTAATCATGTTTTGCCTGCGGAAGAGGTTTAGTCAACGGGTCTGCTACATTCAGATCCGTATGTATTTTGCAAATTTGTGTGTCTCCATCCTTGACCTTTTCACGAATGGAGTTGAAGCGTCTCTTGATGTGTTTGGTCCTCTTGTGAAACTTGGATTCCTTCGCTAAGGCAATTGCTCCAAAGTTGTCACAAAAGATTTTCATTGGACCCGATGCATTGGTATTACACCTAGATCAGATATGAACTCCTTCATCCAGACTCCCTACATGTGTTCCTTCTGAAGCAGCTACGTACTCCACTTCACACGTAGATCCCGCCATGATGCTCTGCTTGGAACTGCACCAACTGACAGATCCACCATTCAATATAAATATGTATCCGGTTTGTGACTTAGAGTCATCCAGATCAGTGTCGAAGCTAGCATAAATGTAACCTTTTACGACAAGCTCTTCGTCACCTCCATAAACAAGAAACATATCCTTTGTCATTTTCAGGTACTTCGGGATGTTCTTGACCGTTGTCCAGTGATCCACTCTTGGATTACTTTGGTACCTCCCTGCCAAACTTATGGAAAGGCACACATCAGGTCTGGTATACAGCATGGCATACATAATAGAACCTATGGCTGAGGCATAGGGAATGATTTTCATTTTCTCTCAATCTACTGCCATGGTCGGACTTTCAATCTGACTCAATTTCACACCTTGCAACACATCCACGAACCCTTTCTTAGACTGGTCCATTTTGAACTTCTTCAGAACTTTGTCAAGGTATGTGCTTTGCGAAAGTCCTACTAAACGTCTTGATATATCCCTATAGATCTTGATGCCCAGTATATAAGCAGCTTCACCAAGGTCTTTCATTGAAAAATTCTTATTCAACTATCCTTTTATGCTATGCATAAATTCTATATCATTTTCAATCAACAATATGTCATCCACATATAATATCAGAAATGCTAAAGAGCTCCCACTCACTTTCTTGTAAATACAGGCTTCACCATAAGTATGTATAAAACCATATGCTTTAATCACATCATCAAAGCGTATATTCCAACTCTAAGATGCTTGCACCAGTCCATAGATCGATCGCTGGAGCTTGCACACTTTGTTAGCACCTTTAGGATCGACAAAACCTTCTGGTTGCATCATATACAACTCTTCTTTGAGAAATCCATTAAGGAATGCAGTTTTGACATCCATTTGCCACATTTCATAATCATAAAATGCGGCAATTTCTAACATGATTCGGACAGACTTAAGCATCGCTACGGGTGAGAAAGTCTCATTGTAGTCAACACCTTGAACTTGTCAAAAACCTTTTGCGACAAGTCGAGTTTTGTAGACAGTGACATTACCATCAGCGTCTATCTTCTTCTTGAAGATCCATTTATTCTCAATGGCTTGCCGATCATCGGGAAAGTCCACCAAAGTCCACACTTTGTTCTCATACATGGATCGTATCTCGGATTTCATGGTCTCAAGCCATTTATCAAAATCTGGGCTCATCATAGCTTCTTCATAGTTCGTAGGTTCGCCGTGGTCTAATAACATAACTTCCAGGACAGGATTACCGTACCACTCTGGCGCAGAATGTGGTCTGGTCGACCTACGAGGTCCAGTAGTAACTTGATCTGGAGTTTCATGATCATCATCACTAGCTTCCTCTCTAGTTGTTGTAGGCATTACGGGAACGGTTTTCTATAATGTGCTACTTTCCAATTCGAGAGAAGGTACAATTACCTCATCAAGTTCTACTTTCCTCCCACTCACTTCTTTCGAGAGAAACTCCTTCTCTAGAAAGGATCCATTCTTCGCAACAAAGATCTTGCCTTCAGATCTGTGGTAGAAGGTGTACCCAATAGTTTCCTTAGGGTACCATATGAAGACGCACTTCTCCAATTTGGGTTCGAGCTTATCAGGTTGAAGCCTTTTGACATAAGTGTCGCATCCCGAAAGTTTAAGAAACGATAGCTTAGGTTTCTTGCCAAACCATAGTTCATACGGTGTCGTTTGAACGGATTTAGATGGTGCCCTAATAAACTTGAATGCAACTTTCTCTAATGCATAACCCCAAAATGATAAAGGCAAATCAGTAAGAGACCTCATAGATCAAACCATATCTAATAAAGTATGGTTGTGACGTTCGGGCACACCATTACGATATGGCGTTCCAGGTGGCGTGAGTTGTGAAACAGTTCCACATTGTTTCAAATGAAGGCCAAACTCATAACTCAAATATTCACCTTCATGATCAGATCGTAGAAACTTTATTTTCTTATTATGATGATTCTCCACTTCACTATGAAATTCTTTGAACTTTTCAATTGTTTTAGACTTGTGTTTCATCAAGTAGATATACCCATACCTACTTAAATCATCTGTGAAGGTCAGAAAATAACGATACCCGGCGCGTTCCTCAACACTCATCGGACCGCATACATCGGTATGTATTATTTCCAATAAGTCATTAGCTCGCTCCATTGTTCCGGAGAACGGAGTTTTAGTCATCTTGCCCAGGAGGCATGGTTCGCAAGTATCAAATGATTCATATCAAGTGATTCCAAAAGTCTATCCGCATGGAGTTTCTTCATGCGCTTTACACCAATATGACCTAAACGGCAGTGCCACAAGTATGTTGCACTATCATTATCAACTTTGCATATTTTGGCATCAATATTATGAATATGTGTATCACCAAGATCGAGATTCAACAAGAATATACCATTCATCAACTGTGCATGTCCATAAAAGATAGTACTCATATAAATAGAACAACCATTATTCTCTGATTTAAATGAATAACCGTCTTGCAATTAACAAGATCCAGATATAATGTTCATGCTCAACGGTGGCACAAAATAACAATTATTGAGGTTTAAAACTAATATCGAAGGTAGATGTAGAGATAGCGTGCCGACGGCGATCACATCAATCTTGGAACCATTTCCGACGCGCATCGTCACCTCGTCCTTAGCCAATCTTCGTTTATTCCGCAGCTCCTGTTTCGAGTTACAAATATGAGCAACCGATAGTATCAAATACCCAGGCGGTAATACGAGCATTAGTAAGGTACACATCAAAAACATATATATCAAATATACCTTTGCTCACTTTTCCATCCTTCTTATCTGCCAAGTATTTGGGGCACTTCCGCTTCTAGTGACCATTCTCTTTGCAGTAGAAGCACTCAGTTTTAGGCTTGGGTCCAGCTTTGGGCTTCTTCACAGGAGCAGCAACTTGCTTGCCATTCTTCTTGAAGTTCCCTTTCTTTCTCTTGCCCTTTTTCTTGAAACTAGTGGTCTTGTTAATGATAACCCACAAGTATAGGGGATCGCAACAATTTTTGAGGGTAGAGTATTCAACCCAAATTTATAGATTCGACACAAGGGGAGCCAAAGAATAGTTGAAGGTATTAGCAGCTGAGTGGTCAATTCAACCACACCTGGAGATTAATTATCTGCAGCAAAGTGACCAGTAGCAAAGTAGTATGATAGTTTTGATAATAGTAGCAGCAGTAACGATAACGGTAACAGTGATAGCAGTAATTTTGTAGCAAGTGTAACAATGATGATAGCAGTAGTAACTTAGCAAAAACAATATAGGATAAATTCATAGGCATTGGATCGGTGATTTGTTTGATGATATTCATCATGAGATAGTTATAACCTAGGGCGATACAGCACTAGCTCCAGTTTGTCAATATAATGTAGGCATGTATTTGATACGTCTCCAACGTATCTATAATTTTTGATTGCTCCATGCTATTATATTATCTATTTTGGATGTTAATGGGCTTTATTTTACACTTTTATATCATTTTTGGGACTAACCTATTAACCGGTGGCCCATCCCAAACTGCTGTTTTTTGCCTATTTTAGTGTTTCCCAGAAAAGGAATATCAAACGATGTCGAAACAAAATGAAACCTTCGAGAACATGATTTTCTCAACAAACGTGATCCAGGAGACTTAGAGTGGGAGTCAAGAAACAATCGAGGAGGCCACGAGGCAGGGGGGCGCGCCCACCCCCTGGGCGCGCCCTCCACCCTCGTGGGCCCCTCGTTGCTCCACCAACGTACTTCGTCCTCCTATATATATCCACGTGCCCCCCAAACATCCAGGAGCACCACGAAAACCTAATTCCACCACTGCAACCTTCTGTACCTGAGAGATCCCATCTTGGGGCCTTTTCCGGAACTCCGCCGGAGGGGGCATTGATCACGAAGGGCCTCTACATCAACTCCATGGCCTCTCCGGTGATGTGTGAGTAGTTTACTTTAGACCTATGGGTCCATAGTTATTAGCTAGATGGCTTCTTCTCTCTCTTTGGATCTCAATACAAAGTTCTCATCGATCTTCTTGGAGATCTATTCGATGTAATCTTCTTTTGCGGTGTGTTTGTCGAGATCCGATGAATTGTGGGTTTATGATCCAGATTATCTATCAACAGTATTTGGTTCTCCTCTGAATTCTTTTATGTATGATTGGTTTATATTTGCAAGTCTCTTCGAATTATTAGTTTGGTTTGGCATACTAGATTGATCTTTCTTGCAATGGGAGAAGTGCTTAGCTTTGGGTTCAATCTTGCGGTGCTCGATCCCAGTGATAGAAAGGGAAACGACACGTATTGTATTAGGGATAATTAGATTTATGCCCCTAGTTGTGTCCCACTCGGCTGTTTTACCCCTAATTTCCAAAAGTCACCGCTTCTGTCCAAGTCACTTCACTCCTCTTATGCTTTTGCCCTTTGACCGTTTGACCGTCAGTTTGAAAACTTCATAACTAATTCATACTAAATCAGAAAAATGCAAATAAGATACCAAAATGTTCGGAAAAACATCACCTATATGTCAGTGTCATTTGCATTCATTAAAAAAGTGTTTGAAAGTGCTCATCCGAGTTTTAGCTCTTATGCTACCACCATCAATAGTAAAATCTAAAAAAATTCCAAAAATTCAAAAACAAATTTGGTGGCAAAGAATGACAAATGTTTGAAGTGCTTGCCAAGTTTCATCAGGGAATGAGCTTCGTGGGTGCCTCAGCAAAAAAAACAATCAGCACTCCAAAATAGATTAATTTTTTGCCACGACTTCCACGAATGTCGTTCCCTGATGAAACTTGGCAAGCCTTAGAACATTTGTCGTTCTTTGCTACCATATTTTTTTTTGATTTTTTTGATTTTTTTAGATTTTACTATTCATGGTGGTATCAAAAGAGCTAAAACTTGGATGTGCACTTTCCAACACTTTTTTCATGAATGCAAATGACACAGACATATAGGTGATGTTTTTCTGAACATTTTGGTATCTTATTTGCATTTTTCTGATTTAGTATGAATTAGTTATGAAGTTTCCAAACTGATGGTCAAACGGTCAAAGGGCGAAAGCGTAAGAGGAGCAAAGTGACTTGGACAGAACCGGTGACTTTTGGAAATTAGGGGTAAAACAGATGAGTGGGACACAACTAGGGGCATAAATCTAATTATCCCATTGTATTATTGCCATCAAGAACAAAAAGATGGGGTTTATATCATATTGCATGAGTTTATCCCTCTGCATCATGTCATCTTACTTAAAGCATTACTCTGTTCTTATGAACTTAATAATCTAGATGCATGCTGGATAGCGGTCGATGTGTGGAGTAATAGTAGTAGATGCAGAATCGTTTCGGTCTACTTGTCGTTGACGTGATGCCTATATACATGATCATACCTAGATATTCTCATAACTATGCACAATTCTATCAATTGCTCGACAGTAATTCGTTTACCCACCATAATACTTATGCTCTTGAGAGAATCCACTAGTGAAACCTATGGCCCCCGGGTCTATCTTCCATCATATAAATCTTCCAACTCTTAGCTATTTCTATTGCCGTTTATTTTACTTTGCATCTTTATTTCTCTTTATCATAAAAATACCAAAAATATTATCTTATCATATCTATCAGATCTCACTCTCGTAAGTGACCGTGAAGGGATTGACAACCCCTTTATCGCGTTGGTTGCGAGGTTCTTATTTGTTTGTGTAGGTGTGTGGGACTCGAGCATGATCTCCTACTGGATTGATACCTTGGTTCTCAAAAACTGAGGGAAATACTTACGCTACGTTACTGCATCACCCTTTCCTCTTCAAGGGAAAACTAACACAGTGCTCAAGAGGTAGCAAGAAGGATTTCAGGCGCCGTTGCTGGGGAGATTCGCTTCAAGTCAAGTGCTACCTCTTGAGCAGTTGCGTTGGTTTTCCCTTGAAGAGGAAAGGGTGGTGCAGCAAACTAGTGTAAGTATTTCCCTCAGTTTTTGAGAACCAAGGTATCAATCCATTAGGAGGCTACGCGCGAGTCCCTCGCACCTACACAAAACAAATAAATCCTCGCAACCAACGCGATAAGGGGTTGTCAATCCCTACACGGTCACTTACGAGAGTGAAATCTGATAGATATGATAAGATAATATTTTTGGTATTTTTATGATAAAGATGCAAAGTAAAATAAAAGGCAATGGAAATAACTAAGTGTTCGATGATTAATATGATGAAGATAGACCCGGGGGCCATATGTTTCACTAGTGGCTTCTCTCAAGAGCATAGGTATTTTACGGTGGGAGAACAAATTACTATTGAGCAATTGACAGAATTGAGCATAGTTATGAGAATATCTAGGTATGATCATGCATATAGGCATCACGTCCAAGACAAGTAGACCGACTCCTGCCTGCATCTACTACTATTACTCCACACGTCAACCGCTATCCAGCATGCATCTAGAGTATTAAGTTCATAAGAACAGAGTACGCCTTAAGCAAGATGACATGATGTAGAGGGATAAATTCATGCAATATGATAAAAAAACCCATCTTGTTATCCTTGATGGCAACAATACAATACGTGCCTTGCTGCCCCTACTGTCACTGGGAAAGGACACCGCAAGATTGAACCCAAAGCTAAGCACTTCTCCCATTGCAAGAAAGATCAATCTAGTAGGCCAAACCAAAATGATAATTTGAAGAGACTTGCAAAGATAACCAATCATACATAAAAGAATTCAGAGAAGATTCAAATATTGTCCATAGATAAACTTGATCATAAACCCACAATTCATCGGTCTCAACAAACACACCGCAAAAGAAGATTACATCGGATAGATCTCCACAAGAGAGAGGGAGAACTTTGTATTGAGATCCAAAAAGAGAGAAGAAGCCATCTAGCTAATAGATATGGATCCATAGGTCTGAGGTAAACTACTCACACTTCATCGAAGAGGCTATGGTGTTGATGTAGAAGCCCTAAGTGATCGATGCCCCCTCCGGCGGAGCTCCGGAACAGGCCCCAAGATGGGATCTCGTGGATACAGAAAGTTACGGCGGTGGAATTAGGGTTTTGGCTCCGTATCTGATCGTTTGGGAGTACGTAGGTATATATAGGAGGAAGAAGTACGTCAGTGGAGCAACAGGGGGCCCACGAGGGTGGACGGTGCACTTGGGGGGGGGGGGGTAGGCTCGCCCCCTAGCTCGTGGCCTCCCTGTTGGTTGCTTGACGTAGGGTCCAAGTCTCCTGGGTCTTGTTCGTTCCAAAAATCATGTTCCCGAAGGTTTCATTCCGTTTGGACTCCGTTTGGTATTCCTTTTCTTCGAAACCCTAAAATAGGCAAAAAGCAGCAATTCTGGGCTGGGCCTCCGGTTAATTGGTTAGTCCCAAAAATAATATAAAAGTGGATAATAATGCCCAATAATGTCCAAAACAGAAGATAATATAGCATGGAGCAATAAAAAATTATAGATACGTTGGAGACGTATCAAGCATCCCCAAGCTTAATTCCTGCTCGTCCACGAGTAGGTAAATGATAAAAACAGAATTTTTGATGTGGAATGCTACTTGGCATATTTTCAATGTAATTCTTCTTAATTGTGGTATGAATATTCAGATCTGAAAGATTCAAGACAAAAGTTCAATATTGACATAAAAATAATAATACTTAAAGCATACTAACTAAGCAATTATGTCTTCTCAAAGTAACATGGACAAAGAAAGTTATCCCTACAAAATCATATAGTCTAGCTATGCTCTATCTTCACCACACAAAGTATTTAAATCATGCACAACCCTGATGACAAGCCAAGCAATTGTTTCATACTTTTGGTGTTCTCAAACTTTTTCAATCTGCACGCAATACATGAGCGTGAGCCATGGACATAGCACTTTAGGTGGAATAGAATGGTGGTTGTGGAGAAGACAAAAAGGGAGAAGATAGTCTCACATCAACTAGGCGTATCGACGGGCTATGGAGATGCCCATCAATAGATATCAATGTGAGTGAGTAGGGATTGCCATGCAACGGATGCACTAGAGCTATAAGTATATGAAAGCTCAAAAAGAAACTAAGTGGGTGTGCATCCAACTTGCTTGCTCACGAAGACCTAGGGCATTTTGAGGAAGCCCATCATTGGAATATACAAGCCAAGTTCTATAATTAAAAATTCCCACTAGTATATGAAAGTGATAACATAGGAGACTCTCTATCATGAAGATCATGGTGCTACTTTGAAGCACAAGTGTGGTAAAAGGATAGTAGCATTGTCCCTTCTCTCTTTTTATCTCATTTTTTTATTTGGGCCTTTTCTCCTTTTTTTTATTTTATGGCCTCTTTTTTTATTTTTATTTTCGTCCGGAGTCTCATCCCGACTTGTGGGGGAGTCATAGTATCCATCATCCTTTCCTCACTTGGGACACTGCTCTAATAATGATGATCATCACACTTTTATTTTCTTACAACTCAAGAATAACTCGATACTTAGAACAAAATATGGCTCTATGTGAATGCCTCCGGCGGTGTACCGGGATATGCAATGACTCATGAGTGACATGTATGAAAGAATTATGAAGGGTGGCTTTGCCACAAATACAATGTCAGCTACATGATCATGCAAAGCAATATGACAATGATGGAGCGTGTCATAGTAAACGGAACGGTGGAAAGTTGCATGGCAATATATCTCGGAATGGCTATGGAAATGCCATGATAGGTAGGTATGGTGGCTGTTTTGAGGAAGGTATATGGTGGGTGTATGATACCGGCGAAAGGTGCGCGGTATTAGAGAGGCTAGCAATGGTGGAAGGGTGAGAGTGCGTATGATCCATGGACTCAACATTAGTCATAAAGAACTTATATACTTATTGCAAAAATATACAAGTTATCAAAGCAAAGTATTACGCGCATGCTCCTAGGGGGATAGATTGGTAGGAAAAGACCATCGCTCGTCCCCGACCGCCACTCATAAGGAAGACAATAAATAAATAAATGATGCTCCGACTTCATCACATAATGGTTCACCATGCGTGCATGCTACGGGAATCACAAACTTTACCACAAGTATTTCTCAAATTCACAACTACTCAACTAGCATGACTCTAATATCACTGTCGGGGGACTAATCCATGAACACCTATGGGACCGGCGGACCGAGCCCCTTTCGGTTCGGCGGGGGGGCGGAGATCGCACGAAGAGCAGATCGAGGCGAGACACACGAGCAGTTTACCCAGGTTCGGGCCGCACGGATGCGTAAAACCCTACTCCTACTTTGTGGTTTGTATTGAGTTCTTGCTCGGGAGCGCTGAGTGCTACAGTACACGCCAACAACTAACGAGACCGAGCATGGGTGTTCTCTCCCCCCCCCTCTATGTTGCGCATGGGCCTCCTTTTATATGCTCAAGGGGTCACCGACAGGTGGCAACGTAGACAAGGGTAAAAATGGAAAGATGTTGCGGTTGGTACAGCTACCTGCTATAGTGTATCATACCTAACCCTGACGGCAGGGGACAAGGGCATTAAATGCCCGTCTGCGTCGCCCAAATAGTGCAAAAGGGACCGTCAGGGACGCCACCGATCGCCATGATGGCAATGTTGTCAGCGCCGCTTGCCACCGCGCACTGCTGGCTGCACAGCCTCCCGCCACGTACGCCTGGAAGGGTCCCAGAGCGACACGTTGGTGGATGTGCTGGAGCGCGGGTACAGAGTGGTGGCTTGCCGCGGCAAGCGCCTTACCGCGGTCGTTGTCTTGTCGTGTCCGGGAGCTTGTCGCTCACCGGGCCTTGCCGGGACGCGTGGCGCGTCGCGGCAAGTTCCTTGAGATGCCTTGGTCGGCCTTCCCCGCAAGCTCCTCTTGCCGGGGCCTTGTCTCCTTGGTTTGGATACTTTGTTCTTGAATGGCTCCAAAGGAACCACGGAGGACCTTGGCGGTCACCCGGCAAGCCTTGCCGCGGGACGCTGCGACTGCCCGTGCACAAGTTCGGGATACTAGGGTACCCCTACTCTAGTACACCGACAGGAGCCCCCGGGCCTAGGCCATACACGGTGCCGAGCGCTGTTGGGCCAGGCCCAAAACAGGGCACGGGCACGCGTGGCCTGGGTTACGCCGTATCTCTCCTCGTATCCACCGCGCCCTCCCCGACCGGCACGTGTTGAATGCAACGTCGTGGGAGAGATCGTGGGTGGTTTCTTTATTCGGAAAGGCGGAACGTCCGCCCCCTCCCTCCTTATAAGCAGGGGAAACGGGGGTAGTGCGCCCATTCGCCGGTTGCTATTCCAATCTCGGAAACCTCCGCCGCTCCTCCGTCTTCCCAAAGCTGAAAGAGAGCAGCGCCCTGCCCCCCATCGCCACCAGCACCACCAACGCCGTCGACCTCCTCCACCACTTCTGCCATGGCTCCGAAAGCCGACAAGGCGAAGGTTGTGAGGTCGACCGAGGAGCAGCGGCTTGCGGTGCTGCGAAAGGAGAGGGCAATCTTCCCCCCCAAGCTTGCCCCGTGGGAGCTGAGGGAGTACTACTACCTCTTCTGGTCGACGGAGACGCGAGCGCACCCGTGCACGAAGGTACTTCCAGCCTCCGCTTGGAAAATGGCTCCAAATGGATATCCTTTCTTCGCCGTGTTCTTCTACTGCGGGGTCTGCCCGCCTTTCTCGGAGTTTTTCTACGATATTATGAACACCTATGGGTTCTGCCTCCTTGACTTCACCCCCAATGCTGTTCTGACCATGGCAGTTTTCGCACATCTCTGTGAAAACTTTGTCGGAGTCTATCCAAATGTAGCCCTTTTTAGCCACTTCTTTATGCCCCGAGTAGAGAAAGGAGAGCCTTTATCCGGCGGAATCGACTGGATCTCGAGGGCCAGCAAGAAGGATGCTTATCTGGAGGGAGAGTTCCGCGGCAAGTGGGAGGAATGGAGAGCAGACTGGTGCTGGATTGTCGATGAGAACCCGCAGCCGTTTACCGCCCGGCGCCAAGCCCCAGCAGCACGCGGCAGCGATTGGAGCAACGTGGCCCCGGAAGACGATAGGCTGAAGATTGCCGTCACCCGGATCCAACGCCTTAGGCTTGCCGGGCTTACTGTAGGCGCTGTTGGCGTAGACTTTCTTCGCCGCCGCATCGCCCCCCTGCAGGAACGGAGGAGACCCGCCTAGGAATTCAAGAATGCGGCGGATATCATGAGGCTACGTCCGGGCCTCAACTTCTACTTCACTTTTCTGGAGCGTTCAGGTTGCCGAAGGGTGTTGTTCCGCTGTGCAACAACTCCGCGCTCGAGCGCATCCGTGCAATGATGCCGCTGTGTGATTCACATGAAATTGTCCCAACTTGGCAAGAGCCTGCAGACGACGTCGTGCAGGAGTTCTTTGACGGCTTGGTAGAGGTGCCGGTCCGCCCCGACGAAAAGAAAGGCCTCACTCGCGACACCACCGATGCGGAGATGAAACGCATCGCCACCAGGCTGGAAGAGGCGGCGGCAGCCGCAGCCGCGGGCGAGTTTAGATTCACCGTGGAGGAGGCAGAGGCAGCAGAGGCGGCAAGCCGTACTGAGCGAGAGGAGCTTGCCGGCAAGGAAAAGCTTGCCGGGCGTGACGTCGAGTCGAGCGAGCCCGCCGAGGATACGAGCGGCTCGTTGGAGATCAACTCCTCTTCCTCCTCATCCTCAGGCAGCTCGCCGCAAGCAGAGCCCCCAGCTCCACCAAGAAGGCGTCTCCGCAAGGCCGGGGACGTAGCGGGGCGGCGGGCGAGTCGACAGTCGCCGCGCCGCGCGGCACGCTCTACCGCGGCAAGCACTGTTGCCGCGGGAGCACCTCACACTGCTGCGGCAACTGGAGCGGGGTCCACCCGGACCACCGCTTCTGCTCCTGCCGCTTCTCACGCCGCGGCGGCAGCCGGAGCGGGGTCGTCTCAGACCACCGCCACTGTTCCCGCCAAGCGGCCAGGGGAACCTACTCCTCCGCCTCCTCGCGCCGGACATGAGCCGGACTTCGACTTCTCCGTGTTCAGCTCCGACGAGGAAGAAGAAGAGTAAGATTCTCTTTTTGCGCTTGCAGTTCTTCAATTCTTGCTGTTTTGTCTTGTATCTCATTTGCTTTACTCTGAACTTATTCCTTCTTAGGACTCTGGCCCAGAGAGCAGCGAAGAGAGCCAAGGCCCCGGTGATTATCATCGAGGACGAACCCACCGCGACAGTAGGGGGTGCGTCCGACACAACCTTGCCGGATCCGGCAACTGTTCTCCAGAGTAGCCCCCAGCGTAAGTATATGGCTTGCTTTCCACTGTTAGGCGCGCATGGATACTCTTTCTTTGCTGACATCTGACTGTTGGTTTGTGTAGGAGCAGAGCAGCCCCGCCAGGAGCGCCCGGAGGCTGCCCCCGAAATGCCAAGGGAGAGTTCTCCGGCAAGGGAGAAGTCTCCGGCAAGGGACAGCAGCAGCGGCCCCCCGGCGGCGGAGACCACGACGGCAGAACCCGGTACAGGTAATTCTCTCGCTTCAAAACTTCCCTTGGGTTCTTCTTCTTTTGATCTTCTTTTTTGGATATTTGCTTGACTCTTCTCCCTTTTCGACCATCAGACCCATCTGCTGCGGAGCCGATGGAGACCAAGGTTGCCGCCGATGATGCCGCTGCCACTGAAGAAGCAGCCGGCGCTGACGATCCCGCCGGCGCAGAGGCCGCCAAAGCTGCCGCCGCAGAAGCAGGCGGGGGGTCTGGCGATCGCACTGACGGCCCTGAGGCCGCAGGAGCGCCAGGCGCTACGCCGACCGCCGATCCCTCCGCCGTTGCCGCAGCGTCAGGCTACGAAGAGCCCCAGCCAGGCGTCTACTTGAAGGCCGGCGATGGCGTCTTCATCAATCTCCCCTGGGCATCAAGCTCCAGGGCGCCGGTTGAAGGAGAGAGCTTCGACGGAGAGGTGCTCGCCTCCACTGGGCTGGCGCTGGTTGACGCGCCGAGCAGCAGTAGCAGCGAGCCTGAGGAGGAGCGGCTGCTACGGAAGCTGGTGTCGCTCTACCGTGCTCGGCAAGCCAAGCTGGAATCCCGCAAGGCGCTTGTTGTGAAGGCGGGAGTGGACATCGAAAAGCACGCGGAGGAGCTCCGGGGTCTCAACCAGGAAGCTCTCCGGTCCCTGGCAGAGGAGCGGGTGCAACTCACCGAGGAGCAGAAGGCCTTCCTCCTTGAGAGGGCTGAAGTCGAAGAGCAACAGCGGCTTGCCGCTGAGAAGCTGTCTGCGCAGGAGGGCGAGCTGGCGCAGCGGAAGGTCAACCTTGACAGCCACGAGGAGGAGCTTGCCGCACGCGAGCGAACACTCGGTGGAGCCCTCAAGCAAGCAGAGGATGCTGCCGCAGCTGCCGAGGCCGCCAAGAAGGAGCTGGAGACGAAGGTGGCGCAGCTGGAGGCCGATCTCAAGGCGAGCGGTGAAGAACTTGCTGCGCTCAAGCGTGAGCGGGAGAAGGACGCCTACAGCCACTCAGAGCTGCAGGCTCGTCTCGCCGAGAAGGGCAAAGAGCTTAGCGTCGCCAAGGACTCCAACGCAGATCTTGAGTTGAAGATGACTACTTTGACCAAGACGCTGGACGGCGCCAGGGAGCAGGAGGCGGCCTTGAAGGAGGAGATCAAGGCCGGCAAGGTGCTGCTGGCGAGTGCTGCTGCCGCCCAGAACACTTTTAGGGAGAATGTGGAGCACTGGACGGGGGGTCTCGTGAATGTTGCCGCAGACATTGACAGGGAGCTGGCGCAGCTGGGGATGGAGGATCTCGGGTATCCCTCCGACGAGAACCTCCAACCCAATGCCAAGCTCACCTTGTTCTTCAAAGGCGTGGCGACGGCCCTCCAGCGACTCCGGGAGAGGATCCCAAAGCAGCTGGCCAACAAGTCGCGCAAGATCTGTGCGGGAGCTCTTCAAAAGGTGTTGGTGAAGGTGGCCTTCCGCAACCCGGGCCTCAACCTCACCAACGTCCTCAAGACCCTGCCGCCGGATGCTGATCTGGAGGCGCTCAAGACCCTTGTCGCACCCATTGTGGACAAGGTGAGCGGGATCAAGAGGGTTGAGGGCGATCGCGTAGACTAGGCCACCCGTTTTCTTCTTTTCTTGTCGCTGCTGGTCATGTTATGAGAAAAATCTGTTAGAGCCGCAACAAGCTACCTTGTAATATAACTCTATTCCGGGTAATGATTGCAATGTTATTTCCTTTACTTGATTCTTTCCTTTGTATGTTTTTGCCCTACGCTTTTAGGGAATTTGCCGGCGCAGGCACCTTAGCCGCGAGCGCTGAGTGCGGGACGTCAGCAGCCTGCTGGCGGTGCCGCTACCGACAAGAAACCTTGTCGCAACTAGTCGCAGCTCACTTAAGTTGTTGAGCGGACTCGAAACAAAGTAAGGGCGCAACTAGCTACGAGTTGGTTCCTCCGCGCACAGGTTTTCCATACAAAGCACGGTCGTTCAAGGAAGATAACTTAAAATTTTTAAAAAATCTGATTACTCAAACTTTGGCAACTTAGCTTTTCTGTTGTTTGCTTCCTGGTAAGGCGAAACTTTCTTGAACGACGTCTGGTCCATACCATTATCTTCTCCTTTCCCCCCGGCAAACTTGTGGGCGAGGGAACCATCCTTTCCTTGAGAAAAAAGAAAGAGGAGAAAAATAAAGATATGGAGCCTTATGGCTCGTTGTTGCTTACCAGGGGTAGGTGCTGCACAAAGTGTCAGATAACACATGCAAAAAATAGAAAGCATGAAATTGACAAGATGTGCGGAGCACATGAGCTTTATGCACCGGCTTTGTACGAAGGATTACATGCAACAGTAGCAAGACTTGTACAAAAGGTGGTTGCCGGAACGGATTCCGGCAACCGCGCCTTACGGGTAAAACTTACGAAGATGCTCAATGTTCCAGGAGTTAGTCACCGGAATGCCATCTTCGGTCTCAAGGCGGACAACGCCAGGCCTAGTGACTCGTTTCACCCAGTAAGGGCCTTCCCACTTTGGCGTCAACTTGTTGGAATTCTTGGCGGACTGAACACGCCGAAGAACAAGGTCGCCTTCCTCGAGACTTCTGGCATTAACTTTGCGGCTATGGTAGCGGCGCAAAGCTTGCTAGTAGCGAGCAGCTCGCACCGCAGCCTGAAGACGGTCTTCCTCAAGGAGCAGTGCGTCGTCTTGCCGCAGCTGCTCTTGCTCAAGCTCATCGTAAGCGAGCACTCCAGGCGACCCGTATACGAGTTCCGTGGGGAGAACTGCCTCCGCTCCATAGACTAGAGCGAAGGGTGTCTGGCCAGTGGCTCGATTTGGCGTCGTTCTGATCGACCAAAGAACCACCAGCAGCTCCTCGATCCAGTTTCTTCCGCATTTGTGCAGCCTGTCAAAAGTTCTGGTCTTGAGCCCGCGCAGCACTTCAGCATTTACCCTCTCCGCTTGACCGTTGCTTCTCGGGTAAGCAACAGAAGCGAAGAAGACCTTGGCGCCAAGATCTTGGACGTACTGCATGAAGGTGTGGCTCGTAAATTGCGTACCGTTGTCGGTGATTATCCTGTTAGGGATCCCGAAACGGCAAACAATCGACCAGAAGAACTTGACTGCTGACTATGCTGTCACCTTCCTCACTAGCTCCACTTCTGGCCACTTTGTGAACTTGTCGATCGCAACGTACAAGTACTCAAAGCCCCCGACAGCTCGGGGAAAGGGGCCGAGGATATCGAGCCCCCAGACCGAAAATGGCCAGGATAAAGGGATCGTCTGGAGAGCTTGAGCTGGCTGGTGTATCTGCTTGGAATGGAACTGGCACGCTTCACACTAGGTTACTTGTGTAGTTGCATCCTGAAGGGCTGTCGGCCAGAAGAAACCTTGCCGAAATGCTTTGCCGACAAGTGCTCTTGCGCCAATGTGGTGACCACATATGCCTCCATGTATCTCTACCAACAGCTTTTGTCCATCTTCCCGGGGAATACACTTCAATTTCACACCGTTGAGTCTTCTTCTGCACAGTGTAACCGGGCTACTCTTTCTGCTTCTTCTTGCTCTTCGGAAAGTTCTCCTGTCTGAAGGAAATGGACAATCTGATGCGCCCATGCTGGAGCTTGTGGCTCGACAACAAGGACTAAAGGCATATCTGCTGCTGCGGGAACATCCGCTTCTACGGCAAAAACCTGCGGCTCTGCCGGAGCTTGACGTTCCCCGGCAAGCTTGCCGGAGCAAAACTTGTCGGGAGCGTCTGCTTCAACGGAACAAACCCTGGGGTTTGCCAAAGCAGACTGTTCCTCAGCACTGTTGGTGTTGATCTTGGGGACCTTTTTGGCGGCGGCTTCGGGAAGATCTGCCGGAAAATAGTCGCCAGAAATCAACTTCCTCTTCTTGCTCTGTCCAGTTGACGATGTTATGGACGGCTAAGTTAGCTTGAGCACAAAGATCCCTGGTTCCACAGGTAACTTAAGTGCGGCGCATTTTGACAGGCCATCAGCAATGTCACTCTGAGCTCTTGGGACATGCTCCATCTGCAGGCCGTCAAAGTGCTCTTCTAGCTTTCTCACTTCGTCAACATAGGCTTCCATCAAAGGACTCTGGTAATTCTTGTTCACTTGGCGGACGACAAGCTGCGAGTTACCCCTGACAATGAGCTTCTTAATCCCAAGTTCCACCGAGATCCTGAGACCGGCAAGCAAGCCTTCATACTCTGCAGTATTGTTTGTCGCTTGGTCCTTGGGAAAGTGCATCTGGACTATGTACTTGAGGTGCTCTCCGGTGGGTGCAACAAGCAGCACACCAGCACCGGCGCCTTAAAGCGAGAAGGCACTGTCAAAGTACATGAGTCACTCTTTGTTTTTTTCCTTGGCGGGGATGCTCGTCTCCGGAATTTCTTCATCTGGTGTTGGCGTCCACTCTGCTATGAATTCTGCCAATGCTTTGCTTTGGATAGTTGAAGTGCTCTCAAACTTGAGGCCAAAGCTTGACAGTTCCAATGCCCACTCGACAATCCTGCCAGTCGCTTCTGGATTCTGCAGTATCCTTTTCAGCGGAAAGCGAGTGACAACTGTGATCTCATGTGCCTGGAAGTAATGGCGCAGCTTTCTCGAGGCCATAAGAAGGCCGAAAAGCAACTTCTGCACGCCAGAGTACCTTGACCTGGCCCCCTGCAGAAGGGAACTGACAAAGTAGACTGGGCGCTGCACCATTCTCTTTTGCACCTCTTCGCATGCCTGTGCAGATCCATCCTTGTCGGGGAAGCCCCCTGCTTGTTGCTGGATGCGCTTGCCGTGGTTGCTGGCTCATCATCTGCCTCCCTCTCTACCACTAACACGGTACTAACCACTTGATTGGTTGCCGCTATATATAGCAGCAACTTCTCTTGCGGTTTAGGTGCGACTAGTGTTGGAGTGGAGGACAGGTATCTCTTCAAGTCCTGCAGCGCAGCCTCTGCTTCCGGAGTCCATTTCATTGGACCTGCCTTTTTCAAAATTTTGAAAAATGGTAGGGCGTGCTCAGCAGACCGAGAGATAAACCTGCTGAGAGCAGCCACGCAGCCGGCAAGCCTTCGTACATCCTTGACGCACTTTGGTGCTTCGATCTGCTCGATGGCCTTGATCTTGTCGGGATTGGCTTCAATTCCCCACTGAGACACAAAGAACCCGAGAAGCTTGCCGGAAGGGACTCCAAACACACACTTCTTGGGGTTGAGCTTGAGGTTGATCTTGCGCAGATTTGCAAAGGTTTCTTCTAAATCTTGAATCAGAGTTGCCCTGTCTTTGCTCTTGACTACTATGTCATCCATGTAGGCTTCCACATTTCTATGGATTTGTGGCTCAAGAGCGACATGGACTACCCTTGCAAATGTTGAACCAGCATTCTTTAAACCGAAAGGCATCCGTATGAAACAGTATGTGCCACATGGAGTAATGAATGTTGTTTTCTCCTCATCCTCTTCTTCCATGAAGATCTGATTGTATCCTGAATATGCGTCAAGAAAAGAAAGCAAATCACATCCGGCTGTGGAGTCAACAATCTGGTCAATGCGCGGCAAAGGAAATGGGTCTTTGGGACAAGCTTTATTAACATCAGTAAAGTCAATACAAAGCCTCCATTTTCCGTTCGCCTTGCGCACGACTACAGGATTAGCCAGCCACGTGGGATGGAGCACTCCTCTGACAAGGCCTGCTGCTTCCAATTTCTTGATTTCTTCTGCTATGAATTCTTGGCGCTCCACTGCTTGTTTCCTGACCTTCTGCTTGACGGGCCGCGCGTGAGGACAAACGGCAAGATGGTGCTTAATTACTTTCCTGGGAACACCGGGGATGCCAGACGGCTGCCACGCAAACACGTCGATGTTCACCTGCAGGAAAGCAACGAGCGCGCTTTCCTATTTAGGGTCAAGCGTGGCACTGATGGTGAAGGTACCACCAGTGTCGTCCTCCTTGGCGGACACCTTCTTGGTATGTGGTGGAGCTGCCATTTCCTTCTTACACTTGTCGGTGGAGCTCGATGGTGCGTCCTCGACGGTAGCGCAGCACTCCGAAGAGGTGCGCTTGCCGGAGCGGGCATCAGAGCTCTTGCCGGACTCGGTCTTCTTCTTCCTTCCAGGAGCTTCAGCGGCAAGTGGTTTGCGATCTGTAGCGGCTGCTGCTTCCCGATAGATCTTGTCAGCGTAGATAAGGGCGTCCTTCTTGTCGCCAGGGACAGAGATGACGCTTATCGGGCCTGGCATCTTGAGCATGTTGTATGCATAGTGAGAGGCTGCCATGAACTTGGCGAGCGCTGGACGGCCAAGTATCCCATTGTAAGGCAATGGAAAATTGGCAACATCAAAAGTGACCCTCTCCGTTCTGAAATTCAGCTCGCTGCCAAATGTCACCGGCAACGTGACCTTCCCTTTCGGCTTGCTCCTTCCCGGGTTAATTCCTTGGAACGTGCCGGTCTCTTCGAGCTCGCTGTCAGAGATCTGGAGTTTCTGGAGCACAGCGGAGGAGATCAGATTTAAGCCGGCCCCGCCGTCAACTAGCATCTTAGTGACTTTGAGGTTGCGGATTGTTGGCGAAACCAACAACGGCAAGCACCCGACCGCAGTTGTGCGATCAGGGTGGTCCTCAATGTCAAAGATGATAGGCGTGCTGGACCATTTCAGAAGCTTGCGTGATTCGACAGGTGGCTCTGCCGCATTAACTTCCCGCAGCCATTGTTTGAGTTGGCGGTGGGAAGTATGCAGAAAAGCACCGTCGTCAACACACAAGACTTCTGTAGCTTTCTGAAACTCCTGCTCACTGTTCTCGACATCATCCATGTCTTCGTCGTCGTCATCGTCATCATCCTTGTCGCGGCCGCGGGGAGGTCTGTCTCCTTGCCGCTGCTTGGCCTTGCCACGGCGTCCTCCCCGGCCAGCGCGCTTCTTGCCGGCTTCTCCACCGCCTCCTTGGGCCCTCTCCTTGTCGTGCCGCTCGTACTCAGCCTTTTGTTGCTGGACAAGCTGCTCGACTTTCTTGCAGCTCTGGAGGTCATGGCCCTTGGTGCGGTGGATCTTGCAATACTGCTTGTCGGTGCCGTCCTGCTTGTCGGCAGCTGCCACAGCCTGGCAGTTGGTGCACGCAGCAACCTCCTTGCCGGAGCTACCAACTTTGGCTTGCTTGGCTCCACCGTCGTTGCCGGATTGCTCAACGACTAGCACCTCTTTGCCCTTCTTCTTCCTACTGCGCCGCCGGTTTTTCTTTGCCGGGGCGGCATCCTCACTGTCAGATCCTCCTGCTCCTGCAGTCTCTCCGGGGAGTTTCCTCCCTTCCTCAGTGCGTGCGCACTTGTCGGCCAGGGCATATAGCTCACTGACGTCTCTGATCCTGCTCATCGCCATCTCCTCCCGCATCCTGCGATTACGCACGTTCTGATGGAACGCGCTAATAACCGCGGCAGGGTGGATATCTGGGATGTTGCGCTGTACACGCCTGAATCTCTGGATGTACTTGCGCAGGGGCTCTCCTTCCTTCTGGGTGAGCAGGTGAAGGTCACTTTCTTGGCCATGAGGTTTGTGGCCGCCTGTAAAGGCGCCAACAAACTGATGGCACAAGTCCGCCCAAGAGGATATGGAGTTGTCCGGCAAGTGCGTGAACCAGGACCTGACTTCGGGCTTGAGCACCAGCGGGAAGTAGTTGGCAAGGACCTTGTCGTCTCGCCCCCCAGCAGCTTGCACCGCGATGGTGTAGATGCTGAGGAACTCTGATGGGTGCGACTTGCCGTCGTACTTCTCCAGTACGTCTGGCTTGAAATGCTTCTGGCTGGGCCACTGGACTTGCCGCAGCTCATGAGTAAACGCAGGGCAACCTACCGCGTACGGCAAGTCGCCTGGATCTCCGGGCGCATGCATGTCAACAGAGGGCCTAGTGCGCAGGTCTGATTGACACCGCGCTTCTCTTCGGCGCTCGATGCATGTTCGAGCATCTTCTTGCTGTCGCTCATGAAGAACTTGGCGCTGATCGCGACGAGCTTGTGGATCTGATGACGCGGTGGAGTCGCTGTCGAGGTGGATCCGGCGAGTTGGCGATCTTGGCCTTCGAGGCGGAGAGTGCATAGTGGTTGCACCCTCCCCGGTCTTGTCGCCACCGGCTCACGCCTGACTGACTTGCCGCGGCAGCGATGCGCTCGGCTGCCGTGGGTTGTCGCCGATGAGGCTCTGGATAGTGGCCCTCCAGTCATCGATCTTCTCTGGCACTGGAGGGTAATCTAGGAGCAGTTGAGCTCGTGCCAAAGCTTCTGCCGGAGTGGCGGGCGGTGGTGGTGAGCGGCGCGATGAACTGTCGCGACCGGGTTTTCCGGACATAAATTTCCAGAAAATGGCCGCTGTGCTCACCAGCTCCAGGATTACTGTTAGCTGATGAGGCACCAACTTGTTACAGAAATTCCAAGCAAAAGTACAAAATGTGCAGTACAAGACCATTGTGGCCTGTGAGTACATCAAATGGTTTTCTAGTGGTCGATGGCGGAAGCGGTTTGCGAATCATCAGTGTATGGGACTCCATTTCCCACGGGAACAGCTGACCAGGTTAACTCCTATCTTTGCGAGGCTGATATCACCGTTGCTTAGTTTCCGGGGCTGTCACCGCAACGTTCCTTTCCATGCAAATATCTGGCCAAGACAATAGCCAGGGACAAGCCAGTGAGTACTTTGAATGTACTCGCAAACATTAAGAACACTGGAATAATATAATTGATAATTATGCAATTAAATATTCTATGATCACATCGTTAGTCACAAATAAAATATCTTTTATGCATGCAAGCGGGTTATTAGTATGCAACATGAATAAGCAATAAGGGAGTGGAAATAAAATGCCGCAGTCGGGCGTCTGTGCGACACCACATAAAGGGCTTTAAAAGAAATGCCACAGTCGGACGTCTGAGCGACATCACAGAAAGGGCTTTAAAAGAAATGCCACAGTCGGACGTCTGGGCGACATCACAGAAAGGGCTTTAAAAGAAATGCCACAGTCGGACGTCTGAGTGACATCACAGAAAGGGCTTTAAAAGAAATGCCACAGTCGGACGTCTGAGCGACATCGCAGAAAGGGCTTAAAAAGAAATGCCACAGTCGGACGTCTGAGCGACATCACAGAAAGGGCTTAAAAAGAAATGCCACAGTCGGACGTCTGAGCGACATCACAGAAAGGGCTTTAAAAGAAATGCCACAGTCGGACGTCTGAGCGACATCACAGAAAGGGCTTTAAAAAGAAATGCCACAGTCGGACGTCTGAGCGACATCACAGAAAGGGCTTAAAAAGAAATGCCACAGTCGGACGTCTGAGCGACATCACAGAAAGGGCTTTAATTCACAAGTAAATAATACTCATAATAAATATTCAGTTCAAGATAATAAACAGGTTAGTCCATCCACAGGAATAAACATTTAACCGGGCTTTAGAAATAAGTAATCACCATGAATATCCAAGGGGTAGAACCATCCCAGGGATACTCGATAATACAAACAATACAACGGGTTAGTCCATCACGAAATAATAGTCATGGTCCTCACAAGTCACCGATCAGTATCCAAGTTTGGTTTAACAATTTCACCTCCGTAGACCGACACTAAGACCAACTCTTGACCCATCCCAGACTGTAATCCTTAACCATGGACACGGCTATTCGAATAGGTCTTAATCTCTGCAGAGGGTGTACTCTTTACCCAAGAGTACCGGATTCCTTTACTCCATCGGGACTAATTCCGTCTACGGCCTTTTAGTTGAAAACACGCCTAGCCTTGCACACACCAGCTTAACTCATCGGTGTCTGGAATCACCCACGACACTTGTTAAGCAAAACTCTAAGTGGGGAGGCTACAACCTCGCGTAGCATGGGATCAAATTTGTATCGCGCGCTCTAAGGGGTGGCCTCCCCTCTCGGTCCCAACCGGAAAAACCCATGCCCCCGGACCAGGTGGCATGCCTACCGGCTACAACCGATATCTTCCACCATGGCCTCTCTGTACGGTGTGTGCTGGAAAGGGGTTGACGACTTAGTGAACCGTACCCTACCTGCGGCAGGGACGAGTGGTAGTACGAGGCAAGTATGGGGGTTACTGGAACAAGACTCGATCTGCGGTCGACTCAGGAGGTTTATAAGTTCCCTGCATGGCATGTATATCAAATATATTTCAACCGACGAAATCACCACTCAATGTACCTTACCATGCCATACCGGACATAACCGTCCCGACAGGGACCAGTGACAAGCTCACGCCTACCCGAGGCCGAGGCTTTCCCGGATCCCTTTCCGGCATGCATGCAAGGCACATGAGGATGATTACCATCACAAAAATATTCATTTCCCACAGCAAGGAAATCACTAATATGCTTCCATGCATATGATCATATCACATGAAATAACAAGTCCTCCGAAATAAGGTGGTGTTATAAACGTGTCAAATAACACACCAAAAACATTATGCCAGGGTTCAGAATGCTTGCCTTTAAGTTGTGGAGGGGTAAGGTGCTTTCCAAAACTTTTGAAAGTTTCTTCTGTCTCTCCAAAATCCTATTTTAAAAATATATTTGAAATAACACACATTTCAAAAACAGTACAACAAAGTTGTTTGGAAAATTTTCAAATAAATCTTAAAATAAACTAGACCAAATTTGAGGAAGGTAGGAAAAAGAATCAACTCATTTGGAGTTGTATTTAAAAAGTTATAGGCAGTCAAAGTTCTGGTCAAATCTGTTTTTAAAAGAAAATCCAGAAAAGAAAACGGTTCGAAAGGCATTACGCATTCGCCCAGAGGAGACGTACTTGTGCCTTTACGCCTCCACTTATCTAGCGTGGGCGGCGCGTGTGTCACTGACAGTGGGCCCGCCTGGCCCACTGGTCAGGTTTGACTAGTCCACGCGCGCGTCGTCTCCCCCTGACCGAACAGAGGCGGAGCTCCGGCGAGGCTCGCCGGCGAATGGCGGTGTCTCTTGGTGATCTGAGTGCATGGGCGTGCTCAAGAGGTCAAGAAGAACTCGGGGGTACCCTTCATGGTCGCCGACGTGGACGGAGTCGCCGGCGACGAGCATCGCGGCAGAGATGGCTTCGGGGGCGAAGTGAGTTTGGGGCTACGGTGGTTCCTGATCAAAATCGAGTAGGGGAACGAGTTCACGGGAGGATGAGAGGGTTCCTAGTGAAGAGAAATGGGAGGGGGAGGTCCTGGTGGCGCCGGAATGGCCGGAGCAGTGGCGGCGGCTACGGTTGCCGGAGATGGGGCAGGAGACTTCCCCTGGTCAATTGGCTGCCAATGGAGCTTCCTGGAGACCGCTTGAGACTACCCGCGTGCGGAGACGAGCTCGAGGCTCCTTAAATAGGCGAGGCAAGGCGGTTCCGTGGCGGCCGTGGATAAGCTCTCCGGCGAACCGCCCCTCTGTAGCTAGGGCGACGTGGCGGCAATGAGGGCTAGGCGACACCCTTGTGGATGAGCTCGCGCTGTTCCAGGGGCCAGGTGGCGAGCGGGGATGGCTTTGGCGGCGCCGACATGAGCAGGGGCTGTCGGGCGGCCGTGGCGTGCCGCCAAGGGGACTCTGGCGACGGCGCTGTAGCGTGCCAGGGCGGCTTGGCGCGTAGCTGCGAGGAGGGTAGCGCTTGGCGAGGTGCCTCCGTGTGGGCCAAGACAGGGGCGCGTCGCGGTGGCTCGTGTGTGCGGCTGTAATACGCGCGCTCTGGGCGCGACCAGTGCACGCACCGAAGATGTTCGACACAATGCCGCAGCATGCTACAGGTCACAGGTGAGGTTGGGGTCTAGCAGATCGAGGTTAGGAGCAACTGGGAGTCTAGTGGACATGCTAGTTTGATCAGAGGTGCAAGATCATAGTGCAATGTCAAGAGTCATGCCAGAACAGATCATGCCCATAAGGTGTTTGACAAAATGCCAAGGGCACTTAGGCAAGTCTTGAAGTAGTCAAAAACTCCAGATTAGTGTCTCTTTAGATGCAAGAGAGGGTGGTGAGGTTAGTTTGGCAAAAGGAGAAACTTGTTAGTGCAAGTTTTACAAAACTTCAATTCTGGACAGGAAATAAATGGCATTATTTCGTGAACCAAAAATGATCCAAAGGGTGCATGCTCCTGGACTTAAGGGTTTAACATGGAGGACTACAAGTAGGAGAAATAATCAAGGGCTAAAGAGCAAGCAAACACATGGTTGCTGTACAAACCATCAAGTTGGTCCAGAATGGAAATGAGGTTGATTCACTCAAAATTTGCAAATAGCATCACTGGGTTTTTGCATAAAGCTGAATCAGATGATACTACTAAAATCCCAAAATTTTGGTGGAGGCTAGAAAGAATTATTTAAATGAGTTGTAGTGCAAAAAGTCCACTGGACCAGAGAAGAAAAAAGGGTGTAGAGCTCAAAATATTTCATGAAACAAAGATGTTTTTGCACAAAAGTTATTTGATAACATCACATGACTTCTCCAAATTTTTGTGGGAATTTTAAGTGAATTTATCAAATGGTTGTAGTTCAAATATGGCCATTTAACCTTGAAAAACCATTTTCAAGAAAGTAAAGGTCAAGCAACTTAATTATTTAATTAGTTATATTAAATAAGGAAAAGTTTTTCTTGAGAGATTAAATAATTCCAATAACATGTTTGAGAGATTTTCACTATGGAAAAAACTCACCATAACAGGGAAGGAAATGATTAAAAAAATCAAAATGGGGCTCAGAAATCCAAAGTTTTAATTCCTGGCAAAAAATTTAATTCAATAAAACAAGGTCAAATTTTTGGGGTGTCACAACACTACCCCCCTTAAGAAAAATCTCGTCCTCGAGATTTGTCAAAAGCTGTTTCAAGAAAAAATTTATGCAACAAAGGTGTGGCTACAGTGAGAGGGCAATAAGTGGTGTAAAACCACAGTGTGGAAACTAGTGCCGCGTGGAAAAAATCTACGGTTCGGGACAAAAACGTAGGATCCCTAGCTGGATATAAATTTAGAATAATTTCTAAATTTTAAAATATACGCTGGTCGTACCCGAGAGCACAGTGCTCCCTCTGGCCGACAGGTGGACCCGGGGCCCACAGTCAGCCTCTTCTTCTTCCTCTGGCTCTCTCTACTTCCTCTCTCCCGCGTGCTTTCCCACGCTTTCTCCACCGGCGACGTCTAACGCGTAGGGCATCTAGGCCGTACCGAGGTAGTGCGCGGCGTGCTAGCTGCCGGTGCAGCGTGCACTCACCTCGCGGGCCAGTATGCTGTCGGCACTGCTCGCGGATTCGACTCCGAACAACGGCGGTCGGCGACGAGCGGCGTTGGTGGACTTCGCCCACCGTACACCGAGCTCGAGCTATAAAACGGCCGAGGTGTCCCTCTCTTCTTCCTCACACCTGGCCTCACTTCTCCTCCTCCTTTCTCCATTTCTTCTCTCAGAAGCTCGGGTGAGGCTCTAATGGCGGAGGCGATGCCGGACTGGTTTGCGGCCCTGATATTTGCAGGGCTGGCGACATTACTGGGGCTCTCTATGCTCCTGTGCGCGATGATCCTCGACGATCGTCGCGACGCTGCTGCTCGGGTGTTGGCTCTCTGAGGTGGTGGTGATCATGAGGAGTAGATAGGGTGTGCCGGGCGCTAACTGTTGTTGGGGGGTGATTAGCCGGATGTATCACTGTTGCAAAGTTTTGCCAACAGTGTATGTGTTCGAATGTTAATGGTTGTGAGTCTGCTGCCAGGGTGTTGTGTGAAATTAATTAATCCACGTCGTGAGAAGGTGCAGATGCAGCAACTCACGGAAAAGAAATCTCACTCCAGGATTTTGCGAGGGAAAAAACAGTTAATTTAAAGGAGCATAAACCACAACATAAACTACACACATTAGTAGAAGCCAAATAATTGACTTATCGTACAAACTCAGGGTATCAGGCATAAGTCAAACACATAAATAAATGTTGCAATAATGAACACCGCAGCAACGTCTAAAATGGGAATGGTAACTGGACGGGGTCCCTAGAAAACGTCTCTGGTACTGGGATACACTCCTCTTCTATCAGGGAAAGTGGATTGACCAGTCGATGCACGTGTCTCTCCCGGTCGGGCCTTAGTGCTCTGCCGATGGCGATTTGAGGATTTAAATCTGCGAGGCTCTGGAGATAACCCATCACACGCTGGGTTAAACGCTCTTGAAGGCCTGGGTCTCTCTCAATTCGTCCACCGGGAAAAGATGTCACTCCTCCGGGTTCTGCTCGGCTCGGAAAGTAATAATACCCTCGTTCGCTAGCGTAGGGTACCGCGAATCGAAGGCGAGCAAGCGCTTCGTATGCAGCAGCTTCTACGGCCATCTGTGGGGTTGGCATAGATTTCCCCACGAAGGAGACCTCCGTTGGATCTTGGTTTGAGTTTACGGGAGGAATGTGCACTGCTGCCCAATATCTTGAGGTGGAAGAGGTGATCCTTGATTTGAACAGCTCGTACTGGGGTGGCTGGGTAGCGCCCATGGTACTACAGGTAAAATCCCACAATATCTTGACAAAACTACCCTGGGTTGCATCTGGGGTTCTCAGGTAAATGCTGGGGCTCGGCATGGCAAGAATTGATTGTGAGGATGGTGCACAAGATGAGGGGTGCTTGGCAAGGTCACGCGATGGACTTTTATAGCACTGGAGCTGGGTCATTTTTACCGTGGTGAATGGTAAAGAAAGTTCTCAGCTCTGTTCCAAGGGTCGGGGTCAAGCCACAGATTTACACATTTCACTATAGTGATGTGTGCTGTGGGAGTTGTCGGGGAAGGTTTTGGGGTAGTTGTGTCCGGAAAAATATGCAACTGTGTGACGTACCCATGCAAGGATACTATTTAAAACAAAGGCATGACAACAGGCGGCGTTTAAAAACAAGGTCACATGATTACAAAGCAAGGGTACACTGGGACTCGATACGATTTGGGTGACTTAGTCTACCTCGTTTATATCCAAGCGGGCGTGCCTTGTGGATGTTGAGGCTCCTCTTCGGGTCTCGTCGTCTGAATTAACTGGAGTGGTCTGAGGGGCTGCAGGCTCGGGGTAGCGATGATGACCATCTCGATGATTGTTGGCCACAACCCCGTTGGAGTGTGCTTCCAATATGCGGCGAAGCACTTCTGGGGTTATCGCGGCACCTTGGCCGATGGCTGGGGCAGATCTCCGGGGCTCGATCTGGTGTCCAAACAGCACGACTGGGTTGTTGGTGTTGGGCTCGTTCTCTTCTCTCGCCGGGTTTCGACGAACCAGCTCTCCACGAGCTGCGATTAGATCTATCGTGATTTGATCGCATAGTTCCTCTAGTGCACTTACATAGCGCACTAGGTGCAACAATGCAGGATCTGTCTCGTGATCTCCGTTGACAACCTGGGGTGGTCTACCATACCCTTCACGTCTGGGGTAGTAGTGGAACGAGCAACAGTTAACTCTGGGCGACAGGTGCCGGAGATGAACTATAGCTTCTCGAGCAGCTAGTTGGATGGCTTGTGGCTCAAAGGAAGTTGTCCTTCCGGTGAACCTGTAGGGGCGCTCGGGCTCTAGTCCCCTACCATAAATGTGCACAGTGGCCCAGAATTGACAGCTCTCACCGCTCATGGGTCCTTGGTACACAACATATTCTCGGGGCTCTTCTAACGCATAGGCACGACGGGTGAGGTTTGCGAGTATGGTCACAAAGCCTCCAAGGTTGGTTGCTGTGATCTCATTGTGCACGACAGGGCCGGGCATTGTGGCTTGGATTGGGGTAGAGGCTGTGCGGTGTTGAGGCTACCGTGCCCTTTTTATAGGAAAAAGGGGATGGAGTCTTCCTTCGCACGCTTGCGAAAAAGGACTATTTAGGACTTGGTCATTGGTGCATGATTGACAGGTTAGGTGGTTAGGTTGGGCACCGACTGCCAAAAAGGTGTCGGGTCACGGCGTTGCTATCTTGCATGGGAAGTTTGGCTGGGGTTTGGTTAAGGTCTGGTGGGTTGGTTTACCTAAGTTTATTGACCTGGCTAAGATAGGATTAGCCAATGGTCAGCCTGGCTCTGATACCAAGTCTGTCGCGACCGGGTTTTCTGGACATAAATTTCCAGAAAATGGCCGCTGTGCTCACCAGCCCCAGGATTACTGTTAGCTGATGAGGCACCAACTTGTTACAGAAATTCCAAGCAAAAGTACAAAATGTGCAGTACAAGACCATTGTGGCCTGTGAGTACATCAAATGGTTTTCTAGTGGTCGATGGCGGAAGCGGTTTGCGAATCATCAGTGTATGGGACTCCATTTCCCACGGGAACAGCTGACTAGGTTAACTCCTATCTTTGCGAGGCTGATATCACCGTTGCTTAGTTTCCGGGGCTGTCACCGCAACGTTCCTTTCCATGCAAATATCTGGCCAAGACAATAGCCAGGGACAAGCCAGTGAGTACTTTGAATGTACTCGCAAACATTAAGAACACTGGAATAATATAATTGATAATTATGCACTTAAATATTCTATGATCACATCGTTAGTCACAAATAAAATATCTTTTATGCATGCAAGCGGGTTATTAGTATGCAACATGAATAAGCAATAAGGGAGTGGAAATAAAATGCCGCAGTCGGGCGTTTGTGCGACACCACATAAAGGGCTTTAAAAGAAATGCCACAGTCGGACGTCTGAGCGACATCACAGAAAGGGCTTTAAAAAAATGCCACAGTCGGACGTCTGAGCGACATCACAGAAAGGGCTTTAAAAGAAATGCCACAGTCTGACGTCTGAGCGACATCACAGAAATGGCTTTAAAAGAAATGCCACAGTCAGACGTCTGAGCGACATCACAGAAAGGGCTTTAAAAGAAATGCCACGGTCGAACGTCTGAGCGACATCGCAGGAAGGGCTTAAAAAGAAATGCCACAGTCGGACGTCTGAGCGACATCACAGAAAGGGCTTAAAAAGAAATGCCACAGTCGGACGTCTGAGCGACATCATAGAAAGGGCTTTAAAAGAAATGGCACAGTCGGACGTCTGAGCGATATCACAGAAAGGGCTTTAAAAAGAAATGCCACAGTCGGACGTCTGAGCGACATCACAGAAAGGGCTTAAAAAGAAATGCCACAGTCGGACGTCTGAGCGACATCACAGAAAGGGCTTTAATTCACAAGTAAATAATACTCATAATAAATATTCAGTTCATGATAATAAACGGGTTAGTCCATCCACAGGAATAAACATTTAACCGGGCTTTAGAAATAAGTTATCACCATGGATATCCCAGGGGTAGAACCATCCCAGGGATACTCGATAATACAAACAATACAATGGGTTAGTCCATCACAAAATAATAGTCATGGTCCTCACAAGTCACCGATCAGTATCCAAGTTTGGTTTAACAATTTCACCTCCTAAGACTGACACTAAGACCAACTCGTGACCCATCCCAGACTGTAATCCTTAACAATGGACACGGCTATTCGAATAGGTCTTAATCTCTGCAGAGGGTGTACTCTTTACCCACGAGTACCGGATTACATTAGTCCATCGGGACTAATTCCGTCTACGGCCTTTTAGTTGAAAACACGCCTAGCCTTCCACACACCAGCTTAACTCATCGGTGTCTGGAATCACCCACGACACTTGTTAAGCAAAACTCTAAGTGGGGAGGCTACAACCTCGCGTAGCATGGGATCAAATTTGTATCGCGCGCTCTAAGGGGTGGCCTCCCCTCTCAGTCCCAACCGGAAACACCCATGCCCCCGGACCAGGTGGCATGCCTACCGGCTACAACCGATATCTTCCACCATGGCCTCTCTGTATGGTGTGTGCTGGAAAGGGGTTGACGACTTACTGAACCGTACCCTACCTGCGGCAGGGACGAGTGGTAGTACGAGGCAAGTATGGGGGTTACTGGAACAAGACTCGATCTGCGGTCGACTCGGGAGGTTTATAAGTTCCCTGCATGACATGTATATCAAATATATTTCAACCGACGAAATCACCACTCAATGTACCTTACCATGCCATACCGGACATAACCGTCCCGACGGGGACCGGTGACAAGCTCACGCCTACCCGAGGCCGAGGCTTTCCCGGATCCCTTTCCGGCATGCATGCAAGGCACATGAGGATGATTACCATCACAAAAATATTCATTTCCCACAGCAAGGAAATCACTAATATGCTTCCATGCATATGATCATATCACATGAAATAACAAGTCCTCCGAAATAAGGTGGTGTTATAAACGTGTCAAATAACACACCAAAAACATTATGCCAGGGTTCAGAATGCTTGCCTTTAAGTTGTGGAGGGGTAAGGTGCTTTCCAAAACTTTTGAAAGTTTCTTCTCTCTCTCAAAAATCCTATTTTAAAAATATATTTGAATTAACACACATTTCAAAAACAGTACAACAAAGTTGTTTGGAAAATTTTCAAATAAATCTTAAAATAAACTAGACCAAATTTGAGGAAGGTAGGAAAAAGAATCAACTCATTTGGAGTTGTATTTAAAAAGTTATAGGCAGTCAAAGTTCTGGTCAAATCTGTTTTTAAAAGAAAATCCAGAAAAGAAAACGGTTCGAAAGGCATTACGCTTTCGCCCAGAGGAGACGTACTTGTGCCTTTACGCCTCCACTTATCCAGCATGGGCGGCGCGTGTGTCACTGACAGTGGGCCCGCCTGGCCCACTGGTCAGGTTTGACTAGTCCACGCGCGCGTCGTCTCCCCCTGACCGAACAGAGGCGGAGCTCCGGCGAGGCTTGCCGGCGAATGGCAGCGTCTCTTGGTGATCTAAGTGCATGGGCGTGCTCAGGAGGTCGAGAAGAACTCGGGGGTACCCTTCATGGTCGCCGACGTGGACGGAGTCGCCGACGACGAGCATCGCGGTGGAGATGGCTTCGGGGGCGAAGTGAGTTTGGGGCTACGGTGGTTCCCGATCAAAATCGAGTAGGGGAACGAGTTCACGGGAGGATGAGAGGGTTCCTGGTGAAGAGAAATGGGAGGGGGAGGTCCTGGTGGCGCCGGAATGGCCGGAGCAGTGGCGGCGGCTACGGTTGCCGGAGATGGGGAAGGAGACCTCCCCTGGTCGATTGGCTGCCAATGGAGCTTCCTGGAGACCGCTTGAGACTACCCGCGTGCGAAGACGAGCTCGAGGCTCCTTAAATAGGCGAGGCAAGGCGGTTCCGCGGCGGCCGTGGATAAGCTCTCTGGCGAACCGCCTCTCTGTAGCTAGGGCGACGTGGCGGCGACGAGGGCTAGGCGACACCCTTCTGGATGAGCTCGCGCTGTTCCAGGGGCCAGGTGGCGAGCGGGGATGGCTTTGGCGGCGCCGACATGAGCAGGGGCTGTCGGGCGGCCGTGGCGTGCCGCCAAGGGGACTCTGGCGATGGCGCTGTAGCGTGCCAGGGCGGCTTGGCGGGTAGCTGCGAGGAGGGTAGCGCTTGGCGAGGTGCTGCCGTGTGGGCCAAGACAGGGGCGCGCCGCGGCGGCTCGTGTGTGCGGCTGCAATACGCGCGCTCTGGGCGCGACCAGTGCACGCACCGAAGATGTTCGACACAATGCCGCAGCATGCTACAGGTCACAGGTGAGGTTGGGGTCTAGCAGATCGAGGTTAGGAGCAACTGGGAGTCTAGTGGACATGCTAGTTTGATCAGAGGTGCAAGATCATAGTGCAATGTCAAGAGTCATGCCAGAACAGATCATGCCCATAAGGTGTTTGACAAAATGCCAAGGGCACTTAGGCAAGTCTTGAAGTAGTCAAAAACTCCAGATTAGTGTCTCTTTAGATGCAAGAGAGGGTGGTGAGGTTAGTTTGGCAAAAGGAGAAACTTGTTAGTGCAAGTTTTACAAAACTTCAATTCTGGACAGGAAATAAATGGCATTATTTCGTGAACCAAAAATGATCCAAAGGGTGCATGCTCCTGGACTTAAGGGTTTAACATGGAGGACTACAAGTAGGAGAAATAATCAAGGGCTAAAGAGCAAGCAAACACATGGTTGCTGTACAAACCATCAAGTTGGTCCAGAATGGAAATGAGGTTGATTCACTCAAAATTTGCAAATAGCATCACTGGGTTTTTGCAAAAAGCTGAATCAGATGATACTACTAACATCCCAAAATTTTGGTGGAGGCTAGAAAGAATTATTTAAATGAGTTGTAGTGCAAAAAGCCCACTGGACCAGAGAAGAAAAAAGGGTGTAGAGCTCAAAATATTTCATGAAATAAAGATGTTTTAGCACAAAAGTTATTTAATAACATCACATGACTTCTCCAAATTTTTGTGGGAATTTTAAGTGAATTTATCAAATGGTTGTAGTTCAAATATGGCCATTTAACCTTGAAAAACCATTTTCAAGAAAGTAAAGGTCAAGCAACTTAATTATTTAATTAGTTATATTAAATAAGGAAAAGTTTTTCTTGAGAGATTAAATAATTCCAATAACATGTTTGAGAGATTTTCACTATGGAAAAAACTCACCATAACAGGGAAGGAAATGATTAAAAAATCAAAATGGGGCTCAGAAATCCAAAGTTTTAATTCCTGGCAAAAAATTTAATTCAATAAAACAAGGTCAAATTTTTGGGGTGTCACAACACTACCCCCCTTAAGAAAAATCTCGTCCTCGAGATTTGTCAAAAGCTGTTTCAAGAAAAAATTTATGCAACAAAGGTGTGGCTACAGTGAGAGGGCAATAAGTGGTGTAAAACCACAGTGTGGAAACTGGTGCCGCGTGGAAAAAATCTACGGTTCGGGACAAAAACGTAGGATCCCTAGCTGGATATAAATTTAGAATAATTTCTAAATTTTAAAATATACGCTGGTCGTACCCGAGAGCACAGTGCTCCCTCTGGCCGACAGGTGGACCCGGGGCCCACAGTCAGCCTATTCTTCTTCCTCTGGCTCTCTCTACTTCGTCTCTCCCGCGTGCTTTCCCACGCTTTCTCCACCGGCGACGTCTAACGCGTAGGGCATCTAGGCCGTACCGAGGTAGTGCGCGGCGTGCTAGCTGCCGGTGCAGCGTGCACTCACCTCGCGGGCCAGTATGCTGTCGGCACTGCTCGCGGATTCGACTCCGAACACCGGCGGTCGGCGACGAGCGGCGTTGGTGGACTTCGCCCACCGTACACCGAGCTCGAGCTATAAAACGGCCGAGGTGTCCCTCTCTTCTTCCTAACACCTGGCCTCACTTCTCCTCCTCCTTTCTCCATTTCTGCTCTGAGAAGCTCGGGTGAGGCTCTAATGGCGGAGGCGATGCCGGACTGGTTTGCGGCCCTGATATTTGCAGGGCTGGCGACATTACTGGGGCTCTCTATGCTCCTGTGCGTGATGATCCTCGACGATCGTCGCGACGCTGCTGCTTGGGTGTTGGTTCTCTGCGGTGGTGGTGATCATGAGGAGTAGATAGGGTGTGCCGGGTGCTAACTGTTGTTGGGGGGGTGATTAGCCGGATGTATCACTGTTGCAAAGTTTTGCCAACAGTGTATGTGTTCGAATGGTAATGGTTGTGAGTCTGCTGCCAGGGTGTTGTGTGAAATTAATTAATCCACGTCGTGCGAAGGTGCAGATGCAGCAACTCGGGGAAAAGAAATCTCACTCCAGGATTTTGTGAGGGAAAAAAACAGTTAATTTAAAGGAGCATAAACCACAACATAAACTACACACATTAGTAGAAGCCAAATAATTGACTTGTCGTACAAACTCAGGGTATCATGCATAAGTCAAACACATAAATAAATGTTGCAATAATGAACACCGCAGCGACGTCTAAAATGGGAATGGTAACTGGACGGGGTCCCTAGAAAACGTCTCTGGTACTGGGATACACTCCTCTTCTATCGGGGAAAGTGGATTGACCAGTCGATGCACGTGTCTCTCCCGGTCGGGCCTTAGTGCTCTGCCGATGGCGATTTGAGGATTTAAATCTGCGAGGCTCTGGAGATAACCCATCACACGCTGGGTTAAACGCTCTTGAGCGATGACGTACTGGACAAGGTTGGCCAGGACTGGGTCTCTCTCAATTCGTCCACCGGGAAAAGATGTCACTCCTCCGGGTTCTGCTCGGCTCGGAAAGTAATAATACCCACGTTCGCTGGCGTAGGGTACCGCGAATCGAAGGCGAGCAAGCGCTTCGTATGCAGAAGCTTCTACGGCCATCTGTGGGGTTGGCATAGATTTCCCCACGAAGGAGACCTCCGTTGGATCTTCGTTTGAGTTTACGGGAGGAATGTGCACTGCTGCCCAATATCTTGAGGTGGAAGAGGTAATCCTTGATTTGAACAGCTCGTACTGGGGTGGCTGGGTAGCGCCCATGGTACTACAGGTAAAATCCCACAATATCTTGACAAAACTACCCTGGGTTGCATCTGGGGTTCTCAGGTAAATGCTGGGGCTCGGTATGGCAAGAATTGATTGTGAGGATGGTGCACAAGATGAGGGGTGCTTGGCAAGGTCACGCGGTGGCCTTTTATAGCACTGGAGCTGGGTCATTTTTACCGTGGTGAATGGTAAAGAAAGTTCTCAGCTCTGTTCCAAGGGTCGGGGTCTAGCCACAGATTTACACATTTCACTATAGTGATGTGTGCTGTGGGGGTTGTCGGGGAAGGTTTTTGGGTAGTTGTGTCCGGAAAAATATGCAACTGTGTGACGTACCCATGCAAGGATACTATTTAAAATAGAGGCATGACAACAGGCGGCGTTTAAAAACAAGGCCACATGATTACAAAGCAAGGGTACACTGGGACTCGATACGATTTGGGTGACTTAGTCTACCTCGTTTATATCCAAGCGGGCGTGCCTTGTGGATGTCGAGGCTCCTCTTCGGGTCTCGTCGTCTGAATTAACTGGAGTGGTCTGAGGGGCTGCAGGCTCGGGGTAGCGATGATGACCATCTCGGGGATTGTTGGCCACAACCCCGTTGGAGTGTGCTTCCAATATGCGGCGAAGCACTTCTGGGGTTATCGCGGCACCTTGGCCGATGGCTGGGGCAGATCTCCGGGGCTCGATCGGGTGTCCAAACAGCACGACTGGGTTGTTGGTGTTGGGCTCGTTCTCTTCTCTCGCCGGGTTTCGACGAACCAGCTCTCCACGAGCTGCGATTAGATCTATCGTGATTTGATCGCATAGTTCCTCTAGTGCACTTACATAGCGCACTAGGTGCAACAATGCAGGATCTGTCTCGTGATCTCCGTTGACAACTTGGGGTGGTCTACCATACCCTTCACGTCTGGGGTAGTAGTGGAACGAGCGACAGTTAACTCTGGGTGACAGGTGCCGGAGATGAACTATAGCTTCTCGAGCAGCTAGTTGGATGGCTTGTGGCTCAAAGGAAGTTGTCCTTCCAGTGAACCTGTAGGGGCGCTCGGGCTCTAGTCCCCTACCATAAATGTGCAAAATGGCCCAGAATTGACGGCTCTCACCGCTCATGGGTCCTTGGTACACAACATATTCTGGGGGCTCTTCTAACGCATAGGCACGACGGGTGAGGTTTGCGAGTATGGTCACAAAGCCTCCAAGGTTGGTTGCTGTGGTCTCATTGTGCACGACAGGGCCGGGCATTGTGGCTTGGTTTGGGGTAGAGGCTGTGCGGTGTTGAGGCTAGCGTGCCCTTTTTATAGGAAAAAGGGGATGGAGTCTTCCTTCGCACGCTTGCGAAAAAGGATTATTTAGGACTTGGTCATTGGTGCAAGATTGACAGGTTAGGTGGTTAGGTTGGGCACCGACTGCCAAAAAGGTGTCGGGTCACGGCGTGGCTATCTTGCATGGGAAGTTTGGCTGGGGTTTGGTTAAGGTCTGGTGGGTTGGTTTACCTAAGTTTATTGACCTGGCTAAGATAGGATTAGCCAATGGTCAGCCTGGCTCTGATACCAAGTCTGTCGCGACCGGGTTTTCCGGACATAAATTTCCAGAAAATGGCCGCTGTGCTCATCAGCCCCAGGATTACTGTTAGCTGATGAGGCACCAACTTGTTACAGAAATTCCAAGCAAAAGTACAAAATGTGCAGTACAAGACCATTGTGGCCTGTGAGTACATCAAATGGTTTTCTATTGGTCGATGGCGGAAGCGGTTTGCGAATCATCAGTGTATGGGACTCCATTTCCCACGGGAACAGCTGACCAGGTTAACTCCTATCTTTGCGAGGCTGATATCACTGTTGCTTAGTTTCCGGGGCTGTCACCGCAACGTTCCTTTCCATGCAAATATCTGGCCAAGACAATAGCCAGGGACAAGCCAGTGAGTACTTTGAATGTACTCGCAAACATTAAGAACACTGGAATAATATAATTGATAATTATGCACTTAAATATTCTATGATCACATCGTTAGTCACAAATAAAATATCTTTTATGCATGCAAGCGGGTTATTAGTATGCAACATGAATAAGCAATAAGGGAGTGGAAATAAAATGCCGCAGTCGGGCGTCTGTGCGACACCACATAAAGGGCTTTAAAAGAAATGCCACAGTCGGACGTCTGAGCGACATCACAGAAAGGGCTTTAAAAAAATGCCACAGTCGGACGTCTGGGCGACATCACAGAAAGGGCTTTAAAAGAAATGCCACAGTCGGACGTCTGAGCGACATCACAGAAAGGGCTTTAAAAGAAATGCCACAGTCGGACGTCTGAGCGACATCGCAGAAAGGGCTTAAAAAGAAATGCCACAGTCGGACGTCTGAGCGACATCACAGAAAGGGCTTAAAAAGAAATGCCACAGTCGGACGTCTGAGCGACATCATAGAAAGGGCTTTAAAAGAAATGCCACAGTCGGACGTCTGAGCGACATCACAGAAAGGGCTTTAAAAAGAAATGCCACAATCGGACGTCTGAGCGACATCACAGAAAGGGCTTAAAAAGAAATGCCACAGTCGGACGTCTGAGCGACATCACAGAAAGGGCTTTAATTCACAAGTAAATAATACTCATAATAAATATTCAGTTCATGATAATAAACGGGTTAGTCCATCCACAGGAATAAACATTTAACCGGGCTTTAGAAATAAGTAATCACCATGGATATCCAAGGGGTAGAACCATCCCAGGGATACTCGATAATACAAACAATACAACGGGTTAGTCCATCACAAAATAATAGTCATGGTCCTCACAAGTCACCGATCAGTATCCAAGTTTGGTTTAACAATTTCACCTCCGAAGACCGACACTAAGACCAACTCTTGACCCATCCCAGACTGTAATCCTTAACAATGGACACGGCTATTCGAATAGGTCTTAATCTCTGCAGAGGGTGTACTCTTTACCCACGAGTACCGGATTCCTTTAGTCCATCGGGACTAATTCCGTCTACGGCCTTTTAGTTGAAAACACGCCTAGCCTTGCACACACCAGCTTAACTCATCGGTGTCTGGAATCACCCACGACACTTGTTAAGCAAAACTCTAAGTGGGGAGGCTACAACCTCGCGTAGCATGGGATCAAATTTGTATCGCGCGCTCTAAGGGGTGGCCTCCCCTCTCGGTCCCAACCAGAAACACCCATGCCCCCGGACCAGGTGGCATGCCTACCGGCTACAACCGATATCTTCCACCATGGCCTCTCTGTACGGTGTGTGCTGGAAAGGGGTTGATGACTTACTGAACCGTACCCTACCTGCGGCAGGGACGAGTGGTAGTACGAGGCAAGTATGGGGGTTACTGGAACAAGACTCGATCTGCGGTCGACTCAGGAGGTTTATAAGTTCCCTGCATGACATGTATATCAAATATATTTCAACCGACGAAATCACCACTCAATGTACCTTACCAAGCCATACCAGACATAACCGTCCCGACGGGGACCGGTGACAAGCTCACGCCTACCCGAGGCCGAGGCTTTCCCGGATCCCTTTCCGGCATGCATGCAAGGCACATGAGGATGATTACCATCACAAAAATATTCATTTCCCACAGCAAGGAAATCACTAATATGCTTCCATGCATATGATCATATCACATGAAATAACAAGTCCTCCGAAATAAGGTGGTGTTATAAACGTGTCAAATAACACACCAAAAACATTATGCCAGGGTTCAGAATGCTTGCCTTTAAGTTGTGGAGGGGTAAGGTGCTTTCCAAAACTTTTGGAAGTTTCTTCTCTCTCTCCAAAATCCTATTTTAAAAATATATTTGGATTAACACACATTTCATAAACAGTACAACAAAGTTGTTTGGAAAATTTTCAAATAAATCTTAAAATAAACTAGACCAAATTTGAGGAAGGTAGGAAAAAGAATCAACTCATTTGGAGTTGTATTTAAAAAGTTATAGGCAGTCAAAGTTCTGGTCAAATCTGTTTTGAAAAGAAAATCCAGAAAAGAAAACGGTTCGAAAGGCATTACGCTTTCGCCCAGAGGAGACGTAGTTGTGCCTTTACGCCTCCACTTATCCAGCATGGGCGGCGCGTGTGTCACTGACAGTGGGCCTGCCTGGCCCACTTGTCAGGTTTGACTAGTCCACGCGCGCGTCGTCTCCCCCTGACCGAACAAAGGCGGAGCTCCGGCGAGGCTCGCCGGCGAATGGCGGCGTCTCTTGGTGATCTGAGTGCATGGGCGTGCTTAGGAGGTCGAGAAGAACTCGAGGGTACCCTTCATGGTCGCCGACGTGGACGGAGTCGCCGACGACGAGCATCGCGGCGGAGATGGCTTCGGGGGCGAAGTGAGTTTGGGGCTACGGTGGTTCCCGATCAAAATCGAGTAGGGAAACGAGTTCACGGGAGGATGAGAGGGTTCCTGGTGAAGAGAAATGGGAGGGGGAGGTCCTAGTGGCGCCGGAATGGCCGGAGCAATGGCGGCGGCTACGGTTGTCGGAGATGGGGAAGGAGACCTCCCCTGGTCGATTGGCTGCCAATGGAGCTTCCTGGAGACCGCTTGAGACTACCCGCGTGCGGAGACGAGCTCGAGGCTCCTTAAATAGGCGAGGCAAGGCGGTTCCGCGGCGGCCGTGGATAAGCTCTCCGGCGAACCGCCTCTCTATAGCTAGGGCGACGTGGCGGCGACGAGGGCTAGGCGACACCCTTGTGGATGAGCTCGCGCTGTTCCAGGGGCCAGGTGGCGAGCGGGGATGGCTTTGGCGGCGCCGACATGAGCAGGGGCTGTCGGGCGGCCGTGGCGTGCCGCCAAGGGGACTCTGGCGACGGCGCTGTAGCATGCCAGGGCAGCTTGGCGCGTAGCTGCGAGGAGGGTAGCGCTTGGCGAGGTGCCGCCGTGTGGGCCAAGACAGGGGTGCGTCGCGGCGGCTCGTGTGTGCGGCTGCAATACGCGCGCTCTGGGCGCGACCAGTGCACGCACCGAAGATGTTCGACACAATGCCGCAGCATGCTACAGGTCACAGGTGAGGTTGGGGTCTAGCAGATCAAGGTTAGGAGCAACTGGGAGTCTAGTGGACATGCTAGTTTGATCAGAGGTACAAGATCATAGTGCAATGTCAAGAGTCATGCCAGAACAGATCATGCCCATAAGGTGTTTGACAAAATGCCAAGGGCACTTAGGCAAGTCTTGAAGTAGTCAAAAACTCCAGATTAGTGTCTCTTTAGATGCACTAGAGGGTGGTGAGGTTAGTTTGGCAAAAGGAGAAACTTGTTAGTGCAAGTTTTACAAAACTTCAATTCTGGACAGGAAATAAATGGCATTATTTCATGAACCAAAAATGATCCAAAGGGTGCATGCTCCTGGACTTAAGGGTTTAACATGGAGGACTACAAGTAGGAGAAATAATCAAGGGCTAAAGAGCAAGCAAACACATGGTTGCTGTACAAACCATCAAGTTGGTCCAGAATGGAAATGAGGTTGATTCACTCAAAATTTGCAAATAGCATCACTGGGTTTTTGCATAAAGCTGAATCATATGATACTACTAACATCCCAAAATTTTGGTGGAGGCTAGAAAGAATTATTTAAATGAGTTGTAGTGCAAAAAGCCCATTGGACAAGAGAAGAAAAAAGGGTGTAGAGCTCAAAATATTTGATGAAATAAAGATGTTTTTGCACAAAAGTTATTTAATAACATCACATGACTTCTCCAAATTTTTGTGGGAATTTTAAGTGAATTTATCAAATGGTTGTAGTTCAAATATGGCCATTTAACCTTGAAAAACCATTTTCAAGAAAGTAAAGGTCAAGCAACTTAATTATTTAATTAGTTATATTAAATAAGGAAAAGTTTTTCTTGAGAGATTAAATAATTCCAATAACATGTTTGAGAGATTTTCACTATGGGAAAAACTCACCATAACAGGGAAGGAAATGATTAAAAAAATCAAAATGGGGCTCAGAAATCCAAAGTTTTAATTCCTGGCAAAAATTTTAATTCAATAAAACAAGGTCAAATTTTTGGGGTGTCACATGAACGGGATATGCTCGGACTTCTAACTATGTTAGAAGGAGCAGTATCTCGCCCAGGCGACCGTGCCCCGCTCGCGCCAGCACATTGGTGTGCATGCTGGTCTTGAGCGCTCCGGGATCCGCCAGCTTGATCTTGGCCCTGCAAACATATGGTACCGTGAGTACCATGACGCTGCTGGTCCCGTGCCTCCTGAGATGGGCGCGGTGCGTGTACGGACGCTGAGGTCTTGGAGTGCGCTCGGTCGTTGTGGGAGCCGACTGCGCCGCCGATATGCAGCGCAGTCTTGTCCTTGGACCTGGCAGCACCATGAGCCTCCTCGTTGGTGCCCGCTCTCCCGCCGGCGTCTACTCCACCAGCCGTTCGCTCTTGCGGTGGTGGGCTCGGCGTGGACGGAGCAGCTGCCTCCGAAGCCTTCTTCTTCGGCGGCATGTTGGTGAAGATGATGAAGATTCGGCTCGTGCGAATGCCGGATCAGATTCACACAGCCTCGACGCACCCCCTACCTGGCGCGCCAAAGATGTCGGGGGTGCTGATCCCACGGACACCTATGGGACCATGGCGGACCGAGGCCCCTTTCAGTTCGGCAGGGGGGCGGAGAGTGCACGAAGAGCAGATCGAGGCGAAGCGCACAAGCGACACTATCGGTTTACCCAGGTTCGGGCCGCACGGATGCGTAAAACCCTACTCCTGCTTGTGATTGTATTGGATTCTCGCTCGAGAGCGCTGATTGCTACAGTACCCACCAGCAGCTAGCCAGACCGAGCGAGAGAATGATCGTCCCCCTCCCTACGTTGCGCATGGGCCTCCTTTTATATGTCTAAGGGGTCACCGACAGGTGGCAACATAGACGAGGGCAAAAATGGAAAAGGCACTGCGGTGGGCACCGCCGCCTACAAAAGTGTTATCATACCTAACCCTGGTGGCAGGGGACAAAGGCATTAAATGCCTGTCTGCGTCGTCTAGACGGTGCAGAAAGGGACCGCCAGGGGCGCAACTGCTTGCCACGATGGCTATCTTGTCAGCGCCGCTCGCCACTGTGTAGCTCTGGCTGCACAGCCTTCCGCCACGTACGCCTGGAAGGGTCCCAGAGCGACACGTTGGTGGATGTGCTAGAGTGCAGGTACAGGATGGAAGCTTGCTGCGGCAAGCGCCTTGCCGTGGTTATTATCTTGCCGCGTCTAGGAGCTTGTCGCCCACTGGGTCTTGCCGGGACACATGGTGTGCTGCGGCAAGTTCCTTGATATGCCTTGGTTAGCCTCCCCGGCAAGCTCCTCTTGCCGGGGTCTTGTCTCCTTCCCGGCAAGCTCCTCTTGCCGGGGCCTTGTCTCCGTGATTTGGATACTTTGTTCTTGAATGGCTCCAAAGGAACCACGGAGGATCTTGGCGGTCGCCTGGCAAGCCTTGCCACGGGACGCTGCAACTGCCCGTGCACAAGTTCGGGATACTAAGGTACCCCTACTTTAGTACACTTACAGTGTTTAGTAATAAATAATTTATCTAGCCTCTGTTTTGGTTGTGTTTTTTGTGTTTAATTAGTGTTTGTGCCAAGTAGAACCGTTGGGAAGACTTGGGGAAAGTCTTTTTGATCTTGCTGTAAAAAAACAGAAACTTTAGCGCTCACGAGAATTGCTGCCATTTTTATTTGGAAAGTGCTATTTAGTTAATTCTTTTTGAATATGATTGATAGATAAATTCCTCACGTCCAGAAATTTATTTTAGAATTTTTGGAGTTCCAGAAGTTTGCGTTAGCAACAGATTACTACAGACTGTTCTGTTTTTGATAGATTCTGTTTTTCGTGTGTTGTTTGCTTATTTTGATGAATCTATGGCTAGTAAAAGAGGTTATAAACCATAGAGAAGTTGGAATACAATAGGTTTAACACCAATATAAATAAAGAATGATTTCATTACAGTACCTTGAAGTGGTGTTTTGTTTTCTTTCGCTAACGGAGCTCACGAGATTTTCTATTTTGAGTTTTGTGTTGTGAAGTTTTCAAGTTTTGGGTAAAGTCTTGATGGATTATGGAACAAGGAGCGGCACGAGCCTAAGCTTGGGGATACCCATGACACCCCAAGGTAAAATTCAAGGACACCAAAAAGCCTAAGCTTGGGGATGCCCCGGAAGGCATCCCCTCTTTCGTCTTCGTCCATCGGTAACTTTACTAGGAGCTATATTTTTATTCACCACATCATATGTGTTTTGCTTGGAGAGTCTTGTATGATTTGAGTATTTGCTTTTCATTTTACCACAATCATCCTTGCTGTACACACCTTTTGAGAGAGACTCACATGATTTGAAATTTATTAGAATACTCTATGTGCTTCACTTATATCTATTGACCTATATAGTTTTTGCTCTAGTTCTTCACTTATATCTTTTAGAGCACGGTGATGGTTTAATTTTATAGAAATAATTGATCTCTCATGCTTCACTTATATTATTTTGAGAGTCCTTTAGAACAACATGGAATTTGCTTTTAGGAATAATATAAAAACTTTCATAGAAGTGCATTGAATACTATGAGAAGTTTGATACTTGATAATTGTTTTGAGATATGGAGATGGTGATATTAGAGTCATGCTAGTTGAGTAGTTCTGAATTTGAGAAATACTTGTGTTGAAGTTTGTGATTCCCGTAGCATGCACGTATGGTGAACCGTTATGTGATGAAGTCGGAGCATGATTTATTTATTGACTGTCTTCCTTATGAGTGGCGGTCGGGGACGAGCGATGGTCTTTTCTATCCCCCTAGGAGCATGCGCGTATTACTTTGTTTCGATAACTAATATATTTTTGTAATAAGTATGTGAGTTCTTTATGACTAATATTGAGTCCATGGATTATACGCACTCTCACCCTTCCACCATTGCTAGCCTCTCTAATATCGCGCAACTTTCGCCGGTACCTTAAACCCACCATATACCTTCCTCAAAACAGCCACCATACCTACCAATTATGGCATTTCCATAGCCATCCTGAGATATATTGCCATGCAACTTTCCACCGTTCCGTTATTATAACACGCTTCATCATTGTCATATTGCTTGCATGATCATGTAGTTGACATCGTATTTGTGGCAAAGCCACCGTTCATAATTCTTCATACATGTCACTCATGCATCATTACACATCCCGGTACACCGCCAAAGGCATTCACATAGAGTCATATTTTGTTCTAAGTATTGACTTGTAATTCTTGAGTTGTAAGTAAATTAAAGTGTGATGATCATAATTATTAGAGCATTGTCCCAAGTGAAGAAAGGATGATGGAGACTATGATTCCCCCACAAGTCGGGATGAGACTCCGGACGAAAAAGAAAAAAAAGGCCAAAAAAAGAAGGCCCAAATAAAAAATAAGAGAAAAAGAGAGAAGGGACAATGTTACTATCCTTTTTCCACACTTGTGCTTCAAAGTAGCACCATGATCTTCATGATAGAGAGTCTCCTATGTTGTCACTTTCATAAACTAGTGGGAATTTTACGCTATAGAACTTGGCTTGTATATTCCATTGATGGGCTTACTCAAATTGCCCTAGGTCTTCGTGAGCAAGCGAGTTGGATGCACACCTACTTAGTTTCTTTTGTTGAGCTTTCATACACTTATAGCTCTAGTGCATCTGTTGCATGGCAATCCCTACTCACTCACATTGATATCTATTAATGGGCATCTCCATAGCCCATTGATATGCCTAGTTGATGTGAGAATATCTTCTCCTTATTGTCTTCTCCACAACCACCATTCTATTCCACCATAGTGCTATATCCATGGCTCACACTCATATATTGCGTGAAGATTGAAAAAGTCTGAGAACATCAAAAGTATGAAACAATTGCTTGGCTTGTCATCGGGGTTGTGTATGATTTAATATTTTGTGTGATGAAGATAGAGCATAGCCAGACTATATGATTTTGTAGGGATAACTTTCTTGGGCCATGTTATTTTGAGAAGACATGATTGCTTAGTTAGTATGCTTGAAGTATTATTATTTTCATGCCAATATTAAATTTTTATCTTGAATCTTTTGGATCTGAACATTCATGTCACAATAAAGAAAAATTACATTGAAAAATATGTTAGGAAGCATTCCACATCGAAAAATCTGTTTTTATCATTTACCTACTCCAGGACGAGCAGGTATTAAGCTTGGGGATGCTTGATACGTCTCCAACGTATCTATAATTTTTGATTGGTCCATGCTATTATATTATCTGTTTTGGATGTTAATGGGCTTTATTTTACACTTTTATATCATTTTTGGGACTAACCTATTAACCGGAGGCCCAACCCAAATTGCTGTTTTTTTGCCTATTTCAGTGTTTCGCAGAAAAGGAATATCAAACGAAGTCCAAACGGAATGAAACCTTCGGGAACGTGATTTTCTCAACAAACATGATCCAGGAGACTTGGAGTGGGAGTCAAGAAACAATCGAGGAGGCAACGAGGCAGGGGGCGCGCCCTCCACCCTCGTGGACCCCTCGTTGCTCCACTGATGTACTTCTTCCTCCTATATATATCCACGTACCCAGGAGCACCACGAAAACCTAATTCCACCACTGCAACCTTCTGTACCCGAGAGATCCCATCTTGGGGCCTTTCCCGGAGCTCCGCCGGAGGGGGCATTGATCACGGAGGGCCTCTACATCAACTCCATGGCCTCTCCGGTGATGTGTGAGTAGTTTACTTCGGACCTACGGGTCCATAGTTATTAGCTAGATGGCTTCTTCTCTCTCTCTCTCTCTTTGGATCTCAATACAAAGTTCTCCTCGATCTTCTTGGAGATCTATTCGATGTAATCTTCTTTTGCGGTGTGTTTGTAAAGATCTGATGAATTGTGGGTTTATGAGCCAGATTATCTATGAACAATATTTGATTCTCCTCTGAATTCCTTTATGTATGATTGGTTTATCTTTGCAAGTCTCTTCGAATTATCAGTTTGGTTTGGCCTACTAGATTGATCTTTCTTGCAATGGAAGAAGTGCTTAGCTTTGGGTTCAATCTTGCGGTGCTCGATCCCAGTGAAAGAAAGGGAAACGATGTTGGGGAACATAGTAATTTCAAAAAAATCCAACGCACACGCAAGATCATGGTGATGCATAGCAACGAGAGGGGAGAGTGTTGTCCACGTACCCTCGTAGACCGAAAGCGGAAGCGTTATGACAACGCGGTTGATGTAGTTGTACGTCTTCATGATCCGACCGATCCAAGTACCGAACGTACGGCACCTTCGAGTTCTGCACACGTTCAACTCAATGACGTCCCTCGAACTCCGATCCAGCCGAGTGTTGAGGGAGAGTTTCGTCAGCATGACGGCGTGGTGAAGATGATGATGTTCTACTGACGCAGGGCTTCGCCTAAGCACCGCTACAATATGATCGAGGTGGATTATGGTGGAGGGGGGCACCGCACACGGCTAAGAGATCAAGAGATCAATTGTTGTTTCTTTGGGGTGCCCCTGCCCCCGTATATAAAGGAGTGGAGGAGGGGGAGGGCCGGCCCTCTCTATGGCGCGCCCTAGGGGAGTCCTACTCCCACCGGGAGTAGGACTCCCCCTTTCCTAGTAGAACTAGGAGCCCTTCCAAGTAGTAGGAGTAGGAGGGAAGGAAAGGGAAGGGAAAAGGAGAAGGATGGAAGGGGGCGCCCCCCTCCCTAATCCAATTCGGACCAGCCCATGGGGAGGGGTGCGGCCACCCTTTGAGGCCTTTCTCTCCATTCCCCTATGGCCCATTAAGGCCCAATACGAATTCCCGTAACTCCCCGGTACTCCCGAAAATACCCGAATCATTCGGAACCTTTACGATGTCCGAATATAGTTGTCCAATATATCGATCTTTACGTCTCGACCATTTCGAGAATCACCGTCATGTCCCCGATCTCATCCGGGACTCCGAACTCCTTCGGTACATCAAAACACATAAACTCATAATATAACTGTCATCGAACTTTAAGCGTGCGGACCCTATGGGTTCGAGAACAATGTAGACATGACTGAGACACGTCTCCGGTCAATAACCTATAGCGGAACCTGGATGCTCATATTGGCTCCTACATATTCTACGAAGATCTTTATCGGTCAAACCGCATAACAACATACGTTGTTCCCTTTGTCATTGGTATGTTACTTGCCCGAGATTCGATTGTTGGTATCTCAATACCTAGTTCAATCTCGTTACTGGCAAGTCTCTTTACTCGTTTCGTAACACATCATCCCGCAACTAACTCATTACTTGCAATGCTTGCAAGGCTTATAGTGATCTGCATTACCGAGTGGGCCCAGAGATACCTCTCCGACAATCAGAGTGACAAATCCTAATCTCAAAATACGCCAACCCAACAAATACCTTCGGAGACACCTGTAGAGCACCTTTATAATCACCCAGTTACGTTGTGACGTTTGGTAGCACACAAAGTGTTCCTCCGGTAAACGGGAGTTGCATAATCTCATAGTCATAGGAACATGTATAAGTCATGAAGAAAGCAATAGCAACAAACTAAACGATCAAGTGTTATGCTAACGGAATGGGTCAAGTCAATTACATCATTCTCTAATGATGTAACCCCGTTAATCAAATGACAACTCATGTCTATGGTTCGGAAACATAACCATCTTTGATTAACGAGCTAGCCAAGTAGAGGCATAATAGTGACACTCGGTTTGTCTATGTATTCACACATGTATTATGTTTCCGATTAATACAATTCTAGCATGAATAATAAACATTTATCATGAAATAAGGAAATAAATAATAACTTTATTATTGCCTCTAGGGCATATTTCCTTCAGTCTCCCACTTGCACTAGAGTCAATAATCTAGTTCACATGGCCATGTGATTTAACATCAATAGTTCACATTACCATGTGATTAACACCCATAGTTCACATCGTCATGTGACCAACACCCAAAGGGTTTACTAGAGTCAATAATCTAGTTCATATGGATCTGAATTTGCAAAACATGACGATATATTTTGCAAATTTCTATGTCAACAATGCTCTCCACGGAGCTACTCTAGCTAATTGCTCCCACTTTCAATATGTAGCCAGATTGAGATTTAGAGTCATCTGGATCAGTGTCAAAATTTGCATCGACGTAACCTTTTACGACAAACCTTTTTGTCACCTCCATAATCGAGAAACATATCCTTATTCCACTAAGGATAATTTTGACCGCTCTCCAGTGATCTACTCCTAGATCATTATTGTACTCCCTTGCCAAAAACACTGTAGGGTATACAACAGATCTGGTACATAGCATGGCATATTTTATAGAACCTATGGCCAAGGAATAGGGAATAACTTTCATTCTCTTTCTATCTTCTGCCGTGGTCGGGCTTTGAGTCTTACTCAGTTTCACACCTTGTAACACGGGCAAGAACTCTTTCTTTGACTGTTCCATTTTGAACTACTTCAAAATCTTGCCAAGGTATGTACTCATTGAAAAACTTATCAAGCGTCTTGATCTATCTCTATAGATCTTGATGCTAAATATGTAAGCAGCTTCACCGAGGTCTTTCTTTGAAAAACTCCTTTCAAACACTCCTTTATGCTTTGCAGAATAATTCTACATTATCTCCGATCAACAATATGTCATTCACATATACTTATCAGAAATGTTGTAGTGCTCCCACTCACTTTCATGTAAATACAGGATTCACCGCAAGTCTGTATAAAACTATATGCTTTGATCAACTTATCAAAGCGTATTTTCCAACTCCGAGATGCTTGCACCAGTCCATAGATGGATTCTTGGAGCTTGCATATTTTGTTAGCACCTTTAGGATTGACAAAACTTTCTTGTTGCATCATATACAACTCTTCTTTAATAAATCCATTAAGGAATGTAGTTTTGTTTATCCATTTGCCAGATTTCATAAAATGTGGCAATTGCTAACATGATTCAGACAGACTTAAGCATAGATACGAGTGAGAAACTCTCATCATAGTCAACACCTTGAACTTGTCGAAAACCTTTTGTGACAATTCTAGCTTTGTAGATAGCAACACTACTATCAACGTCCGTCTTCCTCTTGAAGATCCATTTAATCTCAATGGCTTGCCGATCAATGGGCAAGTCAATCAAAGTCCATACTTTGTTCTCATACATGGATCTCATCTCAGATTTCATGGCCTCAAGCCATTTCGCAGAATCTGAGCTCATCATCGCTTCCTCATAGTTCATAGGCTCGTCATGGTCAAGTAACATGACCTCCAGAATAGGATTACCGTACCACTCTGGTGCAGATCTCACTCCGGTTACCTATGAGGTTCGGTAGTAACTTGATCTGAAGTTACATGATCATCATCATTAGCTTCCTCACTAATTGGTGTAGTAGTCACAGGAACAGATTTCTGTGATGAACTACTTTCCAATAAGGGAGCAGGTACAGTTACCTCATCAAGTTCTACTTTCCTCCCACTCACTTCTTTCGAGAGAAACTCCTTCTCTAGAAAGGATCCATTCTCAGCAATGAATATCTTGACTTAGGATCTGTGATAGAAGGTGTACCGAACATATTCTTTTGGGTATCCTATGAAGACACACTTCTCCGATTTGGGTTTGAGCTTATTAGGTTGAAACTTTTTCACATAAGCATTGCAACATCAAACTTTAAGAAACGACAGCTTAGGTTTCTTGCCAAACCATAGTTCATATGATGTCATCTCAATGGATTTAGATGGTACCCTATTTAACGTGAATGTAGCCGTCTCTAATGCATAACCCCAAAACGATAGTGGTAAATTGGTAAGAGACATCATAGATCACACCATATCTAATAAAGTACGATTACGACGTTCGGACACACCATTACACTGTGGTGTTCCAGGTGGCATGAGTAGTGAAACTATTTCACATTGTTTTAACTGAAGGCCAAACTCGTAACTCAAATATTTTACTTCTGCGATCATATCATAGAAACTTTTATTTTTGTTATGATGATTCTCCACTTCACTCTGAAATTCTTTGAACTTTTCAAATGTTTCAGACTTGTGTTTCATCAAGTAGATATACTCATATCTGCTCTAATCCTCTATGAAGGTCAGAAAATAATGATACCTGCCGCGAGCCTCAATATTCATCGGACCACATACATCAGTACGTATGATTTCCATCAAATCTGTTGCTCGCTCCATTGTTTCGGAGAATAGAGTCTTAGTCATCTTGCCCATGAGGCATGGTTCGCAAGCATCAACTGATTCATAATCAAGTGATTCCAAAAGCCCATCAACATGGATTTTCTTCATGCGCTTTACACCAACATAACCTAAACGATAGTGCCACAAATAAGTTGCACTATCATTATTAACTTTGCATCTTTTGGCTTCAATATTATGAAAATGTGCATCACCATGATCGAGATCCAACAAACCATTTTCATTGGGTATATGACCATAGAAGATCTTATTCAAGTAAATAGAACAACAATTATTCTCTAACTTACATGAATAACCGTATTGCAATAAACATGGTCCAATCATATTCATGCGCAACGCAAACACTAAATAACATTTATTTTAGGTTTAACACTAATCCCGAAAGTATAGGGAGTGTGCGATGATGATCATATCAATCTTGGAACCATTTCCAATACACATCGTCACTTCACCCTTAACTAGTCTCTGTTCATTCTGCAACTCCCGTTTCAAGTTACTATTCTTAGCAACTGAACTAGTATCAAATACTGAGGGGTTTCTATAAACACTAGTAAAGTACACATCAATAACATGTATATCAAATATACCTATGTTCACTTTTCCATCATTCTTATCCACCAATTACTTGGGGTAGTTCCGCTTCCAGTGACCAGTCCCTTTTGCAGTAGAAGCACTTAGTCTCAGGCTTAGGTCCAGACTTGGGCTTCTTCACTTGAGCAGCAACTTGCTTGCCGTTCTTCTTGAAGTTCCCTTTCTTTCCCTTTGCTCTTTCTTGAAACTAGTGGTCTTGTCAACCATCAAAACTTGATGTTTTTCTTGATTTCTACCTTCGTTAATTCCAATATCACGAAGAGCTCGGGAATCGTTTCCGTTATCCCTTGCATATTATAGTTCATCACGAAGTTCTAGTAACTTGGTGATGGTGACTAGAGAATTCTGTCAATCACTATTTTATCTGGAAGATTAACTCCCACTTGATTCAAGCGATTGTAGTACCCAGACAATTTGAGCACATGCTCACTGCTTGAGCTATTCTCCTCCATCTTTTAGCTATAGAACTTGTTGGAGACTTCATATCTCACAACTCGGGTATTTGCTTGAAATATTAACTTCAACTCCTGGAACATCTCATATGGTCCATGACGTTCAAAACGTCTTTGAAGTCCCGATTCTAAGCCGTTTAATCATGGTGCACTAAACTATCAAGTAGTCATCATATTGAGCTAGCCAAATGTTCATAACATCTATATATGCTCTTGCAATAGGCCAGTCACCTAGCGGTGCATCAAGGACATAATTCTTCTGTGCAGCAATGAGGAAAAACCTCAGATCACGGATCCAATCCGCATCATTGCTACTAACATCTTTCAACTTAGTTTTCTCTAGGAACATATTAAAAATAAAACAGGGAAGCAATAACGCGAGCTATTGATCTACAACATAGATATGCAAATACTATCAAGACTAAGTTCATGATAAATTAAAGTTCAATTAATCATATTACTTAAGAACTCCCACTTAGATAGACATCCCTCTAATCATCTAAGTGATCACGTGATCCATATCAACTAAACCATAACCGATCATCACGTGAAATGGAGTAGTTTTCAATGGTGAACATAATTATGTTGATCATATCTACTATATGATTCACGCTCGACCTTTCGGTCTCCAGTGTTCCGAGGCCATATCTGCATATGCTAGGTCGTCAAGTTTAACCCGAGTATTCTGCGTGTGCAAAACTGGCTTGCACCCGTTGTAGATGGACGTAGAGCTTATCACACCCGATCATCATGTGGTGTCTGGGCACGACGAACTTTGGCAACGGCGCATACTCAGGGAGAACACTTTTATCTTGAAATTTAGTGAGAGATCATCTTATAATGCTACCGTCAATCAAAGCAAAATAAGATGTATAAAAGATAAACATCACATGCAATCAAAATATGTGACATGATATGGCCATCATCATCTTGTGCCTTTGATCTCCATCTCCAAAGCATCGTCATGATTTCCATCATCACCGGCATGACACCATGATCTCCATCATCTTGATCTATATCAATGTGTCGTCACATGGTCATCTCGCCAACTATTGCTCTTGCAATTATTGCTATCGCATAGCGATAAAGTAAAGCAATTATTTGGCGCTTGCATCTTATGCAATAAAGAGACAACCATAAGGCTTCTGCCAGTTGTCGATAACTTCAACAAAACATGATCATCTTATACAACAACTTATATCTCATCACGTCTTGACCATATCATATCACAACATGCCCTGCAAAAACAAGTTAGACGTCCTCTACTTTGTTGTTGCAAATTTTACGTGGCTGCTACGGGCTAAGCAAGAACCGTTCTTACCTACGCATCAAAACCACAATGATAGTTTGTCAAGTTAGTGCTATTTTACCCTTCTCAAGGACCGGGCGTAGCCACACTCGGTTCAACTAAAGTTGGAGAAACTGACACCCGCTAGTCACCTATGTGCATAGCACGGCGGTAAAACCAGTCTCGCGTAAGCGTACGCGTAATATCGGCCTGGGTCGCTTCATCCAACAGTACCGCCGAACCAAAGTATGACATGCTGGTAAGCAGTATGACTTATATCGCCCACAACTCACTTGTGTTCTACTCGCGCATATGACATCTACGCATAAAACCTGGCTCGGATGCCACTGTTGGGGAACGTAGTAATTTCAAAAAAAATCCTACGCACACGCAAGATCATGGTGATGCATAGCAATGAGAGGGGAGAGTGTTGTCCACGTACCCTCGTAGACCGAAAGCGGAAGCATTATGACAACGCGGTTGATGTAGTCGTACCCCTTCATGATCCGAACGATCCAAGTACCGAACGTACGTCTTCAACACGATGATGTCCCTCGAACTCCGATCCAGCCGAGTGTTGAGGGAGAGTTTCGTCAGCATGACGGCGTGGTGACGATGATGATGTTCTACTGACGCAGGGCTTTGCCTAAGCACCGCTACGATATGTTCGAGGTGGATTATGGTGGAGGGGGGCACCGCATACGGCTAAGAGATCAAGAGATCAATTGTTGTTTCTTTGGGGTGCCCCCTGCCCCGTATATAAAGGAGTGGAGGAGGGGCAGGGCCGGCCCTCTCTATGGCGCGCCCTAGGGGAGTCCTACTCCCACCGGGAGTAGGATTCCCCCTTTCCTAGTAGAACTAGGAGCCCTTCCAAGTAGTAGGAGTAGGAGGGAAGGAAAGGGAATGGAAAAGGAGAAGGAAGGAAGGGGGCGCCCCCCCCCTCCCTAGTCCAATTGGGATCAGCCCATGGGGAGGGGTGCGGCCACCCTTTGAGGCCTTTCTCTCCTTTCCCGTATGGCCCATTAAGGCCCAATACGAATTCCTGTAACTCCCCGGTACTCCCGAAAATACTCGAATCATTCGGAACCTTTCCGATGTCCGAATATAGTTGTCCAATATATCGATCTTTACGTCTCGACCATTTCGAGACTCCTCGTCATGTCCCCGATCTCATCCAGGACTCCGAACTCCTTCATTACATCAAAACACATAAACTCATAATATAACCGTCATCGAACTTTAAGCGTGCGGACCCTACGGGTTCGAGAACTATGTAGACATGACCGAGACACGTCTCCGATCAATAACCAATAGCGGAACCTGGATGCTCATATTGGCTCCTACATATTCTACGAAGATCTTTATCGGTGAAACCGCATAACAACATACGTTGTTCCCTTTATCATCGGTATGTTACTTGCCCGAGATTTGATCATCGGTATCTCAATACCTAGTTCAATCTCGTTACCGGCAAGTCTCTTTACTCGTTCCGTAACACATCATCCCGCAACTAACTCATTAGTTGCAATGCTTGCAAGGCTTATAGTGATGTGCATTACCGAGTGGGCTCAGAGATACCTCTTCGACAATCGGAGTGACAAATCCTAATCTCGAAATACGCCAACCCAACATGTACCTTCGGAGACACCTATAGAGCACCCTTATAATCACCCAGTTACATTGTGACGTTTGGTAGCACACAAAGTGTTCCTCCGGTAAACGGGAGTTGCATAATCTCATAGTCATAGGAACATGTATAAGTCATGAAGAAAGCAATAGCAACAAACTAGACGATCAAGTGTTACGCTAACGGAATGGGTCAAGTCAATCACATCATTCTCTAATGATGTAACCCCGTTAATCAAATGACAACTCATATCTATGGTTAGGAAACATAACCATCTTTGATTAACGAGCTATTCAAGTAGAGGCATACTAGTGACACTATGTTTGTCTATGTATTCACACATGTATTATGTTTCTGGTTAATACAATTCTAGCTTGAATAATAAACATTTATCATGAAATAAGGAAATAAATAATAACTTTATTATTGCCTCTAGGGCATATTTCCTTCAAACGACACGTATTGTATTGTTGCAATCAAGGATAAAAAGATGGGGTTTATATCATATTGCATGAGTTTATCCCTCTACACCATGTCATCTTACTTAAAGCATTACTCCGTTCTTATGAACTTAATGCTCTAGATGCATGCTGGATAGCGGTCGATGTGTGGAGTAATAGTGGTAGATGCAGAATCGTTTTGGTCTACTTTTCACAGACGTGATGCCTATATACATGATCATACCTAGATATTCTCATAACTATGCTCAATTCTATCAATTGCTCGACAGTAATACGTTTACCCACCATAATACCTATGCTCTTGAGAGAAGCCACTAGTGAAACCTATTGCCCCTGGGTTTATCTTCCATCATATTAATCTTCCAACACTTAGCTATTTCGATTGCCGTTTATTTTACTTTGCATCTTTATTTCTCTTTATCATAAAAATACCAAAAATATTATCTTATAATATCTATCAGATCTCACTCTCGTAAGTGACTGTGAAGAGATTGACAACCCCTTTATCGTGTTGGTTGCAAGGTTCTTATTTGTTTGTGTAGGTGCGTGGGACTCGAGCGTGATCTCCTACTGGACTGATACCTTGGTTCTCAAAAACTGAGGGAAATACTTATGCTGCTTTACCGCATCACCCTTTCCTCTTCAAGGGAAAACCAACGCAGTGCTCAAGAGGTAGTAGTATTCTGTAAGTAGTCATACGTGCTTATGGAAAAGAACTTGCATGCCATCTTTTGTCCTACCCTCCCGTGGCAGCGGGGTCCATATTGGAAACTAAGGGATATTAAGGACTCTTTTCAATAAAGAATCGGAACAAAGCATTAACACATAGTGAATACATGAACTCGTCAAACTACGGTCATCACCGGGAGTAGTCCCGACTATTGTCACTCCGGGGTTGCCGGATCATAACACGTAGTAGGTGACTGCTACCTCTTGAGCATGTGTTGGTTTTCCCTTGAAGGGGAAAGGGTGATGTAGCAAAGTAGCGTAAGTATTTCCCTCAGTTTTTGAGAACCGAGGTATCAATCCAGTAGGAGACTACTGCTACCTCTTGAGCATGCGTTGGTTTTCCCTTGAAGAGGAAATGGTGATGCAGCACAGTAGCGTAAGTATTTCCCTCAGTTTTGAGAACCAAGGTACCAATCTAGTAGGAGATAGCACACAAGTCACCTAGTACCTGCACAAACAAACAAGAACTCGCAACCAACGCGATAAAGGGGTTGTCAATCCCTTCATGGTCACTTACGAGAGTGAGATCTGATAGAGATAATAAGATAAATATTTTTGGTATTTTTGTTGTATAGATTGGAAAATAAAGATTGCAAAATAGAAATAGCAAATTAATTGGAAAATAATATGATGGAAGATAGACTCGGGGGCCATAGGTTTCACTAGTGGCTTCTCTCAAGATAGCAATTTCTACGGTGGGTGAACAAATTACTGTCGACCAATTGATAGAAAAGCGCATAGTTATGAGAATATCTAGGCATGATCAAGTATATATGCATCATGTCCACGACAAGTAGACCGAAACGATTCTGCATCTACTACTATTACTCCACACATCGACCGCTATCCAGCATGCATCTAGAGTATTAAGTTCATAAGAACAGAGTAACGCATTAGGCAAGATGACATGATGTAGAGGGAAAAACTCAAGCAATATGATGTAAACCCCATCTTTTTATCCTTGATGGCAACAATATAATACGTGCCTTGCTGCCCCTGCTGTCACTGGGAAAGGACACCGCAAGATTGAACCCAAAGCTAAGCACTTCTCTCATTGCAAGAACAGTCAATCTAGTAGGCCAAACCAAACTCATAATTCGAAGAGACTTGCAAAGATATTTAAATCATGCATAAAAGATTTCAGAGAAGAATCAAATATTGTTGATAGATAATCTTGATCATAAACCCACAATTCATCGGATCTCGACAAACACACCGCAAAAAGAATTACATCGAATAGATCTCCAAGAGAATTGAGGAGAACTTCGTATTGAGATCCAAAGAGAGAGAAGAAGCCATCTGGCTAATAACTATGGACCCGAAGGTCTGTGGTAAAGTACTCACACATCATCACAGAGGCTATGTTGTTGATGTAGAAGCCCTCCATGATCGATTCACCCTCCGTCGAAGCGCCGGAAAAGGCCCCAAGATGGGATCTCATAGGTACAGAAGGTTGCGGTGGTGGAAATAGGGTTTCGTGGTGCTCCTGGATGTTTTTCAGGGTATATGGGTATATATAAGAGGAAGAAGTAGGTCGGTGGAGCTGCGAGGGGCCCACAAGGGTGGGGGGCGCGCCCCCTGCCTCGTCGCCTCCTCGCTTCTTTCTTGACGACCACTTCAAGTCTCCTGGATCACGTTTGTTCCAAAAATAACTCTCCCGAAGGTTTCATTCCGTTTGGATTCTGTTTGATATTCCTTTTCCATGAAATACTGAAAAAGGCAAAAAAACAACAATTTGCACTGGGCCTTTAGTTAGTAGGTTAGTCCCAAAAATAATATAAAAAGGTAAATTAAAGCCCATTAAACATCCAAAACAGATAATATAAAAGCATGGAACAATAAAAAATTATAGATATGTTGGAGACGTATCAAGCATCCCCAAGCTTAATTCCTACTCGTCCCCGAGTAGGTAAGTGATAAAAACAGAATTTATGATGTGGAATGCCACCTAGCATAATTCTCAATGTAATTTTCTTTATTGTGGCATGAATGTTCAGACCCTAAAGATTCAAGACAAAAGTTTAATGTTGACATAAAAATAATAATACTTCAAGCATACTAATAAAGCAATCATGTCTTCTCAAAATAACATGGCCAAAGAAAGTTACCCCTACAAAATCATATAGTGTGGCTATGCTCCATGTTCACCACACAAAATATTTAAATCATGCACAACCCCGATGACAAGCCAAGCAATTGTTTTATACTTTTGGTGTTCTCAAACTTTTTCAATATTCATGCAATATATGAGTGTGAGCCATGGATATAACACTATAGGTGGAATAGAATGATGGTTGTGGAGAAAAAAGAGGAGAAGATAGTCTCACATCAACTAGGCATATCAGCGGGCTATGGAGATGCCCATCAATAGATATCAATGTGAGTGAGTAGGCATTGCCATGCAACGGATGCGCTAGAGCTATAAGTGTATGAAAGCTCAAAAAGAAACTAAGTCGGTGTGCATCCAACTCGCTTGCTCACAAAGACCTAGGGCATTTTGAGGAAGCCCATCATTGGAATATACAAGCCAAGTTCTATAATGTCAAATTCCCACTAGTATATGAAAGTGACAATATAGGAGACTCTCTATCATGAAGATCATGGTGCTACTTTGAAGCACAAGTGTGGTAAAAGGATAGTAACATTGTCCCTTCTCCCTTTTTCTCTCATTTTTTATTTGGGCCTTTTTCTCCCTTTTATGGAATCTTTTTTTCTATTTTTTTATTTTTTTCCGGAGTCTCATCCCGACTTGTAGGGGAATCATAGTCTCCATCATCCTTTCCTCACTCGGGACAATGCTCTAATAATGATGATCATCACACTTTTATTTACTTACAACTCGATACTTAGAACAAAATATGACTCTATGTGAATGCCTCCGGCGGTGTAACGGGATGTGCAATGACTCATGAGTGACATGTATGAAAGAATTATGAAGGTGGCTTTGCCACAAATACGATGTCAACTACATGATCATGCAAAGCAATATGACAATGATGAAGCGTGTCATAATAAACGGAACGGTGCTAGGTTGCATGGCAATATATCTTGGAATGGCTATGGAAATGCCATAATAGGTAGGTATGGTGGCTGTTTTGAGGAAGGTATATGGTGGGTTTATGGTACCGGCGAAAGTTGTGTGGTACTAGAGAGGCTAGCAATGGTGGAAGGGTGAGAGTGCGTATAATCCATGGACTCAACATTAGCCATAAAGAACTCACATACTTATTGCAAAAAATATTAGTTATCAAAACAAAGTACTACATGCATGCTCCTAGGGGGATAGATTGGTAGTAAAATACCATCGCTCGTCCCCGACCGCCACTCATAAGGAAGACAATCAATAAATAAATCATGCTCCGACTTCATCACATAACTGTTCACCATACGTGCATGCTACGGGAATCACAAACTTTAACACAAGTATTTCTCAAATTCACAACTACTCAACTAGCATGACTCTAATATCACCATCTTCATATCTCAAAACAATCATCAAGTATCAAACTTCTCATAGTATTCAATGCACTTTTTATGATAGTTTTTATTACGCATCCTGGATGCCTATCATATTAGGACTAGTTTTATAACCAAAGAAAATTACCATGATGTTCTAAAGGACTATCAAAATAATATAAGTGAAGAACGAGAGGTCAATAATTTCTATAAAATAAAACCACCACCGTGCTCTAAAAAGATATAAGTGAAGCACTAGAGCAAAATTATCTAGGTCAAAAGATATAAGTGAAGCACATAGAGTATTCTAATAAATTCCGATTCATGTGTGTCTCTCCCAAAAGGTGTGTACAGCAAGTATTATTGTGGTAAAAATCAAAAACTCAAATCATACAAGACACTCCAAGCAAAACACATATCATGTGGTGAATAAAAATATAGCCTCAAGTAAAGTTACCAATGGACGAAGATGAAAGAGGGGATGCCTTCCAGGGCATCCCCAAGCTTAGGATTTTGGTTGTCCTTGAATTTTACCTTGGGGCTCCTTGGGCATCCCCAAGCTTAGGCTCTTGCCACTCCTTGTTCCAAAATCCATCAAATCTTTACCCAAAACTTGAAAACTTCACAACACAAAACTTCAACAGAAAATCTCATGAGCTCCATTAGTATAAGAAAACAAACCACCACATCAAGGTACTATAATGAACTCATTATTTATTTATATTGGTGTTAAACCTACTGTATTCCAACTTCTCTGTGGTTCATATCCCCCGATACTAGCCATAGATTCATCAAAATAAGCAAACAACACACGAAAAACAGAATATGTCAAAAACAGAACAGTCTGTAGTAATATGTAGGTTTCAAATACTTCTGTAACCCCAAAAATTCTGAAATAAATTGGTGGACGTGAGTACTTTGTCTATTAATCATATTCAAAAAGAATCAACCTAATCTCACTCTCCAGTAAAAAATGGCAGCAATTCTCGTGAGCGCTAAAGTTTCTGTTTTTTACAGCAAGATCACATAAACTTTCCCCAAGTCTTCCCAAAGGTTCTACTTGTCAAAAACACTAATTAAAAGCATAAAACCACATCTCAACAGAAGCTAGATGAATTATTTATTACTAAACAGAAACAAAAAACAAGAAACAAAAATAAAATTGGGTTGCCTCCCAACAAGCGCTATCGTTTAACACCCCTAGCTAGGTATAAAAACAAGAATAGATCTAGGTATTGTCATCTTTGGTATGCAATCCATAAGTGCCTCTCATAATAGATTCATAAGGTTAATTTTATTTCTAGGAAAGTGTTTCATGCCTTTCCTTAACGGAAATTGGAATCTAATATTCCCTTCTTTCATATCAATAATTGCACCAATCGTTGTAAGGAAAGGTCTACCAAGAATAACGGGACATGTAGGATTGCAATCTATATCAAGAACAATGAAATCTACGGGCACATAATTCCTATTTGCAACAATAAGAACATCATTAATCCTTCCCATAGGTTTCTTAATAGTGGAATCCGCGAGGTGCAAATTTAAAGAACAATCATCAAATTCACGGAAACCTAACACATCACACAAAGTTTTTGGAATCGTGGAAACACTAGCACCCAAATCACATAAAGCAAAGCATTCATGATCTTTAATTTTAATTTTAATAGTAGGTTCCCACTCATCATAAAGTTTTCTAGGGATAGAAACTTCTAATTCAAGCTTTTCTTCATAAGATATCATTAAAGCATCAACGATATGTTTGGTAAAAGCTTTATTTTGACTATAAGCATGAGGAGAATTTAGCACGGATTGCAACAAGGAAATACAATCTATCAAAGAGCAATTATCATAATTAAGTTCCTTAAAATCCAAAATAGTGGGTTCATTGCTATATAAAGTTTTGACCTCATCAATCCCACTTTTACCAATTTTTGCATCAAGATCTAAAAACTTTGAATCATTGGGACGCAACCAACGCAACCAACGCGATAAAGGGGTTGTCAACCCCTTCACGGTCACTTACGAGAGTGAGATCCGATAGAGATAATAAGATAAATATTTTTGTTGTATAGACTGGAAAATAAAGATTGCAAAATAGAAATAGCAAATTAATAGGAAAATAATATGATGGAAGATAGACCTGGGGGCCATAGGTTTCACTAGTGGCTTCTCTCAAGATAGCAATTTCTATGGTGGGTGAACAAATTACTACCGAGCAATTGATAGAAAAGCGCATAGTTATGATGATATCTACGGCAATGATCATGAATATAGGCATCACGTCTGTGTCAATAGACCGAAATGATTCTGCATCTACTACTATTACTCCACATATCGACCGCTATCCAGCATGCATCTAGAGTATTAAGTTCAAAAGAATGGAGTAACGCATTAGGCAAGATGACATGATGTAGAGGGATAAACTCAAGCAATATGACATAAACCCCATCTTTTTATCCTCGATGGAAACAATACAATACATGCCTTGGTGCCTCTGCTGTCACTGGGAAAGGACACCGCAAGATTGAACCCAAAGCTAAGCACTTCTCCCATTGCAAGAAAGATCAATCTAGTAGGCCAAACTAAACCGAAAATTCGAAGAGACTTGCAAAGATATCAAATCATGCATATAAGAATTCAGAGAAGAATCAAATAATATTCATAGATAATCAAGTTCATAAACCCACAATTCATCGAATCTCGGCAAACACACCGCAAAAAGAGTTACATCGAATAGATCTCCAAGAAGATCGAGGAGAACTTTGTATTGAGATCCAAAGAGAGAGAAGAAGTCATCTAGCTAATAACTATGGACCCGAAGGACTATGGTAAACTACTCACACATCATCGGAGAGGCTATGGTGTTGATGTAGAAGCCCTCCGTGATCGAATCCCCCTCCGGCAGATCGCCGGAAAAGGCCCCAAGATGGGATCTCACGGGTACAGAAGGTTGCGGTGGCGGAAAAGGTGTTTCGTTGCTCTCCCCGAAGGTTTCAGGGTATAAGAGTATATATAGGCGAAAGAAGTAGGTCGGTGGAGCTGCGAGGAGCCCACGAGGGTGGGGGCGCACCCTCCTACCTCGTGGCCACCTCGCTGCTTCCTTGACGTCCACTCCAAATCTCTTGGATCACGTTTGTTCCAAAAAAGATCCTCGCGAAGGTTTCATTCCGTTTGGGTTCCGTTTGATATTCCTTTTCTGTGAAACACTGAAATAGGCAAAAAAACAGCAATTTGCACTGGGCTTTCGGTTAATAGGTTAGTCCCAAAAATAATATAAAAAGGTATATTAAAGCCCATTAAACATCCAAAACAGATAATATAATAGCATGCAACAATAAAAAATTATAGATACGTTGGAGACGTATCAGTGACTATTACTTGCAAGATCGGATCTAGAACACGGATATAATGGTGATAACATAAATGGTTCAGATCTGAAATCATGGTAGCCAGGCCCAAAGTGACAAGCATTAAACATTGCAAAGTCATAGCAACATCAATCTAAGAACATAGTGGATACTAGGGATCGGGCCCTAACAAAACTAACTGGATTACATGATGAATCTCATCCAACTGCTCACCGACCAGCGAGCCTACGAAGGAATTACTCACTAATGGTGGGGAGCATCATGGAATTGGCGATGAAGAAGGGTTGGTGATGACGAAGAACGAAGATACCCCTCTCCAGAACCCCAAACGGACTCCAAATCTGGCCTCCCGATGAAGAACAGGAGGTGACGGCTGCTCCGTCTCGTGGATCGTGATAATTCTTTCTCCCTGAATTTTTTCTGGAAAAATAGGATTTCATAGCGTTGGTTCCAGGGTCTGCGGGGCCACCAGGTGGGGACAACCCAGCTGGGCACGCCAGGAGAGGGGGGCGCACCCTGGTGGGCTGTGCCCACCCAGGTGCCCCTCTCCGGTAGGTCTTGGCTCCATAAATTCTTATTTATATATAAAAATTCATCGCAAAGTTTCATTCCATTCCGAGAACTTTTATTTCTGCAAAAAAACAACACCATGGTAGTTCTGCTAAAAACAGCGTCTATCCGGGGTTAGTTTCATTCAAATCATGCAAATTAGAGTCCAAAACAAGAGCAAAAGCGTTAGGAAAAGTAGATATGTTGGAGACGTATCAACTCCCCCAAGCTTAAACCTTTGCTTGTCCTCAAGCAATTCAGTCCATAAACTGAAATTGAAAAAGAAAAACTTTTACGAACTCTTTTGCTCTTGTTTGCATAAATAATCTTAAACAACACCCAGGTTTTCAGCCAACATTATAACTAACCATGCCAACAATCACTCTTAAAGATTATATTAACTCATATCAATGACATAATCAACTAGCAAGCAATAATAAGACATCTCAAATGGCAACACGTTGTCAAAACAACCATGATATAATATGACAATAGTGGCATCTCGCTAGCCCTTTCTGAGACCGCAAAACATAAATGCAAAGCACCTCCAAAGTTCAAGTAGCGACTAAACATTGTAATTCATGGTAGAAAAGATCCAGTCATGATGCACCCAACATTAGCTACACACAATGCATAAGTCATGACAGATGTGCTCTCAGGTTCTAGCGCTTGTTTTAGAAGGTGATGACACACCATAAAAATAAATAGATAGTCCCTTCGTAGAGGGAAGCAGTGATTTGCAGAGGTGCCAGAGCTCATTTTTTTAAACAGAGATAAATGAAATTTTGAGACATGCACCCTTCTCATTTACTTCACGACCATCAGTTATCAATACCTCCCATGCTAAACACGCAAATGGCGGTTCCCAAGCGATAAAATTAAAGGTTTACTCCCCTCCACCAACAATCACATTCCACGGCTTGTCCAAAATAATGGGTGCCGTCCAAACCAACAATAGTCCCGGGGAAGTTTTGTTTAATTATTTGCATTTTTGAGTTCGGGACTGGGAATCCCTATTACCACCCTTTTCTCGTGCGATGGCGAGTGAATAAACACCCGACCTGAGAATAACCCTCTTAGCATGGAAGATACCGACCACCTCCTATCGTTCCATGAATGATCCAGGAACATAAAAATGATATATTTTTAGAAGTTTTTAGAGGTGGCACATGCAAATTTTCTTAGGACGGCAGGGTAATACCGCATATAGCTAGGTATGGTGGACTCATCTGGAATAACTTTGGGTTCAAGGTTTTTGATGAACAAACAGAATTCCCACTTAGTACAGGCGAAGGCTAGCAATTAGATTGAGAAGCGGCCAGCTAGAGAGCAACAATGATCATGAACATGCATTATGCATAAGTAACATTGGACACTAGCATGAGTAGGATATGAACACCATGAACATAAATATCATAGAGGCTATGTTGGTTTTGATTCAACTACATGCATGAACATGTGCCAAGTCAAACCACTCAAACATTCAGAGGAGGATACCATATCCTCATACCACATCACAATCATAAATCTAAGCATGGATGATACAATGAAAAAGTGTGAACACCGACAGATGAAAATAAATGGACATGAATGTAATGTCGATGAGAAACACGTACTCCCCCAAGCTTAGGCTTTTGGCCTAACTTGGTAGTCGATCAGAAGCCTAGATAGTAGTTGGGGTACAGAGGAGCGGGCATCCACTGATCCCACTTCTGAGGCTCCTCCTCTACCTCTGTAGCAGCTTGAGTGTTCTGGTAGGCGATGATGTCCGCAGGCATAATCCTATATCCACCCCTGGCAACATAATCAAACAAAGCAGGAGTAGGCAATGGAATAATATCACGAGTTTCAATGCTAAAAATCAGGTTATAGGTAATATGAACGTCAGGAGATTTATCATCAGTAAAATGGTGGTGATCCACGGCAGCACGGTCTAGGTAAACCTTGGTCAGAGGGTAATCATGAGGGCGTATCTCAACCTTGAAGTGAGCCGCCAAACAAGTAGCATAAATCCCACCATGAATCTTACCCTTGGATTTATTAAGGTGGAGGCGACGAGTCACAATAGCTCCCAAGCTATAAGTGTCGTCGCTCTCTAATGCACGAGCAAAACAGCAAGGTCTGGTGAGCTGAGCGCACCCACCTTCTCCCTAGCAAGCAGGTATTTTGCAATGAAAAGAGCAAAATAATGAACCGCGGGAAAAAGCAAGCCAGCGGCAGTGATAGCTGACACCCCTCTCTCATCTCCCACTGTCAAGGTACGATAAAAAGTCTCAAACTCCACCGGCCTAGGCTCGGCCAAGCTCCCATCAGAAGGGATCATGCATATGTCACAAAATTCAGTAAGTGGTATCTAATGGTTTTCAGCATATAAATCAAAACTCACTTCAGGAGGATTATTCCTAGGCAGGAAAGTAAAGCTTTGAACAAAGATGTTTGTGAGGATTTGGTGCTGTTCACACTCATCTGCGATGAAGTCGGTGAGGTCGGCATTAGCAGCATATTTTGTGAACTCTTGAAGGATTCCAGCCTCTTCCAGGAACGGGGTGTGTGGCCATTCACACGGTCGTACTTTCGTCAGCCTCCAAGGATGGAGATCACTATCAGATGACTCCCCAATAACACCCTTGGAGTTCTTCTTAGAGCCAAACTCCTAAAGATATTCATGGTTTTCCTATGAACAAAATTCTGAAATTTATTAGCCCACAAAATTTTCTCAACAAAACTTCACAAAAATGATACAACTGTTCATAGGGATACATAGAGGCCATAGCAAGCATTCAAACTACATCGAACACTAAGAATTCAACATACAAGCTCATCTACAGTAGCACCAAGAGTAGCTAATTATTCAAAATATAAACCACTAAAACAAAAACTAATTGGACAAATGGTGGAGTCACATATCAAGAAACAATCCCTCGAAACAGTTTTTGAAATGGAGCTTCGAGCAAAGAGATGAAAATCTACGGGTTTGAGAGCAAGAACACGGGAGAGAGAGAGAGCAATGGAGATTTTTTCTGGAGGTAAGTGATGATGTGGTATGAAGAAATAAGTGAGGGGGGCCACGTGAGGACCACACCCCACCAGGGCACGCCTGGGGGTCCTGGCGACCTCCCTTTGATGTTATTTGCACCAAAAATTCAGAAATATTCAGAAACAATCGTATTAATTTTTCAGGGCATTCCGAAAACCTTTATTTCTGGGTCATTTTTTATTGCACGAGAAATTCAGAAAACAGACAAAACATGGCATGTTATTTTATTTAACTAATAAAAACAGAGAATAAAAAGTAGGGGCAGAAGGTAGTGCTTACTAAATTCATCAACTTCATACCGCTCAAAAATGATCCATTAATAAGGTTGATCAGGTGTTATTAACAACCCCTTTCGATTAGCATGAAACTGAAGAACTTTCGTAAATCACTAGGTTACCTCAATGGGGATATGAATTTCCCCAACAATAAGCATTTCATATTTCTTTTTAACAGTGGGTAGAGGTATTTGAAAACTTCCAATAGTGATTGTCGGAGATTTTTCAATAACATTAATACCATTCAGTTGGAATTGTTTCTTCGGAAAGTGCATCGTATGCTCATTACCATTGATATGAAAAGTGACCTTGCTTTTATTGCAATCAATAACAGCCCTTGCATTATTCAAGAAGGGTCTACCAAGGATAATCGACATGTTGCCGTCCTCGGGCATCTTAAGTATAAAAAAGTCAGTCGAAATAGTAACATTAGCAACAACAACGGGCACATCCTCACAGATACCGATAGGTATGGCAGTTGATTTATCAGTCATTTGCAAAGATATTTCAGTAGGAGTGTGTTGGGGATATTACTACTGGAGGTAAACCGGCTTTATGTAGCCGGGTTGACTCCCTGAAGATTAGAAGCCCATAAAGATGCAAGGATGATGGCGCTTCATGGAGGCCCAAGGCCCAAAGGCGGGTTAAAGCCTGTAAATGTAAACCGGCTTAGTCATGTAACTTGTATTGTAGGATAGGAAGGATAGAGACCGAACTGGATACGTTTATGATCCGGCTTCGGGACTCTGTAAACCCGCGGGCGTTAACCTATGCATATAAAGGGACGACCCAGCAGCGGTTTAGGGACAGACAACAACTCGAGAGCCAGACAAAGCGGATTCGCTCCCTGGCCTTCGAAACCCTAGCAATACCAATCACAACTAGACGTAGGCTTTTACCTTCCTCGAAGGGGCCGAACTAGTATAAAATTCCCCATGTCCCTTTGTCCGGTTTAACCCCCTTAAGCTAACTCGTAGCGATGGCTCCATGACTAAGTCCTTTCACAAGGACATCTGCCGTGACAAACCCACGACAGTTGGCGCCCACCGTGGGGCTATCGCACGATGGTTTTGAGTTCTTGAAGGGCAGCTTTGATGGACTTAAGGGATACGTTGTGGGCTGGATGACGAAGAGTCGTCGTGGCAAGCTCTACATCGACAACGCAGGATGGGGTCCCGAGGCCAATTCAATCGAATACGGGTACCGGGTCCCCTTTGGTGGAATTCACATCTTCATCGGCAAGATCAGCGGACCGGCCCCTGAGCCGGACATCTACACCGACATCATCGAGACGGCTCGGCATGCAAATTCTTCGCCGGTTCAGCCCGAGGCAAGGCATATTTTCGTGGGTGTCGTCCATGGACCGAGGTACGAGGACGGGCTGGTGTCCGATGGAGAGACCGTGGTCTGCTCTGATGACGAGTCTTTTGGAGAGAACGAATCACTTTACCAATTGCCGGACGGCCGGATTGATGGAGGATCAGAGGGTAACAGTATTCCGGATTCCCCTGATTTGCCAAACCGGGCCGCCATCTTCATGGCTGGCACACAATCGGCGCCTCATTCATCTACCGCCGTAGCGATGCTCTCTGGTTCAACAACGGCCACACCAGTAGGGGCAGAAAGCTCAGCGCCGCCTCCAGCCCAAGTCATGTCTGCTTTGTTCGACGCTTTGGCAACGTTGATGGCCACAGAGGTGGATGCAGCAGCCAGGGATCAGCACAATGCGGAGATTGCAAAGGTGAAAGATCAGATAGCCCAGGCTAAAGCGGACCTGGCGACAGAGAATGCTAGGATGGCTACAGAGCGGGCTGAATTGGAAGCACATGCCTACCGGATTACGCTGGATCAGAATGCTTCAGAGGAAGTCATGAGAAGAAGGTATCGATCACGTCTCCCGTCGGTTTATGAGCTGCAGAATCTCTTCAACAGACCAGGAGCAGGAGCTGGTAGCCAACCCATACTAAACCAGGCGGAGGCGCCGGGAACAGGAGCGCCGGTTCAACCGCGCGTGACGGACCCGCCTCGCCAGAACAACGTTGTGCCACAGTATGTACCTACGCCGCCCAGGCATTATTCCAACCTGTTGGACAACATTGTGGCTGCCACTTCACACCTGGTGGCCCTCCCAACCGACGGCGAGTCACCAGTTGCAGTGGAAGCACGTTGGGCCAGGGATCTCCTTCAAACAGCACTAAATCAACAATAGGCGTATTCACACAGTCGTGAGAGGATTCATTCCACTCTCGTCCAAGTCGGAGCTATAGCAGACACGTGGAGGACGAACCGGCCGTGTCCAGTAGTGCATGTCACCGAAACTCACCACGAGGAAACAACCCGGCCGGGGGAGGCGCTAATGCGCAGGATGTTGTGGACCATGGCCGCGCACGTTGAGAGGCCGAGTTGGCAGCTCGACACAGAGCACGACAACATAGTCCGGTTCACCCCACGGCCTCCGTGGAGCCAGGTGTGGTGTTCAGTTCCTTAGGGGTGCCGTGTCTAACCCCCGCTTTGCGTAATGTGAGACTGCCCAAGGATTTCAAGGGACCTCGTAAGGTACCAAATTACACCGCCGATTTGCAACCAGAGGCGTGGGTGGAGAGCTATGAGATGGCAATGGAGATGTTAGATGTGGATGAGGCAGTGTGTGCTAAATATTTCACCATGATGTTGGAAGGAACAGCTCGCACTTTGTTGAAGAGCTTGCCGACCAACTCTGTTGGATCATGGGCTGAATTGAAGCACTGGTTTATCCAGAACTTCAAGGATACGTGTAAGCAGCCGATGTCAATCGTGGATCTGGCCGCTTGTGTCCAAGAGGAAGGGGAGTCCACGGCCCATTCGGTCAAACGGGTCTCAGCAATTTTGCATTCATCAGATCGTATCAATGCAGACACTGCAGTGTTAACATTAGAGAGCAATTGTCGCTTCTTACCGCTAGAACAGAAATTGGGGAGGCTCAAACGTCACTGCAATGATATGTCAACACTCATGGCCGCTTTGGTTAAATACGCCGATTCAGATAATACCAAGGATCCGGATTCAGAGGAGGAAAAACCGGGGAAAGGTACGAAGAACAGCAATGCCAAGGGTCAACAGCATAATCCGGCAGGCCATGGAAACAGTGGTAAGCGCAAGGCCGACAGTAGCTTGGACTTTGTTGCTAACACCAATGCACAGGAGAATGGCCAGCGCCGTAAGGGCAAGCAGCCCCAGAGGGGCGGAGGTTCAGGCCCCAATTTGGAGTGCGTGTTATATCAGCCCTGTCCAAAGCATGGATCAAAGGAGAAGCCAGCATCACATCTTTTGAAGGACTGTTATATCATGCGGGATTTCAAGAATTCCAATATGTTCCAGTATGATAACAACCCACCCGGCGGTTCAGGAGGAGGTTTCCATGGGCCGGGCTATGGAGGTGGAGGTGCCGGTTTAGGTTTTCAAGACAACCAAACCGGACACCTCAATCAAGGGCACCAAGGCAACCAGGGAGGTTACAACCATCAGGGGAATGAGCAGCAGCAGCAGTCGGGTTATCAGAGTAATCCCAAACAGCTAAACAGTGGGCAATATCATGTCTTCACCACTAGTTTGTGTAAACATGATCAGAAGCTTCACAAAAGGGCAGTAAACTCTGTGGAACCGGCAGTACCTCAGTATTTACGCTGGTCTAAGCAACCTATTCTGTGGAGTAGAGAGGATCACCCACCCCAGGTTGATAATCCAGGTCACTTGGCCCTGGTGGTAGCCCCTCAAGTTGGGGGATACAAGTTTACCAAAGTACTCATGGATGGGGGAAGTAGTATCAACATTTTTTATTATGATACATTCCGCCGTATGGGGTTAAAAGATAAGAATCTTAAACCATCGAATACGGTCTTTCATGGTGTGGTGCCTAGTAAGTCTGCATATCCTGTTGGCAAGATAGCTTTGGAGGTAGCTTTTGGAGATGACTATGATTCAAGGTCAGAAACATTGACGTTTGAGGTGGTAAAGATCAAAAGTCCGTACCACGCCTTGTTTGGGCGGCCGGCCTATGCTAAATTCATGGCAAGGCCGTGTTATGTTTATCTACAGCTTAAAATGCCAGGTCATAAAGGGACTATCACAGTACATGGAAGTAGAAAGATTGCTTTGGAGTGTGAAGAAGGTGATGCGGCTTATGCTGAGTCGGTTTGTGCCACGGAAGAGTTGAAATTCTATAAGGAGCAAGTTGATCCGGCAGACATGACCTCTTTAAAAAAGCCAACTACAGAACATGATCCAGCGTTGAAGTTCAAATCGGCTACAGACACTAAGATGGTTGGCTTTGTTCCTGGCGATTCATCCAAATAGTTCAGCATCAGCGCTAACCTGGATCCCAAATAGGAAAGCACGCTCATCGAGTTCATCCATGAGAATCGGGACATCTTTGCATGGAAACCTTCTGACATGCCAGGTGTACCGAGGGAACTCGCTGAGCACACACTCAACATTGATCCTAAGTTTAAACCGGTCCAGCAGTTCCTCCGTCGTTTCAATGATTAGAGACGTAAGGCTATAGGTGAAGAGGTAGCCCGTCTGTTGGCCACAGGGTTTATTGTCGAAGTTTTTCATCCAGAGTGGTTAGCTAATCCAGTGCTGGTTCTTAAGAAAAACGGCACTTGGCGCATGTGTGTGGACTACACAGATTTAAACAAGGCCTGCCCTGCAGACCCCTTTGCTCTCGCTCGCATTGATCAGATAATTGATGCCACGGCAGGTTGTGACCGTTTGTGTTTTCTGGATGCTTATTCTGTTTATCATCAGATCAAAATGGCGGTTAAGGACCAGGAGAAGACAGCTTTCATAACTCCCTTTGGAGCCTTCTGCTATGTTTCCATGCCTTTTGGACTCAAGAGTGCCCAGGCAACTTACCAGCGATGTGTTCAGAATTGCCTTCATAAAAAAATTGGGCGCAATGTTCATGCATATGTGGATGATATTGTGGTGAAGTCTAGAAAGGAGGAAACATTGATAGAGGATTTAAGAGAAACCTTTGATAATCTCCAGATTTACAAGATGATGCTCAATCCGGAGAAGTGTGTTTTTGGTGTCCCGGTAGGCAAGCTCTTGGGTTTTTGGTGTCAAACAGAGGCATTGAGGCTAATCCGGAAAAAATTGCAGCAATTAAATCCTTGGCTAAACCGGCGTGTATCAACAATGTTCAACGTCTGGCCGGCCGGATTACAGCCATGAGCCGGTTTATCAGTCGCCTTGGAGAGAAGGCCATCCCCTTATATCAGATACTCAAGAAAATAGATAACTTTGTCTGGAGTGAGGCAGCTGATAAGGCGTTCGAGGATCTGAAGAGGCAGCTAGCTGAACCGCCTGTCCTTGCAGCGCCGATCGATAAAGAGCCATTATTATTATATGTGGCTGCTAATGCCCGGGCTGTTAACGTAGCCATTGTGGTAGAGCGCAAGGAGCTTGGCAAGGAATATCCGGTTCAACGGCCGGTTTATTATATCAGCGAGGTGCTCATTGAGTCAAAGCAGAGGTAACCGCATTGGCAGAAGCTGGTGTATGGGGTGTCTATGGCGAGCCGGAAGCTTAAACATTATTTTCAGGGCCATCCCATCACAGTGGTCAGTTCAGCTCCTCTGGGCGACATCATTCAAAACAGAGAAGCAACTGGCCGGATTGCCAAGTGGGCTATTGAACTTGGACCTCACGGGCTCAAGTATATACCCCGCATAGCGATAAAATCCCAGGCACTCGTGGACTTCATTAATGATTGGACGGAGTTGCAGGCACTGGAGGAGAAGCCAGATAATACATATTGGACTATTAATTTTGATGGGTTCAGACAGTTGGAGGGCTCGGGGGCTGGAGTCATACTAACTTCCCCATGAGGTGACAAGTTTTGTTATGTCCTCCGTTTAATGTTCCCATGTACTAACAATGCAGCTGAATATGAGGCTTTGCTCCACGGTCTTCGAATGGCTAAGGAGATGAATTTGAGCCGGGTTAAGTGCTTCGGCGATTCAGATCTAGTGGCTCAGCAGGTGTCTGGCACCTAGGATTCTAAGGACCCACTCATGGCTGCATATTGGTGAGAGGTGGATGCAGTGGCTGGTCACTTTAAAGGTTATCAGGTGGACCATATAGACCGGCGGAAGAATGAAGCGGCGGACGCTTTAAGTCGTCTTGGTTCCCAGCGTAAATCGGTCCCGCCCAATGTCTTTCTTGATGTATTGCATAATCCGTCAGTCAAAGTGCCAACCGAAGAAGATTTGGCTATTCCTGATCCAGAGGCTCAGTTGGTGGCAGCTCTGCATGCCATACCAGATTGGACGATCCCATATCTGGATTACATGAACCGAGGTGAGCTACCAAACGATGAAACGTTGGCTCGACAGATAATCCGGCGTTCCAAGTCGATGACCATACTCAGCGGGGAGTTACATCATTTCAGTGTTTCAGGAGCAATTCAGCGTTGTGTTTCTCCTCAAGAAGGTTGTGAGATTTTGCGAGAAATCCATGAAGGGGATTGCGGTCACCATGCTGGTTCAAAGTCGTTGGTTGCCAAAGCTTTTCGCCACGGTTTTTATTGGTTGGCAGCACATGCTGATGCAGAGGATTTAGTCAAGAGATGTGATGGATGTCAAAAATTTGCCCGCCATGCGCACGTTCCGGCTCAAGAATTGCGGATGATTCCAATTACGTGGCCGTTTGCAACTTGGGGGCTTGATATGGTTGGACCCTTCAAGCATTCTAAGGACAAAAAGACCCACCTGTTAGTAGCAGTTGATAAATTCACTAAATGGGTGGAGGCAGAGCCAGTCAGCAAGTGTGATGCAGCCACGGCGGTTCAATTCATCAAGAAGGTGATATTCCGATTTGGCTTTCCGCACAACATTATAACAGATAATGGTACTAATTTGTCAAAAGGGGAGATGGAAGAATTTTGTCAACATGAGCACATCCGGCTCGATCTAGCGTCGATGGCTCACCCCCAATCTAATGGTCAAGCAGAGAGGGAAAATCAAGAAATTCTACGAGGTATCAAACCCAAGCTTATGGTTCCCTTAAAGCGGACGCCGGGTTGTTGGGTTGAGGAGTTACCTTCTGTGTTATGGAGCATCAACACCACACCCAATAGGTCTACGGGTTACACACCTTTCTTCATGGTCTATGGAGCAGAGGCCATTCTTCCTAGTGACATCCATCACGAATCACCCCATGTGACAGCTTATGTTGAAGCTGATAATGAGAAGGCACATCAGGATTCTCTGGACCTGTTGGATGAAGAGTGTGATCTTGCAGCAGCACGGTCGGCGATTTATCAACAAGATCTCCGATGTTATCACAGCCGCCGGGTTAAAACCAGGGCCTTTCAAGAAGGCGATTTGGTGCTCCGGCTCATCCAGGATCAGACTGATATGCATAAGTTATCCCCACCTTGGGAAGGACCCTTTATGGTCAGCAAAAATCTGCACAACGGCTCTTACTACCTCATTGATGTTCGAGAGCATAAAGACTCACGTCAATCAGAGGAGGAGACCAAGCGGCCATGGAACATAGCCCTTCTTTGGCCTTACTATACTTGAGCCATAGGCTCTTCCTATGTACATATTTATGATAATGTATATATTATATAATAAACTGGAGCCTCCATTAAAGCAGGGTCTCTGTTCTTTTTACATCATGTGTGCGCTCACAAAAGTTTCTACTGACAAAGCGGAGTTTTTTTGGTTAAACCGGTTTCTACAGCCGCACGGGTGTAAAGAATATCACTAGGGGGCTTGGTCATATCTGAACCATAGCTACACCTCTTGATCGGTTTGAAATAACAAAGGGACATCACTACGGGGCTTGGTTGTTATCACACCACAGCTACACCTCTTGATAGGCATTTAGCTAGAAAGGTAATTATGTGGGGCCAAAGAGAGTGTTGCACAAAGCACAAACTCAAACATGGGAACCCACGGAGCACAGCTCACAAAATTACTTGGGGGCTCTTTGTGCAAGCAACAAAGAGTTTGAAAGGACCTTCGTAATTGGCTATCAAGCCACGGCTTGGAAGCCTGGTGTATTCACCTAAAAACCCGGGTTAACCTGCCTTCATCAAGTAAGCCACTCATGTCCAGGTTATCCTGGTATGACCCATCGAACGTTTGACAAGTCAATCTTTTACAGACCCTGAACTTGTCACAGTTAAAACGACGATTGGTTAATTGGAGGCCCATCTTAAAAGGCTTTGTTAAATGGTTTAACTCAAAGGCCTGGCAGCCCATGAAAAGCCTCGATTTGGAGCCTGGCAACTCGTAAAAAGCCTTGCATATTTTCTTGTTTGAATTATGTTTGTTGAAAATCATAAGTATTTTTTGATAAACCGGCGTCCTTGACACGGCTTGCTTCTCAACTACAAGTTGTTGGCACATGATCAGTTATGAACCGGTGTTTATTGACCCGGTCTGGTTTGACTAAATCACCAGTGTTATAAAGAAAGCCCGGTAGTTATCCCGGTCTGGTTTAAACCGGCAATGCAGAGATAAGGTTATCAACGTTCCGGATTGGTATTAACACCTTTGTCGTATGCACCGTTGGTCAACCAATGAGGTATGTTATGTATATTCTTTTTTATACAAACACTTTGATTATTTCATCTATATCCTGTACACTTCTTGGATATATTGACCCATCTAGTGGTAAACCGCTAGACACTTTTAAGTTGTTGAAACCAGGAACACAACTCATCATGGGTTATGCATAAATAAATCCCAAAGGGTGGAAAAAGTTGTCATGAGGTATTAAAAACATGCTCAAAGGCATGGCAAATAAAGGAGTTTTGGCTGTCCTATTACAAGAAGCCTTCAAAGCGGCTCCAATGGCATAATTGTTTTTCATAAAATCGGCACACGGTGGACAGTAAACCGGCGACCGGTTCCGGACACTTCATCGGGACGGTTTGGTGGTTGAGGGTCCGTTGGTGTAGGCACTTCTTCATCCCTCCCCAGTCGCTGGAAATCAACCGTTGACCAATCGATTCCAGTTAAAGCTTGAAACACTACTTCCTCATGGATAACATTGGAGGGGTTAATATCAGGAGCATAAGTGTGCTTACGAATCGGAGGCACAAGTTCTTCAACTTCATGGATGTCGGCCGGCTGCCTTTTCCCCTCCGCATTGTAAAATGGTTGAAAATGGGACAAATTGGTATCATCGGCCAACTTGCTAGCTGTTGGCCGCATCTGTTTAGTCAGCCGCCGGAGATCATCATTGTCAAAGTTGGAACCATCTTCTTTAACACCTGGGTATCCTTTGATGATGTCTTCTGCTTCAAGATCCGGAATCCAGGCTTTTGCTCGAATAAGTGCAGTTAAAGCTCCGGCTCTGGCAGCTGCTTTCTTCAACTCGGCGATGCGGGCTGGTAACATGGCCAACTTCTCAAGAGTTTCTTTAATCAAAGAGGGAGCCGGTTTGTTATAAGCTGCCGTGCAAATAGCCCGCTGCGACCCAGAGTACAACTGTTCAATCAATGTGTATGCCGCTTTGAGCTTCATCCGCATATCCAAACCAAGATGAGTGATCCAGGTGCCTGCCAAAGATTTTATAAACATTTTGGTTAGCTGTAAAGTTCATTGACTTGCGCAACACACATAATCAGGCACTTACCAAAGATAGCAGAGGTCATAGCATTGATTTGATGTTTCAAACCAGCTAGTTCATCAACCACTGGCTTCAGGGCTGCCTCGGCGTCTACAGCTCTTTTGGTTAAACCGGATTTCTCGGTTTCCCAGTCAGCACGATCTTTATTGAAAGATTCTTTCGATTTTTCCATCACGGCCAGGGCCTAGGTCAGCTCCTCTTTTGCTTTTTTAGCCTCGGCTTGTTGTGACTTCACATTCTCTTGCAAGTCAGAATTTCAGGCGTCTTTGCTTTTCAGTTCAGCCTGCCACATTGAAGGTATATTAAACAAACAGCATATATATGTGCTAAGTACAAAGCGTATAACAAGTTATGCACTTCATACTTGGGGGCTAATGCCTATTTTGCTCTCAAGTGCAAAGTTTTATGCAAGTCTCCAGAATAATGCAAGCATTATACTTGACACTTGGGGGCTAATGTACGTCTGTTCTAAAATGGATGTGTTGATCAAAAAACTGGATTAACTTGCCAAGTTAAACCGGCCTTTGGGGGCTATGCTGCAGAAAGTTATCTAATTATTGCAATATGAGTCTTATCTATTATTAGAGATCTGCCAGTGCAAGGATCAATGATGAGAAGCGTAAAGTGTTACAAAGACCCGGTTTATGATAAATAATCATACAAACGGCCCTTGGGGGCTACTTGGGATAGTAGTTTAGCTATAAATCAATCAACAAAGGGAGAGGAATTTACCTCATGTCTCTCTTTCATCAAGTTCACCAAACCGGCTTCATAATTCCGGTTTGAGTGCAGACGGTTCAAGAAGCCAGAATGAAGCTCATCAGCGTTAAGATGAGCATAGCTTGATAAGTCGCTGCTCCATTTAGCTTTATCCCGGGCAGCTTGCTCTTCTTTCGCACTGTGCTGAGCCAAAATGATGGGATGGCCAGGAGAGCTGTGGCCCATTCCAGTAATAGTAACATCATCACCTTGGCCTTCAGGATTTTTGGGTGATGATGCTGAAACTTCAGCATCTTTCACCGGACTAGACCGGCTTGGTTCTGCCGGTTCAGAATCGGGCACGGCAGGCTCAGGATTTATGGGCCCATCAGTATTTTGAACTTCAAGGGGTGGGTCATCAGAAGTAGCTTTAGGATGAGGACCTTCCGGTTCACATGTTTGTACCGGTTCACCTCTGGGTTCTTCTTCTTCGGCGACCGGGTCTTCTGATGGATTGGTGACCCGATCTTTCTTGCTAGGTCTAGCTTGGGCTCTGCAAATAAATATAAAGGATTAACATCTTATTCAAATTCTGCAATGCGTTAAAGGAAAATGTTTTACAACTTACCCGGCCATAGTTTTCAGCGGAGGGAGTTGAGTTGCGGTTGACTCGCCAGATGATGAGGGAGGTGTCACCTGATAATTTGAATCAGACGGATTAAGAGGTTGTCTGAAATAACCAGCCTTGGGGTAAGAATGGTCAGAAGTAGGAGAGACCTCAGACCGGCGCTTCCAAACCGGAGTATCAGGTAAACCAGCTGAAGTGACCTGTTGGCCACTGTGCCGGGTTGTCCGGCGAGCTTCATGCTGCTGAGTCTTCAAAATAAATGTTGGATCCAAGTGAGCAAGAGGATGAGAAAAGCTCACTTTCCGGATTGCTTGGCGAGTTTTTGTGTTGGCATAGAGTCTGAACCGGAGGAAAGGGTAATTACCTCTACATCATCAGCTTGGCTAGCTTCTGCGTCCTCCTGAGGAAGATCATTGTTAATGAGATGCATGAAAAGAGAGCCAAGTGAGTCAAGTTCTACCTCAACTTCTGGATCATCAGTGTCATCATCAAGCTCCATGTTAATCCGGTCAGCCGTTTTCCATTTTGACGTCCGCTTTACGGCTTTGGTCTTTGGGCGGGATGGCTTGACCGCTTTATCTCTAGTCGGCTTTGCCGCTTTCTCTACGGTTTTCCGTTTCCAGAAGGGGTCATCTCCCTATATACAAAGAAGAAGGATTACAGGTTGCATAAGCTAAAAACATTAGAAATGAGGGGGAAATATCTTACAGCAGGCGGTTTGTTCTTGGCATAGAAGGGACTCAGACCGGTTTGACTACAGGTCAGTTCCGACTCATTCAGAATCTTCTTTACGCCTTCAGTGACTTCTTCCTCAGATAATTGGATGTTGCAATGGCGTTGAGGGTCGTCAACCTCACCGGTATATTCACACATTAAACCGGGACGCCGGCTTAGCGGCAAGATACTCCAGGATATCCAACAGCGCACAAAGTCCACGCCTGTTAAACCATTTGCCATAAAGGCCCGTAGTTTGGCGAGTTGAGGAGCGTAGTTTGCCCTTTATGAAGAGCTCAGGCATTGTGGCATTGGGTGAGTATTGGATAGTCTGTGATCACGAAAGCCGGGGAGGGGATTTTCATCTTCAGGCGAAGTGTCTCTGCAATAAAACCAAGTTTGATTCCATTCCTTTGGGTGGCTATGATGTTTGGCATGAGGAAATTCAACTTCTTTCCGCTTTTGAATCGAGACACCACCAAGTTCTGTGTTAGGGCCATTTACAAACTCTGTACGCTGGTTTAAGTGAAATAAATCCTGGAACACTTATGCAGTTGGTTCTTCTTGTAAATATACTTCACAGAAGACATGGAAGTTGCATAAATTGGAAACCGAGTTGAGACCAATATCTTGCGGATGAAGTTGGAAGCTGGCAAGCACATCTCGATAAAACTTTGACCCTGCCGGTTTGAAGCCACGGCCTATATGGTCAACAAAGACCACCACCTCGCCTTGCCTTAGGGTTAGAGGATTTTCTGTTCCTGGAACTCGTCATTTGATTTCAGTTTTCTTAGGCAGGGAGCCGATGGTAACCATCTCATTCAATTGAGTCTCAGTAACCCAGGAACGAGCCCAGTTGCAGGCAGTGAATTGTTTGGCCATTGTGGAATAAATAAAGCTAAAAATGAAAGGCCGGTTTATAAATTACGCCTGATTATATGCAATATACAAGGGAGTAAGAAACATACTGATATGTGAAATGGTGTAAACCGGAGACTAATGCAATAAGGGAGAAGGGTAATACTAGCATAGGATTACTCAGACACTGTTAAACCGGAGCATAATTATGAAGGTAAAATGCTCCTCCGGTTTATCAAAGGGCTAATGGCATAGACTGCTTATACAAGGTTAAACCGCCTATGTTAGCATAAGGAGAAACAGATCTCACAGGGACATAGAAACAGATCTCATAGTGACATATGAAATTTTCGGATCTAAGATAAGACAGAAAAGTAAAAATAATTGGATCTAGAAGGGGTGCAGAACCGAAGCAACTTATGAAGGACTAGATCAGTTCTTTGCGCATAAGGGTTTGTGGTGACAATGGAAGGCTAGCTACGGCAAGGAGTACGTCAGATACGGAGTATTCACCTAAAGGTCATGAAAGAGCAACACTGAAAGCTCTGATGAATCTCAAGAACAAGGAAGAACAAGGAAACCCTAATGGATCTAAGAAAGAAAAGGGAAAAAACTTACTTCGATGGCGGAAGTAGCGGAAGGGCGTTGTGGAACTCTGGTGCGAACAGGTTGATGCAGTAGCCAACGGTGAAGCAGAGCCGGAGTTCGAGGATGACGGCGGCGTTCGGGTGCGGGATCGTCGAGAGGAATAAGAAGAGATGCATGGGTAGCGGAAAGAAAAGAAAAGGGGTCCGTTGTCCCTATTTATAAGGCGAAGAGATGAAACGGCAAGTGCGGGAATCGAGGAGCCCAAAAATGGATAAGTTAATAAGGGTGTGGCCTCGATGGCTGAAGACATATTAAATGAAGGTAATCTTCGACATCAACAGAGGGATGACGTCAGGACGGTTTATCATAAACTTGAAGTGTGACGTCATGGTGATTTACAGGATTGACGTGAAGATATGAGGGAAGAATTTTTCTAACTATAGAAGATTGACATGAACGAGTTCAAACCAATCTGGGGTCTAATGTTGGGGATATTACTACTGGAGGTAAACCGGCTTTATGTAGCCGGGTTGACTCTTTGAAGATTAGAAGCCCATAAAGATGCAAGGATGATGGCGCTTCATGGAGGCCCAAGGCCCAAAGGCGGGTTAAAGCTTGTAAATGTAAACCGGCCTAGTCATGTAACTTGTATTGTAAGATAGGAAGGATAGAGACCGAACTGGATACGTTTATGATCCGGCTTCGGGACTCTGTAAACCGGCGGGCGTTAACCTATGTATATAAAGGGACGACCCGACAGCGGTTTAGGGACAGACAACAACTCGAGAGCCAGACAAAGCGGATTCGCTCCCTGGCCTTCGAAACCCTAGCAATACCAATCACAACTAGACGTAGGCTTTTACCTTCCTCGAAGGGGCCGAACTAGTATAAAATTCCCCGTGTCCCCTTGTCCGGTTTAACCCCCTTAAGCTAACCCGTAGCGATGGCTCCACGACTAAGTCCTTTCACAAGGACATCTGCCGTGACAAACCCATGACAGTGTGAGTTTATTCAAATCAAGTATTTTATATAAAGAGAAAGGCATAACACTAACACCAGCTCCTAAATCACACAAAGCAGTTTTCACATAATTCTTTTTGATGGAGCCAGGTATATTTGGTATTCCCGGATCTCCAAGTTTTTAGGTACTCCATCTTTAAAAGTATAATTAGCAAGCATAGTGGAGATTTCGGCTTCTGGTATTTTTTTCTCTTATTGGTGTTGATGTCTTTCATATACTTTGCATAAGGAGGCATTTTCAAGATATCAGTCAAGTGAGTACGCAAAAATACTGGCCTCAGCATTTCAGCAAAGCGTTCAAATTCTTCATCATCATTCTTTTTAGTTGACTTAGGTGGAAAATGCATAGGTTTTTGAACCCACGGTTCTCTTTCTTTACCGTGTTTTCTAGCAATGAAGTCTCTTTTATCATACCTTTTATTCTTAGGTTGTGGGTTATCAAGATCAACAGGTGATTCTATCTCAACATCATTGTCTGGTTCTTTATTATTTCGTTGAGAGTCTTCATGAACATCAACATTATCTTTTTCATTATCACTAGGTGAATGTTCATTACCAGACTAAGTTTCAGCATCAGATATAGAAACTTCATTATCATTATCAGGAGGTTTTTCTATTTCAAGTTCACTAGGAGCATGCAAAGTCCTATCATTTTTCTTTTTCTTTCTAGAAGAACTAGGTGCACTAGTGTTAGCTCTTTGTGAATCTTGTTCAATTCATTTTGGATGTCCCTCAGGATATAGTGGTTCCTAAGTCATTTTACCTCCTCTAGTTGTCACTCTAACAACAAAGTCATGCATATTATTATTCATTTCATCGAGAAATTCTCTTTGAGATTTAGCAACTTGTGCTAACTAGGTTTGAACCATAGAAGCATGCTTTTCAACACCACTAACATCACTTGATATTCTAAATAAAAAGTCACTCAAGCAAGCAATCATATCAGAATTGTATTTCAATTGTTTCATAACATTTGCATTGAAGTGATCTTGTTTTCTAATATAATTTTCAAACTCATAAAGGCATTGGCTAGGGTGCATATTGTGAGGATTATCATTATCATTGAATTTCATAAGAGAATTTATATCTACCACCTGAGGAGGTGGTGGTGTATTAAGCCCATGTATTTCTTCAATAGGAGGTAAAATTTTAACATCCTCAGCTTTAATACCTTTTTCCTCCATAGATTTCTTTGCCTCTTGCATATCTTTAGGACTGAGATATAATATACCCCTCTTCTTCGGAGTGGGATTAGACGGTGGTTCAGGAATAGTCCAATCATCATAATTTTTCAATATGTTATTCAATAATTCCTCAGCTTGTCCAACAATTCATTCCCTGAAAACACAACCAGCACAACTATCTAGGAAGTCCCTAGAAGCATCGGTTAGTCCATTATAGAAGATGTCAAGTATTTCATTTTTCTTAAGAGGATGATCATGCAAAGAATTAAGTAATTGGCAAAGCATCCCCCAAGCTTGTGGGAGACTCTGTTCTTTAGTTTGCACAAAGTTAAATATTTCCTGCAAGGCAGCTTGTTTCTTATGAGCAGTGAAATATTTTTGAGAGAAGTAATAAATCATATCCTTGGGACTAAGCACACAACCAGGAGCAAGAGTATTGTACCAAGCTTTAGCATCACCCTTTAATGAGAAAGGAAATAATTTGAGAATAAAGTAATAGCGAGTTTTCTCATCATGACTAAAAAGGGTGGCTATGTCATTCAACTTAGTAAGATGTGCCACAACAATTTCAGTTTCATAACCATGGAAAGGATCAGATTCAACCAAAGTAATTAACTCTAGGTCAACAGAGAATTCATAATCCTTATCATCAATAAAGATAAGTGAAGTAACAAACTTAGGATCACATTTCATTCTAGCATTCAGAGATTTTTCTTTATACTTGCATAATAATTTCTCTAGATCATCTCTATCTCTACAAGAAAGAATATCTCTAGTTGTCGCCTCACTCATAACATAACCTTCCAGTACCTTAGGCAATTCATATCTAGGAGGGCTAGTTCTAGCAGGTGTTTCAGGAGTTTCAGTTTCAAGCTCATCATCAGATTCAACAACATCATGTTGTATTACTCTAGCAATTTGTTTATCAAGAAAGTCACCAAGTGGCACATCATCATTAAGCAAGGTACTAGCATCATCGCAAGCATTATCCATAGCAGAAGTAGCATCATCAATAACTTGCAACATATCATAATTAGTAGCATGTGGTGGTGTTGCAAGTTTACTTATAACAGAAGGTGAATCTAAAGCAAAACTGTATGGCAGTTCCTTACCTCCCCTCGTCTTTGAGGGAAATATCTTAGTCTTAGCATCCTTTAGATTCTTCGTAGTGATAAAGTGATAATAATCCCAAGTGACTCAACAAATATAGCTATGCTCCCCGGCAACGGCGCCAGAAAAAGGTCTTGATAACCCACAAGTATAGGGGATCGCAACAATTTTCGAGGGTAGAGTATTCAACCCAAATTTATAGATTCGACACAAGGGGAGCCAAAGAATATTTGAAGGTATTAGCAGTTGAGTTTTCAATTCAACCACACTTGGAGATTAATTATCCACATCAATGTGATTAGTAGCAAAGTAGTATGATAGTTTTGATAATAGTAGCAGTAGTAACGATAATGGTAACAGTGATAGCAGTAATTTTGTAGCAAGTGTAACAGTGATGATAGCAGTAGTAACTTAGCAAAAACAATATAGGATAAATTCGTAGGCATTGGATCGGTGACTTATTAGATGATATTCACCATGAGACAGTTATAACCTAGGGCGATACGACACTAGCTCCAGTTCGTCAATATAATGTAGGCATGTATTCCGTAAGTAGTCATACGTGCTTATGGAAAGAACTTGCATGACATCTTTTGTCCTACCCTCCCGTGGTAGCGGGGTCCATATTGGAAACTAAGGGATATTAAGGCCTCCTTTTAATAGAGAATCGGAACAAAGCATTAACACATAGTGAATACATGAACTCCTCAAACTACGGTCATCACCGGGAGTGGTCCTGACTATTGTCACTCCGGGGTTGCCGGATCATAACACGTAGTAGGTGACTATAACTTGCACGATTGGATCTAGAACATGGATATAATGGTGATAACATAAACGGTTCAGATATGAAATCATGGCACCCGGGCGCAAAGTGAGAAGCATTAAGCATAGCAAAGTCATAGCAACATCAATCTAAGAACATAGTGGATACTAGGGATCAAGCCCTAACAAAACTAATTCGATTACATGATGAATCTCATCCAACTTCTCACCGACCAACGAGCCTACGAAGGAATTACTCACTCCTGGTGGGCGCATCATGGAATTGGCGATGGAGAAGGGTTGATGATGACGAAGAACGAAGATCCCCCTCTTCGAAGCCCCAAACGGACTCCAGATCTGGCCTCCCAATGAAGAATAGGAGGTGACGGCGGCTCCGTCTCGTGGATCTCGATAATTCTTTCCTCCTGACTTTTTTCTGGAAAAATAGGATTTTACAGCGTCGGTTTCAGGGTCTGCGGGGCCACCAGGTGGGGCCAACCCACTTGGGCGCGCTAGGAGAGGGGGTGCGCCCTGGTGGGTTGTGCTCACCCAGGTGCCCCTCTCCGGTAGGTCTTGGCTCCAGAAATTCTTATTTATTATATAAAAATTCCTCGCAAAGTTTCGTTCCATTCCGAGAACTTTTATTTCTGCACAAAAACAACACCATGGTAGTCCTCCTGAAAACAGCGCCAGTCCGGGTTTAGTTTCATTCAAATCATGCAAATTAGAGTCCGAAACAAGAGGGAAAGTGTTAGGAAAAGTAGATACGTTTGAGACGTATCAGTTAACCATCAACACTTGATGTTCTTTCTTGATTTCTACCTCCATGGCCTTAAGCATTGCAAAGAGCTCAGGAATCATTTTCATCATCCCTTGCATATTATAGTTCATCACGAAGCCTTTGTAGCTTGGTGGCAGTGATTGAAGAACTCTGTCAATAACACTCTCAACTGGATGATCAATTCCCACCTAAGTCAAGTGGTTACAATACCCAGACATTTTGAGTATGTATTCACTAACAGAACTGTTCTCCTCCATTTTGCAGCTATAGAACTTGTTCAAGACTTCATATCTCTCAACCTGGGCATCTGCTTGAAATATTAACTTCAGTTCTTCGAACATCTCATATGCTCCATGTCGTTCAAAATGTATTTGAAGTCCCGGTTCTAAGTTGTAAAGCATGGCACACTGAACTATTGAGTAGTCATCAGATCAAGTCTTCTAGACGTTCATAACATCTATTGTAGCTCCTGCAGCAGGTCTGTCACCTAGCGGTGCATCAAGGACATAATTCTTCTGTGCAGCAATGAGGATAATCCTCAAGTTATGGACCCAGTCTGTGTAGTTGCTACCATCATCTTTCAACTTAGCTTTCTCTACGAACGCATTAAAATTCAAGGGAACGGTAGCACGGGCCATTGATCTACAACATAGACATGCAAAAACTATGAAGAGTAAGTTCATGATAAATTAAGTTCAATTAATTAAATTACTAATGAACTCCCACTTAAAATAACATCCTTCAAGTTATCTAAGTGACACATGATCCAACTCAATTAACCCATGTCCGATCATCACGTGAGATGGGGTAGTCATCAATGGTAAACATCTCTATGTTGATCATATCTGCTATATGACTCCTGCACCTTCGACCTTTTGGTCTCTAGTGTTCTAAGACCATGTCTGTATATGCTAGGCTAGTCAAGTTTAACCCAAGTATTCTGCATGTGCAAAACTGTCTTACACTCGTCGTATGTGAACGTAACATCTATCACACCCGATCATCACGAGGTGCTTCGAAATGATGAATTTTGGCAACGGTGCATACTCAAGGAGAACATTTTTATCTTGAAATTAAGTGAAGGGATCATCTTATAATGCTACCATCGTTCTAAGCAACATAAGATGCATAAAGGATAAACATCACATGCAATCAAAATATGTGACATGATATGGCCATTATCATCTTGTGCTTTTGATCTTCATCTCCAAAGCATCGTCATGATCTCCATCGTCACTGGCTCGACACCTTGATCTTCATCGTTGCATCAGGGTCGTCTCGCCAACTATTGCTTCTACAACTATTGGTAATGCATAGTGATAAAGTAAAGCAATTTACATGGCACTTACATTTCATACAATAATTAAGAGGCCACCCTAAGGCTCTTGCCGGTTGTCGATATTACAAAACATGATCATCTCATACAACAACATATATCACATCACGTCTTGACCATATCACATCACAACATACCCTGCAAAAACAAGTTAGACGTTCTCTACTTTGTTGTTGCAAATTTTACGTGGCTGCTACGGGCAACTAGCAAGGATCGTTCTTACCTACACAAAACCACAATGGTGATTATCAAGTTTGTTGTTTTAACCTTCTTCAAGGACCGGTCGTAGTCAAAATCGATTCAACTAAAGTAGGAGAAACAAACACCCGCCAACCACCTTTATGCAAAACAAGTTGCATGTTAATCGGTGGAACCGGTCTCATGTGCGTGGACATGTAAGGTTGGTCCGGGCCGCTGGATGACCCACAAGTATAGGGGATCTATCGTAGTCCTTTCGATAAGTAAGAGTGTCGAACCCAACGAGGAGCAGAAGGAAATGATAAGCGGTTTCCAGCAAGGTATTCTCTGCAAGTACTAAAATAAGTGGTAACAGATAGTATTGTGATAGGATAATTTGTAACGAGCAACAAGTAACAAAAGTAAATAAAGTGCAGCGAGGTGGCCCAATCCTTTTTTTAGCAAAGGACAAGCCTGGACAAACTCTGATATAGAGAAAAGCGCTCCCGAGGACACATGGGAATATCGTCAAGCTAGTTTTCATCACGTTCATATGATTCGCGTTTGGTACTTTGATAATTTGGTATGTGGGTGGACCGGTACTTGGGTAATGTCCTTACTTGTACAACAATCCCACTTATGATTAACCTCTATTGCAAGCATCCGCAACTACAACAAAAGTATTAAGGTAAACCTAACTGAGGGAGTCCTAGATTAGGGGGTATCCGGACAGCCGGATTATATCCTTTGGCCGGACTTTTAGAATATGAAGATACAAGATTGAAGACTTCATCTCGTGTCCGGATGGGACTCTACTTGGCGTGGAAGGCAAGCTAGGCAATACGGATATGTATATCTCCTCCTTTGTAACCGACCTTGTGTAACCCTAACCCCCTCCGGTGTCTATATAAACCGGAGGGGTTTAGTCCGTAGGACAACATACAATCATACCATAGGCTAGCTTCTAGGGTTTAGCCTCTCCGATCTCGTGGTAGATCAACTCTTATAATACTCATATCATCAAGAATAAATCAAGCAGGACGTAGGGTTTTACCTCCATCAAGAGGGCCTGAACCTGGGTAAAACATCGTGTCCCCTGCCTCCTGTTACCATCCGCCTTAGACGCATAGTTTGGGACCCCCTACCCGAGATCCGCCGGTTCTGACACCGACACTAACCATAGCATGAAACATATGGATCCAAATCAGCCCCTTACGAAGCAACGCATAAACTAGAGTTTAAGCTTCTGTCACTCTAGCAACCCATCATCTACTTATTACCAATGCCTTCCTCTAGCCCCAAATAATGGTGAAGTGTTATGTAGTCGACATTCACATAACACCACTAGAGGAGAGACAACATGCATCTCATCAAAATATCGAACGAATACCAAATTCACATGACTACTAATAGCAAGACTTCTCCCATGTCCTCAGGAACAAACATAACTATTCACAAAGCATAATCATGTTCATAATCAGAGGGGTATTAATATGCACATAGGAAATGAACATATGATCTTCCACCAAATAAACCAACTAGCATCAACTACAAGGAGTAACTAACACTACTAGCAACCTACTAGTACCAATCCCGGACTTGGAGACAAGAATTGGATACAAGAGATGAACTGTGGTTTTGAGAGGAGATGGTGCTGGTGAAGATGTTGATGGAGATTGCCCTCTCCCGGTGAGAGGAGCATTGGTGATGACGATGGCGATGATTTCCCCCTCCCGAAGGGAAGTTTCCCCGGCAGAACAGCTCCGCCAGAGCCCTAGATTGGTTCCGCCAAGGTTCCGCCTCGTGGCGGCGGAGTTTCGTCCGAGAAGATGGCTTATGATTTTTTTCCTCATCGAAAGACTTCATGTAGCAGAAGATGGTCATCGGAGGGCCACCAGGGGTCCCATGAGGTAGGGGGCGCGCCCAGGGGGTAGGGCGCACCCCCCACCCTCGTGGGCAGGGTGTGCCCCCCCTAGTGAACTTCTTGCGCTCAGTATTTTTTATATATTCTGAAATTGACTTCCGTGAAGTTTCAGGAATTTTGGAGCTGTGCAGAATAGGTCTCTAATATTTGCTCCTTTTCCAGCCCAGAATCCCAGCTGCCGGCATTCTCCCTCTTTATGTAAACCTTGTCAAATAAGAGAGAATAGGCATAAGTATTGTGACATGATGTGTAATAATAGCCCATAATGCAATAAATATCGATATAAAAGCATGATGCAAAATGGACGTATCAACTCCCCCAAGCTTAGACCTCGCTTGTCCTCAAGCAAAAGCCAAAATCGAAAAATATGTCCACATGTTTAGAGATAGAGGTGTCAATAAAAATAAAATACGGACATGAGGGCATCATGATCACTCTTAGAACAGCAACTTATATAATTCTTGTCATATGATTTCTTATGCTAGAGTAATAATTCAATCACAATTTCAAATATGAATCGTAAACTTCATTCAAAACTAACAAACTATAATCTCAGTCATTGGAGCAATTGCAATTTATCATAACATAGGAAAGAGTCAATATATAAGAGATTTTCAGCAAGTCCACATACTCAACTATCATATAGTCTTTCACAATTGCTGACACTCACGCAATACTTATGGGTATGGAGTTTTAATCGGACACAGAGAGAGATAGGGGCTTATAGTTTTTCCTCCCAACGTTTTACCTCAAGGGTAATGTCAACAATAATAGTTCATGAAAACTCACATCCAATTAGCCATATATACCAGGATCTTTCCAACATACTGTGCTTGCCAAAGGATAAAATGTAAAAAAGGAAGGGTGAAGATCACCATGACTCTTATGTAAGGTAGGAGATAAAATTAAATGATAGGCCCTTCACAGAGGGAAGCAGAGGTTGTCATGCACTTTTTTGGTTGGATGCACAAAATCTTAATGTGAAAGAACGTCACTTTATATTGCCACTTGTGATATGGACCTTTATTATGCAGTATGTCGCTTTTATTTCTTCCATATCACACGGTCGTATAAAGCTTATTTTCTCCCACACTAATAAGTCATACATATTTAGAGAGCAATTTTTATTGCTTGCACCGATGACAACTTACTTGAAGGATCTTATTCAATCCATAGGTAGATATGGTGGACTGTCATGGCAAAACTCGTTTAAGGGTATTTGGAAGCACAATTAGTATCTCTACTTGGTGCGATGAATTTGGCTAGCATGAGGGGGAAAGGCAAGCTCAACCATGTTGGATGATCCATGACAATATAATTTATCTCAGATGTAAGAAAACATAACCCATTACGTTGGCTTCCTTGTCCAACGTAAACTCTTTAGCATGTCATGTTTTAATGAGTGCTCACAATCATAAAAGATGTCCAAGATAGTATATTTATATGTGAAGACCTCTCTTTCTTTATTATTTCCTATTAATTGCAACGATGACCAAAACTATGTTTGTCAACTCTCAACAGCTTTTATTCATCATAATTTTTCTATGTGAGCTCATTACTCTCCTTGAGATCCATATGATCTCTATTATTCTTTTTATTCTTTCTCTTTTCTTTTATTCACTCAAGATCATGGCAAAATAATCAAGCCCTTGACTCAACACTAATCTTTATTATATAACTCACGAACTCGATTACATAGAAGGATCATAAAGCAAAACTCATAACTAGATCATTCTAAAAGCTTTTATTCTACTAGATCAAGATATTACCAAAAGGATCGAACTAAGGAAAACGGTAAAGATAAAAGTGATGGTGATACGATACCGGGGCACTCCCCCAAGCTTGGCAGTTGCCAAGGGGAGTTCCCATACTGGATACTCAATTCTTCTTTGTTGGTGGAGAAGGTGATGGTTTTGTTGATGGCGTAGGCTTGCCGTGCTTCTTCCAAGGCATAGGCTCACCATCATAGAAGGACGATCGAGTCTCCTGAAACCTCAAATTTGCAGCCAAACTCATCCTCTTGAATCTATATTCATACTCACAGTTTTGATTTTGCAGGTCATAGATCTGGGCTTGGAGGTGCTCGTTTTTCTCATGAAGCTTGAAGATGGCCTCCCCAATGTCCTTGACGTCCAGCTTGTGGTTGTTGGTGAACTCCGTGATCATAATGTGATTGGAATCGAGTCCACACTCCACCATCCCCTGCCACTTGAAAACTTCTTGCTGCAATGCCTCGAGCCTTGCCTCCGTGCTTTCGGTCTTCCTTGGTCCCTCAACATCGTGGATGTGCAACAACCCCTCACGCATCTCGATGGTTTGAGGGTGTTGCAGCACCTCCGCGAGGTAGGGGTTGATGACCTTCTCGAAGAACTGGCCCTTGGGGGCACTTGAAGATGACATGATGACCTGGATCTGTCAGAAAAATAGCTCGAAACAAAGACAGGGGATTTTTGCGTGATACAGGAGTCAAAACCTCTGGGAGATTATATAATGAATTTTTACCGACCAAAATATGTGTCATGTAAGAAAACGGAGTCCGGAAAGCGCACGATGTGCCCACGAGGTAGGGGGGTAGGGCGCGCCCTCCACCCTCGTGGAGGCCTCGTGTCCTTCCCGGACTGCTACTTATTTTCTCTATTTTTCTAAATATTCCAAAACGGAGAAATATTGCCTTAAAACTGTTTTGGAGTCGGTTTACTTATCGTACCACATACCTATTCCTTTTCGGAGTCTGAAACGTTCCGAAAAGTGTCCCTTATGTATTCCTCCGGGGTTACGGTTTCAATAACATTGGTTTCAACATTTATAGGATTACCTGAGATATAATGTTTAATTCTTTGACCATTCACCACCTTCGAATTTGTGCCTTTGAAATTGTTGATTTTTATGGCACCGGAACGATAGACGTCCTCGATAACGTAAGGACCTCCCCATTTAGAGAGAAGTTTTCCTGCAAAAAATCTTAAACGAGAGTTGTATAGCAATACATAATCACCTACATTGAACTCACGCTTTTGTATCCTTTTGTCATGCCATCTTTTAACTTTTTCTTTAAACAACTTGGCATTTTCGTAGGCTTGGGTTCTCCATTCATCGAGTGAGCTAATATCAAATAACCTCTTCTCACCGGCAAGTTTAAAATCATAATTGAGCTCTTTAATAGCCCAATATGCCTTGTGTTCTAGTTCGAGAGGTAAGTGACATGCTTTTCCATAAACCATTTTATACGGAGACATACCCATAGGATTTTTATATGCAATTCTATAGGCCCATAATGCATCATCAAGTTTCTTGGACCAATTCTTTCTAGACCTATTGACAGTCTTTTGCAAAATTAATTTGAGCTCTCTATTACTCAACTCTACTTGACCACTAGACTGAGGGTGATAAGGAGATGCAATTCTATGATTAACATCATATTTAGCAAGCATTTTACCGAAAGCACCATGAATAAAATGTGAACCACCATCAGTTATTAAATATCTAGGGACTCCAAATCTTGGAAAAATAACTTCTTTAAGCATTTTAATAGAAGTGTTATGATCAGCACTACTAGTTGGAATAGCTTCTACCCACTTAGTAACGTAATCAACAGCAACTAAAATATGTGTATATCCATTAGAGGCAGGAAAAGGTCCCATATAGTCAAAGCCCCAAACATCAAATGGTTCAATAACGAGTGAATAGTTCATAGGCATTTCTTGACGTCTACTAATATTACCAATTCTTTGACATTCATCACAAGATAAGACAAACTTATGGGCGTCTTTGAAGAGAGTAGGCCAATAAAAACCAGATTGCAATACCTTATGTGTCGTTCTATCTCCAGCATGGTGTCCTCCATAAGCTTCGGAGTGACACTTGCATAGGATCTATTCCTGTTCATGCTCAGGTACACAACGTCTAATAACACCATCTACTCCTTCTTTATAAAGATGTGGGTCATCCCAAAAGTAATGCCTCAAATCATAGAAGAACTTTTTCTTTTGCTGGTATGTGAAACTAGGTGGTATGAATTTGGAAACAATGTAATTAGCATAATCAGCATACCATGGAGCAGTATGAGAAGCATTTATGACATTTAATTGCTCATCAGCAAAGCTATCATCAATAGGTAGTGGGTCATCAAGCACATTTTCTAACCTAGACAAGTTGTCTGCAACGGGGTTCTCAGCTCCCTTTCTATCAATAATATGCAAATCAAATTCTTGTAGCAGGAGAACCCATCTAATAAGTCTAGGTTTAGCATCTTTCTTTTCCATAAGATATTTAATAGCAGCATGATCCGTGTGAATAGTTACTTTAGAATCAACAATATAAGGTCTGAACTTATCACAAACAAATACAACTGCTAAGAATTCTTTTTCAGTAGTAGCATAATTTCTCTGAGCATTGTCTAGAATTTTACTAGCATATTGAATAACATTTAATTTCTTATCAACTCTTTGCCCTAGAACAACACCTACAGCATAATCACTAGCATCACACATAATTTCAAAGGGTAAATTCCAATCAGGTGGCTGAACAATAGGTGCAGAGATGGTATATCTTTTTGTAATAAATTAGTCAGTGGCCGAGAAATTTTTGAGAAGTCCTTAATGAACCTCCTATAAAATCCGGCATGACCAAGGAAACTTCATATACCTTTGATGTCCTTGGGGCATGGCATCTTTCAATAGCATCAACCTTGGCTTTATCAACTTCAATACCTCTTTCAGAAACTTTATGCCCCAAGACAATACCTTCATTAACCATAAAGTGGCACTTTTCCCAATTCAAGACAAGATTAGTTTCTTCACATCTCTGCAAAACTCGGTCAAGGTTGCTTAAGCAATCATCAAAAGAAGATTGATAGACGGAAAAGTCGTCCATGAAAACCTCACAAATCTTTTCACAAAAGTTAGAGAATATAGCCATCATGCATCTTTGAAAGGTAGCAGGCGCATTACATAAACCAAAAGGCATACGTCTATAAGCAAAAGTACCAAAAGGGCAAGTAAATGTAGTCTTTGATTGATCCTTGGCTGACACAGGTATTTGAGAGAACCCAGAATAACCATCTAGAAAGCAAAAATGTGTATGTTTGGATAATCTTTCTAGCATTTGATTGATAAAAGGTAAGGGGTAATGATCCTTTTTAGTGGCCTTATTTTATTTGTAGAAATCAATTACCATCCTATAACCTGTAATAATTCTTTGAGGAATCAATTCATCTTTATCATTATGAATGACAGTAATACCTCCCTTCTTAGGGACACAATGGACAGGACTTACCCACTGACTATCAGCAACGGGATACAAGAGATGAACTAGGGTTTTGAGAGGAGATGGTGCTGGTGAAGATGTTGATGGAGATTGCCCTCTCCCGATGAGAGGATTGTTGGTGATGACGATGGCGATGATTTCCCCCTCCCGGAGGGAAGTTTCCTCGGCAAAACAGCTCCGCCAGAGCCCTAGATTGGTTCCGCCTCGTGGCGGCGGAGTTTCGTCCGAGAAGATGGCTTATGATTTTTTTTCCTCATCGAAAGACTTCATATAGCAGAATATGGTCATCGGAGGGCCACCAGGGGGGCCACGGGGTAGGGGGCGGGCCCAGGGGGTAAGGCGCGCCCCCCACCCTCGTGGGCAGGGTGTGGCCCCCCTGGTGAACTTCTTGCGCTCAGTATTTTTTATATATTCTGAAATTGACTTCCGTGAAGTTTCAGGACTTTTGGAGCTGTGCAGAATAGGTCTCTAATATTTGCTCCTTTTCCAGCCCAGAATCCCAGCTGCCGGCATTCTCCCTCTTTATGTAAACCTTGTAAAATAAGGGAGAATAGGCATAAGTATTGTGGCATAATGTGTAATAACATCACATAATGCAATAAATATCAATATAAAAGCATGATGCAAAATGGATGTATCACCGCTTCATCCTACAATACCGCCGAATCAAAATAAGACATTGGTGGTAAGCAGTAGGACCATCACCGCCCACAACTCTTTTGTGTTTGATACGTCTCCAACGTATCTATAATTTTTTAACCGAGTTATGGATTTTATTAAAAGAAACACAGGCTAGGTTGCGCTTCTTTTAGGATCTCGTGTATAACTTTTGGTCCAGTTGCATTGTTGATGTTCAACGAAATATGCATGTATAGTACAGTACAACTTTACATAGATACTCAGCGCACATTTAGCGACGCTTGAAATGGCCCAAACAAGGCTTGTGTCGGACTGTGTAATAAGAAAAGATTGACAAGTGAAACTCAGGATAAGATCAAGGATATTTAAGCCAGATATAAAATAATACTTACAGCTGGGACCGGGTTAAGTCTGAAGAATGGAGGCAGTCCAATCTTGTTACAATGCTCTAGAGACTTTTGAAGCAAATATGGAAGTCATGTTACACATTTTTGTTAAAAATAGCACCCCGTGTGACCGCAATAGAATAGATTTATCTTTTTATACAACATTTTGTCACATGTTTGATGTACATAAATGTTTCCAAATAGGATATATCTTTAGAGCATTGTTTGCAATACTTTTAATTTTCTACCATCTATTTATGCATATATTTTACCAAAATTCCTGCAGCAACACGCGGAGTATCATCTACTGTATTCAAAAATGGAGGGAGTACTAAACAAGCTTTGTGGTTATTTATATTTATAAGAGAGAGAGAAGGGCATTGATTCACTGCACAGGAAAATATAATAAGCCAATAAAAAGGAAAATTATGAGACGGCAAAAGGAGGGGGGCGCGATTGCTGGGAAGACTAAAACCCGAATCATGTGTCTAAGATTACCATGCCGAGGATTCTCGACCTGTCTCATTTCCCCACAAACAAATCTGCTACTCGAGTGGGCACCATGGCACCCTCGGCGAACCGCAAGCGCCGCCCTTCGGCCGCGACCGCCACCAACAAGCGTCGCCGACGCGTGTCCTCCTTCGCCGCCGCCGCCACCTCGGAATCCTCGGGCGCATTCTCTTCCTGGGGGTCGCTGCTTCCCGGAGACCTGGTCTGCCTGATCGGGTGGCGGGCGCTGGCCGGCGACCTGCGCGACTACGTGCGCCTCCGCGCCGTCTGCCGCGAATGGCGCTCTGCCACCATCTCCCTGCGCGGTTGCGGCTCCACGACCAGTGCTTCCACCCGCACTGCTGGATGATGTTGCCCGAGGGCCACGGCATCCACCCCAGCCACCGCAAGCTGGGCGGGTACATCCGGTTCATCGGCCTCTCCACCGGTGCCATCGTCCGCGTCCGGCTCCCGCTTTTCAGCAACCACTGTGTCCTCGACTCCGTCGGCGGGATCCTGCTGCTGCAGCGGGACGAGGACACCGTCATCCGCCTCCTCCGCCCCTTCACCAGCGACATTGCGGACCTCCCTCTGCTCGCCACCCTTGTAACAGGGTTAACACCCTCCCATGAGAAGATGTTCAGCTGGAATGTCCTAAGGACTGTCGGTGCTACCTCGTTCAGTGTGAGCGCAGATGGAGTCGTCACCGCCATGATTGGGCTCTTCAAACTGGGACGGGTAGCCTGTGCCACCACAATGGACCAGCAATGGAGGCTCTCCACATGGAGCATATCAATTTTTTTGGAGTCTAAACATGCTTTTCTTTATTCAGCCAATAAGTTCATAGGGATACAATTGAGGTCTGGTGGATTTAAAAGCCACACATGGCGTCCATGATCCAGACCCAAGGCATGTCTAGCGAGGCTATGTGCTGCTATATTAGTCTCTCTTCCTTCAAAAGTGAAGGTACAATGCTGAAACATCGTAGATGTCTCCCGTATTTCCCTCACGACCGGACCGTACTCTCCTCCGGTATTGTTCGCAATGTCCTAGACAACCCCCTTGCAATCAGATGATATTACCACATGCGTAGTACCAAGATCATTGGCTAATGCCAAACCTTCGCGACACGCCAAAGCTTCAAGGATAGCCGGGACAGAAATACCTCTGCAACGTATGGCTGAAGCACCAAGAAACAAGCCAGTTGAATCCCTGCAAACTGCAGAAAACGCGTCGCCGTTTCCCTGACGTGCCACAGCCCCATCAACTTTAATCTTCACATACCCCGGTGGCGGAGGGCTCCAAGCCACGCGCCGAGGCTGGTGCTGCACCGGCCCTGTCCGTGATGGAGATGTGGTGGGTTTGCACTCCTTCAACTCTCTTAGATATTTCATGATGAAATCATGAGTCGCTTGGGGGCTCTGAAATATGTGCTCGTGCAATGCAGGTCTTTTTGCGAACCAGATCGACCAAATGGAGCATATCAAATGGTTGGAGGCCACTGTCATTCCAAGGCAGGCCAGGTCCTGAGATTTCGGGGGCCCGGGGCAAGTTAACAAAAAGGAGCCCTAAATCCATATACTTTTTTTCTATTTCAAATGCAAGTGAATACTCATGACACTAGAATTTATGTTGCCTACTCATGTCGAATATTTAGAAAACTGGGGTCATAATCATTCACATAAAACTTTGTCGCTCTTGTTAATCAATACTTATCTTTTTTCCATGTAGCGACCAAACCTCAAATGGTCCAATCTCTATGCTCAGGTGTCATCCCTGGATCAGTAATGCTGACACCACACAGTACTTGAGGGATTTATAACAGAGTAGCAATCACACACTTATTACATCGAGTGTCTCAAAAGAGAACTTATTACAATAAATATGGCTTAATTCCATCTAATAACGATAACAGCAGAAGGCTTGGAAGATAAGTGAGTCCATCAACTCCAACGGCATCACTGAGTATAGAACCACGACCTAAAAACACCTTAATCATCGTCTGAAAAGTCTGCAACATTAATAATGCAGCCCGAAACGGGTCAGCACATGGAATATGCTGGCAAAATAACACATAGAGAGTAATGGAATGAAATAGGCTAATCTATATGCATATTTGGCTAGTGGAAAGCTCTATGGTTACAGTTTTGCGTAAAGCCAATTTTTTCCTACTACAAAGGAATAAATTTTATTTAACTATCATGGTAGTTGTTAAACATTGAGAATGGTTGACAGCATTCTCAATCCCAATTAAGCATCATCATTAAACAAAACCCAACAAAATTAATTTTAGAGTAACATGTTGAGATTCACATGATAATCCAGGTACTAGATACTCAAGATGTCCATAACCGGGCACACGGCTAACCATGATTAGTTTATACACTCTGCAGAGGTTTGCGCACTTTTCCCCACAAGACTCGATCGCCTCCGTTTGGTTTCTCGCACTACATGGTGTTTGAGAAACGGATGACCGAGACATAGTCTTTCAGAAGCGCTAGCACCTTACGATCGGGTAGACCGTTACACCTACTTTCCCCTACATCTGCTAGTCTACCACTGTAAGAGTTCGCACAACTTAATCAACTATGCTAGAGCCCATAATAGCTTGTGGCTACACATGGAAGTTTCTAGCATGAATAATCTCATGATCCCTTTGAGCCTGGGTGGCGGTCCATAAAGAAAAACAGGCAATCGCTGGAATACCCAGGTGCCTCAATCCACCCAGATGTGTATTTAAGTTGCCACCTTAGATAAACCATTAATTAACAATCTCACATCTGTCATGGATACACTCACCCAATCCACGTCTACTAGCATAGCATGGCATAATAAGCAAACGTAGAAGTAACTTCCAAAGGTTTGATAACAACAGGTACTAGGTACTACCTCAACTACTTCCCAGACCCACAATTTAATTAGATCCTAATCATGCAATGTGTGAGGATTGATCTAATGCAATAAAACTGGGTAGTGGGAAAGCATGATCAAAGTGTTACTTGCCTTGCTGATGATCCAGGAAACCTAGCGATTCGAAGTAGCAAGCGGCGCACTCCAGGTACTCTATCGCAAACAAACAAGCATACAATAAGTACTCAACTAATGCACAGGTAAAACTCAAATAAGAGATCTAACCAGAAAGTTCAACTTAAGAACTCCGGTTGGCAGAAAGAATCAAATCGAACGAAACAACGAAAGACAAACGGTAAAAGAAACATGCTTCGTTTACTATTCTGGATCTAGGGCAATTTTTACAGTAGCAAAAACTTGTTTGAGTTGGTTAAACGGAAAGAGGGTTTCGAGATGAAACTCCAGGCGCTTGAATCGTCTGATTCCGATAAACGAGCGAAAAGTTAGACTAAAACGAAAATCGGATCAGAAATCGCGATCAGAAAAATCGCGGATTTAATCCGAGAAAAAGAAAAACAACGAACGTTCGTTAAAACGAACGAATGGACGAACGCTCGCTAATTAAATAAACCAAAAAAATTGTTCTATTTAAAAAAACCAAATAAACCGACGGAAAACCGATCGGTTTTCTAAAAAACCGACGGCGAAAACTACCTCCGGCGGCGGCGGATCCGGCGGTCCTGCGAGGCGGCGCGGCGACGGTCCAACGATGGCGGCGAGCGGCGCGGCGCGGTCCGGCGGTGGCGCGGGCGGCGGCGGCGGCGCCTAGGGTTAGGGTTTCGGGGCGGGGCACGGCTTGGGCTGGCCTTGGGGCCTCGGGCGCTATTTGAAGGCAGGCCGGGCCAAGTGTCCTAGTCGGACACGGCCCGGTTAGGTCGGTTCGTTTTTTTCAAAAAAAAATTATGCTCAAAAAAAACAAAAGGAATACTAAATCGACTCCAAAAATCCCGAAATAAATTTTCCCCGGCTTCTAAAATCAAGCCACACAGGATGAACATTTATTTGGGGCCTAAATGCAATTTTGAAAATGCACATTTTCCTAAATTCAAATAAAATAGCAAATAAATCCAAATAAAAATCCTATTTGATTTTTTTATTAAATCCTCAATATTTCTTTATTTTGGGAAAGTCATTTTATTCCCTCTCTCATTTTTTTGTAATAGAAGTAATTGAAGATAAAATAAATAAAATCAAATGATCCTATTTTCAAAATTTGAGAAAACTTAAATATGAAAATAACGAAATCCCCAACTCTCTCCAAGGGTCCTTGAGTTGCGTAGAATTTCTAGGATCAACCAGAATGCAACAAAATATGATATGCATTGATGATCTAGTGTATAACATTCCAAATTGAAAATTTGGGATGTTACAAACCTACCCCCCTTAAGATGAATCTCGCCCTCGAGATTCGGGTTGGCTAGAAAATAGGTGAGGGTGGTCCTTCAGCAAATCTTCCTCTCGTTCCTAGGTGGCTTCATCCTCCGTGTGGTGGCTCCACTGAACCTTGCAAAACTTGATAACCTTGCTGCGCGTGACTCGACTGGCATACTCTATAATCTTAACTGGTTTCTCCTCATAGGTCAAATCACTGTCCAACTGAATTGCTTCCAGTGGTACTGTATCTCTCAGCGGTATATCAGCCATCTCTGCATGGCACTTCTTCAACTGCGATACGTGGAACACATCGTGGACTCCTGACAATCCTTCGGGCAATTCCAACTTATAGGCTACTTCTCCCATCCGCTCCAAAACTTTTGTATGGGCCTACAAAACGTGGCGCTAACTTTCCCTTAACTCCAAAGCGCTTAACTCCTCGAAGTGGTGATACTCAAAGATAAACTCGGTCTCCGACTTCGTAAACTGTCGCCTTGCGTTTAGAATCTGCATAACTCTTCTGCCTGGATTGAGCTACCTTGAGCCTATCGCGAATCAATTTCACTTTCTGTTCAGACTCCTTTATCAGATCCGGTCCAAACAACTGGCGATCTCCAACTTCATCCCACGACAATGGGGTCCTGCACCTCCTTCCGTACAAGGCTTCGAAAGGGGCCATCTTGAAACTGGATTGATAGCTGTTGTTGTAAGAGAACTCTGCATACGGCAAATTCTCGTCCCAGCTAGATCAGTAATCTAGCGCACAAGCTCTTAGCATATCCTCCAAAATCTGATTGACTCTCTCGGTCTGTCCATCTGTCTGCGAGTGGAAAGCTGTGCTAAACTCCAGTCTGGTACCCAAAGTTTCATGCAACTGATTCCAGAACTTTGAGGTAAATTGAGTTCCTCTATCTGATACTATGCTCCTTGGAACTCCATGCAGACAAATGATTCTAGTCATGTATATCTTTGCCAACTTTGCACTGGTATAGGTAGTCTTCACTGGAATGAAATGAGCTACCTTTGTCAAACGATCAACTACAACCCATATCGAGTCATAGCCTGAACGTGTTCTGGGCAATCCTATAATAAAATCCATGCCTAGCTTATCCCACTTCCATTCGGGTATCGGCAATGGCTGTAGCAATCTGGGTGGCTTCTGATGCTCTGCCTTTACTCTTTGACATACATCACAAACTGCTACATATTCCGCAATATCCTTCTTCATTCCGGTCCACCAGAAAATTTCCTTCAAATCCAAATACATCTTGGTATTTCCTGGGTGAATCGAATACGGTGAATCATGGGCCTCTTGTAAAATTAACTTCCTGATCTCCGAATCATTTGGTACATAGACATGGTCTTCAAACCATAAGGTATCGTGCTCATCCTCACGAAATACCTTAGCTTTTCCTTTGCTTATTTTCTCCTTAATAGAAGCAATCTCCTTGTCAGTCTTTTGAGCTTCTCTTACCTTATCCATCAAGGTAGGGTGAATCTCCAATGCTGCTACATAGCCTCTTGGAACTATTTCCAAACATAGCTCTCGAAGATTTTCGGCTAACTCCCTTGGTAAATCTCCCGTCATTAGGGGGTTGACATGGCTCTTACGGCTCAACGCGTCAGCTACTACGTTAGCCTTTTCGGGGTGATAATGCAATTTCATATCATAATCCTTGATGAGCTCCAACCATCTCCTTTGTCTGAGGTTCAACTCCTTCTGTGTGAAAATATACTTCAAACTCTTGTGATACGTGTACACCTCACAATGGTTTCCAATTAGAAAATGTCTCCAAGTCTTCAATGCATGCACTACGGCTGCTAACTCCAAATCATGTGTAGCATAATTCAACTCATGGGGCATAAGCTGTCGTGAGACATATGAAACAACTCTTCCTTCCTGCATAAGCACTGCTCCAAGTCCTCGACGTGAAGCATCACAATACACCTCATAATCCTTGGTCTGATCCGGTAAAATCAACACTGGTGAGGTAACCAAACGTTTCTTCAACTCCTGGAAACTAGCCTCACATTCCTCAGTCCATTTGAACTTGGTATCCTTCTTCAACAACTCCGTCATAGGCTTCGCAATCTTTGAGAAATTCTCAATAAACCTCCGTTAGTATCCTGCGAGTCCAAGAAAACTCCGGATCTCTCCAACTGTTGTTGGGGCTTTCCAATTGGTCATAGTATCAACTTTAGTGGGATCTACTGCTATACCTTCTCCGAATATAACGTGACCGAGAAATCCAACTTCTTTCAACCAAAACTCACATTTGCTAAACCTGGCATATAACTGATGTTCTCTGAGCTTTCCGAGTACCAAACGCAAATGCTCCTCATGATCCTCTTCATTTTTCGAGTAAACCAGGATATCATCAATGAACACTACGACGAACTTATCCAAGAACTCCATAAACACTTTGTTCATCATGTTCATAAAATACCCAGGTGCGTTAGTTAGACCAAATGACATAACGGTATACTCGTACAGCCCATACCTGGTGGTAAAAGTCATCTTAGGTATATCCTGTTCTCGAATCTTCAACTGATGGTATCCTGATCGCAGATCGATCTTGGAAAATACCTTAGCTCCTTGCAATCGATCAAACAGATCATTGATCATTGGTAGTGGGTACTTGTTCTTGATGGTTACTTCATTCAATCCTCGATAATCAACAACCATCCTTAACGATCCATCCTTCTTCTCCACTAGAAGTACTGGCGATCCCCAAGGCGAAGAACTTGGGCGAATATATCCTTTATCCAGTAACTCCTTAATCTGCTTCTTAATCTCCACCAAATCCTTTGCGGGCATCCTATATGGTCTCTTTGATATTGGCCCTGTGCCTGGCAAAAGCTCAATCAAAAACTCAATATCTCTATCCGGTGGCATGCCTGGCAACTCTTTTGGAAATACATCGGGGAAATCCTTCACTACTGGTACTTCCTCCAGGACAACTCCTGTTAAACAATTTACTTGAGTCCTCTTCGGCACATGTCGGGATACATACTTGATCCTTCTCCCTTCTGGGGTGGTAAGCAAGATCGACTTACTGGCGCAATCGATGTTTCCTCCATACATCGACAACCAATCCATACCCAGAATTATATCCAAACCTTGTGACTCCAATATTATCAAATCCGAGGGAAACACATGCCTACCTATACTTAATGGCACTTGAAAACATCCTTGGCTAGCCATATACTCCGCTCCTGGTGAGCTTAATAACATAGGTGTTCTAAGAACCTTGGTGGGCAGGTTATACTTATCCACAAATCCCCTTGATATGTATGAATGTGATGCACCAGTATCAAAAAGAACAAGTGCGGTAAATGACTTAACCAAAAACTTACCGATTACTACATCCGGCTGCTCTTCAACCTCCTCCACGTTAACGTGGTTCACTTGTCCCCTATTGAAAGAGTTGGGCTTCTTCCCAAAGCTTCCATTGCCATTTCCATTCTCGGATTCAGGACATTCATTGGCATAATGTCCGGTCTTCTGGCACTTAAAGCAAGTGACTTGGCTCAGGTCTCTCTTGGCTGGGGTCGATGGGTTGGTGCGGTTCTGATTGTTGCTTCCTCCATTCCCATTATCATTCTTGGTGCCATTATGATTGTGCGAGCTACCTCCTCCATGGGGATGCTGAAAATGTCCTCCCGGTCTAGGGGTAAAACGTGGCTTCTGCTGAGCTCCTGAATTGTGCTTCCCTTGTCCATACTTCCTCTTGCGATTCTCAATCTGCTGCTGCTTCCCTTCAATCATGAGAGCACAATCTACCAACTCCTGGTAATTGTTGAAGGTTGCTACCATCAATTGCATGCTCAACTCATCATTCAGTCCTTCCAGAAACTTCTCCTGATTAGCTGCATCTGTAGCAACATCATCTGGGGCATAACATGCTAATTCACTAAAGTCCTCCACATACTGGCCAACTGTCCGTCCTTCTTGGCACAAGTTGTGAAACTCTCGCTTCTTCATGGCCATAGCTCCTGCTGAAACATGGGCAGTTCGAAAAGCCTGCTGAAACTGGTCCCACGTGACGGTGTCGACAGGGAAAGTGGCTGTGAAATTCTCCCACCATGATGTTGCGGGTCCTTCAAGATGATGTGCGGCAAACTTCACCTTTTCCGCATCCGTGCATCTTGATCTGGTCAACTCTCTAGCTGTCTTGTGGAGCCAATCATCTGCTAATATCGGCTCGGTGCTACTGGAAAACACCGGCGGATTCAGCCTAAGAAAACGGGCTAAGTGATCAACAGGTGGTGGTGGTGGTGGGTTGTTGTTGTTCCCCTGATTCTGATTCTGGACTAGCAACTGCATTAATGTGTTCTGCTGCTGGATCAACTGGGTGAGCTACGGTGGGAAGGTAAATCCGGGGTCATGTCTCGGAGGCATTTGAGGGTTTAGAAAAGATGAGATTTAAAAATAGAGGGGGTCTAAAGAGAAAACACTACCCATATGCACATGAGGCAAAAGCAAACAATTCACTTCATTCAATCAATCAAACAAGGGCATACAATCGATCTAACTATCGCAAAAGTGCTCGGACTACTATATTTACATGGTGGACTACTACTACTGTTGGGGTGGTCTACTAGAAATATTCTTCGGTTGCAGACTCCATGATAGCTGCTCCAGCTTCATCAACATATTCATCATCGCTATCGTCTAGATCCGAGTCGGTGTCGTCGATGATGATGTAGTCTTTCGGGCGAATCTCCTTGGGTTCTTCATCTTCTTCTACTGGTGTAGGGCCTCCCATAAATATTCCGATCTTCTTGATCAGATCGTCATTCTTCTCCACTAATACTTCGATTTCTTCTTCATAATCTTCACGTGTAGTCTTGAGTTCTTCCTCCAGTTCCTTGATTCTTGTCCTTGCCTTCTTCAGATCTATCATGTCGGCGCACATCTGGTTCTCCTGACGTCGAATGTGCTAGTTTAACTCCTGGATAAAAGCTGCAACTGATTCCATTTAAGTACAATCATTTTTAATGGCATTTAAGCATAACCCTTTCATTAATTACCATGAAGTCCTCACCCGCTTTAGTCCTCTCCCTAAACATGAGCCTTGGACCTCACCCTTCCCCATCTACAGGAACGAAGGGCGATTTGTGCGAACCCCGGGCTCTCCACCTCGCCGTTGCCGAATCGGCGGCTCCCTCGCCCTCCGCCAGCCGCTCCGGCGGCGGGAGGACGGGGGAAGCCCGATTTGCAACGTGTACATAGTGTAGGCGTGCCTAGGGAGCCAGCCGGTGGCGTCGTGGAGGCGGCGGCACGACTGGATCGGCTTTTTGCAGGTGTTGGTCTCCCCTTCGACGGCGAAGTTCCGATGGAGCTCCGCTGTGGACCAGCTCCTTTCTTTGTGCTCGCCGCTCGGTGAAGCGGCCGTGCACGGTTCCCCCGTGTTGGAGATCAAGGGATGGCAATTCCGACGGTTGAAGATCTGGAGAAGGAAGGCGATGTTGAGTGGTGCGACAACGACGACAACCATGGGTGTAGGTCCTCAGGGACCGTTGATCGGAGACTTCCCGTTTCGCCCGGGGGCTGCTTCGATTCAAGGCGTCAGCGAGCAGCCGCAAACGGTGCGTCATCGGCTCGTCCACGGTGCCGGCGTAGTCGGGTTGTAGAGGGGCTTGGTTGTAATTTCCTTTTTTGTGTGGACCTTTCTGTAATTTGGCCGTTTTAATATCAACTCCTTTTCTCGCAAAAAAAAATTAAACATAATGACTGCCACTCGTATATTTAGAATGAGATTGGATTAGTAAATATGAAATGTGCATAAGTCGTTGGTTGTTACATCTAAGAGATAGACAAGAGTATTGTGTTTAATTCTCATAATGTTGATTTAATTTGACCCAATTATTTTTCGTGGTCTCTCTATGAAAGTCCATAAAAGACTCGTCAACATACAAGTACATGGCCCAGATTGCTTAACGTGTGTAAACCAAACAAAAAGGACTAAACCAAACCAAGAATACCTATTCTCTTTAATCGTAGGTATAGAGTATAGATAGAAGTAGACAGACGAGAAGACCACGCGCGTGCAGTAAGGCCGGAATTAATCGATCTGTTATAGTTCTTTGCCTTTTTGAGAATCAGTCAATCTGTTACATGGAAAAAAATTATTTCCTAAACATCACGCATGCAAAAAATTAGTCGATATGTAACATAGGAAATAATCCATTACCTTTTTTATAAGAATCAGTCTATCTGTTAACATGGGAAAGAATTCTTTCCTAAAAATCACAAGTGTTTCCTAAATATCACAACGCAAGGGAACAAAGTCATTAGCCTTCGGGGGCCCTTCCTAAGGCCCCCTCTGCCCCCAAAAATGCTACACCTACGTAACTTCTTTACGTACTCTACGTAATCTTCCTTCCCCATAACTAAACGTCCCCCCTTGATTTTCAGGGTGAGCCCTGGGCCTCAATTAACATCCAATTAAACATTGCCATGCCATCCATTACGTAAGGTACATAACAGCCAGCCCGTAGATGTAGCATTGCTCCCTCTGTGCCACCTTGCACACTCCCACAAATGGCAGCGAGCTGCAGATTTTCCATATTGACTTACCAGGGCCCGGGGAGAAGGAGGACTTTGATAGTATCGTGTGTTATCTACCGGCGCCTAAGTTGATTGCCACATGTCTGGCAGGAAAACCTTGGAGACCTTTTTACTACCTCGCAGAATGTGAGTCGGAGATCCTGGTGATCGGCCGTTGCCTTACAGATTCATTGGAGGTTGAGGTTTACAGACTATCTGACATCATCCAAGACAGGATTGTCCAGTGTCTGGACGTAAGGAGCATAGGAGGAAATGCTCTCTTTGTTGAAGAAAGGGTCTTGAGTGTCAGCAGTAGAGTGCACCCCACCATTGTGGGTGACTCTGTTGTACATCTCCATTGCAAGGAGTTTTATCTTGGGCATTACCAACTTGCCACTGGGACATGGTTGCCAACAGCGGATGGGTGTGCCAGAGGTGGTGTACCGAGCCCTTGTAGCCTCATCTACCATATCTTCACCTGTTGCTACCGTCCGACTTGGTGAGCGATTCGTTTTCGTGCTTTGCTGTTACTTAATTGGAGCCTATATATGCTACTTGTTGAGCTGGTTGTTTCCACACATATGCCGTGCTTGTAGGAACAAAGGGGGGCTTCTTTATCAGGGTAATGTGCAACCTAGTTGGAGAGTGAAGAGAAAATGGCGTGAGGGGGTGAGTATGATCTGGAATGCCTCAATGGTCGCAAACTTATGAGTAATATCATCTCAGTAGGGCAAGTTTATCTTTTGACTTTTGATTAGATTTGAGATATACAACATAGCATTCGTGATTGCACAGACATAAGTTGCTACAATTCTTCTTTGTATTTACAACTAGTGAAATAACACTCTGTAGATACTAGCTACAACTATAGTCATTGGAAATATATGTGGTATGTATTGAATTCATGCACTAGTCAACTCATCCAAAAGTCCGAACTGATGGAGAAAGGCGGGCAATATATTTCAACACTTCCCCTCACGTTTTAGGCTATTTTAGTATTTAGACGTGGGATTGATGTAGGCCGCAGAATCGTTTTATTTAATACTGCGTTGGCAGGGTCTTGAACTCAAGACCTCTTGGCTCGGATACCATATTGAATTCATATGCACCAGCCAACTCATTCAAAAGTCCGAACAGATGGAGGAAGGCGGGCAATATATTTCAACAATATGATCACCATTTGTGATATGAATTGTGCAATCAGCTTTTGTTTGGGCCAAATTAGCATGAGAATTTACCCGAAACTTCTTTTTTCGAGAAAACTGTCACAGACTCTGACTGCATTGTAGTATTGAATATAATCGGGGCAAAATATTTACAATAGGAAGTGTTACAACTTTGAAGCCTATGGCCGAAATGGAACTCAATTTGAACTGCGTAAAAACCTCAAAGAAATAATTTTATGGTCCTTCTTGACTTAATCAACCATGAATTCCTGGTTGGGCAGCACATTGTTGAAAAACTTACTGTTTCTGTGCTTCCAAGTACACCAGGCATGCATCAAGCATGAAAACCTCAAAGACAAAGGGGCACTGGAAATTTTTGTTTCCCCTGATGCATCATCTCTGCTCTGTCTGTCTGTCATGCCCAGCCGTAGTTGCCAGATTACACCCATTCATTGCCCAACAGGTGTTGCTGAAAGCACACTGAAGAAAGAAGTGTCTTGATGTCTCCTCTGTGTTCACCAAATCCACACTAGAGCATCCTTCTTGATAGCATTTACTGTCTTTTAATCTACCTCTCCGAGCATCACAACCCCGTGGGGAAGTCTCTCCTTAATTAGCATGCATGAGGAACTGTTCTGATAACCATTGCAACATGATCACTTTCATCATGTGTGGTTCTTGGTTTGTCACTGTTGAGTTTTGTTAAAGAAGAGAAAATGCAAGTGATTTTGCCAAGGTGTGCATAGGTTTTTGTATTGCTGGGTTTCACTTTTATCATGTGTGGTATGGTGTGTCAACGTTGAGGTTTGTTGGAGAAGAGAAAATGCAAGTGGTATGCATAGGTTTTTGTAACGTTAGTGAGTCAAACTGTTATGGCGCTGCTAGAAGGAAGGCGCGAGAGGGCCGGCCGGGGGCCTTTTGCCCACGGCCGGGCAAGATGGAAGTGATTTCCTTCTTAATTCTTGCTTGATTAGATTGATACATCTCCTCTCTTTATATAGAGAGGTTTACTTGACTCCCAAGCAAAGCTTACTTGACCCCTAAGCAAGCGACTCTTATCTCTAATTAACCCTAAGACTAACGGGCCCATTAGGCCCATTACGTACTCTAACACAAACACACGTATTACTAGCATGGTACTTCGACGGATTTTATAGTAACTAACAAGGATAGTGGTGGACTTAATCTTGTCAACTGTGATGCATTTGCAGATTCGGTAGCTCGTCAATTACATCTTGATACTCGGCTGTGTATTTATGCTTTGTATTCGATCATATTTATTTAGTTTTCCTTTTTGTGTATTTCTGCTTTGATCATGTTGATTTAGTTAGTTAGTTTTCTTGTTACAGGGGATTTGGTTAGTAGTTTAATAGTCAATGATCTGATATCTGTTTTCTACTTGCCCTTTTGCTGGGCCTAAATGGTTCTCGTGCCACAGAAAAGGAGCGGAGACTAAATTAAATTATCTATCACGTTTTCCTTATGGCAGTGGCACTATTTTGAAGGCAGTGTCAGACTTTTAACTTATCGTAATGTTTTCTGTAGCTAAATTATTGTAATCTTTATATGTTTCAAAAAAATACAAGTTAATGCATCCTTTTTATACTATCAAATCAGCTAATATCACTAATCTCATTGATTTTCAACTTGCACCTGAATAAGCAACCAGGACTTATACCTATTCTCTTATCATGCATAATCTTAATATCTTTTCTATATTAGCATAAGCTTGATAGTGCTGATGCTAAGGTATTTCCTCCAGTTCATCGCCCTCGCTCTGCTTACCTGCTCACTCCTTCCAATAGGAAATCAACTTCTTCAACCGCATGATTTCTCTTGGGGCAACATGCTTTCTCTCGTGAACCATGTATACATACAACACAAAAACAATGCCTGTGAACTCCTGCATAACATGTTTGAAAATTCAGTCCCCGAACCATGGAACAGAAATATATCACAGGAGCTAAGCACCTGATGGATGGAACGCATATAAATATCATGAGATAAGCATATCGTGCAAGAAAATTCAGTTAAATTTTTCATATCTCTTTGATTTATCTTTGTTTTGTCGACCGAAAATGCAAATGGCTCTTCATCTCTTTTCTCTGACCAACGGAAGCATTGTCTCTTCATCTCTTGGATCGTTTCCTCGTCAACACTCAATCAAGCGACTGTTCGTTCCCAACGAGGCATTGAATTATGAGTTTCTGACGCGGTACACGAGGAGTCCTTCCTTGGTGCATTCAGTAAAGGAAGAAGTTCACGGATTCACATTTGTCCACTGCAGCTATATAATGCAGGAGCTGGTAGTTCGATCGACCAATCGCACAAACACCTTCTGCCATGGACAAACCAGAACCCCCTATCTGCATGAGCCTTACCGTCGCCGCGACAAGAGTCTTTGACTTCAAGGTTGAGGGCTACTCCGTCGCAAAATCGATGACTTCCGGCGGCAAATACTTCCAGTCCGACAACTTCAGCGTCGGCGGCTACGACGGGCCATGCGCTTCAGCTACCACACAATCTTTGGTAGTACATCGTTCTACCTCGTTTCCCTGAGCAAAATCAAGTCTGAAGTCGGCGTGATCTTTGTATGCACGCTGCTCGAAAAGTCCGGCAAGCCGTCGGCGACGGTCGAGCAGAGGTTGTCCTCTAAATTCTCACGCTGCGGTCAGCAGGAGGGCTTCTTCTTTTTCATGAGCGACAACGATTTTAAGGATCACCTTGAGGGCGATTGCTTCACTGTACGCTGCACCATCTCGGTCCTGAGAGAACCGGTAACTTAGAGAACGAATCTACTGTATGCTGCGTGAGATTGAGAATGGGTTTATGTAGCATGGGTGATGATGTATCGGTATGCTCCGGCTGTCAAGCTCGTTATGTGATGAATATCCAAGTTATGCGTATGAACTTTGAAGTTATAGTTAACCGTGTGGTTTTGGAATGGTCGATGCGATCTGCAGCTTTTGAGTGTATCTTGTATGTCACATGCTTACAACAAATCAACGAGCATTCAACAAATCTGGATGAAAAATACAACAAATAGATGTAAGATACTACAATGCTTTTTTCGAGAGTGATGACACTACAATGTGATTCAGTCAATTTTGGATGAACTTTTTATATTTGTAATGAGCTTTAGAAATACTAGGGTGGAATTCCAGCACTTTTGGATCAACTTCCAAAAATCAATCCCGACGCTTTCAGAATATCTGGAATTTTCCATAATTTTGGGACAAGCTTTATAAATGGATGTTTCATTTGACGAACGTTCGCTGGAGATGAATTGCCAAAGAACGGCCCACTTGCCATGCCGAAATAACTAAAATTGTCATGCTTTTTTGAGGGAAATGCCATGTATCGAAGGGGAAATTGCCATGTATAGGAAATAATTCCCTCAAAAAAATTGTCAATGATTTTTTAAATGCTATCCATGTGATATGAATCCAATGGCTGTGAGGATGTTCGCTGGGAATACCTTCCTAGTGAACGTTTGCCCATTAGCATTTCGTTAAAAATTGTTGAACTAAGATTTAGGGATAAACTAAAACCCCTAAGATTAGTGGTAGTAGTTGATCCTCTAATTCCCCATTTATAAATAGTTTATGAAAATTCTCATATAGTAATGTCATTTTATTTTCTGCCAATCCAAGGCCTAGACCGACACTTGTTCAAAGTGCAAAGAAAAATGGCATCGGCGAGCACACCATCTCGACACTGAATTTGTGGTGATCGTCGGAACATTTTATTTTGGGGTGTGCTAGGCATTAGCTGGGGTATTAGAAACCTTCTAATTCCTACAAGGCGGTTTGGGCAGAAGATTTTCTAAGGAAGAAAACATACCCCTCCCCTCCCCCCCCCCCCCCAATATAAAATGCACTTATTTGAAACTCCAATATATTTCCTACAAAACTCAAAAAATAAACAAATATGTGATTCCATACCTAAGGGCAACTCCAATAGATATCCCACCAAAAAAATCCAATAAATAACGTATCTAACCAAAAAAGACTATACATGAATTTGAGGGCAAAAAAGCCCTTAGACAGCTTGGTAGACCCGATTTATTTTACAAGATCCTGTAAAATTTATCCCAAACCCCCCTGAAGATATATAGCCTTCCCATATAATTTTGGTTGGTTGAAACTCAAGGAGGAGCTCTTCGTGCTGCCCTTCCCACACGCTACGATGCCACGCCAGGTCAGAGGCGTGTCTCTTCCCCTGCACCACCTCCTACTCCGACCTAATTCCATGCCCTCCCTACCCACTCCGGCCATCGCCGCCGGCCCGCTGCCCTCCCGCCTCGCCCGCCTCACCTACCGCTCGTCGCCGCACCGCCGCCACTCCTCCACCTCCTGGACGCGCGCCCCGCCGCTCGTCCGCCTTCCCTGCCACCACTACTCCGCTCACTGGCGGAGCTTCATGGGGGCCAACCTCGAAGGTGCTCCCCCCAGCTCATAGGAAAATATATTTATATATCTTAGTTTTAGGCCCATTTCATACCAAAAATCAGCCTATAGTGATTTTGTTTGCCCCCCCCCCCCCTCTGCCATTGGCCCCCCATGATTCTTGCCCAAGCTCCGCCACTGACTCCACCGCCAATCGTGTTGCCCGCCCACCTCTCCACGCCGGCCGGCCGCCTCATCGGACCTTCTCTGTGCCACCCCGTCCTCCTTGCCAGACCTTCCTTGACCAACCGCACCTTTCATTTTCTCAGTGACATGTAGCTATGCGGGGTACCTTGTGGACCAGTTTTTTAAAATAGAAATAGAAAAAAAACAGGTGAATATGTTTACAGGAACTGAAAAGTAGTCATGAATCAACTTTCTCTAAATTATATAGACATCTTGTAAAATGTTTTTTACGGAAATATTTTTACAGGAGGTATTGGAGTTGCTTGTGAAGGAAATATGCCCTAGAGGCAATAATAAAGTTATTATTTATTTTCTTATATCATGATAAATGTTTATTATTCATGCTAGAATTGTATTAACCAGAAACATAATACATGTGTGAATACATAGACAAACAGAGTGTCACTAGTATGCCTCTACTAGACTAGCTTGTTAATCAAAGATGGTTAAGTTTCCTAACCATAAACAAAGAGTTGTTATTTGATTAACAAGGTCACATCATTAGTTGAATGATCTGATTGACATGACCCATTCCATTAGCTTAGCACCCGATCGTTTAGTATGTTGCTATTGCTTTCTTCATGACTTATACATGTTCCTATGACTATGAGATTATGCAACTCCCGTTTGCCGGAGGAACACTTTATGTGCTACCAAACGTCACAACGTAACTGGGTGATTATAAAGGAGCTCTACAGGTGTCTCCAATGGTAGATGTTGGGTTGGCGTATTTCGAGAATAGGATTTGTCACTCCGATTGTCGGAGAGGTATCTCTGGGCCCTCTCGGTAATACACATTACACAAGCCTTGCAAGCATTGCAACTAATGAGTTAGTTGCGGGATGATGTATTATAGAACGAGTAAAGAGACTTGCCGGTAACGAGATTGAACTAGGTATTGGATACCGACGATCGAATCTCGGGCAAGTAACATACCGATGACAAAGGGAACAACGTATGTTGTTATGCGGTCTGATCGATAAAGATCTTCGTAGAATATGCAGGAGCCAATATGGGCATCCAGGTCCCGCTATTGATTATTGACCGGAGACGTGTCTCGGTCATGTCTACATTGTTCTCGAACCGTAGGGTCCGCACGCTTAACGTTACGATGACAGTTATTATGAGTTTATGCATTTTGATGTACCGAAGGTAGTTCGGAGTCCCGGATGTGATCACGGACATGATGAGGAGTCTCGAAATGGTCGAGACATAAAGTTTGATATATTGGAAGCCTATATTTGGATATCGGAAATGTTCCGGGTAAAATCGGGATTTTACCGGATTACCGGGAGGTTACCGGAACCCCCCGGGAGCCATATGGGCCTTATTGAGCTTTAGTGGAAAGGAGAAAGGGGCTGCCATGGTGGGCTGCGCGCCTCCCCCCCTCCCCTAGTCCTATTAGGACTAGGAGAGGTGGCCGGCCACCTCTCTCTCTTTCCCCCTTGGGAGTCCTATTTGGAATAGGATTGGGGGGGAGTCCTACTCCCGGTAGGAGTAGGACTCCTCCTGCGCCCTCCTCTTGGCCGGCCAGCCCCTCCCCCTTGGATCCTTTATATACGGGGGCAGGGGCACCTCTAGACACACAAGTTGATCATTGAGATCGTTCCTTAGCCGTGTGCGGTGCCCCCTGCCACCATATTCCACCTCGATCATATCGTTGTAGAGCTTAGGCGAAGCCCTGCGTCGGTAGAACATTAAGATCGTCACCACGCCGTCGTGCTGACGGAACTCCTCCCCGAAGCTTTGCTGGATCAGAGTCCGGGGATCGTCATCGAGCTGTACGTGTGCTAAGAACTCGGAGGTGCCGGAGTAACGGTGCTTGGATCGGTCGGATCGGGAAGAAGACGTACGACTACTTCCTCTACGTTGTGTCAACGCTTCCGTTGCGATCTATAAGGGTACGTAGATCAGACTCTCCCCCTCGTTGCTATGCATCACCATGATCTTGCGTGTGCGTAGGAAATTTGTTGAAATTACTACGTTCCCCAACAGCTTGCTGGTTTCTTTTTCCACTATTGCACTATCAATTTCTTGCCTAGTACTCATTCTTGCCTATTGGAGTACATCGCCAAAAGGAAAAAGAAAAACATGCCTAGTAAATTCTTGCCTATCTCGTTTCCCCAACGCAATTCGCGTGAGCGTCAGCCAATCGTCATGACACCCCTGACGAATCGAAAGCGCAGCCCCTCGCCCATGCGCGCGGCGGCGGAAGCAGCAAGCGCCGCCGACGCTCGGCCATCCCCGTCGCCACCCTGGAATCCGGATCCCCCGACGCGTCTTCCTCGTGGGCGTCGCTTCCCGGGGACCTACTCAACCTGATCGGGTGGCGGGTGCTGGCCGGCGACCTGCTCGACTACGTCCGCCTCCGGGCCGCCTGCCGCCAGTGGCGCTCCTCCACCGTATCCGAGTATTTAATCAAAAACTACCACAATTCATGAAAACGTGACGAAAAACTACCATTTTACATTTTTGTGCGAAAAACTACCATGTTTATCCTAAACCGTGGCAAAAAAAAATACCAACTCGTTTAACTGCTCGGTTCGGCCGCGCTAAGCTCGAATCTGACCGGTTGGGCCCACACATAAGCGGCGTAAAAAAGCAATCGGGTCCCTAGTTTTTCTTAAAAAAAGCAATCCAGTCCATGAAAGGGGACATGTGCCATGGCTGGCTGGCCACAGCCACAGCCGGGGGCCGGCGAACATCCACCGCCGCACCAGCCTCCCGCCGCCGGCCTCCAGTCACCGCCGCACCGCCGCCGGCCTAGACCCACCGCCGCACCGCCATGCCCGCGGCCCCCTCCTCCGCGCCGCCGCCCGTGGCGGCATGCCTGGCCGAGCCCAGTGGCGCTGCGTGCCCGTGGCTGCGCCCCTGGACGCGCTCCCATGGCGGCGCCCCTGCCCGCGGCCGCATGCCTGGCCGAGCCCAGTGGCCGCGCGCCCGTGGCAGCGCGCCTGGCCGAGCCCCCTGGCTGCGTGCGAGGCCGGCCGAAGCTCCTAGTTCACGACGGGGACGCAGCCAGAGCTAGCTATCACGACGGGGGCGCAGCTAGAGCTAGCTAGCTGGCTAGCTCACGCACGCACTGCGGCGGCCGGAGCTAGCTATCTATGCGCGACCGCCGCTTGCTGCTGCTTGCTTCCACCACCGCCGCTACTTGCCGTTGCTCCCGCTTGCCGCCGCCGCCGCCGCATGCCTCTGCTTGCCGCTGACGAGCCCGCCGGCGGGACCTGATTGCTTTTTTTACAGGGACCCGATTGCTTTAAAAAGTTTTTTGTATGGACCCGATTGCATTTTTAGCCCGCTTATGTGTGGGCCCAACCGGTCAGATTCGGGCTTAGCGCGGCCGAACCGAGCAATTAAATGAGTTGGTAGTTTTTTGCCACGGTTTAGGATAAAAGTGGTAGTTTTTTGCGAAAAACGTAAAGTGATAGTTTTTCATCACGTTTTCATGAATTATGGTAGTTTTTGGTTAAATACTCACCGTATCCCCGGGCGGCCGCGGCCTCCACGACCCGCGCTTCCACCCGCGCCGCTGGATGCGGCTACCCGAGGGCCACGGCCTCCACCCCGGCCACACCAGGCTGCACGGGTACATCCGCTTCATCAACCTCTCCACGGGCGCCATCGTCCGGTCCAATCTCCCGATCTTCAGCGACCACTGCGTGCTCGACTCCGCCGACGGGATCCTGGTGCTGCAGCGGGACCACGACACCGCCGTGCGCCTCCTCCACCCCTTCACCGGCGACATCGCGGACCTCCCGCCGCTCGCGTCCCTCAGGACGATGCTGACGCCCGGACAGCAGCAGATACTGGATTGGTCGTTTTTCAGGACCATATGCGCGACCTCCTTCACCGTGAGCGCGGATGGGGTGGTCACCGCCATGATTGCCCTCTTCTATTTAGGGCGGGTAGCCTGTGCCACCTCCATGGACCAGCAATGGAGGCTCTCGACATGGAGCGTATCAAAAAGCTGGAGGCCATTGTCGTTCCAGGGCAAGATATACACGTTGCACTGTGACACATTCGACAGTGAGCTTCGGATTTCCCGGATTGATCTGCCGGGGCTCGGGGAGAAGGAGGATTTTGGTGATCTGCTGTGTTATCTACCGGAACCAAAGTTGATCGCCACATTTCCGGCAGGCAGACTTCACATGCCTTAATACCTCGGAGAATGCGACTCGGAGATCATGTTGATCGGGCGTGAAGAATGTAGGCTCTCTTTTCACATTGGGGTTTACAGAGTTGCTGACATTATGGCAGACAAGATTATACCGATAACAAGCATCGGAGGAAATGCTTTGTTTGTTGAAGACAGGGTTCTGAGTGTGAGCAGTAGAGTGCACCCTACCATTGTGGCTGACGCCATTGTACTTCTCCATCAGAAGGAAGTATATCTTGGGTCAATACCACCTTGCTAGTAGGACATGGTTGCCAACAGCAGATGGGGGTCTCAAAGGTGCTTGTGTACCCAGTCCTTGTAGCCTCATTTACCATATTTTCACATGTTGCCATCGTATTCTTTGGTGAGTGAGTTGTTATCCCCCTTTCTTTGTTACTTAATTGGAGCCTTTTGTGGTACTTGGTGAGCTAATTGTTCTAACACATATGCTTGTAGGAACAAAGGACAAATTCTTTTTCAGGGGATGCTTCAACCTATTTGGAGGGTGAAGAGAAAGTGGAGACTTGGGGTGAGTATGACCATTTGCCTCTTCCTACTTTTGCCAATATGATCAATTACTCGGCCTTTTTTATAGCCATAGCTAGCGAATTAATTTGGTGATATAGAAAAAACACGGGTTTAAATTAATCTCATATCATTAGGGCAACTTTATCTTATGACCTTTGATTAGATTTGAGATATGCAATACCATTCGTGATTGCACAAACAGTTCTCGATTGGGATGTGCAAGTCTTTATATGCTGCTACATTCCTGTACAACTAGTGAAATAACAGTCTGTTGATACCAGCTACAACTACAGTCATTGGAAATATATACTTTGCGATCACCGTTTGTGATGTGGATCGTGCAATCAACTTTTGTTAGGCACTGAATTAGTTTGAAAGTTTTCCTAAAACTTATTTTTACAAGAAATAAGGAGAGGCTCCAGCTGCATTGCATTAACATAACAGGGGTAAAATATTTACGATGTGAGGAGGCCTTTCAAGCCGAAATGAAACCCAATTTGAACTGGTCTGAAAGAGGGGTTTTGTGGTCCTTCTTTACTCTATGAACTAGCAAGCTGAAATCCGCTTTGAAATTGAAGTCGGGTCTGATAGGGACCACGTTGTTGAATAACTTGCTGATTCTCTGCTTTCAAATGCAACAGTGTTGAGCAAGCGTGAAAACTTTGAAGAAGAAGGGCTACTGAAAGGTTTGGTTTTCCTGATGTACATCACCTATGTCGTGCAAAGGTTTAGCTGCCAGACAGATATTGCTGAAGACACACTCAGAGAACAACTGCCTTGACATCTCTGTATTAGGCAGACCAACCATTCAAAGGAAATGCCAATTTTGAAAGGTCTTCGCTGAGTCATGTTTTGGGTGTTTAATCTATCAGATACAGGCAATCGAGAAAATTACCATAGTTTTGATCGTATGCCTACTCCAAAATTTTATATTATATCTATTTACTATTGTAGTTGTTGATAGGTTTTCCTATAAACATAATCAAACATGCCGGGAAGGGGCTCGAAGATGAGCGGCTCGATGGAAACAGGTCCGGGGGCTACAGGAGCTCGAGGTGGTCCTACTGGAGCAGTCAGGGGCTCCGGGACGTGGCGAGGACAGCCAATTTTGTCGGGGCAGCCATGAACCCAAGCCGAGGAAGGAGGAAGAGGGCGTCAGCTAAGGGGTGTCTCTGTGCAATTGAAGGAGCTGGTGGTTGTAGGGGAGCGAGGCGGAGCCGTAGGACATGGCTGTGAGGTGGTAGAAGGACGTTTTTTAAGATGCTGACATGTGTATCACATATAACATCCAAATGGAGTTGATTTTTATGTTACATCAGCCCTGACAGATGGGCCACCCCTATCATAAACACATTTGAATATGCTGCAACCCTCGACCACAGCTGTTGCAACCTGGTGTACGTGCACGCAGACCACTGCATTGCATCGAAGCACACCGACGCAAGCCAAGCACATCCCTATCCTCCCTCCACCTCTAGACCAGGACATAGGCTGACAATCAACCATTGTTGGAGGGGGAGGCATGCTGTGTAAGATAACCACTAGTGTTGCAGGGCCGCCGACGGCATGCTTTTCAGTGACGGTGCTACAAGCTCTGCCGCGTGTTGCTGCATGGGGTGACCATGGCTGCTGTAAAGGCCGCCGTGTTGACGATGCAAGGATCCTCGTCGACGGAAGACGGGCGGTGACATGGCCATCTAGCATGCGGTGCTGCGACCGAAGATATATGGTGTAACAACTGCAAGCGTGTACTGCTACAAGCCGCCTGAGGCGGTAGTGTTGTGTTTGTCAACGGCATACACAGTAACCAAGGGTTGTCGTGTTGCAAACGGGAGCGTAAACTTCTACGAGTGGCGATTGGTGCTACTGTGATGCTGTGTGACAGAGCTGCGAGTAGTGTAGCGAGGCCGCACGATGGCGAGCTGGCGGTGCTGTGAGACCGTGGTCTTGTGTTACAAGCCGATAAGCGGTGTTGCAGGGCCGCCTCGCGACGCTGGGGAAGTGGGAGATAGAAGTTTTTTTTACTGCAATCCAATGGTGCAAAACAACACGATATGATGGCACGACACGCTCGGTAGCATGCAATCGGTCCACTGACGCAGTGCGTGCACCATGTTAGACCTTATACAATGTTAGGTGCTTAGGGAGGTGTTTAAAAAATTAAACTGGGTTTTTCTGAAACACCAGTGCTTATTTCTACAGTAGAGACGGCTAGTTAAGCGTCTTTCCTGTACAAATAAGCACCAATGCTTAAGGAAAGTCTGATTTATTTCTTCAAGCACCTCTCCTAAGCAGCTTGCATTGTCCAAGGCCTTAAAATGCAAACATAATCCTTAAATAACTAAATACAACACCACTTAAGCCTTCTTTGGTTTACAGGGATTTTATACGAATTCTAAAGGATATGAATTTTATAGGATAAATTTCTTGGAGCCCTTTGGTTTATAGGAATGGATTCCTATTCCTACGCAGGATAGAAACCAAGCCTTTACATTTCAAAGATTAAAATATTAGGCCTTTTTTGGTTTGTAAGAACGGATTCTAATAAGATATGATTTTCAAAGAAAAAATTCCTTCGGAACCTTTGGTTTGTAGAAATGGATTCTTATTCTTATGTAGGATACAGAGCAGTCCTTTATATTTCAAGGAAAGAAAAATTAACTAGACTTAATGGAAAAAATTCTTATCCTATCTCTTGCACTATAAGAATTGAGATACATGTCACTTTCTATGATTTTCCTATTTATATGATATTCCTACTCTATGAACCAAATAAAGCATGTCAATGGAAAAACTCTTATATCCTATAAAGCCTTGTACAACGCAAGGTGCTTATGAAGGTGTTCAGTAAAATAAACTAAGTTTTTCTTAAACATCATCGCTTATTTCTATAAGAGGGGTGCCTAATTAAGCGTCTACCCTATAAAAATAGACATTGATATTTTAAAAAAGACTGGTTTATATCTCTAAGCATCTTACATTGTACAAGGCCTTAAATTACAACACACACACAGAAGAACCAATGCATTGGAGTTCCCTAATCCAAAAAGAACACCTTTTTTGGAAATGATTAGAATCAACTGCCCAATTCTATATCTTGTGTTCGCTGCGTCGAGAGCACAGCCACCTGTCAAATCAGTCCCACACACCGCAAGACTCGGTATTTTTCATATCGCCATGTTTCTGAGACATGGGAATGCAAGAGTCGGTATTTTGCATATCACCCATGTTTCTGAGACATGGGAAATGTTGTAGTGGCAACACGACGATGCGACGATGTAGGTGAAAAATTTCTACAACATAATCTCTGTTACCAAAAAAATCTGCATTACAATCTCTGTTATAAATATCTTCTGTAACATGTGCTCTATTGTAAAAAATTCTGCAACACAACCTATGTTGTAAAAATGGTTTATATAAGAGAACCTATGTTGCAAAAATGACAAAGAAGAGAAGGACGCTTGGCCAGGTTATGCCAGATCTAACGGTCTGCGAGAGGGCGGATTTTTCAAAAAGATTCACCGTGACACGTAGCACGTCTCATCTTTTTTTTAGATAAAATAAATTTATAGAAGGCCAAAAGTTCGACGCGGACAACAAGGGCAGATTCCCCTGCTCGGCACGGCGAGACCCTTCCCCTACGTCGTCGGCACCGAGGGCCTCACCGGAGTGCGCCCATGGAGCTCCAGAGTGTCGGGCGCACGAGCACGACACAGCAGCCCCTGCCGGAACTCGATGCTCCTCCTGCAAGTACGTACACTTATCCCTCTCCGCATCCCAGTTCCTCTGTTTTATTTCCGTCCCCAGCGCCGTTGAGCACTGTTTCGTCCACCAAATCTAGGTTTCTTCCCCGCCTCCGGCGCTCGGCCGCGGCACTGAACTACCCCTCCGCTGAGCTCCACCAAATTGTGTTCGCGTTGCCGGGCTTCAGCAATACCTCTACCAGATGCTTCCTTAGAGTATCTCCAGCCGCGTCGCTAGAAAGGCCTTCCAGCCGATTTTTTCGCGCCGGCGCCGAAAAAACGGCCCACTCACGCCCCCAATAGCCCGATTTTCGTCGATCTGGACCGAAATCAGCGACGGCGGACCCAGGCCGAACACGGCACGCTGGGGGGCGCCCGGGGGCGCCGGGGCGAGCGGTTTTGGCGCGAAAGAGCCGCGGGTCAGCCGCGTTAGCGACACCTTCCCCCAACGCCTCGGTTTCCCGCGGAGAATCAATGGCAAGGCTGCCGCCGGTCAGCCTTGCCATTGATTCCTCACGGGCGGCGCACCGACGCCTCTCCTCCCTCGCACGCGTACACACGGGCGCGGCACGGCTATATAAGCCGGTGGCCTCGCTCGCCTCTGGCCACACCAGCCCCGTCCTAGCCGCCGAGCTCTACCTCTCTCGAGCGTCGCCGCCGAGCCCTCCCTCTCCCGTGAGCCGCCGCCGAGCCCTCCCTCTCCCGATGGCCGAGCGTTTCCCCGGAGACGAGGCGGCGGCCAACGGCTTCGGCCGCCGCACGCTCCGCGAACAAGACTCGTGGCTCCTGTTCCAGGCAAACATCCCGGCGTCGTCGGACATGCGCGCCGGGCTGACGGGGTGGAGGCTCAGCAACGGGGGAGTGCCCATTCCCCCGTTGCCCGACGCCGTGGCGCGCCCCTCCTACTTCATCGACGAGGTAGAGATCGTGCGCGCCTCCCTCCCCGACGCCCAGCTCGCCCTCCCCCAGTACTCCACCGACAACCACGCGGCTTGGGCGGCGTACTTCGAGCGCTGTCAGCAGCAGAGGCTGGCGTCCACGAATGGCGCGGCGATGGTGGGCGGCCTGAAGAACAGCGAGGGGCGCCACCTGTGGTGGGACGTCCCCGGCCGCACGCTAGAGGGCGTGCTGACGCACCTCGAGGGCGGCAACAACCCGTCGTTGGCATACCCCCCGACGAGGGCGGCCGCCCCGGCGCACCGCCGACGCGACGGGCAATGGATGCCAAGGAGGTTCGGCTCCTCCTCTTCTTCCTCCTCGCGCTCTTCCTCCCACTCCTCCGGCTCTTCGGCGTTGCTCGGCGTCAAGGCCGAGCCTGCGACGGAGACGCCGCTCGGCCAGCGCACTCGCGACGCCGGCATCGTTATCAACGAGGGCGGCCGGCGCGCCTCCTCGTCGGCTCCTCCTCCGTGCTTCGTCAAGCCAAAGACGGAGTTGGGGCTCGCGCCGGTGAAGACGGAGCTGGGCCTCCCCGCCATGAAGACGGAGCACGGCGACGTGGAGCTCGACGACGACGCGGCCCTGGAATGGGCACGCCAGGACTCCCTGAAGATGGCGAGGAGCGCCAATGCGCCAATACGAAGGAGGAGGAGTCGTCATCGTCGACAGCGACGACGACGACGCGGCACCGCCGCCGCCGGGCGGGGGTCCAACAGGGACGCCCGCGTCAACGAGGAGAAGGCCGACGATGACGACGGCGGTGAGGATGGCGGCGACGACGGCGACTACTCGGCGTTCAGCCAGTTTTGTTTTTAGATTAGTTATATATTTTGCTATGTAATGAAAATCCGCGAACATGTCTAATATATGCCCAAGTTTGCCGAAATTTAGTCGTATTTAGCCGAACTTTGCCGAAATTTGCTATATATTTTTCTTTCTTGAACGCGTCTGGGGGCGGCCCTGGAGCCGGTGGCTGAGGACCAACTCGCACCCAGGCCGATTTTTTGCGCCGGCTTACCCCCAAGCGGCGATTTTAGGCGCCCTCTGGGGGGCCAACGGCTGGAGATGCTCTTAGCACCTGAGCATCCCTCCATCTCTACCAGTTTCAGCCGTCCTAAATCCAGCTACTCGGGAGTTGCTTCGATGTGCAGCGATTTGGGCCGATCCCTTCCGGCAGTTCTATGTGGATGTGATTATGCCACAATGCCCGAGGGTATCGATGAACTGCAGTATATTATTGGCTATCCGATCGATTTGGATTATGCAATGAACTGAGATAGATTCAGCTCAAAAATTTGGAAGAACACTGAAAGTACATACGAGTTAGTGCTTTAATAAGAGATAAAAACACAATTTTAACAGATTGCAGATTATCTTTTGTAATCATGCTCTGTGTTTTACCTCTTTTTTTAGCAATTATGTCCCAAGATTTCCTAGCGTTCACATGCAAAACTTTAATGGCATGATGGATCTACAAAATTTGATATCAATGAGCCCAAATGCTCTGCAGAGAGGGGGCGGAGAACTTCATCAGCTGAAACAAAGACTCAACCCTGCGGAGAAGGTGACATTTGTCAAGATGCCCCAAAAACAAGACAAGACTTTGAGCTTGACAAACTTCCTGAGGTATGGGTTGCGAATAACTCCATGGTTATTAACTTCTGGCGTAGCACTCCGATGTATACCTCTTATTATTGATCAACAATCATGTGCATGGTAAATTCGCTAACAACAATTAAATAAACTTAAGTGCTATTTTATCTTCAATGCAGGTCTTGATGCAATGCACATGTGTCAATTAACACTATATAGTTTTGTTGTTGATTCCAAGTGAGGTTAGTGTTAGTGCTAGCTATAACCTAACTGCTAAACTTGTCAACAATGCTACTGCAGGACATGCTACATCATATACATTCCCTCATGCCTGTACTAGACGCTGGTCGTGCTGCGTGTGTATCTAGACGATTTCTGTGTTCATGGAGATGCTACTCGAACCTCACACTCAACATACAAACACTTTTGTCGCCTGGCGATAAATTTGAGGGAAGTGAAATGTATTTCACCAACAAAGTTGACAAAATTCTTAATAACTATTCCGACAATGGGATGAAGGTGAAGACACTAAAACTTAATCTTTGGCATTGTAGCAGTGTGAGTGCCTCCTACCTAGACCGGTGGCTCAGAATTGCTATCAAACCTGGGATCAAAGAACTTCGCTTGTTGCTGTCGCCTTCCATGAAGGAAAAGTACTGCTTCCCATGTTCGGTTTTATTTGATGAGGCGGCTACGAGTTTGATCGAGTCCCTCTATATCTCCAACTGCACTTGTCATCCCATAGGAACACTTGGCTGCTTTAGAAGATTGAAAAATTTAGTTCTGTGCGGTGTTCACATTACTGAGGAGGGACTACGACAGTTGGTCTCAAAATCTTTCAGCTTAGAATGGTTGGAGATCTTTTCGTGCAATGAGATAATTTGCTTGAAGATACCTTGTACACTGCAGAAGCTCAAGCTCCTCAAGGTTGGAAGGTGTCGAAAGATTCAGGTGATAGAGATCAGTGCCCCAAATCTCTCCGCTTTTCACCATTATGGGTTCCCGCCAGAGATCTATATTGAAGATTCTTCCCAACTTACGGAAGTATATTTGTCATCTTTATATCCGTCCGGAATTCTCTCTTACAGTCGTGCGAAGCTTCCATCTATCGCCAGCAATGTTGAGAGGCTTACCCTGGTGTTCTGCGGTGAGGTATGTTTTGGGTACATTTTGAGAAAATTATATTTAGAGGTATCAGTAGACTAGCGTGTAGTGGTTATATTGAATAACAGACTTTGTTCTTCAGAATGTCAACACGCCGATGCTTCATGAAAAGCTCCACCACCTCAAGAGTTTGGAGTTTGAATTTCACGGCTCAGGAGCCTGCTCCCCTGTCTATGATATCTTCTCTCTGGTTTCTTTTCTTGATGCTTCTCCTGCCTTGGAATCTTTGATCTTGTGTGTAAGTCACTATTCATGTCTTCTTGAGCTATATATGCTACTCGCTCCGTTCCAAAATAGATGACTCAACTTTGTACTAACTTTGTACAAAGTTGAGTCATCTATTTCGGAACGGAGGGAGTATCTATGGAAAACCTGGGAGCATATCTTTCATCTTTTAACTATTGGTTATCAAAGAACAATGATATTGATGATGATGTAGAACAATGATATTAATGCTGATGCTACATCATCATTTGCAGGTAGCACGAAACGCCATAGTAGATCATTGTGATGCTGGGGACGATGTATACCTAAAGGGGAAATCAGCATACCAGCATGACCGCCTCAAACGGGTGATGATCACGGGCTTCTGTTCAGCCAAGAGCCTGATTAAGCTTGTGATCAGCATCCTTGAGAGCGCTCCTTCACTCGAGCGCCTCACGCTGGATACAACTCCGCGTGGCTGCGGTAGGAAGCTTGGCGATACTAGCATATGCACCGCCGCAAAATACAAGAGTAAATGCTGTTGGATAGGCGAGAGATCCCTCGAAGAGTCTAACAGAGCTGTTGAGGCTGCAGGTAGATACATCGCTGGGAGAATTCCATCGGCTGTTGAATTTGAGGTCCTTGAGCCCTGTAGGCGATGCCATACTGGCAACCCGGTAGATGATGTGTTAAATAAAAGTTAGTTCACTTAACTCTCGAGTTTGGAGCTTGGCTCATTTGACCCTCAACTATGAATTGAAAGCATACACGTGTGACCCTCCAAAGTTTCAAAACCAATGAGCATAGCCTGGGTTGTGTGCAGTGGTTTCGAAAGATTTGTAGGGTCCGATGTCCGCAGCATGCTTCCTTTCCTTGTCTTCTTTGCTGTTGAGGAAAAATACGGCCACCACCCCCGTTTGTATAGAGGGAGTATGTAATTTGTGCAGAGAGGCAGCTGGTGCACGCTTCCTAATCAATGGGAGAACATGTTTTTACTTGTTAAGATAGCTGTGCCACTATTCTCTTGGTTCTAACTATACAACCGAAATCTTCGATTTCTCATCAAGGCGCTGTCATATTTATACTAAGAAAGAAGGTAGATTTGACAGAAGTAGTAGATCGTTCCCAAACAATCAAACATAGTTGTATAGTAATTGCACGGCCTGTTTGCGAGATGACCTGATGGCCACTTTTAACTTGTTTGTGAAGAAAGCTGTTTATTGGTCAAGAAACATACTGTAGTCTTTACAATAACTCAAGAGCTTGGCAATAAAGCCAGCTTCAAGATCTTCACTAAAGTCCCTGCATATAGGATCAATTCGGTAGCTGATGGGAGGCCGGAATATCCTTTTTTTTTTTAACCGGGCATTAACCCTTTCCATTAACCGAATAACGGAAATACAGCAGTCTTAGAACACTAGAAAAAGAGACGGGAAAGGGGAAAGCGAGTTCAACGCATCGCCGGGAAACCCACCACAGGAACTCGCCTACGAGACACCTGCTGTGGGGCGAAAACCCGACGACACCTACAGTTTTCAACAACCAACGCACACTGGCAACATGTTATGCAAAATACACGACCCATCAGGCCACATCCTCGCGCAGGAGTGAACACAAAAGCAGCCCTGTCCTCCTGGACCAGGGGAGAGTAGATGGAGGTTGAGGACGCGCTCCATCAAGTTGTCGCCGAATCTTCTGTCGCGGCGGCGTAGATCATCATCATGTTGCTTGTGCTGCTCCTCAGCATCTGTGGGCCACGCTCCATCGCCTCACGGTCTGCCCCCTTCAAGAGACCTGCCCAGTAGGTGATGAAGACACAAGTGGAAAACACAATCTCAAAAGGAGTTTTAGGAAGCTTAAACTCGAAGGTTGCTCTGTTTCGATAGTTCCATACTGCCCAGCAGATGGCAGCAAGGCCGAAGGTATAGAATTTAGCACCATCAGGAAGATAGATATAGCACCAAGTGTAATATTGTCAAATGTTATTGGGACATAAGTCAATGCCCAGGACTGCTCCCACCGATCGCCAGATCACCCTGGCAACTGTGCAAAGGAAGAAAAGATGTTGCGCCGTCTCACGGGCAGCACAAAACGAACACTTAGCATTACCAGGCCATTTTCGACGTTTCATAACATCTCTCGTCAGGACCGCGTCCTGAAACAACTGCCACATAAAGATTTTGATCTTAAGGAGAATTTTGGCTTTCCAAATCCACCGGTAGTCACACCCTGCAAGGTTGCTTTCAAGCAACTTGTACATGGATTTAGTAGTGAAGCGGTGTTTAGGCCCAGGAGCCCAGCCAACCTGGTCTGGTTCAGTTGAAGAGATAGCATTCAGCACAGTCGTGCGCATCTCATTCCACATGTTTTCGAGAGGGGGGTTTAGCCTCCTGCGAAACATATCGCCGGCCTCCACTCCTCCCAGCTTGTCAGCCGTAATCTTAGGCAGATTACATATGCTAAACAGCTGTGGATACTGAACACGCATAGGAGGCATTCCATTCAAAGAGTCCTCCCAAACTTGAGCTACATCCCCCGAGTTAATCTGGACTGTTCTCCCCCGCATGTAGTAATCTTTTACTTTCATAATATCTTTCCAGATGGGAGAATCATTGAACTTGCTTTTCACCATAGCAACCGTATCCCTTTTCAAGTACATTTTGAGTATCCAGTTTCCACCACCATTTCACTAGGAGGTTGATATTTTGTTTACGTAAGTCCTTCACACCCAAACCACCCTTGTCTTTGGAGCGGCACACTCTGCTCCAACGGACCAAGTGATATCTTTCGTCCCTCCCAACTTTCCCAGAAAAACCGATGTCTCCTCTTGTCCAGTTTTTCAATGAAGGTTTTAGGGAGAAGGAACATAGCCATATAGTAAAAGACTATACTAGACAAGGAGGAATTTAGCAGCGTAAGCCTGCCACCTGATGAAGCAGCATTGCCTATCCAGGCTTCACAACATTTGCCAAATTTCTCATCAACCAAGATCCACTCAAGGCATCTAAGAGAGGAGAAACTAACTGGCACTCCTAAGTAACGCATAGGAAAGTGACCAATTTGGCAATTAAAAAGATCCGCATAGTAAGAAAGGATACTATTGTCACCCCCCACACACAGGATTTCACTTTTGAGATAGTTAATTTTCAGACCTGGCATAAGTTCAAACATATAAAGGAGCAGTTTGAGGTTTATTGCAGCAGAGGTGTCATGTTCAAAACATAACACTGTGTCATCTGCATATTGCAATACGGCAACACCCCCTCAATAAGGTCAGGGGCTAAGCCAGTAATCAATTTCTCTTTTTGAGCATTGAAAATCATCTTCGAGAGACACTCAACTGCTAGATTAAACAGGAAGGGTGAGTGAGGATCGCCCTGGCGAACCCCTTTGCGGCTCACGAAGTAAGGCCCAGTCTCATTATTCAACTTAATGCTCACCGTGCCATTATTCAGAATATTTTTAATCCATCTGCACCATTTATCGTTAAAACCCCTCATCCTATGACATTCCAGAAGAAAATCCCAGTTGATTTTGTCATAAACTTTTTCGAAATCAAGCTTTAAAACCACTCCAATCTTTCTTTTGCTGTGAGTATGATGTAGCACCTCATGCAAAGACAGAATCCCATCCATGATGTTTCTGTTTTTAATGAAGGCATTTTGGTGGCGGCTGATCAGCTTATCCGCATAGATAGCTACCCGGTTATCCAACACCTTTGTAATTAGTTTATAGGGGCAGCGAAGTAGGCAGATGGGGCGGAATTGTTGGATTTTCTTAGCCCCTATCATTTTAGGAATCAGTGTAATTACACCATAATTCAGCCGGGCAACATCCAAAGTTCCATTATGGAAGGCCGCAAAGATGCGCATGATATCTACCTTAACAAAATCCCAGCAAGCTTTATAGAACTCAGCTGGTATGTTATCAGGCCCAGGAGCTCTATTGCTCTCCATACCAAACAAAGCTGTCTTGACCTCTTCCTCAGAGAAGGGACGGATCAAACATTTATTATCTTGATCGTTCAGCTTCTCATGCTCCCCTCGGGTATCAGGAGAAAGGTGGAAAAGATTGCCTGGGGCGACCCCAAACAACTCCTTATAGTATGAGGTTGCATGATCAAGTAAATTTTGCGTGCCCTCGATCACATTATTCCCGTCAGTGAAGGACTGGATAGTATTCTTACGTTTTCTACCATTCGCAATCCGATGATAGTACGCAGTGTTTTGGTCACCTTTCAAAAGCCATCTCTCTCTAGATTGCTGGAGTCTAAACAACTCTTCATTAGTTAGAATGACATTGAGCTCAGCCAAGAGCGAGGCTCTACGGCAACAATTTTCTGCATCAATAATCCCATCTTCCTCTAACTTTTCGATCTCCTCAAGCTCTATATGAATCTCTTTCTTCCTTTTCCTCTCGTGACCAAAAACATGGGACCCCTATCCTTTAAAATATTTTTTGAACCTTTTCAGCTTGATATTAAGGATGTCAATGGGGTCATTCGATTTAACAGGCTGCTCCCAGATTTCTCTGGCCTTATGCAAAAACAATTCATTGCTCAGCCAACTAAGATCAAAGCGAAATTCTTTCTTCCAAGGGGGCTCTGGTTTACCATCTTTCAAGGAGAGAAGTAGGGGATTGTGATCAGAAATGTCTCTAACTAGTTTTCGAACCGAGACCAAGGGGAATAAATCTTCCCAGGAATAGCTCATAAGAACCCTGTCTAGCTTCTCAAGAGTAGGATGAGCCTGGTGATTTGACCAGGTGTATTTGCCCCCAGATAAGTGAATCTCTCTAAGGCTAAATGCATTGATCACCGAATTGAATTTATCAACATAAGGATTATGTCTCATGTTTTTGTTCTTGTCATCTCCCCCTCTCAAGATATTGAAATCACCACCTATTATATATGGGATATCAATATGAGAACAGAAGGAAGCCATTTCAACAAGGAAATCCTCCTTGAATTCATCCTGGGCCGCTCCATAAACAACCACAAGTGCCCAGATAACATCTCTCTCTACATCATGCATAGTGGCTTGTAAGATAAACTTACCCACTTTCCAGGAAACAACCTCATATTTTTCTTTTTTAACACCACAAAGGATACCACCGGATTTGCCTATCGAGGGAACCCAGCACCAATCAAACAGATCACAGGGGTCAATCTTTCTAAAGTAACTTTTATGGAAATTCTTTTTAATCGTTTCTTGTAACGCCAGGAAGTCAAGGGAGTAGTCCTTGATGGGTCGTATCTTGCATGAAACTGTACATGAGTTGCATAGAAGGAAAATGAATGGGGTGATCTTTAAAATAGACTTTGAGAAAGTCAATGATAAAGTGAAATGACCTTTTTTGCTACAAACTCTTTGTATGAAAGGTTTCTCGCCCAAGTGGATGTCTTGGGTTGAGACTTCTGTCTCTGGGAGGAAGTGTGGCTATAAAGGTAAACTACGTCGGACCTTATATTCAAACGAAGAAGGGTCTTCGACAGGGTGATCCCCTATCCCATATGCTCATCAACATCATAGCTGACATATAGGCCATTCTAATTGATAGAGCCAAAGCAGATGAGCAGATTGGTGTAGTAGTGCCACATATAGATGATGGAGGCCGGTCTATTCTACAGTATGCAGACGTAACATGAAGATATTACTTTGTGCATTCGAGCAACTATTAGGTCTTAAGATTAATTTCCATAAGAGTGGGTTATTCTGTTTTGGGGAGGTTGAGATTTTTGGTTGTGCCTCCGGTAAATTTCCATTAACGTGTTTAGGTATTCCTATTCATTATAGGAACGACAAATGCTGAATGAAAAAGGGTATTAGAATGGTTCGAGAAAGGACTTTGTAGTTGGAAAGGAAAACATATTTCTTCAGGAGGTCGCCTTACACCGATTAACTCGGTGCTTAGCAGCCTTTCCTTGTATATGATGTCCTTTTTCTCTATAACAAGGGGTGTGCTTAAAAAATTGATTAGTTTCACTCTAGATTTTACTAGCAGAGTGATGATCAAAAGAAAAAAGTATCGATTGGTTAAGCGGAGCATTTTGTGCTGCCATATAGAGCAAGGGGGGGTCTAGGAATTAATTATTTGGACATAAAGAATGTTGCCTTGCTTAGCAAGTGGTTGTTTAGCCTACTGACAATTGATGGAGTGTGGCAACAGTTGATAAGTACTTATGTAGTAAGCCCTTATTGGAAGTCCAGTGAAGAGGTGGAGATTCGCACTTTTGGGCCAGCGTCATAAAAGTGAAGGGAGATTTTCTCCGCTTTGGTACTTTCGTGATAAAGGATGGCACCCAAATCAGGTTTTGGGAGGAAAAGTGGTTGAGTACCGCTGCGGGAACAATGTCCAAATCTTTGCTACATTATAAGGTACAAACAGACTATTGTGGCAGAGGTCATCCAAACTTCCCCCTCATATATTGGATGTAATAAGTTCTTATATTACGGGATGGAAGGAGTAGTATGAATAGTTAACTTTCTCGGACTTACTAATATTCTTCGCACACATTAGCAAGACGCTTTTCGCTGGAACTTAACTCCTAATGGGGGGTTCTCGGTGAAGTCTCATTATCCCGCTCTTGTGCATTGTGATGTTCCCGGTATCAACAAAGACCTGTGGAAAATTAGGGTGCAGTTCGAAGTTAAGATATTCCTTTGATTCTACGACGCGGGGTAGTTCTAACAAGGGATAACTTGGCTAAACAAAATTGGCAAGGCAATGAAAAACCGTTGGTTGATTGAATTTATCATTCAATCATCGTGGGCATTACTGAATCTTACAAGTTTTGGCAAAGCATACATTATTACATCTTTTTCAATATGGTCAAATTATGTTTGTACAGCTGGCCTAGTTAGTGGTTGGTTATTTACACCTAAACTATGCTGAGGGATCAGGACGCTAGAATGTGTTTATGTGAAGCTTATCTGAGCATGACATGGTAAAGGAAGATGCAAAATGTGGCCAAGTATACCGGCGAGTGCAGAGATGTGTTGTCAGGTGTCTGATTGTGAGGATACTCACTACTTGTGACACCAGCAAAAATATCTGACTCCTCTAAGACTCCTCCAGGGATTCGTGAATTGCTTATATCCATAGAAATAGAAATAGACACTTCGCAACCATTTCATCATCGATGATAACATTGGTAATCATACCCAGCGCTGACATGTCTACATAAAACTAGAAGACACGACAAAAGAAAGTGGGATTTTCTCTCCTAAAAACTCTTCATCCCTTCTCCTATGAATGTGTACTACAGGCTCTTTGTACAAACAGGCGCCGCCGCCATAATATATAATCGCTAACTATACAATTGGTGTGCAACATTTTCAGATGATACCGAAACATTTCCATCAGCTACGTCGGTGTTGTGAATGCTCGACAGCACTGGGTCACCTCTGCGGCTGGGTGCGAGAACGCAAACCAGGTGCATTCAGGGAGGGCATCAGCAGTGATATCTCGCCCTCAAGCGGTCAACCGGGTGTCGGCTTTCTCTTTTGATATCCTCTCTTCCTGTATTTCCTCCAGTTCATCGCCCTCGCTCCGCTTGCCTGCTTGCTCCTTCCAATAAGAAATCAACTTCTTCAACCGCATGATTTCTTTGGGGGAAACGTGCTTGCTCGTGTCGTTGACAATGCAACGTACTCGTGAAGCATACCTACAGCAGTCAAAAAAAATGTGAGTAAACAGCCGAAAAATATCGCAGAAGCTATGCACATGATGCAGGACATTAAGCATGCGATGCAAGAAAATTCAGTTAAGCTTTCACATCCGCGAAACAATCTGAGGGATACAGACAACGATGGCAATGAAAAAGAAATGCAAAGAGTAAATAAGCAATGGGAAATCCGTACATGAGTGAGTTGTGAGTCTCCTCCAAGTTTGATTCCGCTGGTGAAACATTCACAAACATCAGGGTTTTTGCATTGCCTCCAAGTGAATCACTCATAAGCATTGTCAACTTATGGTTCCGGTAAGGTATATGTTGTCCATCAGAAGATAAGGCACCAATAACATCAGCCAATGCAGAAAGGGATTTATTGATGCTCTGTGCTTCTTTTAATTGTTTTCCTGCTGAACCGGACTTTTTCACCCTCTCAGAACCAGCAAGATCCACAAAACTTAGCTGTTAAGGAATGCCAATGTCAGCAATTTATTAAGGAAAAATAAATTAATGCAAATTACAGAACTAACTTTCTAGTAAATTAATTATTTCAAATGAAAATTATGAAACAATAATTTGATTCTGAGCTAGACTAATTAGGCAAGCCTAACGAAACCACATTTGCTGAAAGAAATAAAACGAATTCCATTTGACTAGAAATGGTGACTGCAAAGACAAAACATATAGGAGAGCAGAAGTTTGTTCTTTTGGGGAAATAAATGTCATAATCACGAGGACTTTAAGCTAAGCAAATTGAGCCTTAGCAGTTATGGTAGTTAAAATATGTCTACATAAAAGTAGTTTTCTAGTTTTATTCCCGATTGTTTGCCAAATCTGAATCAAGTGAAGATATGACTATTTTTTACAGCGAGCATACATAGTTCTACAAATGTAAGAAGTGTTCACAATTGAAGGTAGACTATCAAAACATGCAAATCTCTGATAAGAATAACATATCAAAAAAACAAGTTAGGACTCAACAAAAATTATGTGAACTTTTCAAGTTCATCCTGTCATACCTTTCCTCTTGCATAAGATTGAGTTTGGAGATTGGTGCTTTCAATAATTATTGAAAGGATTAAATGAGATCTTGAGCTCTCATCATTCATATTTGTTCCAGCAGTGTGCCTTCTCTCAGAACCTCTTGTGATTATAGTTTTCAATTCTTCAAAACTTGAAATGTTTACAACTGTGACATTTTCAACAGTAACAACGCCCTAGAAAGAAAAGCACAAGTCAACTAGGTGCATAGAAATATAAACATCTACCGTTCATGAAAGAAATGCTTCCGCATGTTAAGGGAAGTGACTGCACACTCTACACTTCCCAAAATAATTGTGCAGGTGGCGACGATGAGTTTCCCTAACCACCACTATTACTCTCAAACTATAGTTATTTAGAATGGTGCAGCTTTATTATGGAAGCATATGAAATAGTCATCATTTCCAAGGAGTGGTCTATTATCTAAAAAATGATAAAATTGTCTGCTCTTCAACAACAAAAGTTAACCAAGATAGCGAAAAATAGTTAATACCTCCAAGAGCTGTTGCTCGAAAGTCAAAAGCACACAAGAAAAATCAAACAGGGAAACTTGTAAATTGTCTTACTGAAGAGCTAAAGAAAAAGTAAAATGTGCAAATAAAGAAGGATCATAGGATGACCATTAACTCTAGCAAGCTGTATGAAAAATGGGAAGTAAATGCAAAGAAGGAAAGAGCTTGTATACCTTGGAGTCCTTTTTTATTTCTAATTTTTGTCGCATAGCATTTTTGGGCAACAACAGGTCCACAAGATTATCTTGATAAAGTTCCACCATATATGCCTGGACATTATATGATAACAATTAGTCGACAAAGGATAACTAAACAATGTGTAATATTCAACATGGGAGTGCCAACAGTACAAATCATTTCATCAAGATTGAAAATTATGTTTTGTAGAATAGTCCAGAAAGGAGATGTTTTCCAGGCCATATGAAACCATATAAAATGCACATGAAAATAGTTCTTACCTTCAAGGAAAATGAATACTTGTTGCCATCACGCTTTATCACCCTAAAAAGTTCTGACGTAGCCCTTGGAGTAAGACCAGGATTGTTGTCTGAACCATATATTGTAAAAGTCTTCCCGGAACCAGTTTGACCATAAGCAAATATACAAACATTATATCCATCAACAGCTGATTGTACTAGATACTGCACCATGTTCAGCAAAAAACAAAGGTGAATAATCTCAGATAAGCAATTTATATTACGACAGAAAGAAAACCTAAATTTAGATATATTCTACCTTGGTGTCCTCGAAAACATCTTCTTGAGTCGTATATGCATCAAAAACACGATCATATATATGTTGCTTTGACTTGTCATCTTTCCACGGATGTGCAATTGTAAATTCATCAGGACTGCATACAATATTCTTATCCTTTAAAGAAAGCTCCTTGTCGTTTAGAGGACGCAAGCGACAAAAAACTCTTATTTTTCCTTTCATATCTGTGAAGAGTTCCAGCTCGATTTATAATCAAGTTATTGGCAAAATACCATAATAACTACAGTTGTGTGAATACTTTATTCTATCATACCTTCAATTGTGTTATAGTAACGTTTTCGCAAAACCTGTTCTTGCTTATAAAGACTTTCAAGCTCAACCAACTGTGCTCCTTGCCTTTTAAGAATCTCAGCGGTCTGTTGGTTCTTTCTGTCCACATCCTGAAGAGATGCACAATGGAAGTATGTGAATTTCTACAGAAACTAAAAGAGACTGAATGTGGATATTGTCTTACACATACCGCTTTAAACTCTCTTAGCTCATCAAGCTCCTTGAGAGTATTTTGCAATGTATCCACCTCAGTATTTCTCAAGGCAAGAGTTGATTCAGCAACATTTAATGACTGTGTTGTACTTTCCAATTTTTGCTCCAGTGTAGCTGTATGAGCTTTTAACTTACGACATTCATCCTCATAAACTCTTTGCATTGTACTTTTCTGCATAGTTGAAGTAACAATATTTTCAGAAATATGAAGTGAATAAAGTATTCGCTGCAAGACCAGGAACAGGAAAAAGGAAATGTTTGATGATTAAACAAAAACCTCTTCACTTTTTGCCCTCTCAAGCCTTTGAATCCTCTGTTCGAGCATATTCCTTTCCATAATTAACTTCTTTGATACTTCTTTTGATGCAGCAAGCTCTTTTTGACATGATTTCAACTCCTCCTCGAGCTTAGTCAACATCTTTTCAAACACAAGATAAACAAATGAACCATGAAATATTTGCAACCATAAGTTTGGCCACAGAAGTTAGAAGCAGGACATGCCATGCAAAACTCAACCCTAATGTATGATTGTTGTAAAATACCTCAATGCCACTGTTGACACTGCCTACGGTCGTCAAAGTATCTCTTTCACAATGATTTCCAGATAAGTCTGTTTTGGTATTGTTCTCTTGGCCCTGACCATTTGTTAATTTGGTCTCCAGTCTATTTTTCTCCACCAATGCAACCTAATAAAATTGCAAGTTAGATGATCCAAACAATTTAACGGCACAAATTGCATATCACCATACCTGCAAAGAAGATTCCTTTTCATCACATAGGGATTTTAGCCTATCCCGCTCACTTGTTACTTCTTTAATGATATGTCGTTCAGATTGTAAAGTATCTCTTAGCCCTTCCAATTCTTCTTGCATCTCTCTTTCTTGTTGTGTCTTCCTCTGTAACTCATCCCGCAACTAACAACAAAAAGGGACCATTAGAACTTAGATGATGAGTTATGTAAAAGACGATGCCATTTTCTCCAATATGTTGCAAGAAGTCATGTAAACTGAAAATTGCAGATACACTTGGGCACATTACAAACTTGTGCATAACTAGCAAAAAAAATCAAATGTTTTATTAGTTACATGCATGGTATTACGATCCTTTTGACCTACTAGCGGTTTGTTACATTGTTTCAATCCAATTGCAATGAAACGATCTAGATTTCAATGTAGCAGTGTCGCACTAACATGGAAAAAATTCTGGAATGCTTGCACAACGTTTACCAGGTAACAAGACATTTCTCACAAAGTTCTGAACTCACCTGGTCTGCTTTCTTCTGAGACTCATCAACTACTTTTGACAGTTCTTGGACACGTTTGTCATACATTTCAGCATTTGGTGGCTTATCTGCTTGAGAAACATCATTCTGAGAAACCGTGCTAGTAGCAGAGCCAGACCGTGCTTTTGAATATCTGCGGAGCATCACATCATTTATATGTGTTTGAAGTGCTACGCATATTTCTTCACCCTAAAAATATAAATACTTGGTTATTTTGACCCAGTTGACAGCTTTATAAGATTATGCTGATGTACTATCTCGTGTGAGGGTTCAAAATACCTGCTTGGTTTCAAACTGAAAGATATGAAGGACACCAGCAACTCGCATCTTAAAGAAAACAGCAGTATTGCTGCTCCCAAACTGCATTATGTCTCTCAGCTCTGCAGAATGTAGGTATTCCTTGGGAACCGGACGAAAAAAGTGAACCTGCGTTAAAGCAGAATTACAAGATTAGCTTCAATTAGGAGAAGAGATATACAATTTTCATCATAAGAAAAAGTATCTTACCCCTCGTTTGTTGATTCCCAAAATGATTCTTCCAGGTAAAAGTCCTATTGGGTCATCAATTTTCCGAACGCTGAAGAAAACTGAATTGCCGTATGGAAGAGTTCTTAGGATTCTGAGAAACTGGTTCCTTGCATCATCTTTTGACAAGTGTTCCTGGATGCAACAGTGAAATACTTAGATAATTGAGGTATCACATGTGCTTGCCAATGTAGATTCAGATCATGGAATTTTTCATTTCACCAGGGCATGCATCAAAATTAATTCATTGAGAAATTCACAAATAACTAAAATTTTAAAAAATATCACTTTCTTACGTGTTAGTACATTGTAATGCATCACAAATACACTCACTGCTATGAATAGTGCAGGACATGGAGATGAATAAGAAACATGTGTTGAAAATTAAGTGGACAAATTTGCGTGATGTGATGCATCTACAGTTGATACTACTCAATAGCATAAAGTTGCCTGGCTAGATGAATACCATTAACTGATAGCGTGAGATGATGTCGAGCTCCCAGTCTCGCTTTGCTCTAGTAATTGCAACTTGTCTAGGTAGAAACCTCTCTAGAAGAGATATCCATTCACTAGCAAAAAGACAAAATGGCGTCTCAGAAAGAAATATGATTAAATAGTATTACGAAAAGACTATGGAAAAGCGAAATAAGAGATGGTAGAGCCTTATAAATTACGTACACGCAGGACTCAGGATTGTCAATGAATCCAATCTCAACCAATATTTGCAGGGCAGTGAGTTGTGCAGCATCATCCCTGCCAACTGGGTAGTTGCCTAGAATATAATCATGTTGTAACTGCAGAAGAAGGATATTGATCAGTGCTATGTTAGATTTACTGCATAGCCTACGAAATGTAAGCACTTCAACTGGCTACACAAACCAGTACCTGGACATATGATAGCTGAACGAACATCGGATCAGTCACAGCCTCATCAGACTCACGAAAGAGGCGTTTCTTAAATACAAGTTTGCAGTGCAAAATTTCTCCTTTGTTGCGATCCTTAGCTGACTTGAATTCAGATAGCAAGTCCCCGATGTACTTGTTATCGTCTAACCCAATGTATTCCTCTGCATGCCAGAAATAAATAGATAAATTTAAATTTTGACTGAGAGGGGGGGGGGGGGGGGGGAGCAACTTGAGAGTAAAAAGAAATACCGTTGCCAACTTCTGAAGACTTAGATCCATTAACAATCTTTCGGCATTCAAAAAGACTGAAACTGGAATATACTGAAAGTTTGATAATGCCAGCAAGTTCCTGTCATAACAGGATATTTTGTTACTTACGACTTCAAGTTAACAGAAAAACACCATGCACACAAGATTGAAGGCGCCAAAACTTATAATAAGAAAAATGTACAACAGAAACACATATACTGGGATGTGATAGTATGGTTCAATATCCACTATTTGGTCAAACAATATTAAGGAATAAGCAAAGTAGCAACAATGGCTCATATGACACACAGCACAAAGTGAACACCTTTGCAGGGTTGAGTAGCTGTGCATTTACCTTATGGAACTATGGGAGCTGAAGAAGGTGCCTGTGAGTTGTGACTACTTACTTCCCGGAGTGTCGAATGGTGATGAAAACAGTCAATAACCATTCTGACACCCTACCTACAGCCTAATTGTATAAGGTGGTTAGGCTCAGTCATGAGGTGGCTGAAATTCTGAACAGAGCAACTCTCCAGACTGTATATACACCTAGTAGCAATGAGCTACATACAAGTGAATCCAGCCAGAGATGCTGTGGCACAGGTTCTATTTTAACTATGGTTGAACGGTTACGGCAAAATGTACGTTCAATCTATGAATGGAAAACTTGTATTCAGTGCATACTTGTGTATAGCACCTTTATGAATATAATTTGAGAGAAAATAGTCATGACCACAGAACTAACAAACCAAAAATCAATTAAATGAACCACCCTGTGCACACAATCTAAGAGGCAAGTTTGAAAGTATTGGCAATCCAAGCTCATTACTTGGTCAATTCACATCGTTGTTATACCAAAAGCGACAACTCAAATCACAACTAAAGTTGCATACACGCCAAGCAATCTTCTAGATCTGACTAGGTACATTCTTCTAAAGAACCATTTGGTACATATCAGTTCCAAACCCACATTAGCTCGGGAGAGATGTAGATACCTCAACAGCATCGGCAACTGTTGTTGCCATGTCGTAGGTGATCTCTTCAAATGTTTCATCCAAGAAAAAGACAATTGTTGTAAGCTTCCGGCTGGTTAAAAGAGCTTCTATCTCCTCCCGCGCAGGAATTGCAACCCGTGGGCCTGCCTTAACCGAGCGTTTTAATGCATTTAGTGTGTTCAGTGCTAGAACTCGAACATCTGAATCTGTTGTGGCTCCATGAGCAATATAGTGAACATACTCAGACAAGTATGCCCCGATATCTTTGCTTGGTGGCATGGAAGATGCGCATAAATACATTAGCTCCCAAGCTCTTATCAACCAACTCCTGCAGGAACAATAAAATTATGGTCCGTAAAATAAATCTGAAACCAGCAGGTGCTTGTTCTACATGAGAAACCCATTACTTACCGATCGGGATTGTTACGTGTTTGTTTTGAAATCTGCGCAAATAGCTCATCTCGAAGTTCGGACCGCTTCAAAGTATGCTTATAAAGCTTTGCAACAAGTTCAATTCTTTCTTCCAAACTTATTATTGCAGGTGAATCAACGCCCATGTACTTTAATATGACATGGAATAATTTAATTGAGCGGCTTACAAGGTCATTAGGTACTTTCAGTAACGAAGTTGGAATAGGATCCTGCAAAGGGAGAGCATAGAAATGATAAATTAATAAAACAAAATGGCACCATAAGCAATTTCATGATGATTTTATAGTTCTGCGTACGATATTAAACCGCAGTAAGAGAACATGCCCAGAAATCAGATTGCTGCAACATAATCTCGTACATGAAATGGGTTTCAATAGCATTACCTTTTGGAAACACAACATATCTTCCAAAGTGAACTTCTCACGAACTTGCGGACCCACTGATTTTTTAATAAAAAAGCCACGCTTTCCAGATGATTGAATCTGTTTTTGCATTGCCTTGAGAAATCCCTCCACCTGTTATATTTCAACACTAAATTTAACATGGGACAAAATGGACTATGGGAACCATATCCATGCTTACTGCTTACTAACTGATACTGAATAATTGTGACATACTCTATTAAACCTGATCCTACTAAAATGTTTCAGTGCATCTTAGAATGGTTTACAAAAGTTGCCATTGAGACTGAAATAAGAGAAATGTAGAGAGACCCAACCCAATAAAACGGTGGCTGTTACTGTTCCTTTGAATGGAGAGTACTATACGACTAAGTAGGTAGAAGAAACTCCTTTTTTCTTGTAGTTTAGAAGAGAATTCAAGCATGAAAGTTATGCGACTTATCCTTAATGTAAAGAACCCACACAGGCACACACCCACCCCACATAAACTAATTTATAGAGAGAACAAAATGGTACCCCATCCCACGCATCAACAGAATAACGGGTTATGCATTGATGCTAAAGTTAGCATTTCATACAGTAGCAGACGATTTCTCCCTCCCTTTTGAAATTGCCATGAGATATATCACGTCACTGGATAAAGTGGGTAAGCTAGAATCAAGGAGACATGTACCTGGAACCTGTCGATTAGCGGGATTGCTCCAGCAAGCTCCGGGGGTATGGACATGGACAATGTCGATGGAGTACTGTAAAATGCAATTCAGAGTGTAAGTATCGATCCGACTGTATGTCATCAGGTGACCAAAAGGTTGCGTGCAGAATGAGACAGGAAAGACAAAAGATAGAATGTTGAGACCGTCTCCAATTGCAAATAACCATTATAAGTATTGCAGTGCGGTGGGTCATGATTAGGAGCCCAACAAACATAACCGGTTATAGCGACATTAACCCTGAATAAATAAACAGATTCCCGTCTGAACCCAACCTTTCTCCGCTTTCCACCAGTCTGGGAAAACTTTTCTGTTATGAAACAAGCTTAGAAAATTCAAATCCTGGGACGAACAAACTCGCCATAAGGCATATAGCATGCGTAAGCAGCAATATCCTAGGATAGTTGTGCCAGAATCGAAACAGGTTCAGAAAGTAGTACTATTATTCCACCAACCAAAACAAACCGAAGTAGCTACAGGCGACGGGCGAAGAGAGCTCCTCAATTCGTAAGAAAAAAAGGTGCACGAGACGGCTGAGGAGGCGGCGAGGTAGCTACTCACGGCGGCGCGAAGTTGTAGCTGCTGTCGCTGTCGTACCCGTCGGCGCCGTTGGCGACGGCGGGCGCCGCGGGGCCGTGCAGCGGCGTGGCGGCCGCGGAGCCGTTGACGGAGCCGCCGAGCTGCTGCGGCGCGGCCGACGCCATCCTCGCCTCCCCGGAGACGGCGGAGACGTGCGGTGCGCCTCGGTCAGGCCCAGGCCCCAGCTCCCATCCACCAATCGCCGCCGCCGTGCTGGAGCTCAGATCCGGGGGCGCGGGGAATGGCGGGCGGTGGCGCCGGCTCACAGCTCCGGCTTCCAGCTCCGCTCCAGGCAGGGGGTCGGGCAGCGTGCAGCGTCGCGCGAGCAGGTCGGTCGGGGAGAGGTGAGGCGGCAGATCCCCCCGCAATGCTTGCGGCGGGCGGCGGTAATAATAACCAGGCGCGCGCGCGAGGGAGGGGAGGGGGAGATGACCGGGTCGCCGCCGCGTGCGCGTCCGGCAGCGGCCGGCAGGGCGAGATCCGAAAGCGAGCGGGGAGGAGGCGCGGGTGGGGACGGGGAGGGGGTCACGGGGGGGAGGCGGAGTGGAGTAGTAGTGGCGAGGAGCGAGGGAGGGAGGAGGCGGGTTAAAGAAATCACGCGGAGGCGCAGCGCCGAGGAGAGGAGCTTTTTTGGGCAGCTGTGCGAGCGAGCGAGGGGAGGAGGGGAGGGAATTACTGCGCGTTTTGATTTTCGCGCTGCGTTCCCGTGCGCGAGGGGAATGCCAATAATTCCAACACGGAGCAGTACAATTTTTTTTAGTGGGAATTTGGTACAGTAGTACTACTTTTCAGAAATATATTAAAACGTACTCCCAAAGAAATGGGAGTAATTTGTAAAGTGAGAAAAAAAACAGGGGGAGAACTGTGCGGGCGACCTGCCCTGCGCCTGGACCATATGGCCGAAATGACGAGAGAAATGGCATCCCAACAACCCATTTTGAATGCAGAGTCTTCTATTGATATAGGGGTGTTTGGTTCAGAAATCTCTTTTTCTAATCCCAGGGACTAATAAAAAAAGACTCTTCAGTAGAGTTTTTTTTAATCCCTCCTGCTTGATTTCTAAAGACTTTTTCTAGTCTCTGGGACTAAAAGTCCCTGAACCAAACATCCCCGTATACTTGCAGAAAAAATTATGAGAGTGCGTCACATTGATCGTTATGTCTATTTAGGTGGCACATCTTTTCTGCTAAATTCCCACTCCCATTTGGCCATGTCCTCCCCTCGCCGGCTCGGCACCCCCCCCCCCCCCCCCTCCCCCACCCTTTCTCCACCAAGTCCCTTGTCGGCTATCATCGAGACGCCGACACCAGCTAGCCCACTCCCATCACATTTTGGCCGACCGCATGGTCATCTCCCCTCCCCGGCTCGCCTCCAGCCTGTAGGGCGTCCGCCACACTAGATGTAGCCGGCAAGGCATCCGCAGTACGCACCGGGCGGCCTCCTCCGCAACGACGCCAATCGTAGCAAGTTGGTAATGTACAATTGATCTTTCTGTAATTATGTTTAGAATTTATGGGGACATGAATAATTGACGCATACATTACTCCTACTTTGATTGACATTGATGTCAATCATGTCCATGTCAACCATACAACTGAACCTACATACAATTGATGTCAATCATGCCCATGTCCCTTGGATTAGGCAGAAAACGAAATCCTGAACTACAACGGTTGGTGCTTGTCATTCTTGTGCCAAATATTGTATGGCACTCGTATCAGGTTTTATTTTTTATTTTGGTCCGTTTATCGCCGGCTAAGCCACTGGTGTGGAATGGAGGCGCATTAACCGTGCATGCGCTATCACGATCCTCGCTACAATCGGGGCATCTATGATACCAACATGTGATACTGCTCACCATGGATATAGTATCATACACTTATATTATATGCATGATGCTAGGCTAGTCATAGTGGGAGTAACTTAGCTAGTAACATAGCGCACTTCGAGAAAATTATGCTTATGTGGTAATTAATTAATGAGAGGTGGTAACATAATATGTTACTGTAACATAACGCTTTACAAGACAAGATGAGTCTATGAGCTAATAAATGAAGTCATCTATGATACTACTAATATCTTAATTTGCATTATGAAATGAAACTAGTATAAATTACTCCCCACTATAATCAGCCTAATAGATGATAGTGGCCTGATAAGATGGCCTGTCTGGGATTTTAATTTTGGACCGACATTACCCGCCCAGCCCCCCTGCTAACTAACTCCACCTGTCATCCGAGGGGCGCGCGGCCATGCGGTCATGCATGTTGTAGCGTGTAGTAGTAAAATGAAATGAGGTGGTCGCATTCGCAAGCGTATCCTTGTCCCTGCCGGTGCCGGCGCCGGCCGGCAGGAAAGTTAATTCCGTTCGTTGGCATGTGGCGCTAGCTACGCCTTCCAGCCCATGCCGTCTGTCCTCGGCCTAACGCGAAAACTTGTCTCACGCCCGATTGCTTGCTCGCTTGCTTGACGGCGACGCGTGAGATGTGAGCGTGCCTCTTGGCGAAACGTCGCGCTACTACTGCTACCACCACGCACCGACCCCGAACGGGTCCAGTCCATCAGATCAGATAGATACTCCACCCACCGCAACCTCCTCCCTAGACTCACTACTCAAATCCCCCTCTCTCTTTGCGCCAGGCTAAGAGCAACTCTAACAGACCCGTATATCTCGTGAACCCGTAAAATTCCTGTGAGTATACGAGCTCCGCCTAATTTTCTGGGCAGAACAGAGCCCGTATACTCCTCCGGCCCGTAAAAATATTTACCACGGCTAGCAAACCGCCCCCCCCCCTCCCCCGAAGCAGTATATCTATGGGTTTACGGGGCAGATATGTGTCAAAACCCTATTCCCTCGCCGCCGCATTTCACCGTGATTCCCCACTCCCTCCCCCAAATTTCTCGCCGCCGGTGAGCCGCCCTCCGCCTCGAAACGCCATGAGGGGCCGCATGTGGAACTCTGGCCGCAGCTCCGGCAGCAGCGGCGACCCCGAGCGCGAGCAGTGTGTCCGCACGGACAGCTTGAGGAAGCGCGCGGCGAGGAAGTGAACGAACCAGGGCCTCGAGCCACCGGCAAGGCTCCTCCGCCGCGAGACGGAGGAGTACGACTGCCGACACGGGCTCCTCTGGTCGCCCTCCTTGGCCTCGGCCTCTTCCTCCGCCGCGAGGGGCCCTTTCGGCGCGGGGCTTCTTCCCGTGAAGAGGGAGTGATCGGAGGAGCCGGAGGAGGTCGAGCTCGTCGCCGTCAAGCAGGAGCCGAAGGAGATCAAGCACCGAGGCGTCGTCGGGGCTGAAGATTTCGTGGTCGATGTTGACGCGGTCGCAGCGTCATTGCCAACGGAGCTTGCGCGAGGAAGCGGAGCGCCGACGCCACGACGAGGAGCTCGAAGACCTCATGCTCAAGCAGGCGGTCGCGGCCAACCTTGCCGCGAAGGACAAGGACGACGAGGGGCGGCACATCCACGAGGAGCAGAGGCAGAAGTTCATTGACCTCATCAGCTCCGACGAGGAGGACTGAGCTTCTCCACCGCGTTGTCCTCGGACGCGAGCTTGTCCATTTTGATACATCGACATCGACCTCGTCCTCGCCGCCGCGAGATCCCCCACCCCCACCCCCCTCTATTAGTAGTAGAAGAATGTAGAATGTATGATCTTGTAGTATGTGATGAAGGCCCTGTTTGGTTCGGCTATGGATTTCTAAAAGCAGCTGTGAAAAATCTGCTGTGGAAACACAGATGTGGAAAATTTGATATGAAAAAGATGTAGGTCATTTGGCAAACCAGCTGATACAACGTTTCCAGATTTTAGCCCGCAGCGAAATCAGATTTTGAAAAGCACGTCCCGGGCTGCTTCTGTTTTTTGTTCAGATTTTGGCAGCGGATTTCTGGAATCGGATTCTGCTGGGTTCACCCTTTGGTTCAGATTCTGCTGGTTAGCAGAATCCGTCGATAAAAGCCGAACCAAACAGGGCCGAACTAGTGTATGATCATGTAGTATGTGATGAACTAGTGTGGTTGCAATTCCTCCCACGAAAGTTTTTTTCTTCAAATTATACAGTTTCATATACGAGGTCTACTCTGCCGCGCACAATTTCGACCCGCAAAACAGTCCGACATCGAACCGTAAATGCCATATACGGATCGGCTTTTTACGGGGTCTGCTGAAGATGCTCTAAGCATTGGGTAGCTCAACAGCTAGCTACACGACTTTTTGTATACGGTTGCTGCAGCGTGACGCTTGGAGCTACAGAGCCATAGCCCATAGATTTTGGTTGACGGTACAAGTAAATTTGAAAAGACACGGCATATCTAATATCTTGCGCATCGTGTGGGTCGACGGCGTCCGGCGCCTTCCCGTGCAAACAGCCGTACGCGCCGTCCCCATGGCGCGCGCGGTCCCCGGCTCCAGTTTCCAGATCATCGAGCGAGCACGGGCAGGCGGCACATGAACGTGTAGGTGTCACAGTGATGAGTAGCACCGGGCGGCGCATTGTTCCGCTACACGGCCCGGTACGTGGGCGCGTACGTTACGTACCCAGACGGGGGTCCCGTGGCCACGTGAAATACGCCAAAAGGGAGAAATGGTCCCGTCTAGGAGTACTGGTCTAGAGATAATCCCGTTTTCCTTTCCAAACGCATCTGGATCCAAGTGGTAACTGGTAGTATACCGGCGTACCGAAGAACCACTCTGGGCAGTGGGGCCTGTTTAAATCCTGGTAGCACGACCGCTACTGAGATGATGACATTGTTCAATACATATTTTTTTTATATTTTTTATAAGAAAAGGGTGAACGAATATATAATAATAAAAAAATAACGTGCGTGAGATGGATATAGGTCGGGCGTGGTGGTCGACCGTGGCCAGCGACCGTCATCACATTCACAGGCACCTCGGATAAGCAAGAAAAACGGTACGGAACGATCTAGGCAGCGGGCAGTGTGCAGTGCAGTGCAGAGATCACAGTTCACACCCTCCTCCCTTTTTGTTTATCCTGCTCGCGTGTTGGCACCCTTTTGGACGCAGGCCTACCACGTGGAGAGAAAGGCCAGGGCGACAACACCGATGCGCGCCGAGAGCGAGAGCCAGAGCCGTCTGGCATGGCAACTGGCAACGACCAACGCCGACGTGCACCGTCGTCATCATGATAAAGTGGCCGTGGCCCGTGGCAGTAGTGCCGATGGAACTGCGAAGAACTAGTTCCGGGTCAGCAACTCTCGCTGTCGTCATGATCCACGGCCACAGCAGCATAGTAACCTGGGGAGGGGAGGGACGGTGGCAAGTCAAGGCGACAGCTCAGGAGCTCACTTGACGTTTCGCCGACGCCCGACGCCAACCGCTGGCCGCATTGGTGGCAGTTCGGGCGCGCAGTAGTAGTAGTAGTGTTACCCAAGTTTTACGTTCAGTCACTTTACACTTACTTGACTTCACGCTGATAAGCATCATTTTGTTTTTCGTGGACTGCTGATAGATACTGGTATTACAGAAATGGAATCTCTAATGTATATATGAGTATGTATTACGGCTCTCTGTACAGCCACCAAATGGAAGGGTGGCACTGACACCGGAAAATGGCGAGGACGGGGACTCATGGCCGGACAAAACTCATGCAGAAAATGACGTGCCGCGTGCCGGGCGTTCAAGGACGGATGCCGACCCCAACCAGGAGTCCAAGATGCGCCGACAGCGACGTTGTATCCGACCTCCGGATGCGACGCTACTCCTCCACATGATTGAATTCCTTCCGCAATATATGTATTCCGCCTCTCTTTCGCAAGTTTTTTTTTTCAGTTCTCCTCCCTTCCTTTCCCATGGATGGATGTGATGCCCTCTTCATTTGTCTCAGCATTTTAAATTATCACAAGGTACATGCGGCAAGCTATCTCTAACTTTTTATGCCAATTGTTTGTTTGGTTTAAAGGGTCAAGTACGATTTTTTCCGGAGGTCTGGTATTCATATGTTACTAATTTTTGTATGATTGAAGCTTATATAATCTTTTTCTAACTAATACTCACTCTGTTTGCAAATATATTATATTTTGGATATTTTAATATGAACTGCATGCAGACTGGAATGAATGAACAAACACATTAAAATGCATCTATATGTTTCGTGTCAATAAAAAAGGTTCAAATATCTCATATTTGTGATGGAGAGAGTAATTTGATGGGCTAAACAAACGATGGGAGAATTTGGTGCCACGTCAGCCTGATTGGTGGTACCCACTAGTCAGTTTTTGCGTCAAACGACTCTAATTGACCGACCAGCGTGTTTCGCAAACTGTCAACACAATATCGATGGGTTTTTGCAACAAAGAAACTGAAACATGGTGCTTTTTTTATTTAGGGTCCACAAATGTGGTGGTTTGATTTACTCATTATATTTGGAGTAAATTCAAATGTGATGCCTTGTTATCAATTATCTCATTTGTCCTCCCAACGTGTAATGCCAAATATTTAGTTTCCTTGTCCTAACTTGGTTGATGGCCAAAAAACTTTTTTTTATGAAACTTGCCCGCTTATCTCACATTGCCTTCACAACTTATTAAAAAAATTGACAAAAAAATGTCAAGGAAGGACCAAGGAATCTTTAACCTTTTCATGCCAGTTGTTTGGAAAAACTGGTAGGGCATGATGGAGCGTGAACAAACATAGCCTAGATTGTCACAATGCCTAGCCGTCGCTGCCTCGGTACCCCTCCTCTCCCGTGTTCGGTGCCCTCATTAGCGGCAAGAGGAGTGGGGAATCGTACATTTCGTTTCTTTTCCTTGGGTTCTGACGACGGAGTGTTGGAATAAGGTCTCTTCGACTTTTTCCTACCTCGAATTACGCTCGATCTGGCATCGATGAAGAGCTTGCGAGAGTTTGTGTTGCAAGATCCACTGGCTTTGCGAATGGGCACCTAGTCCAGTGGTGGGAGCGCAATGGCGTGCTCCCGCTGGCGCCGATTCAATCCCTGTGGGTGTCACTTAACCATCGTAGTTAATTTTGCAGGATCAGATTGTGTCTCACATCATTCCTTCTTAGTTAAAAAACCACAGGGCTCCTCCCTCGATGGTCTCGGTTTTTTTATGATATGTTGGCTCTCTTCGGATATTGGCAATTGGTGCGTCTATCGAGGAGAGCAAGCGACATCTTCTTTCGTATTGTTTTGTGGCATGGTCCAATATCTCCTAGTCTTTGGACTGATGGTGATGGACTGCAAGCCTGTGTTATGGGTAATACTTCAACCGATGTTTTTCCAGTGATTTCTAGATCTCGTTTCAAGGGTGAGTTACTATTGCAGTCCTTAAAGCCTGGTATGGCAAGAGCATCTGTCGGTCTCTTTCCTTCACTATTGGTTCAGTGCAATTTTCAATCTCCGATCGGTGGCATACAATCAGAGGAAGAACAATGCTAGTATGATTTTTATTTTCTGTTGGTCATTCTGCATCCAGTTGTCTTTCCATTATACTGACTATTGTTTTGCCTTATAATTATGTGTCTTTTCTCAATATTTTATTTTGTAATCCTACCGACAACATTTAAGGATGGGAGGATACCGGATTAGACATCCTCTCCTTATTAACTAGGTGATTTCCCTGCACGTTGCGATGAGAATTTGAATTTCCAGATGTATTAAAATGATCTAAATTAAGAGTTACTATTTTTAGCGTAGAAATATTTCATACTTGCACATTGCGTGAACAAAGAGTATGCATGTGGTTTACATGGGGTTGCAAAATAATGTTAGTGGATGTTGACATGACACACTTGATAATGTGGAAGGTCACATGTTGAGAGAATTAGACTTAGTGAGGATATATCCTCCCCCTTTGATTTCCATGTCACCTGAGGGAGTCCTGGATTAGGGGGTCCTCGGGTGTCCGGACTATTTGATATGGGCCGGACTGAAGGGCCGTGAAGATAAAAGTACAATACTTTCCCCCGTGTCCGGGTAGGACTCCTATATGCGTGGAAGGCAAGTTTGGTGTCCGGATATGTTACTTCCTTCCCTTACAAATCGACTCTGTACAACCCTAGACCTCTCCGGTGTGTAATAAACCGGAGGGGTTAGTCCGTAGAGGCTACCAGAATTCTCATAGGCTATACAACTAGGGTTTAGCCATTATGATCTTGAGGTAGATGAACTCTTGCAACCCCTATACTCGTTGAATATAATCAAGCAGGACGTAGGGTTTTACCTCCTTTAAGAGGGCCCGAACCTGGGTAAACATTGTGTTCCCATCGTTCCTTGTTACTATCGATCCTCCGACGCACAATTTAGGACCCCCTACCCGAGATCTGCCGGTTTTGACACCGACATCACCCCCTTGATACGTCTCGAACGTATCTATAATTATTGATTGCTCCATGCTATATTATCTACTGTTTTTGGACATTATTGGGCTTTATTATCCACTTTTATATTATTTTTGGGACTAACCTATTAACCGGAGGCCCAACCCAGAATTGCTGTTTTTCTTGCCTATTTTAGGGTTTCGAAGAAAAGGAATATCAAACGGAGTCCAAACGGAATGAAACCTTCGGGAACGTGATTTTCTCACCGAACATGATCCAGGAGACTTGGACCCTACGTCAAGCAACCAACACGGAGGCCACGAGGTAGGGGGTGCGCCTACCCCCCCCCCAAGCGCGCCCTCCACCCTTGTGGGGCCCTTGTTGCTCCACCGACGTACTTCTTCCTCCTATATATACCTACGTACCCCCAAACGATCAGATACGGAGCCAAAACCCTAATTCCACCGCCGTAACTTTCTGTATCCACGAGATCCCATCTTGGGGCCTGTTCCGGAGCTCCACCGGAGGGAGTATCGATCACAGAGGGCTTCTACATCAACACCATAGCCTTTCCGATGAAGTGTGAGTAGTTTACCTCAGACCTACGGGTCCATAGTTATTAGCTAGATGGCTTCTTCTCTCTTTTTGGATCTCAATACAAAGTTCTCCCCCTCTCTTGTGGAGATCTATTCGATATAATCTTCTTTTGCGGTGTGTTTGTTGAGACCGGTGAATTGTGGGTTTATAATCAAGTTTATCTATGAAAAATAGTTGAATCTTCTCTGAATTCTTTTATGTATGATTGGTTATCTTTGCAAGTCTCTTTGAATTATCAGTTTGGTTTGGCCTACTAGATTGATCTTTCTTGCAATGGGAGAAGTGCTTAGCTTTGGGTTCAATCTTGTGGTGTCCTTTCCCAGTGATAGTAGGGGCAGCAAGGCACGTATTGTATTGTTGCCATCGAGGATAACAAGATGGTTTTTTTTATCATATTGCATGAATTTATCCCTCTACATCATGTCATCTTGCTTAAGGTGTTACTCCGTTCTTATGAACTTAATACTCTAGATGCATGCTAGATAGCGGTCGATGTGTGGAGTAATAGTAGTAGATGCAGGCAGGAGTCGATCTACTTGTCTTGGACGTGATGCCTATATACATGATCATACCTAGATATTCTCATAACTATGCTCAATTTTGTCAATTGCTCAACAGTAATTCGTTCACCCACTGTAAAATATCTATGCTCTTGAGAGAAGCCACTAGTGAAACCTATGGCCTCCGGGTCTATCTTCCATCATATTAGTCTTCCAATACTTAGTTATTTTCTTTGCTTTTATTTTACTTTGCATCTTCATCATAAAAATACGAAAAATATTATCTTATCACATCTATCAGATCACACTCTCATAAGTGACCGTGTAGGGATTGACAACCCCTTATCGCGTTGGTTGCGAGGATTTATTTGTTTTGTGTAGGTGCGAGGGACTCGCGCGTAGCCTCCTACTGGATTGATACCTTGGTTCTCAAAAAATGAGGGAAATACTTATGCTACTTTGCTGCACCACCCTTTCCTCTTCAAGGGAAAACTAACGCAAGTGCTCAAGAGGTAGCAAGAAGGATTTCTGGCACCGTTGCTGGGGAGGTCTACGCAAAAGTCAACATACCAAGTACCCATCACAAACCCTTATCTCCCGCATTACATTATTTGCCATTTGCCTCTGGTTTTCCTCTCCCCCACTTCACCCTTGCCGTTTTATTTGCCCTCTCTCTCTCTCTCTCTATCCTCCCTCTCTTTCTCTATTTGTCGTTTTATTTGCCAGTTCCTTGTTTGCTTGTGTGTTAGATTGCTTGTTTGTCACGATGACTCTTCCCCAATTTGGTGATCCTCACCTTAAAAGGTTAGAAGAAATCGAAAGCAGCGTTAGGAGTTTTATGGTCTTGCAATTTGAGCATAATAGTTTCTTTAGAAACGAGCTTAAAGAACAAAAAAGCTTTATGAGTTATATGAATAAAGAGCTCGATGATATGTTGATACATCCATTTTGCATCATGCTTTTATATCGATATTTATCGCATTATGGACTATTATTTCACTTTATATCACAATACTTATGGCTATTCTATCTTATTTTACAAGGTTTACATAAGGAGGGAGAATGCCGGCAGCTGGAATTCTGGTCTGGAAAAGGAGCAAATATTAGAGACCTATTCTGCGCAACTCCAAAAGTCCTGAAACTCCATGGAACGTCTTAAAAGAAATAAAGAAAAATCTACGCCAAAGATGAAGGCCAGGGGGCCCATACCCTGCTCACGAGGGTGGGGGGCGCCCCCCCCTAGGGCGCGCCCCCTATCTCGTGGGCCCCCTGGTGGCTCTCCGATGCCCATCTTCTCCTATATGAGGTCTTTCGATGAGAAAAAAATAAGGAGGAACTTTTCGGGACGAGACTCCGCCGCCACGAGGCGGAACCTTGGCGGATCCAATCTAGAGCTCCGGCAGAGCTGTTCTGCCGGGGATACTTCCCTCCCGAAGGGGGAAATCATCACCATCGTCATCACCAATGCTCCTCTCATCGGGAGAGGGCAATCTCCATCAACATCTTCACCAGCACCATCTCATCTCCAAACCCTAGTTCATCTCTTGTATCCAATTCTTGTCTCAAAGTCCAGCATTGGTGCTAGTAGGTTGCTAGTAGTATTGATTACTCCTTGTAGTTGATGCTAGTTGGTTTAATTGGTGGAAGACCATATGTTTAGATCCTATATGCATATTATTACCCCTCTGATTATGAACATGAATATTCTTTGTGAGTAATTACGTTCGTTCTTGAGGACAAGGGAGAAGTCTTGCTATGAGTAGTCATGTGAATTTGGTATTCTTTTGATATTTTGATAAGATGTATGTTGTCTAGCCTCTAGTGGTGTTATGTGAACGTCGACTACATAACACTTCACCATTATTTGGGCCTAGAGGAAGGCATTGGGAAGTAATAAGTAGATGATGGGTTGCTAGAGTGACAGAAGCTTAAACCCTAGTTTATGTGTTGCTTCGTAAAGGGCTGATTTGGATCCATATGTTTCATGCTATGGTTAGCTTTACCTTAATACTTTTGTTGTAGTTGCGGATGAAAGGATCGATATGGTTGACTAGAGGGGGGGGGGGTGAATAGGCAACTACCAATTTTTAGCTTTTCTTTACCAAATTAAACTTTGCATCAAAGTAGGTTGTCTAAATGTGCAACTAGGTGAGCAACCTATATGATGCAATAACAACAAGCATACAAGCAAGCAAGGGAACTAACACTAAAGAGCTTGCACAAGTAAAGGTAAGAGATAACCAAGAGTGGATCCGGTGAAGACGAGGATGTGTTACCAAAGTTCCTTCCTTTGAGGGGAAGTACGTCTCCGTTGGAGCGGTGTGGAGGCACAATGCTCCCCAAAAAGCCACTAGGGCCACCGTATTCTCCTCACGCCCTCACACAATGCGAGATGCCGTGTTTCCACTATTGGTGCCCTTGAAGGCGGCGACCGAACCTTTACAAACAAGGTTGGGGCAATCTCCACAACTTAATTGGAGGCTCCCAACAAGACCACGAAGCTTCACCACAATGGAATATGGCTCCGAGGTGACCTCAACCGTCTAGGGTGCTCAAACACCCAAGAGTAACAAGATCCGCTAGGGATGAGTGGGGGAATCGAAAATCCCTTGGTGGAAGTGTAGATCGGAGCGTTCTCAACCACTCCCAAGCAAATCAACAAGTTTGATTGGCTAGGGAGATAGATCGGGCAAAATGAAGCTTGGAGTATTTAATGGAGCTTGAGCAATAAATGGAGCTTGGGGGAAGAAGAGGTAGGTGGAAAGGAAGAAGGGAGCTCCCTTTTATAGTGGGGGCAACAATCCCGTTGCCCCCCACCAACCAGCCCCGCACAGGGCGGTACTACCGCTGAGAGGGGGCGGTACTACCGCCAGGGGAGCGGTACTGCCGCGCCATCCAGCGGTACTGCCGCGCTGAGGAGACTAAAAGGGAAAAGCTCCAACTGCGGTACTACCGCGGTGGTAGGGCGGTACTACCGCTCCAGGAACGGTACTACCGCCACTACAACCGTGACTAGTGCCGCAAAACCCGACATGAGAAAAAGACCTCTCGAATCGAGGCGGTAGGAGCCAGACTGCCCAACGGTACTACGGCAGTGGGGTCAAGGGCGGTAGTACCGCTGTGGAGCGGTACTGCCGCTTGTGACCCTTCAGCCATAGTACTGCAGGCGGTGCGGTACTACCACTGGGGCGAGAGAGAGGGGGAGAAGCGATCCCTCAAAGAAGCTGAGGACCAGGCGGAGGTGCCGGGCCCCCAGCGGTACTACTGCTGTGGAGCCACGGCGGTACTACCGCTGTGGAGCGGTACTGCCGCTTGTGGCTTCTCAGCGGTACTACCGCTGGGTGCACGGTACTGCCGCTCAGACCCAGACAGGACAAGGAAGAGAGGAGAGATCTCTTCAATGGACAAGAAAAACTCGGAGGGTGAGAAGCTGATGTGTACATGAAGATTCCACCCATGCAAAACCCCAGCGGACCCCCTCTTGATAGTACGGTGCCCTCTACGCAACTAGTCCACCAAGAAAGAAACGAAAGAGCTACGCCGTCTTGAAATACGCTCCGAGGGAAAGAAGGCATCTCGTGCTAGGGGAGAATCTGAGAATAATTCAAAGCACTAGATTAGTCCGCCAACATGTTGTCATCAATCACCAAAACTACCTTGAGAGAGATATGCCGTAACAATCTCCCCCTTTTTGGTGGATTGATGACAACTAGGGATTTGCGCAAGGAAAAGAAATGAGATGAAGTAAACTAAGAACTACAAAATATAGACGGGCTCCCCCAGAATGTGTGCACCAAGAGATGGCACGACACACACATTCGGATCAACACTCCCCCTATATTTTATAGTCCAACAATACTAAGCACATGATCTATGAGAGAAGTGAATAGACATGGCAAGCATGCATCTCATAATAACCTACAGTACTCTGAAAAAACAAAAGTAATAAGGTAGCGATAGGGAGGATATGTCTCACACCATATGTCTAGAACTTAGGTCTCACACCGAACCAAACCAAAAGAAACACGCAAGAAACCACAAGAAGCAAAGTCCCTCCACTCTCTCCCCCTTTGGCAGCGAGACACCAAAAAGGGCATAGAGTGACACTACAACTCCAGGTGATGGGAGGAGGAAGAGCTCGAGCATCACATCTCTGCATCTTCATTGAGGGTCGAAAACTGCTCGGCATCGGAGTCGGTCCAGTGGCAATTCTGATGAATCCAGTCCTCCTCTTCAATGATCTGACCCTCAGACCCACTGACAACTGTAGCTCCCATCTGACGCATGAGCTCCTTGTGGCGCGTCCTGGCATGCTTCTCCGCCACATGAGTCATGTACTGACCATGAGACTCCATGCAGAAAAGCTTCTTCATCTTACGCTTAAACTTCTGTGCCCACGACGGTTCTGCACTAGAGGGGCCAAAGTTCTCCTCATGATCATCCGTAGCAGCCTCACCCTCGGGCCCCATGGCAGCAGCAGCAGCAGACGGACCCCCCGTGGCAGCAGTAGCAGACAGACCCCCTGTGTGAGGCGCTGTCCAGTTGTCCTTCTTCCTCAGACGCTTGATCTAATGAGACACCAAGTCTCCAGTCTCTAGCAATACTCTGGAATAAGTGTGTGCCCATGCCCTCTCAATGAGCCTCATGATGAATGGACCATAGATAGGACACTTGTGCTCAGACACGGCAGATAGAAGTTCAGACCACATGACATGAGAGATATCCAGGCTCTCTCCAGTGCTTGCTTCCTTCTCATGCTGACAGAAAAGTAGCATGTCCACGAGGTAAGAGTGGACCATATCCAGATTCCCGATCCGAGGGAAGAGAGTCTCACGGAAAATGCGATGAAGAATGTCCAGATACGGAGACAGCTCATAGGTCTTCTTCTCAGTCACCGGGTGAACCTTCACAGTGCAGTAGGGCCAAAGGGGTTGCTTGTGGGTGGATGTAGCACTGCGGTGAGGACGGAAACCGACAGGAGTCTCAAGCCCGGTATCCACCACATCAAGTAACTCCATGAAAGCCTTCCACTTGACAGAAAGCAGCTTGCCATTGGTCATCCATGTCAGAGTCCTGTCGACATCCGTCCCAAGATGGACGGTGGCATAGAATTGAGCTACCAAATCCGCATCAAAATCCTTGTTGAATTGCATGATCTTGAGAATGTTCAGCTGAGTGCACATCTGAAGAGCTTCGCCAAAATACTCTGGGTCCTTCTCCATAGCATCAGTATCAATGGAGCGAACATCAACAAAAAGATTCTTCTTGGCCTTGATCACATCGAAGTAGATGGCAAACTGAAAACGGTTCCAGAACGGGCGGTTGACCAAAGTGGGTTCTTGGGCCACCGCATAGGGGTTGCGGCGACGCTTCTCCCAAAACTCCTTGTTTGTCATCTCAGTCACAGTCTTCCCTTTGGGTTTCTGGGCGGCCCGCTTCGAATGCTGAGGAGGTGGAGGAACACTTGCAGATGCACTTGCTGGAGGCGGTTGGGTGCTCGAGGAACCACCTGCAGGCTCAGAGGTACGGTAGCGTTTTGATGTGGCACGCCCGGGGTTGATACGGTGACCTTGCTGCTCGGAAGGGTCATCACCTGGAGCCAAACACAAGAAAACGCAAGGCAACCAGAAAGAAAGAGCATAAGCCAACAAGCACAACAAAAAGATCAAGGTGAGGTAGGAAAATGATGGAAATCGGCATACAGCGGTAGTACCGTGGCTTGTCCGCGGTAGTACCGCCCCAAGCGGTAGTACCGCCCCAAACGGAGCGGTAGTACCGCTCCAAAGGGAGCGGTAGTACTGCTTGAGGCGGATAAACAACAGTTTCCTAGCGCGAGGTAGTGAAACAGCAGTTTCCTACTTCCGTGGTCAGATCCGGCACTACCGGCCTACCAAATTCAAAAATAATCCTACCAAACTCTAATCTAGATCGCCTAGTTGCCTTCTCCAACCAACTCAAGCCTAGATTTAGCCAAAAATCTAGAGATGCAACCACCATTGCCCCTAAGAAACAAGAACTGAAAAGGAGACAAAACGAAAGAAAGAACGGGGGCAATACCGGCATCCATGGCAAGAGGACGTGGTGGGGATCGACTCCACCAAAGGAAATGAAGAGGGACGCCCCGGAGACGGAGATCCGCCGGAGCCCTCCCGCGGCGAGTGGAGGCTGGAGAGAGAGGAAGAGAAAAGAGGGGTGAAGTGAATGGGTATGGGGGAGAAGAAACCTCCCCCTGCCCCCGACTTAACCCCCTGTCCTCGTCCCCCAGCGGTAGTACCGTGCTGGGGGGCGGTAGTACCGCTTACGAGCGGTAGTACCGCACACCACCAGCGATAGTACCGCCCAGCACGCCACGACAACTAAACAGACACGGCTTAGGCTCAACGACACGACAAAAACGGCAAACGAACAAGACACACCTCTTCACAAGAGGGCGGTGGCCGAGGCCACCTATGTTTGAGTCAAACGGTATGGCACCACGAAGATTTTAACCTTGGGCCCATGACCAAAACTCGTCTTTTAAGCACAAGTGCCATCAACAATGGCTAAAGTGAAAGACTTGATCAATTTATGCATAATGGGGGGAGGGAGAGTTCATTGAGAGACCCCCTATGTCCATGCCTACACCTAAACTAGACAACAAATTGAGCGTGGTAGGGTGTGCACGGGTTCAAGCCACATTGCTCGAATCAATGATATCTAGCTCATGCCTTAACTCGCGAAATCTTGCTTCATCTAAGGGCTTCGTGAAAATATCTGCAAGGTTGTCATGAGTGTTGACATAGTTGAGCTCGATCTCTCCTCGCCTAATGTGATCCCGGATGAAGTGATACCGAATCTCAATATACTTTGTCTTGAAGTGTTGCACCGGGTTGAGATAAATCTTGATGGCACTTTCATTGTCACACGAAAGAGGAACTTTGTCACAAGTGACACCGTAATCCTTTAAAGTTTGCCTCATCCATAAGAGTTGTGCACAACAACTACCAGCCGCAACATACTCTGCTTCGGTGGACGAGAGAGACACACAACTTTGCTTTTTGGAAGACCAACTTACCAAAGAGCAGCCAAGGAATTGGCACCCTCCGGAAGTGGACTTCCTATCCACTTTGTCTCCCGCCCAATCGGAATCCGAGTACCCTACAAGCTTGAAGTTTGATCCTCTTGGGTACCATAAGCCAAAGTTTGGGGTATGAGCCAAATATCGAAAGATTCGTTTGACCGCCACATAGTGACTTTCCTTAGGTCCGGCTTGAAACCGTGCACAAATTCCCACACTCAACATGATGTCCGGTCTAGATGCACAAAGGTAAAGCAAGGATCCAATCATGGAACGATGTACCTTTTGATCCACCACTTTACCATTGGGATCTAAGTCAAGTTGGCACTTGGTGGGCATTGGAGTGGAAGCCGGCTTGACGTCACTTAGCTTGAATCTCTTGAGCATGTCTTGAGTGTATTGGGATTGATTGATGAAGGTTCCTTCTCTTCTTTGCTTCACTTCAAACCCTAGAAAGAACTTCAACTCCCCCATGGAGGACATCTCGAACTTTGAGGTCATGAGAGCGGCAAATTCCTCATTGAAAGCTTTGTTAGGAGAACCAAAGATAATATCATCAACATATAATTGGCACACAAACAACTCCCCTTTGACCTTCTTAGTAAAAAGAGTGGGGTCGATTATCCCAACTTCAAACCCACGGTCTTGTAACAACTCGGTAAGGTGGTCATACCACGCACGTGGGGCTTGTTTAAGGCCATAGAGTGCCTTATCGAGTTGATACACATGATCGGGAAAGTAGGGATCCTCGAACCCGGGGGGTTGCTTGACGTACACCAATTCATTAATGGGACCATTAAGAAAAGCACTCTTCACATCCATTTGATGTAACTTAAAGTTATGATGAGAAGCATATGCAATCAACATGCGAATGGATTCAAGACGAGCAACGGGAGCAAAGGTTTCACCATAGTCGATACCCTCGACTTGGGAGTAGCCTTGTGCTACCAAACGAGCCTTGTTGCGAATGATAATCCCATGGGCATCTTGCTTGTTCTTGAATATCCACTTGGTTCCAATGACATTGTGGTTCCCCGTTGGCCTTGGCACCAATCTCCACACTTTGTTGCGCTCGAAGTTGTTGAGTTCTTCATGCATGGCATTGAGCCAATCCAGATCCTCTAGCGCCTCATAGACCTTGAGGGGTTCCACACAAGAGACAAACGTGCGATGCTCACAATAATTTGCTAATTGTCTACGAGTGCTTACCCCCTTTCTTAAGCTTCCAAGCACATTTGTCATGAGATGTTCCTTGGTGGAGAGCTTGGAAGCAACCTTGGCGGCACGACGCTCTAATTCCTCCTCGGTGGTGAGTTGAGGAGCGGTTACTTGATCATCTTGAGCGTCGTCATGAACTTGTTCTTGGTCTTGAACTTGCTTGGGGGAGAGAACTTGACCTTGGGCATCACTTGGTGTGTCAACACCATCTTGAGTATGATCTTGCCCTTGGTCTTGTTCATGAGGTTGAGGGCCTTCACTTTGTTCTTCGAAAGCGTGTGGGCCTTGGGTTGGTGATGGCTCCACTTGAGTGGAGCATTGTCCTTCTCCTTCGGCCACAAGGGGTTCCTCAATGGGTAGGATGAAACCAACACCCATTCTTCTTATGGCTTGAAGAGGAATTTCATCACCTACATCACAAGTGCCACTTTGCTCCACATGGGAGTCATTATTCTCATCAAACTCCACGCTACCCGTCTCCTCAATAAGTCCCGTGGATTTATTGAGGACACGGTAAGCATGAGAGTTTGTAGCATAGCCAACAAATATGCCCTCATAAGCTCTAGCCTCAAACTTAGACAACCGAACACCTTTCTTGAGAATGAAACACTTACACCCGAATACCCGGAAGTACTTGAGGTTGGGCTTGTTACCGGTGAGTATCTCATATGGAGTCTTGTTCAAGCCCTTGCGGAGGTAGAGCCGATTGGATGCATGACACGCGGTGTTGATGGCTTCGGCCCAAAAGTTGTACGGAGACTTGAACTCTGCCATCATGGTCCTTGCCGCATCCATCAACGTCCGGTTCTTCCTCTCCGCAACACCGTTTTGTTGAGGGGTGTATGGTGCGGAATATTGATGCTTGATTCCCTCATCACTAAGAAATTCATCCAAGGTGTAGTTCTTGAACTCGGTGCCGTTGTCACTTCTTATTGTCAAGATCTTTGCATTGTGTTGACGTTGTGCTTCATTTGCAAAGTCAATGACGGTTTGTTGGGTCTCGCTCTTCCTCTTGAAGAAATACACCCATGTGTACCTTGAGTAGTCATCCACAATCACCAAGCAATACTTTCTACCTCCAAGACTATCAAAGGATGGGGGCCCAAAAAGATCCATGTGAAGGAGCTCCAAGGGCCTCTTTGAATAAATGATAGTCGTGGGAGGGTGAGCCTTCTCATGTAGCTTTCCTTCGATACAAGCACTGCAAGCACGATCTTTAACAAAACTAACATTCATTAGTCCACGGACATGGTCCCCCTTTAGGAGACTTTGCAAAGATCTCATATTGACATGGGCTAAACGGCGATGCCGAAGCCATCCCACATCAACTTTAGCCATTAGGCATGTCGCGGTCTTAGTGGGTTGCTCCGAAAAGTTAATCACATATAGACCATTCTCGACATGCCCAACAAAAGCTACTTTAAGAGTCTTGCTCCACAAGAGGGCCACGGTATCAATGTCAAAGAAAGTGGCAAAGCCCATGATTGCAAGTTGACAAACGGAAAGTAAATTGTATGCAAGGGACTCAACAAGTATGACCTTCTCGATCGTGAGATCATGAGAGATGACCACCTTGCCAAGTCCCAATACCTTAGAGGATGAGGCGTCACCCCACTCGACATTGGTGGGCATAGATGGAACTTTGTGCACGTCCACCACCAAGTCCTTGCTTCCGGTCATATGATTTGTAGCTCCGCTATCGAGCAACCATGATCCACCACCGGAAGCAAACACCTACAAGAGATCAATGCTTGGTTTTAGGTACCCATTTTGTAATGGGTCCTTTGATGTTAGTAACAAGGGTCTTAGGAACCCAAATAGACCATTCAATGTGCTCATGAAGAGAACCAACAAATTTGGCATAAACATGCCCATCACTAGCTCGGCATAACACATAAGAAGGATTAAAATCGCCGGCTTTGGTGGGAGAGGTGACATTGCCCTTCTTGACTTTGTTCTTCTTCTTCTCCTCGGGGACACTCTCTCCCGCCCTCACAAAGGTTTGCATGAGGGGAGGAGGTCGTTTGGTCTTGTCATTCTTCTTCTCGTTCTTGGAGTCGGGGACGTACCCAACCCCTTCCTTCGCCACACCTCCCTTTTGGTTGATCAAGAGATCGTTGAGGTTCTTCTTGCCTTGTATCACTGGTAGAAAAAGGGCCTATAGTCCCGGTTCGTAAGGGCCTTTAGTCCCGGTTCCTGAACCGGGACTAAAGTGTCGGTACTAATACCTCACACCTTTAGTCCCGGTTCAATCCAGAACCGGGACTAAAGCCCATCCACGTGGGCAGTTTGCAGAGCCCAGTCAGGAGACCCTTTGGTCCCGGTTGGTGGCACCAACCGGGACCAATAGGCATCCACGCGTCAGCATTTCTGTGGCTAGGGTTTTTGTTTTTTTTGAAAGGGGGGGGGGGGTTAGGGGTTTTGGGGGGTTAATTTAGGTGTTTCATATATTGTGTTAGCTAGCTATAATTAATATAGAGAAGTGTCCTCTCTTATGTCCGTGCTTGGTCGACGCTACGTACTATACATACGTATAGAGAGGACTAGACACGCTGGCTAGCTAGTAAAGCAAACGAAGGAAACAGAAGATCGTCATGAACATATATGCATACAGAGAGAAGTGATATCGACCACCTCTCCTTCTCCGAGAGATTGGTCCAACAACAAGTTCTCGTATATCTATCGGACAGTACCGGCTACATACATACAGTAATTATCTCTTACAAATATAATCATACGGACTCAGGTTTAACATAGAATTCTCCGTCTTCAGGGATCACGTGGTCAAGAAAGAATGCCGCCAATTCCTCTTGAATTGCTCGCATGCGAGCTGGTGCTAGGAGTTCATCCCGCTTCCGAAACATCTAATTTGAAGAAGGGGGTCAATGCATATATATATATGAATGAATGAAACTCAACACAAATGATGGTAATAAAATAAAATTTTGAATATTGTTATTTACGTACTTCATATTGTTCGTTAGAGTACCCGCCCCGCTCACACGTCGTGTGGCGGATGGACTCGCAGATGTAGTATCCACAGAAATCATTCCCTTGTTCCTGCCACAACCACTTTACAAGAAATAGAGGTCAATCAAACTGATAAGCAAGAATGCTAAATGGTATTGATGAAACTAGCGCTTGAATCACTAGGAGATGCGCGGAACATGCTACTATATATAGTACTTACTTTCGGGTGTCTAAATTCCAGCTCCTTCGGCAGTCCCGGAACTTTTTTGGTGAATTTTCTCCAAACCCTGCCGGACAAAGAAAACAATTACTTGATATCAGGAAATGAACAAAGTTGCTGATATGGTGGATAATGATCGATTTAACTTACTTCTTGAGGATTTCAGTCATGTCTGCATAGTCCTGGGGATCTTTTCGTTTTGAGTCTAAGACGGTTACTAGTCCCTGCTCAAGCTTAATCTCTAGGAGAATATAGTGGAAACTGCACACGCATGCATAACTCATGAATTACATCACTATAACCTTGAGTAATATATAAGGGAAACCGAATACGCACAAGACAGTAACACTCACTTGAAGTTGTAAGGAAAGAGTATTATATCTTTGTTTTGATTTATTACGAACGATTGTAGCAAGTTGGCCTCGGTAGCTGCGGCATGAAGTTTAACCTCAGTTGCATCTATGAGATATGTGTTAATGAACCCAATATCACCGACTTGTCTTTTCTTCAATTCGACGATCTTCAATCTGCATAATATAGTGAGGATGATTATAAATACATGCAATGAAAGAGCTAAGCTATATAGAGAAACTTAATGACAGAAGTAGTACTACTTACAGACAGTAGCAGGCGATCGTTGTTTTATCGAGGGCCAATTGATTGAAAAACTGATAGAACTCCTCAAATGGAACAGGCAACAGATCAATTCCAACGAGGTCATGCTCCTTTTTAACTCTCACATACAAAGTACTCCTCCCCCCAGAGTCTCTGCAGATTTTCAAGTACCAATCATGCAATCTTCGCATCATCGTTGATAGAGATCTTTCATCTTTGACGAGAGGCTTCCCGTACTCGTATCTTTGCATCCGCATGTCCATGGGTTCATAATGTACTTCGTCGGGCAGGTAATCTGCAAGATTATTATAACCGGGCACCATCCTCGGATCATTAGCGACGTTGTGGCTAGGCACCTTCAGCGGGGGGCATGATTGCTTCGCTTGTTTGCCGAGCTGGGCAATTTGTTTCCCAGCTCGTCGTTTTTTCAGCCTTTCATCACTGACAGTAGTTCCCGACCGCTCCGCTTTGGTAAATTCCTTTCCAATAATGCGGTCATAGTTTCCTTTCGGCGGATCAGACTTTGGTGGTTTTGTCAGGGCAGCCAGAGTGCGCTTCACTTTCACCCCATCTACCTTCTCCTCCGGAGGTGGATGTTTCTTTGCTTTCACCCCTTCAAAGAATTTCCTCACTTCTTCTCGCGCGATCTCGGCGTTCTCCTCCTGGGTCCTCTCGTATGGTAACTTCTCTGGAGTCTTCAGAGAAGGACCGAATCTGTATGTCCTCCCGCCTCTGGTTGTACTGCTAGACGCCGACCGAGCAGACGAAGCGGTTGTCTTCTTTACTTGCTTAAGAGGCGGAAGAGAAGGACTACGACCCGCCGGAGCAGCTGGAGCGGCGGCAGGTCTCTTCTGCCCTTGCTGACGAGGCGGAGAAGGAGGAGGTTGGCTGCTCGGGCGCGTCGGCGCAGGCGGAGACGGAGGCGGAGTGCCGCCACGCGCCGGAGAAGGAGCCGGCCGAGGGCCCTGATCGTCACTCGCCGGAGGAGGAGGCAGTGGAGGAGACGGAGTGCCCTGACTCGCCGGAGGAGGAGGAGGAGGAGGAGGCGGAAGCGTCCAGTTCGGAAGGTTGATGAGGTCCTTCCGCCATAGGCATGGAGTCTTCAGAGCAGACCCCAGCCGAGTCTCCCCTTCACCGGTAGGGTGGTCAAGCTGGAGGTCCTCAAATCCCTCCGTTATCTCATCCACCATCACCCTAGCATATCCTTCTGGAATCGGCATGCAGTGAAAAGTTGCGCCGGGTTCAGTAGGATAAACAGAGCCAACAGCCGCCTTGACCTTCAAATTCATCCATTGCGTCATAAGGTGGCAATTTTGAGACTCCGTTATAGCATCCACAGGATAGCTGGCAGGAGCCGTCAAGGCATGCTGCAGCTGAAGCTGCTCGATGGAAGCCACGCTGCTTCTGCGCTGAGATGGCGGGGTAGCTTCGGGGGAGGCTTCGGCAGTACGTTTGCTGCGATTTGCTTCTCGTTCCTCTATCGCTTGTACCCTTGCGTGCAGCGCCTGCAGTTCGGTCTGCTGCACTTTTTTCCTCCTCTCATGGGATTTGTAACCGCCTGCGTCCGGAAACCCAACATTCCATGGAACGGAGCCTGGCGTGCCTCGTGTCCGTCCAGGGTGCTCAGGATTCCCGAGGGCCATTGTGAGCTCGTCGTGCTCTCTGTCTGGAAAGAACGTCCCTTCCTGCGCTGCATCGATATAGTGCTTAAGCCTACTGACTGGTATGTCCATTTGTTCGTTCGTCCAAATGCATCCCCCTGTTTCAGGGTCCAAGGTTCCGCCAGCCCCGAAGAACCAAGTCCGGCAACGGTCTGGCCAGTTATATGTCTCTGGTCTGATCCCTTTATGAAGCAGATCATTCTCAACCTTGGACCACTTAGGCCAGGCTACGAGGTAGCCACCTGACCCCGTGCGATGGTGAAGCTTCTTCTTCGCGGCATTCTGCTTGTTTGTCGCCGACATCTTCTTACTCTTTTCCGATGTCTTGTAGGCCACAAATGCGGGCCAGTGATCTCTGATCTTCTCATATCTGCCCTTAAATTCTGGTGTCTCTTTTTTATCGACAAACCTATTGAGCTCTTTCTTCCACCTCCTGAATAGATCTGCCATCCTCTTCAGAGCAAAAGACTTGATTAATTTCTCTTTAATTGGGTTCTCTGGATTATCCTTTGGCGGTAGGGTGAAATTTGACTTCAGCTCAGTCCAAAGATCATTTTTCTGCATATCATTGACATAAGACACCTCAGGGTCTTCTTTAGCCGGCTTAAACCATTGCTGGATGCTTATCGGGATCTTGTCCCTAACCAGAACCCCGCACTGAGCAACAAATGCCCTCTTTGTCCGGAGGGGTTCAATAGGTTGGCCGTCGGGCGCGATTGCTGTGATCTCAAGCTTTTCATCCGAGCTCAACTTTTTCTTCGGGCCTCGTCTCTTTACCGAAGTTGTGCTCGATCCGGAGGGCTAAAAAAAAGAACAAAGACTTAATTAATATGTGTACATACCAAAACAATGAATGCCTCAATCAGCTAGTCAGCATAGGCTTAACTAATATATATACCTGGCCGGACTCGGTTCGGTCACCGGAGCCGTCATCACTTTCTCCTTCTTGCACCGGCATTGGGTCACCGGCGCCGTCCTCATGTTCTTCTTCTTGCACCGGCATTAGGTCACCGTAGCCAGCTTGTTCACCCTCTCCTTCCGGACCATCAAAGATATCATTGAGATAGTACGAGACGGCATCACTTCCTTCTGCGATTATCTCCCTCAACAACGCTTCTTTTCTTGCTTCGTCTAGGGCGGTGTCCATAGTTTCTACAAATATTTACAACATGGCAATTATTATTCAAACATGACAGATGGATATATTAGTGCCAAACGTAGAACTAGCTACCTAATCATAGTAAGCTATCGGGAGGGGGTATATATCGACAACGACGACACTACATCTATATATGTCCCTCGATGACCCTCGTTCCCGATAAAAAAAGAGGAAGAAGAAGAAAAAAAGAGGAGAAGAAAGAATAGAGGAGAAGAACTCCTCTATTCTTTCTTCTCCTCTTTTTTCTTCTTCTTCCTCTTCTTTTTTTATCCTCTTCTTCCTCTCATGTTCGAGAGGATCGCCTTGGGGTCGGGAGGTTGCCTAGTGTCAAAGGATTCAACAAAACCATGTCTTCATCATTAGGCGAAAGTAACATGTGCATGATGGTAGGAAGCTCTTCAAAGTTGTTCTGGAACGGAGTCCCAGATAGGATAATCCGCCTTTTGGTACAAAGTTCAGCAAGAGCCTTCCGAATATCGCTATTTGGAAGGCCTTTGCTGAATTCGTACCAAAAGGCGGATTATTCTATCCGGGACTCCATTCCAGAACAACTTTGCAGAACTTCGTACCAACATGCCCTGGTTACTTCCGGCTAATGATGAAGGCATGGATTTCTTCAATACTTTGACACTAGGAAACCTCTCTCTACTTCCGGCTAATAAGAAGAAGAAGAAGAAGAAGAAGAAAGAAGAAAAAAAAAGAGGAGAAGAAGAAAGGAATAGTGTAGAAAAGAGAAAATAGAATATATTCTATTTTCTATTTAGGGTTTCTCCTCTACCGCTCCTCGACCTCTCGACGACCCTCGTTCCCGATAAAATAAAGAGGAAGAAGAAGAAGAAGAAGAAGAAAAAAGAAGAGAAGAAAGAATAGAGGAGAAGACTTCCTCTTCTTCCTCTCCTCTTCTTCTCCCTCTTCTTCCCCTTCTTCCTCGCCTCTCTCATGAATGTCCGGCGTTCTCGACCCCCCCCCCACGTGTCGAAGAAAAAAAAGAAGAAAAAAAAGAGGAGAAGAAGAAAGGAATAGAGGAGAAAAGAGAAAATAGAATATATATTCTATTTTTCTCTTCTTCTCCTCTATTCCTTTCTTCTTCTCCTCTTCTTTTTCTTCTTTTTTCTTCTTCTTATTTATTTCTCCTCTTCTTCCTCTCCCCTCTTCTTCTCCTTTCTTCCTCTTCTTATTTCCTTTTTCCTCTCATTCTTTTTCTTCTTCGTCCTTTCTTAAAAATACATGAAGTAGTATTGCATATAAACATACATACATATAATCAACATATGCATATGAAAAAAATCTGAACATACATACATATAAACATACATACATACATACATACATACATTTTCTAAAAATCTGAACATACATGCATACATATAAACATACATACATACATTTTCTAAAAATCTGAACATAAACATACATACATACATACATACATACATATAAACATAACATACATACACAAAAAATTCATATACATATCTGAACATATACATCATCCATCCATCCATATATAATCAACATATGCATATGAAGAGGTTCGAGGGGACAGGGAGGAAAGGGGGTCGCCGGAGCCGGACCGAACGGGGAGGAGGGGCGGCGTCGAGGCAGGGGCCGCAGTGGGGGCGGGCGCCGGCGACGACGACAATGGTGGGGGCGGGCCGGGGCGCAGGGGCGCGGCCGTGCGTGCTCGGGGACGGGGCAGGGGCACGGGGCGGCGGCCGGCGTGGGCTCGGGCGCGGGGCAGGGGGACGGGGAGACGGGGATGGCGGCCGGCGGCGGCGACGGCGACGAGGAGCGCGAGAGCGATTTGGGCAGCCTGGCGGTGGGGGCAACTGGCTAGGGAGGCGAGGGAGATGCGAAAATTTTCACAAGTCCTCGTTATATAGCAAGGGCATTGGTCCCGGTTCGTGGCACCAACCGGGACCAATGCCACCCTTTAGTCCCGGTTCGTGGCACGAACCGGGACCAAAGGCCAACTTTCAGCAGCCCAAAGGGCGGGAAGCGAAGCCCATTGGTCCCGGTTGGTGGCACCAACCGGGACTAAAGGGTGGCAATGGTCACGGTTGGTGCCACGAACCGTGACCAATGCCACCTTTAGTCCCGGTTGGTGCCACCAACCGGGACCAATGCCCTTGTGCGCCCCGGGTCCAAAAGTTTAGTCCCACATCGCTAGTTGAGAGCGCCCGAGACCAGTTTATAAGGTCAGCTACCTCCTCCCTCCTGAACTCCTCCAAACTGAAGGCCTATGGGCCTAATTTGACACTGCTTTGCCTGTGGGCCTATTAGGCCTTCTGCGGGCCTGAATCCTGGCCCATGTAGGGTTTCTAGTCGTATTCAGGCCGTGGAGGTCCAGTAGGTGGCATTTTTTTTGTTTTTTCTTTTTTATTTCTACATTTTTTTGGTTTTTTATTTTTTGCTTTTAGGTCACAAAAATTATAAACTTTCTATTAGTGCCATTAGTTTTAAATTTTAAATAGTTTAAATTTGAATTTTTAAAAATTTGTGTGAATCACTAGTTTATGAATAACTTTACTATAAAATTAGAATTTTTTCTATTTATTTTTTATTTCTACTTAAAACTAAATACTTATAGTTTTTTAGTGATTTCTTTTTGCTTTTAGGTCACAAAAATTATAAACTTTCTGTTAGTGCCATTAGTTTTAAATTTTAAATAGTTTAAATTTGAATTTTTAAAAATTTGAAGAATATTATAGTTTTATTTTAGTTTAATTACTTACAGTTTTTTAGTGATACTTATAGTTTTATTTTACTTATAATTTAATTTTTTTATTTGTACTAAATACTTATAGTTTTAAAATGCACCATATTTTTTTACTATGAAGTTAGATCATCTGTTACAAAGGGATTTCATTTTCTTGAACTTATTTGAACTCCATATTTTTTCTGTGTTCAAAATGCACCATTCAAAGGCACATCATCAATTTTCAACCCTTTCTGACTTCATTTGTTATTTTTCATGCATTTATTGATTTTTTTGAGCTATAAGACCCTGAAATTGAAAAGCATTTCAAATGAACTCCGAAAAGGTTGAAAGTTGGCATGGTATCATCATTTCACCCACATAGCATGTGCAACAAAGTTGAGATGGTTACGGCAAAAACTGGATGCACTTCGTGTACAAAACGGACAATCTCTTTCGAAGTATCAGGGTTTCGGACGAAAGATCATCTGTTACAAAGGGATTTCATTTTCTTGAACTTATTTGAACTCCATATTTTTTCTGTGTTCAAAATGCACCATTCAAAGACACATCATCAATTTTCAACCCTTTCTGACTTCATTTGTTATTTTTCATGGATTTATTGATTTTTTTGAGCTACAAGACCTTGAAGTTGAAAAGCATTTCAAATGGACTCCGAAAAGGTTGAAAGTTGGCATGGTATTATCATTTCACCCACATAGCATGTGCAACAAAGTTGAGATGGTTACGGCAAAAACTGGATGCACTTCGTGTACAAAACGGACAATCTCTTTCGAAGTATCAGGGTTTCGGACGAAAGATCATTTGTTACAAAGGGATTTCATTTTCTTGAACTTATTTGAACTCCATATTTTTTCTGTGTTCAAAATGCACCATTCAAAGACACATCATCAATTTTCAACCCTTTCTGACTTCATTTGTTATTTTTCATGGATTTATTGATTTTTTGAGCTATAAGACCCTGAAATTGAAAAGCATTTCAAATGAACTCCGAAAAGGTTGAAAGTTGGCATGGTATCATCATTTCACCCACATAGCATGTGCAACAAAGTTGAGATGGTTACGGAAAAAACTGGATGCACTTCGTGTACAAAACGAACAATCTCTTTCGAAGTATCAGAGTTTCGGACGAAAGATCATCTGTTACAAAGTTGGCATGGTATCATCATAATAGTTGCGGGAGAAAGTCTTCACTTTTTCTTCGCTTGTGTCATTTGCTTATTGCGCCGTAACCATGGATAATCTTCATTGTTTATCAGGATGCTTGGGTCAGCCTTGACATTGAAGGGAGGAATTTCATGAAACTTTTCATAATCTTCAGACATGTCTGTCTTGCCGTCCACTCCCAGGATGTCCCTTTTTCCTGAAAGAACTATGTGGCGCTTTGGCTCATCGTATGATGTATTCGCTTCCTTATCTTTTCTTTTTCTCGGTTTGGTAGACATGTCCTTCACATAGATAACCTGTGCCACATCATTGGCTAGGACGAACGGTTCGTCAGTGTACCCAAGATTTTTCAGATCCACTGTTGTCATTCCGTACTGTGGGTCTACCTGTACGCCGCCGCCAAACAGAATGACCCATTTGCACTTAAACAAAGGGACCTTAAAATCAGGTCCGTAGTCAAGTTCCCATATGTCCACTATGTAACCATAATATGTGTCCTTTCCGCTCTCGGTTGCTGCATCAAAGCGGACACCGCTGTTTTGGTTGGTGCTCTTTTAATCTTGGGCGATCGTGTAAAATGTATTCCCATTTATCTCGTATCCTTTGTAAGTCAATACAGTCAAAGATGGTCCCCTGGACAACAAGTACAACTCATCACAAACAGTGTTGTCACCTCTGAGACGTGTTTCCAACCAACTGCTGAAAGTCCTGATGTGTTCACATGTAATCCAGTCGTCGCATTGCTCCGGGTGTTTGGAGCGCAGACTGTTCTTGTGTTCATCGACATACGGGGTCACCAAGGTAGAGTTCTGTAGAACTGTGTAGTGTGCTTGAGACCAAGAATATCCGTCCCTGCATATTATTGAGTCTCTTCCAAGAGTGCCTTTTCCAGTCAGTCTCCCCTCATACCGCGATTTAGGGAGACCTATCTTGTTAAGGCCAGAAATGAAGTCAACACAAAACCCGATAACATCCTCTGTTTGATGGCCCATGGAGATGCTTCCTTCTGGCCTAGCGCGGTTACGGACATATTTCTTTAGGACTCCCATGAACCTCTCAAAGGGGAACATATTGTGTAGAAATACGGGCCCCAGGATGACAATCTCGTCGACTAGATGAACTAGGACGTGCGTCATGATATTGAAGAAGGATGGTAGGAACACCAGCTCGAAACTGACAAGACATTGCGCCACATCACTCCTTAGCCTTGGTACCATTTCTGGATCGATCACCTTCTGAGAGATTGCATTGAGGAATGCACAAAGCTTCACAATGGCTAATCGGACGTTTTCCGGTAAAAGCCCCCTCAATGCAACCGGAAGCAGTTGCGTCATAATCACGTGGCAGTCATGAGACTTTAGGTTCTGAAACTTTTTCTCTGGCATATTTATTATTCCCTTTATATTCGATGAGAAGCCAGTCGTGACCTTCATACTAAGCAGGCATTCAAAGAAGATTTCTTTCTCTTCTTTCGTAAGAGCGTAGCTGGCAGGACCTTTATACTGCTTCGGAGGCATGTCGTCTTTTTCGTGCAAACGTTGCAGGTCCTCCCGTGCCTCCGGCGTATCTTTTGTCTTCCCATACACGCCCAAGAAGCCTAGCAGGTTCACGCAAAGGTTCTTCGTCACATGCATCACGTCGATTGAGGAGCGGACCTGTAGGTCTTTCCAGTAGGGTAGGTCCCAAAATATAGATTTCTTCTTCCACATGGGTGCGTGTCCCTCAGCGCCATTCGGAACAGCTAGTCCACCGGGACCCTTTCCAAAGATGACGTAGGGTAAATCATTGACCATAGCAAGCACGTGATCACCGGTGCGCATGGCAGGCTTCTTCCGGTGATCTGCCTCGCCTTTGAAATGCTTGCCTTTCTTTCGACATTGATGGTTGGTCGGAAGAAATCGACGATGGCCCAGGTACACATTCTTCCTGCATTTGTCCAGGTATATACTTTCAGTGTCATCTAAACAGTGCGTGCATGCGTGGTATCCTTTGTTTGTCTGTCCTGAAAGGTTACTGAGAGCGGGCCAATCGTTGATGGTCACGAACAGCAACGCCTTAAGGTTAAATTCCTCCTGTCTGTGCTCATCCCACGTACGTACACCGTCTCCATTCCACAGCTGTAAAAGTTCTTCAACTAATGGCCTTAGGTACACATCAATTTCATTGCCGGGTTGCTTAGGGCCTTGGATGAGAACTGCATCATAATGAACTTCCACTTCATGCACATCCAAGGAGGAAGGTTATACATACATAGAGTCACGGGCCATGTGCTGTGATTACTGCTCTGCTCCCCGAAAGGATTAATGCCATCCGCGCTTAAAGCAAACCATACATTCCTTGGGTCCTTTGCAAACTCATCCCAGTACTTTCTCTCGTTTTTTCTCCACTGCGACCCGTCAGCGGGTGCTCTCAACTTCCCATCTTTCTTTCGGTTCTCACTGTGCCATCGCATCAACTTGGCATGCTCTTCGTTTCTGAACAGACGTTTCAACCGTGGTATTATAGGAGCATACCACATCACCTTTGCAGGGACCCTCTTCCTGAGGGGCTCGCCGTCAACATCACCGGGGTCATCTCGTCTGATCTTATACCGCAGCGCACCGCATACCGGGCATGCGTTCAGATCCTTGTATGCACCGCGGTAGAGGATGCAGTCATTAGGGCATGCATGTATCTTCTCCACCTCCAATCCTAGAGGGCATACGACCTTCTTTGCTGCGTATGTACTGTCGGGCAATTCGTTATCCTTTGGAAGCTTCTTCTTCAATATTTTCAGTAGCTTCTCAAATCCTTTGTCAGCCACAGCATTCTCTGCCTTCCACTACAGCAATTCCAGTACGGTACCGAGCTTTGTGTTGCCATCTTCGCAATTGGGGTATAACCCTTTTTTGTGATCCTCTAACATGCGATCGAACTTCAGCTTCTCCTTTTGACTAATGCATTGCGTCCTTGCATCAACAATGACCCGGCGGAGATCATCATCATCGGGCACATCGTCTGGTTCCTCTTGATCTTCAGCAGCTTCACCCGTGGCAGCATCATTGGGCACATCGTCTGGTTCCTCTTGATCTTCACCAGCTCCCCCCGTTGCAGCATCACCGTATTCAGGGGGCACATAGTTGTCATCGTACTCTTCTTCTTCGCCGTCTTCCATCATAACCCCTATTTCTCCGTGCCTCGTCCAAACATTATAGTGTGGCATGAAACCCTTGTAAAGCAGGTGGGACTGAAGGATTTTCCGGTTAGAGTAAGACCTCGTATTCCCACATTCAGTGCATGGACAACACATAAAACCATTCTGCTTGTTTGCCTCAGCCGCATCGAGAAACTCATGCACGCCCTTAATGTACTCGCGGGTGTGTCTGTCACCGTACATCCATTGCCGGTTCATCTGCGTGCATTATATATAATTAAGTGTCCAAATTAATAGAAGTTCATCATCACATTAAAACCAAAGTACATACATAGTTCTCATCTAACAACATATAGCTCTCCAGAGCATCTAATTAATTAAACCATACATTGAAACTATGTAAAACATTTCAATGCGAAAACAAATGCGATCATAATCGCAACCAAGGTAACAATTGATCCAACGGCATAATGATACCAAGCCTCGGTATGAATGGCATATTTTCTAATCTTTCTAATCTTCAAGCGCATTGCATCCATCTTGATCTTGTGATCATCGACGACATCCGCAACATGCAACTCCAATATCATCTTCTCCTCCTCAATTTTTTTTATTTTTTCCTTCAACAAATTGTTTTCTTCTTCAACTAAATTTAACCTCTCGACAAGGTCGGTTGGCATTTCTGATTCACATACATCCTAGATAAATAAAATCTATGTCACGTTGGTCGGCATAATTTTCATAAACAATAAATGAACCAATAGTTATAAAGATAATATACATACCAAATCCGAATCATAGACAGGACGAGGGCCGGCGGGGGCGGATACCAAAACCATCGCACTATATAAGATGCAATAATAAATGTAAGAAAATGATACAAGTATCTATCTAAACATACAAGTAAGAATATTTTTCCTTTCAGAAAGAAGATAAGAATAAGAGGCTCACCACGGTGGTGTCGGTGATGAGATCCGCGCGGGTGATCGACGACGGTGAAGACGGGGACGGGGCGTGATGGACCGCTAAATCTAGACAAATCTCGAGGAAAATGGAGCTTGAAGGTCGAGCTTCGAGAGGAGAAAGCTTAAGTAGTGTGGCTCGGGCATTCCATCGAACACCTCATCTGCATAGGAGGTGAGCTAGAGTACCACAAAGGCCTCTCCCCCTCGGCCAGAAAAAACAGAGCACTGTGCTCTGCTCTTGCGCGAGGGGGTATATATAGGCAATTCATTGGTCCCGGTTCGTGGCATGAACCGGGACTAAAGGGGAGCCTTTGGTCCCGGTTCAAGCCACCAACCGGGACCAATGGTGGTGGGCCAGGAGGGAGGCCCTTTGGTCCCGGTTCGTCCCACCAACCGGGACCAAAAGGTCCAGACGAACCGGGACCAATGGCCCACGTGGCCCGGCCGGCCCCCTGGGCTCACGAACCGGGACCAATGCCCACATTGGTCCCGGTTCAAGACTGAACCGGGACTAATGGGCTGAGGTGGCCTGGACCATAGCCCCTTTTTCTACTAGTGTATGCACGTCGCAAGACCTCTCTCAAGTTGCGCCTTCAACTTAGCATTGTCCTCAACAAGATGCATATGCTCACAACACGGGTTAGTAGCATTTGCATTATCAATCAAAACCATATGAGGAAAAGTTGCTTTCTCCTTAGTTAGCTTCACTTGGAGTTGATCATGAGACTCCTTAAGACTAGCGTGAATACCCTTCAAGGCCTTGTGGGCCTTGTCAAGTATATCAAACTCCTCTTAGAGTCTAGCAAGATCAACCCCAAGTTTGGCCTTCTCGGAATTTAGCACACGAGAAACAACGAGGGCGTGATCATAATCTTTCTCTAACTTAGCATGATCAACGTTGTGTGACTCCTCAAGAGCCAAACGAAGACCATGCTCTTCCTCAAGAACATTGGAAAGATCCGAAATCTCATCGGCATAGTCATGACTATGCCCTTCCATCTTCGAGATGGTGTCTTCGTGAGCCTCGATCATGTCATTGGCCTCACCAAGTTGTTCCAAGAGAGCAACAAAGTGCTTCTTGGATTTTCCCTTGAGTTTGCCCATAAAGGCCTCAAACTCGTTAGCCTCCACATTAGCTCCCTCAACTTCATTAATGCTATTCGATGGGGAAGGATGATTAATGATGGTAGTTTTGATGTTGGAGGTTACCTTGTTGGTGGCTTTAGCCATGAGGCACTTGGCGGTGATGCTCTCGTTGGGTGAGTCGAAGAGAGACACTCGTGACGTTGTTGCAATGGCAATGGAGGCCATGGCAACTGACTCATCATCTTCATCATCGTCATCATCTTCATTGTACTCTTCTTGCACAACCAAGGCCTTGGGAGGAGTCTTCTTGGTGAAGTTGTTCTTGTTGGGGAACGACTTGGCCTTGTCCTTTCGGATGAGTTTGCCACCATTGTCTTCCCTCTTCTCATACGGGCATTCCGTAACGAAATGACTCACGTTGCCGCAATTGTAGCAAGTCCTTACACGTTGCTTGACCCTTGTGCCACTCGAGTTGTTTTTGCTAAAGTTGGGCCTCGAGTTTTTCTTACTCCAAAATTGCCTTGAAGCAAGTGCCATATGTTCATGATATGCATACTTCGTATCTTCGGGGTTGCTCTCCTCTTCTTCCTCTTCTTCTTCTTCCACCATGAGCTTGGCCTTCAATGCAAGGTTAGGCTTCTTTGCCCGTTGAGAATGGAGCACCGCATTGTCGGCGGTCTTGTCCAAAATGTTCATGGCCACAAACTCATCCAACACTTCACTTGAGGTCAAAGTGTGGAAGTCCGGTCTTTGGCGAATGACGGAGGACATGGCCTTGTGGTAGGGTATCATTGCCTTGAGGAATTTGTGCTTGATCCAATTGTCATCCGTGTCCTTGCTCCCGTGATCTCGTAGTGAGACCGCGAGTTTGGTGACTCTCCGATAAAGCTCACGGGGTTCTTCATCTTCCTTCATTGCAAACTCATCGGCCTCATCTTGTATCACTTCATAGTTGGAGCGTTGAATGCTTGCGCTTCCCCGGTAGAGAGACACGACACAATGCCATGCATCTTTGGCCAAGGCGAAGGGACGAAGATGAGGTAGGTCTTCGGGAGGAATTGCATCTTGAATGATGAAGAGAGCATTCTCATTGAATTGATTGTTCGCGGCTTCTCGAGGAGTGAAGTTGCTTGGATCATGTGGATAGAAACCTCCTTCAATGATTCTCCAAAGGTTAGTGTTCACATGATTTAAATGACGTTTAAAGCGGTAAACCCAAGAATCAAAATCCTCATTTTTCACAATCTTAGGAGGAGGACCGGCATGATTCAAATGAGTAGAAGGAACCGGTCCACCATAAACAAGTGGTGGTTCCACATGGGCAAAGATGCCGGTGCCATTCTTGCCACTAGAAGAAGGAGCCTTTTCACTACTAGCTCCCCCCTTGTCGGGGATAGCATCCGACACCTTGTTGGCGGGATCCCCCACTTTCAACAGTGCGGTGGATAGTTTAAGCCCCTCAAGAAATTTAGTAAACATGCTTTCAACTTCGGTCGTCATGGAGGTTTTCAATGTCTCCAAGGCTACATTGAACTCCTCACGAGAGACCGACGTTCCCCCATCACCCGTAGACGAGATTGGATTCACACCGGAGTGTTCTGTTGGAAATATGCCCTAGCGGCAATAATAAAAGCATTATTATTATATTTCCTTGTTCATGATAATTGTCTTTATTCATGCTATAATTGTGTTATCCGCAAATCATAATACATGTGTGAATAACAGACACCAACATGTCCCTAGTAGGCCTCTAGTTGACTAGCTCGTTGATCAACAGATAGTCATGGTTTCCTGGCTATGGACATAAGATGTCATTGATAACGAGATCACATCATTAGGATAATGATGTGATGGACAAGACCCAATCCTAAACATAGCATAAAGATCGTATAGTTCGTTTGCTAGAGTTTTGCGATGTCAAGTATCCTTTCCTTGGACCATGAGATCGTGTAACTCCCGGTTACCGTAGGAGTGCTTTGGGTGTACCAAACGTCACAACGTAACTGGGTGACTATAAAGGTAGACTACGGGTATCTCCGAAAGTATCTGTTGGGTTGACACGGATCAAGACTGGGATTTGTCACTCCGTATGACGGAGAGGTATCACTGGGCCCACTCGGTAATGCATCATCATAATGAGCTCAAAGTGACCAAGTGTCTGGTCACGGGATCATGCATTACGGTACGAGTAAAGTGACTTGCCGGTAACGAGATTGAACGAGGTATTGGGATACCGACGATCGAATCTCGGGCAAGTAATATATCGATTGACAAAGGGAATTGCATACGGGGTTGATTGAATCCTCGACATCGTGGTTCATCCGATGAGATCATCGTGGAGCATGTGGGAGCCAACATGGGTATCCAGATCCCGCTGTTGGTTATTGACCGGAGAGTCGTCTCGGTCATGTCTGCTTGTCTCCCGAACCCGTAGGGTCTACACACTTAAGGTTCGGTGATGCTAGGGTTGTGAAGATAAGTATATGCAGTAACCCGAATGTTGTTCGGGGTCCCGGATGAGATCCCGGACGTCACGAGAAGTTCCGGAATGGTCCGGAGGTAAAGAATTATATATAGGATGTGCAGTTTCGGCCATCGGGACAAGTTTCAGGGTACCCGGTATTGTACCGGGACCACCGGAAGGGTCCCGGGGGTCCACCGGGTGGGGCCACCTATCCCGGAGGGCCCCTTGGGCTGAAATAGGAGGGAACCCAGCCCATAGTGGGCTGGGGCGCCAGCCCCCCCCCCCCAAGGCCCATGCGCCTAGGGTTGGGGGGGGGGAACCCTAAGGGGGGCGCCCCCTTGCTTGGGGGGCAAGCCCCCCACCCCTGGCCGCCGCCCCCCCTGGTAGATCCCATCTACCAGGGCCGGCGCCCCCCCTGGCACCCCTATATATAGTGGGGGAGAGGAGGGACTTGATCCCCACGCCTTTGGTGCTTCCCTCTCTCCCCGTTGCTTCTTCCTCTCTCGTAGTACACGGCGAAGCCCTGCGTCGTGACGCCCTGCATCCACCACCACGCCGTCGTGCTGCTGGATCTTCGTCAACCTCTCCTTCCCCCTTGCTGGATCAAGAAGGAGGAGACGTCTCCCGTCTCGTACGTGTGTTGAACGCGGAGGTGTCGTCCGTTCGGCGCTGGTCATCGGTGATTTGGATCACGTCGTGTTCGACAACATCAACCTCGTTCTAACGAACGCTTCCGCTCGCGATCTACAAAGGTATGTAGATGCATCTTGTGACTCGTTGCTAGATGAACTCCTAGATGATCTTGGTGAAACGAGTAGGAAAATTTTTGTTTTCTGCAACGTTCCCCAACAGTGGCATCATGAGCTAGGTCTATGCGTAGTTCTTCTTGCGCAAGTAGAACACAATTCGTTGTGGGCGTGGATTTGTCAACCTTCTTGACGCTACTAGTCTTTTCTTGCTTCAGTGGTATTGTGGGATGAAGCGGCCCGGACCAACCTTACACATACGCTTACGTGAGACCGGTTCCACCGACTAACATGCACTAGTTGCATAAGGTGGCTGGCGGGTGTCTGTCTCTCCCACTTTAGCTAGAGCGGATTCGATGAACAGGGTCCTTATGAAGGGTAAATAGAAGTTGACAAATCACGTTGTGGCTTTCACGTAGGTAAGAAAACGTTCTTGCTAGAACCCTAATTCAGCCACGTAAAACTTGCAACAACAATTAGAGGACGTCTAACTTGTTTTTGCAGCAAGTGGTTTGTGATATGATATGGCCAAAGTTGTGATGAATGATGAATGATCTATATGTGATGTATGAGATGTTCATGCTATTGTAATAGGAATCACGACTTGCATGTCGATGAGTATGACAACCGGCAGGAGCCATAGGAGTTGTCTTTATTCTTTTATATGACCTGCGTGTCATTGAGAAACGCCATGTAAATTACTTTACTTTATTGCTAAACGCGTTAGCCGTAGTAGTAGAAGTAATAGTTGGCAAGCAACTTCATGGAGGCACAATGATGGAGATCATGATGATGGAGATCATGGTGTCATGCCGGTGACAGGATGATCATGGAGCCCCAAGATGGAGATCAAAGGAGCTATGTGATATTGGCCATATCATGTCACGTTTATTATTTGATTGCATGTGATGTTTATCATGTTTTGCATCTTGTTTACTTAGAACGACGGTAGTAAATAAGATGATCCCTCATAATAATTTCAAGAAGTGTTCCCCCTAACTGTGCACCGTTGCGACAGTTCGTTGTTTCGAAGCACCACGTGATGATCGGGTGTGATAGATTCTAACGTTCACATACAACGGGTGTAAGACAGATTTACACATGCAAACACTTAGGTTGACTTGACGAGCCTAGCATGTACAGACATGGCCTCGGAACACAGAAGATCGAAAGGTCGAGCATGAGTCGTATGGAAGATACGATCAACATGAAGATGTTCACCGATGTTGACTAGTCCGTCTCACGTGATGATCGGACACAGCCTAGTTAACTCGGATCATGTTATACTTAGATGACTAGAAGAGGGATGTCTATCTAAGTGGGAGTTCATAAATAATTTGATTTGATGAACTTAATTATCATGAACATTAGTCTAAAAATATTTTACAATATGTCTTGTAGATCAAATGGCCCACGTAGTCCTCAACTTCAACGCGTTCCTAGAGAAAACCAAGCTGAAAGACGATGGCAGCAACTATACGGACTGGGTCCGGAACCTGAGGATCATCCTCATAGCTGCCAAGAAAGATTACGTCCTACAAGCACCGCTAGGTGAAGCTCCCGTCCCACAGAACCAAGACGTTATGAACGCTTGGCAGACACGTGTTGACGACTACTCCCTCGTTCAGTGCGGCATGCTTTACAGTTTAGAACCGGGGCTCCAAAAGCATTTTGAGAGACATGGAGCATATGAGATGTTCGAAGAGGTGAAAATGGTTTTCCAAGCTCATGCCCGGGTCGAGAGATATGAGGTCTCCGACAAGTTCTTCAGCTGTAAGATGGAGGAAAACAGTTCTGTCAGTGAGCACATACTCACTATGTCTGGTTTACATAACCGCTTGACTCAGCTGGGAGTTAATCTCCCGGATGATGCGGTCATTGACAGAATCCTCCAGTCGCTTCCACCAAGCTACAAGAGCTTTGTGATGAACTTCAACATGCAGGGGATGCAAAAGACCATTCCTGAGTTGTTCTCAATGCTGAAATCAGCGGAGGTAGAAGTCAAGAAGGAACATCAAGTGTTGATGGTCAATAAAACCACTAAGTTCAAGAAGGGCAAGGGTAAGAAAGCCTTCAAGAAGGACGGCAAGGAGGTTGCCGCGCCCGGCAAGCAAGCTGCCGGGAAGAAGCCAAAGAATGGACCCAAGCCCGAGACTGAGTGCTTTTATTGCAAGGGGAGCGGACACTGGAAGCGGAATTGCCCCAAGTACTTAGCAGACAAGAAGGCCGGCAAAACAAAAGGTATATGTGATATACATGTGTACCTAACCAGTACTCGTAGTAGCTCTTGGGTATTTGATACCGGTGCAGTTGCTCACATTTGTAACTCAAAACAGGAGCTGCGGAATAAACGGAGACTGGCGAAGGACGAGGTGACGATGCGCGTCGGGAATGGTTCCAAGGTCGATGTGATCGCCGTCGGCACGCTGCCTCTTCATTTACCTACGGGATTAGTTTTAAACCTCAATAATTGTTATTTAGTGCCAGCTTTGAGCATGAACATTGTATCTGGATCTCGTTTAATTCGAGATGGCTACTCATTTAAATCCGAGAATAATGGTTGTTCCATTTATATGAGAGATATGTTTTATGGTCATGCTCCTATGGTGAATGGTTTATTCTTAATGAATCTCGAGCGTAATGCTACACATGTTCTTAGTGTGAATACCAAAAGATGTAAGGTTGATAATGATAGTCCCACATACTTGTGGCACTGCCGCCTTGGTCACATAGGTGTCAAACGCATGAAGAAGCTCCATGCTGATGGACTTTTAGAGTCTCTTGATTATGAATCATTTGACACGTGCAAACCATGCCTTATGCGTAAAATGACCAAGACTCCGTTCTCAGGAACAATGGAGCGAGCAACCAACTTGTTGGAAATTATACATACCGATGTGTGCGGTCCAATGAGTGTTGAGGCTCGCGGTGGCTATCGTTATGTTCTCACCCTCACTGATGATTTGAGTAGATATGGATATATTTACTTAATGAAGCACAAGTCTGAAACCTTTGAAAAGTTCAAGGAATTTCAGAGTGAGGTCGAGAATCAACGTGACAGGAAAATCAAGTTTCTACGATCAGATCGTGGAGGAGAATACTTGAGTCACGAATTTGGCACACACTTAAGAAAATGTGGAATAGTTTCACAACTCACGCCGCCTGGAACACCTCAGCGAAACGGTGTGTCCGAACGTCGTAATCGCACTCTATTAGATATGGTGCGGTCTATGATGTCTCTTACCGATCTGCCGCTATCTTTTTGGGGCTATGCTTTAGAGACTGCCGCATTCACTTTAAATAGGGCTCCGTCGAAATCCGTTGAGACGACACCGTTTGAATTATGGTTTGGAAAGAAACCTAAGCTGTCGTTTCTAAAAGTTTGGGGATGCGATGCTTATGTCAAGAAACTTCAACCTGAAAAGCTCGAACCCAAGTCGGAAAAATGCGTCTTCATAGGATACCCTAAAGAAACTATTGGGTATACCTTCTACCTCAGATCCGAAGGCAAGGTCTTTGTTGCCAAGAATGGATCCTTTCTAGAGAAGGAGTTTCTCTCGAAAGAAGTAAGTGGGAGGAAAGTAGAACTAGATGAAGTATTGCCTCTTGAACCGGAAAATGGCGCAACTCAAGAAAATGTTCCTGAGGTGCCAGCACCGACTAGAGAGGAAGTTAATGATAATGATCAAGATACTTCTGATCTAGCTCCTACTGAAATTCGAAGGTCCACAAGGACACGTTCCGCACCAGAGTGGTACGGCAACCCTGTCTTGGAAATCATGTTGTTAGACAATGGTGAACCTTCGAACTATGAAGAAGCGATGGCGGGCCCGGATTCCGACAAATGGCTAGAAGCCATGAAATCCGAGATAGGATCCATGTATGAAAACGAAGTATTGACTTTGACTGACTTGCCCATAGAACGGCGAGCCATAGAAAATAAATGGATCTTTAAGAGGAAGACAGACGCGGATGGTAATGTGACCATCTATAAAGCTCGGCTTGTCGCTAAGGGTTATCGACAAGTTCAAGGGGTTGACTACGATGAGACTTTCTCACCAGTAGCGAAGCTGAAGTCCGTCCGAATCATGTTAGCAATTGCCACATTCTACGATTATGAAATATGGCAAATGGACGTCAAAACGGCATTCCTTAATGGTTTCCTTAAGGAAGAATTGTATATGATGCAGCCGGAGGGTTTTGTCGATCCTAAGAATGCTGACAAGGTGTGCAAGCTCCAACGCTCGGTTTATGGGCTGGTGCAAGCATCTCGGAGTTGGAACATTCGCTTTGATGAGATGATCAAAGCGTTTGGGTTCACACAGACTTATGGAGAAGCCTGTGTTTACAAGAAAGTGAGTGGGAGCTCTGTAGCATTTCTCATATTATATGTAGATGACATACTTTTGATGGGAAATGATATAGAACTCTTGGACAGCATCAAGGCCTACTTGAATAAGAGTTTTTCAATGAAGGACCTTGGAGAAGCTGCTTATATATTAGGCATCAAGATCTATAGAGATAGATCAAGACGCCTCATAGGTCTTTCACAAAGCACATACCTTGATAAGATATTGAAGAAGTTCAATATGGATCAGTCTAAGAAGGGGTTCTTGCCTGTGCTACAAGGTATGAGATTGAGCTCGGCTCAAAGTCCGACCACGGCAGAAGAAATAGAAGAGATGAGTGTCATCCCCTATGCCTCAGCCATAGGTTCTATTATGTATGCCATGCTGTGTACCAGACCTGATGTAAACCTTGCCGTAAGTTTGGTAGGAAGGTACCAAAGTAATCCCGGCAAGGAACACTGGACAACGGTCAAGAATATCCTGAAGTACCTGAAAAGGACTAAGGAGATGTTTCTCGTTTATGGAGGTGACGAAGAGCTCGTCGTAAAGGGTTACATCGACGCTAGCTTCGACACAGATCTGGATGACTCAAAGTCACAAACCGGATACGTGTATATTTTGAATGGTGGGGCAGTAAGCTGGTGCAGTTGCAAGCAAAGCGTCGTGGCGGGATCTACATGTGAAGCGGAGTACATGGCAGCCTCGGAGGCAGCACATGAAGCAATTTGGATGAAGGAGTTCATCACCGACCTCGGAGTCATACCCAATGCGTCGGGGCCGATCAAGCTCTTCTGTGACAACACTGGAGCTATTGCACTTGCCAAGGAGCCCAGGTTTCACAAGAAGACAAGGCACATCAAGCCTCGCTTCAACTCCATTCGTGAAAATGTTCAAGATGGAGACATAGAAATTTGTAAAGTACATACGGACCTGAATGTAGCAGATCCGTTGACTAAACCTCTCCCTAGGGCAAAACATGATCAACACCAGAATTCCATGGGTGTTCGATTCATCACAATGTAACTAGATTATTGACTCTAGTGCAAGTGGGAGACTGTTGGAAATATGCCCTAGAGGCAATAATAAAAGCATTATTATTATATTTCCTTGTTCATGATAATTGTCTTTATTCATGCTATAATTGTGTTATCCGCAAATCATAATACATGTGTGAATAACAGACACCAACATGTCCCTAGTAGGCCTCTAGTTGACTAGCTCGTTGATCAACAGATAGTCATGGTTTCCTGGCTATGGACATAAGATGTCATTGATAACGAGATCACATCATTAGGAGAATGATGTGATGGACAAGACCCAATCCTAAACATAGCATAAAGATCGTATAGTTCGTTTGCTAGAGTTTTGCGATGTCAAGTATCCTTTCCTTGGACCATGAGATCGTGTAACTCCCGGTTACCGTAGGAGTGCTTTGGGTGTACCAAACGTCACAACGTAACTGGGTGACTATAAAGGTAGACTACGGGTATCTCCGAAAGTATCTGTTGGGTTGACACGGATCAAGACTGGGATTTGTCACTCCGTATGACGGAGAGGTATCACTGGGCCCACTCGGTAATGCATCATCATAATGAGCTCAAAGTGACCAAGTGTCTGGTCACGGGATCATGCATTACGGTACGAGTAAAGTGACTTGCCGGTAACGAGATTGAACGAGGTATTGGGATACCGACGATCGAATCTCGGGCAAGTAATATATCGATTGACAAAGGGAATTGCATACGGGGTTGATTGAATCCTCGACATCGTGGTTCATCCGATGAGATCATCGTGGAGCATGTGGGAGCCAACATGGGTATCCAGATCCCGCTGTTGGTTATTGACCGGAGAGTCGTCTCGGTCATGTCTGCTTGTCTCCCGAACCCGTAGGGTCTACACACTTAAGGTTCGGTGACGCTAGGGTTGTGAAGATAAGTATATGCAGTAACCCGAATGTTGTTCGGGGTCCCGGATGAGATCCCGGACGTCACGAGAAGTTCCGGAATGGTCCGGAGGTAAAGAATTATATATAGGATGTGCAGTTTCGGCCATCGGGACAAGTTTCAGGGTACCCGGTATTGTACCGGGACCACCGGAAGGGTCCCGGGGGTCCACCGGGTGGGGCCACCTATCCCGGAGGGCCCCTTGGGCTGAAATAGGAGGGAACCCAGCCCATAGTGGGCTGGGGCGCCAGCCCCCCCCCAAGGCCCATGCGCCTAGGGTTGGGGGGGAACCCTAAGGGGGGCGCCCCCTTGCTTGGGGGGCAAGCCCCCCACCCCTGGCCGCCGCCCCCCCTGGTAGATCCCATCTACTAGGGCCGGCGCCCCCCCTGGCACCCCTATATATAGTGGGGGAGAGGAGGGACTTGATCCCCACGCCTTTGGTGCTTCCCTCTCTCCCCGTTGCTTCTTCCTCTCTCGTAGTACACGGCGAAGCCCTGCGTCGTGACGCCCTGCATCCACCACCACGCCGTCGTGCTGCTGGATCTTCGTCAACCTCTCCTTCCCCCTTGCTGGATGAAGAAGGAGGAGACGTCTACCGTCCCGTACGTGTGTTGAACGCGGAGGTGTCGTCCGTTCGGCGCTGGTCATCGGTGATTTGGATCACGTCGTGTTCGACAACATCAACCTCGTTCTAACGAACGCTTCCGCTCGCGATCTACAAAGGTATGTAGATGCATCTCGTGACTCGTTGCTAGATGAACTCCTAGATGATCTTGGTGAAACGAGTAGGAAAATTTTTGTTTTCTGCAACGTTCCCCAACAGTGGCATCATGAGCTAGGTTTATGCGTAGTTCTTCTTGCGCAAGTAGAACACAATTCGTTGTGGGTGTGGATTTGTCAACCTTCTTGCCGCTACTAGTCTTTTCTTGCTTCAGCGGTATTGTGGGATGAAGCGGCCCGGACCAACCTTACACATACGCTTACGTGAGACCGGTTCCACCGACTAACATGCACTAGTTGCATAAGGTGGCTGGCGGGTGTCTGTCTCTCCCACTTTAGCTAGAGCGGATTCGATGAACAGGGTCCTTATGAAGGGTAAATAGAAGTTGACAAATCACGTTGTGGCTTTCACGTAGGTAAGAAAACGTTCTTGCTAGAACCCTAATTCAGCCACGTAAAACTTGCAACAACAATTAGAGGACGTCTAACTTGTTTTTGCAGCAAGTGGTTTGTGATATGATATGGCCAAAGTTGTGATGAATGATGAATGATCTATATGTGATGTATGAGATGTTCATGCTATTGTAATAGGAATCACGACTTGCATGTCGATGAGTATGACAACCGGCAGGAGCCATAGGAGTTGTCTTTATTCTTTTATATGACCTGCATGTCATTGAGAAACGCCATGTAAATTACTTTACTTTATTGCTAAACGCGTTAGCCGTAGTAGTAGAAGTAATAGTTGGCGAGCAACTTCATGGAGGCACAATGATGGAGATCATGATGATGGAGATCATGGTGTCATGCCGGTGACAGGATGATCATGGAGCCCCAAGATGGAGATCAAAGGAGCTATGTGATATTGGCCATATCATGTCACGTTTATTATTTGATTGCATGTGATGTTTATCATGTTTTGCATCTTGTTTACTTAGAACGACGGTAGTAAATAAGATGATCCCTCATAATAATTTCAAGAAGTGTTCCCCCTAACTGTGCACCGTTGCGACAGTTCGTTGTTTCGAAGCACCACGTGATGATCGGGTGTGATAGATTCTAACGTTCACATACAACGGCTGTAAGACAGATTTACACATGCAAACACTTAGGTTGACTTTACGAGCCTAGCATGTACAGACATGGCCTCGGAACACAGAAGATCGAAAGGTCGAGCATGAGTCGTATGGAAGATACGATCAACATGAAGATGTTCACCGATGTTGACTAGTCCGTCTCACGTGATGATCGGACACGGCCTAGTTAACTCGGATCATGTTATACTTAGATAACCAAGAGTGGATCCGGTGAAGACGAGGATGTGTTACCAAAGTTCCTTCCTTTGAGGGGAAGTACGTCTCCGCTGGAGCGGTGTGGAGGCACAATGCTCCCCAAAAAGCCACTAGGGCCACTGTATTCTCCTCACGCCCTCACACAATGCGAGATGCCGTGATTCCACTATTGGTGCCCTTGAAGGCGGCGATCGAACCTTTACAAACAAGGTTGGGGCAATCTCCACAACTTAATTGGAGGCTCCCAACAAGACCACGAAGCTTCACCACAATGGAATATGGCTCCGAGGTGACCTCAACCGTCTAGGGTGCTCAAACACCCAAGAGTAACAAGATCCGCTAGGGATGAGTGGGGGAATCGAAAATCCCTTGGTGGAAGTGTAGATCGGAGCGTTCTCAACCACTCCCAAGCAAATCAACAAGTTTGATTGGCTAGGGAGATAGATCGGGCAAAATGAAGCTTGGAGTATTTAATGGAGCTTGAGCAATAAATGGAGCTTGGGGGAAGAAGAGGTAGGTGGAAAGGAAGAAGGGGGCTCCCTTTTATAGTGGGGGCAACAATCCCGTTGCCCCCCACCAACCAGCCCCGCACAGGGCGGTACTACCGCTGAGAGGGGGCGGTACTACCGCCAGGGGAGCGGTACTGCCGCGCCATCCAGCGGTACTGCCGCGCTGAGGAGACTAAAAGGGAAAAGCTCCAACTGCGGTACTACCGCGATGGTAGGGCGGTACTACCGCTCCAGGAACGGTACTACCGCCACTACAACCGTGACTAGTGCCGCAAAACCCGACATGAGAAAAAGACCTCTCGAATCGAGGCGGTAGGAGCCAGACTGCCCAACGGTACTACGGCAGTGGGGTCAAGGGCGGTAGTACCGCTGTGGAGCGGTACTGCCGCTTGTGACCCTTCAGCCATAGTACTGCAGGCGGTGCGGTACTACCGCTGGGGCGAGAGAGAGGGGGAGAAGCGATCCCTCAAAGAAGCTGAGGACCAGGCGGAGGTGCCGGGCCCGCAGCGGTACTACTGCTGTTGAGCCACGGTGGTACTACCGCTGTGGAGCGGTACTGCCGCTTGTGGCTTCTCAGCGGTACTACCGCTGGGTGCACGGTACTGCCGCTCAGACCCAAACAGGACAAGGAAGAGAGGAGAGATCTCTTCAATGGACAAGAAAAACTCGGAGGGTGAGAAGCTGATGTGTACGTGAAGATTCCACCCATGCAAAACCCCAGCGGACCCCCTCTTGATAGTACGGTGCCCTCTACGCAACTAGTCCACCAAGAAAGAAACGAAAGAGCTACATCGTCTTGAAATACACTCCGAGGGAAAGAAGGCATCTCGTGCCAGGGGAGAATCTGAGAATAATTCAAAGCACTAGATTAGTCCGCCAACATGTTGTCATCAATCACCAAAACTACCTTGAGAGAGATATGCCGTAACAGCGGATGCTTGCAATAGAGGTTAATCATAAGTGGGATGCTTGTTCAAATAAGAACAGCACCCAAGCACCGGTCCACCCACATATCTAATTATCAAAGTATCGAACGCGAATCATATGAACGTGATGAAAACTAGCTTGACGATATTCCCATGTGTCCTCGGGAGCGCTTTTCCTATTATAAGAGTTTGTTCCGGTTTGTCCTTTGCTACAAAAGGATTGGGCCACCTTGCTGCAATTTATTTACTTTTGTTACTTGTTGCTCGTTACAATTTATCCTATCACAAAACTATCTGTTACCACTTATTTCAATACTTGCAGAGAATACCTTGCTGAAAACCGCTTATCATTTCCTTCTGCTCCTCGTTGGATTCGACACTCTTACTTATCAAAAGGACTACGATATATCCCCTATACTTGTGGGTCATCATATGTCTAAAGAATTTGATGGTTTGAGATCCCAAATTGCTTGTCTTGAGAAGTTAATAGTTGAAATTTCGGATAAGCAGGCTACCTTAGTTAATAAGATGGCCGCTAAACCGGAAGACCATGATAATAAAGATGAAGATATAAAAGTTATTGATGTGTCCCCTATTAAATCTTTGTTTTGCAATATGAATCTTGATAATGATGGGACTGAATATGATCCACCTTTACCTGGAAGGCGTTCTAAAAATTCAGAGTTTTTAGATCTTGATGCTAAAATTGATAAAAGTGGGATTGAAGAGATCAAAACTTTAAATATTGATGAACCCACTATTTTGGATTTCAAGGAATTTAATTATGATAATTGCTCTTTCATAGATTTTATTTCCTTGTTGCAATCCGTGCTAAATTCTCCTCATGCTTATAGCCAACATAAAGCTTTTACTAAACATATCGTTGATGCTTTGATGCAATCTTATGAAGAAAAACTTGAGTTGGAAGTTTCTATCCCTAGAAAACTTTATGATGAGTGGGAACCTACTATTAAAACTAAAATTAAAGATCATGAATGCTATGCTTTGTGTGATTTGGGTGCTAGTGTTTCCACGATTGCAAAGACTTTGTGTGATTTGTTAGGTTTCCGTGATTTTGATGATTGCTCTCTAAACTTGCATCTTGCGGATTCCACTATTAAGAAACCTATGGGAAGAATTAATGTGTTCTTATTGTTGCAAATAGGAACTATGTGCCCGTAGATTTTATTGTTCTTGATATAGATTGCAATCCTTCATGTCCTATTATTCTTGATAGACCTTTCCTTAGAACGATTGGTGCGATTATTGATATGAAAAAAGGAAATATTAGATTCCAATTTCCGTTAAGAAAAGGCATGGAGCACTTTCCTAGAAAGAAAATCAAATTACCTTATGAATCTATTATGAGATCCACTTATGGATTGCCTTCCAAAGATGGCAATACCTAAATCTATCCTTGCTTTTATGCCTAGCTAGGGGCGTTAAAGATAGCGCTTGTTGGGAGGCAACCCAACTTTATTTTTATTCTTTGGTTTTTGATCCTATTTAGTAATAAATAATTTATTTAGCCTTTGTTTTGGTTGTATTTTTTGTGTTTAATTAGTGTTTGTGCCAAGTATAACCGTTGGAAAGACTTGGGGAAAGTCTTGTTAATCTTGCTGTAAAAAACAGAAACTTTAGCGCTCACGAGAACTGCTGACATCTTTATTTGGAGAGTGCTATTTAGTTAATTATTTTTGAAGATGATTAATAGATAAATTCCTCACGTCCAGAAATTTATTTTAGAATTTTTGGGGTTCCAGATCTTGCGCTAGCTACAGATTACTACAGACTGTTCTGTTTTTGACAGATTCTGTTTTTCGTGTGTTGTTTGCTTATTTTGATGAATCTATGGCTAGTAAAATAGTTTATAAACCATAGAGAAGTTGGAATACAGTAGGTTTAACACCAATATAAATAAAGAATGAGTTCATTACAGTACCTTGAAGTGGTCTTTTGTTTTCTTTCGCTAACGGAGCTCACGAGATTTTCTTCTTTAAGTTTTGTGTTGTGAAGTTTTCAAGTTTTGGGTAAAGATTTGATAGATTGTGTAACAAGGAGTTGCAAGAGCCTAAGCTTGGGGATGCCCCGTAAGGCATCCCCTCTTTCGTCTACTTCTATCGGTAACTTTACTTGAAGCTATATTTTTATTCACCACCTGATATGTGTTTTGCTTGAAGCGTCTTGTATAATTTGAGTCTTTATTGGTTAGTGTACCACAATCGTCTTTGCTGTACACACCTTTTGAGAGAAACACACATGATTCAGATATTATTAGAATACTTTATGTGCTTCACTTATATCTTTTGAGTTATATAGTTTTGCTCTAGTACTTCACTTATATCTTTTAGAGCACGGTGGTGGATTTATTTTATAGAAACTATTGATCTCTCATGCTTCACTTAGATTATTTTGAGAGTCTTAAATAGCATGGTAATTTGCTTAAATAATCCTTATATGCTAGGTATACAAGATTAATAATAAAATTCTCTTATGAGTGTGTGGAATACTATGAGAAGTTTGATACTTGATAATTGTTTTGAGATATGGAGATGGTGATATTAGAGTCATGCTAGTTGAGTAGTTGTGAATTTGAGAAATACTTGTGTTAAAGTTTGTGATTCCCGTAGCATGCACGTATGGTGAACCGTTATGTGATGAAATCAGAGCATGATTTATTTATTGATTGTCTTCCTTATGAGTGGCGGTCGGGGACGAGCGATGGTCTTTTCCTACCAATCTATCCCCCTAGGAGCATGCGCGTAATACTTTTCTTTGATAACTTGTAGATTTTTGCAATAAGTATATGAGTTCTTTATGACTAATGTTGAGTCCATGGATTATACGCACTCTCACCCTTCCATCATTGCTAGCCTCTCTATTACCGCGCACCTTTCGCCGGTATCATACACCCACCATACACCTTCCCCAAAACAGCCACCATACCTACCTATCATGGCATTTCCATAGCCATTCTGAGATATGTTGCCATGCAACTTTCCACCGTTCCGTTTATCATGACACACTTCGTCATTGTCATATTGCTTTGCATGATCATGTAGTTGACATCGTATTTGTGGCGAAGCCACCGTTCATAGTTCTTTCATACATGTCACTCATGAGTCATTGCATATCCCGGTACACTGCCGAAGGCATTCACATAAAGTCATATTTTGTTCTAAGTATCGAGTTGTAATTCTTGAGTTGTAAGAAAATAAAAGTGTGATGATCATCATTATTAGAGCATTGTCCCAAGTGAGGAAAGGATGATGGAGACTATGATTCCAACACAAGTTGGGATGATACTCCGGACGAAAAAAAGAGGCCATAAAAAAGACCCAAATAAAAAAATGAAAGAAAAATAGAGAAGGGGCAATGCTACTATCCTTTTACCACACTCGTGCTTCAAAGTAGCACCATGATCTTCAAGTAGAGAGTCCTTTGTTATCACTTTCATATACTAGTGAGAATCTTTCATTATAGAACTTGACTTGTATATTGCAATGATGGGCTTCCTCAAAATGCCCTAGGTCTTCATGAGCAAGCAAGTTGGATGCACACCCACTTAGTTTCTTTTTGAGCTTTCATATACTTATAGCTCTAGTCCATCCGTTACATGGCAATCCCTACTCACTCACATTGATATCTATTGATGGGCATCTCCATAGCCTATTGATACGCCTAGTTGATGTGAGACTATCTTCTCCTTTTTGTCTCCTCCACAACCACCACTCTATTCCACCTAAAGTGCTATGTCCATGGTTCACGCTCATGTATTGCGTGAAGATTGAAAAAGTTTTGAGAATGTCAAAAGTATGAAACAATTGCTTGGCTTGTCATCGGGGTTGTGCATGATTTATATACTTTGTGTGGTGAAGATAGAGCATAGTCAGACTATATGATTTTGTAGGGATAACTTTCTTTGGCCATGTTATTTTGAAGAGACATAATTGCTTAGTTAGTATGCTTGAAGTATTATTATTTCTATGTTAATATTAAACTTTTGTCTTGAATCTTTCGGATCTGAATATTCAAGCCACAATTAAGAAGAATTACATTGAAATTATGCCAAATAGCATTCCACATCAAAAATTCTGTTTTTATCATTTACCTACTCGAGGACGAGCAGGAATTAAGCTTGGGGATGCTTGATACGTCTCCAACGTATCTATAATTTTTGATTGCTCCATGCTATATTATCTACTGTTTTGGACATTATTGGGCTTTATTATCCACTTTTATATTATTTTTGGGACTAACCTATTAACCGGAGGCCCAGCCCAGAATTGCTGTTTTTTTGCCTATTTTAGGGTTTCGAAGAAAAGGAATATCAAACGGAGTCCAAACGGAATGAAACCTTCGGGAACGTGATTTTCTCACCGAACATGATCCAGGAGACTTGGACCCTACATCAAGCAACCAACAGGGAGGCCACGAGGTAGGTGGGCGCGCCCTCCACCCTCGTGGGCCCCTTGTTGCTCCACCGACGTACTTCTTCCTCCTATATATACCGACGTACCCCCAAACGATCAAATATAGGGCCAAAACCCTAATTCCACCGTCGTAACTTTCTGTATCCATGAGATCCCATCTTGGGGCCTGTTCCGGAGCTCTGCCGGAGGGGCATCGATCACGGAGGGCTTCTACATCAACACCATAGCCTTTCCGATGAAGTGTGAGTAGTTAACTCAGACCTACGGGTCCATAGTTATTAGCTAGATGGCTTCTTCTCTCTTTTTGGATCTCAATACAAAGTTCTCCCCCTTTTTTGTGGAGATCTATTCGATGTAATCTTCTTTTGCAGTGTGTTTGTTGAGACCGATGAATTGTGGGTTTATGATCAAGTTTATCTATGAACAATATTTGAATCTTCTCTGAATTCTTTTATGTATGATTGGTTATCTTTGCAAGTCTCTTCGAATTATCAGTTTGGTTTGGCCTACTAGATTGATCTTTCTTGCAATGGGAGAAGTGCTTAGCTTTGGGTTCAATCTTACGGTGTCCTTTCCCAGTGACAGTAGGGGTAGCAAGGCACGTATTGTATTGTTACCATCGAGGATAACAAGATGGTTTTTTTATCATATTGCATGAATTTATCCCTCTACATCATGTCATCTTGCTTAAGGCATTACTCTGTTCTTATGAACTTAATACTCTAGATGCATGCGGGATAGCGGTCGATGTGTGGAGTAATAGTAGTAGATGCAGGCAGGAGTCGGTCTACTTGTCTTGGACGTGATGCCTATATACATGATCATACCTAGTTATTCTCATAACTATGCTCAATTCTGTCAATTGCTCAACAGTAATTCGTTCACCCACCGTAAAATATCTATGCTCTTGAGAGAAGCCACTAGTGAAACCTATGGCCCCCGGGTCTATATTCCATCATATTAATCTTTCAATACTTAGTTATTTTCTTTGCTTTTATTTTACTTTGCATCTTTATCATAAAAATACCAAAAATATTATCTTATCATATCTATCATATCTCACTCTCGTAAGTGACCGTGTAGGGATTGACAACCCCTTATCGCGTTGGTTGCGAGGATTTATTTGTTTTGTGTAGGTGCGAGGGACTCGCGCCTAGCCTCCTATTGGATTGATACCTTGGTTCTCAAAAACTAAGGGAAATACTTACGCTACTTTGCTGCACCACCCTTTCCTCTTTAAGGGAAAACCAACGCAAGTGCTCAAGAGGTAGCACCCCTCCTCTTCGAACAAAATCTTACCACATCCTCCTGTAAACATGATTTTGTAGAACTAATCTGTAGCGTGGTAAAGCTCCTTACACCTTTTTTCTTAAGAAACTTTCAATCTATTTATCTTCAATCATGGCAGTATAAATAACACCAAAGGTAATAAATTTAACAACCAGGTCCGTACTTACAATGTCGTGTTGCTTAAATTACAAGGTGCAACTTAACTATGGAGTTTTACACAATATTTTTTTAAGGGATTTAATGCAGTTTTTGGAGTACTTGAATCCGTGTTTTTAGTTGAGTTCGTGTTATATATCCTTTTTCCGGGAAAACCTTTCTATCTATTCATCATCTGTCACAACAGTTCAAAGAATAGACCACCTAGCGACGATTACAATCACTGAAGTGAGCCGAAGGCGCGTTGCCGTCATCACCTCTCCCTCACCGGAGTCGGGGCAAACCTTGTTTTAGTAGACAATCAGAAAATCATTGTGCTAAGGCCCCACATGACCAACGCACTAGAACAACAAACGTTCCCGATGAAGTTAACGTAAATAGAAAGGATCCAACCCATAGACACACTAAAACAGACGAAGGACGACTGGATTCACGGGGTGCAACGAGGACCAACACCAAGCGACTCCCACGAGATCCGCCACAGACGCCCTTTGACAATACTAGACGCACTGCCGGGGCGGGTGCTAGGTGGGGAGGATCTTATTCAATCTCTAGGGAGCAGCCGCCGCTTCGACTTGCTGAGCAGGACACAAAACCTAATCGACCTAAAAACACCTAATTGCCAGCAATGGTTGGGGTCCACCATGCCTCCATGGTCCCAAGCCACAGGTGACAAGACAGACCGGTGACGATGTTGACAGGAGGTAGGAAACTCTTGTTGCCTAGGAGTCGCTTTTATTTTGTATTTCTTTATATTGGTTGTTCGACGTGGTGCAATTAAATAAAAATTTTATGCAACCACTTTGTTGTAGGCTTGAGGTGTACATGACATTGCAAGAAAACATTAATGCATTTTTGTTTCAGACTTGAAATCAAAGAGGCCGGTTGTTTCCATATGCACTTGAAGCATATGAACATTAGACAGTTTCTTAGGATCAAAGTTTACGTGCAACCGAGGCATCATATGGTTGGCACGATGAGAATCAAGAGGGGCCTCAGAGAAAATCAATGTGCATTGTTGATGAGAACGTCCCGTAAGTTTTCATCCATAAGTAGTTGTTCGTAGGTGTAACAATTTTGTGAGCACACACCGAACGTCTATATACACATGAATGAAGCAGTAGGAGCATCTCCAACCTACTTGACAAGATGCTCCAACGGGTCGCATTGCTATCCCAAATGAGGCCTCCTTTGGTTCATAGGGCCTGCTAAGAAGTCATCCGGCTCCGCAATTTATAAACTCCACGCACGGACTAAGACGAATGTCCTAGGTGTGAGAAGCTGGCTTCGAGAAGTCCTGATGGGTCGTAGTGTATTTTTGGAAGACTTACAGAAGCTGAGAAATCGATGCTAGACGAGATTCTTTAAAACACGGGGTTTGCTGGAATTAAAGGGGTGCCATCGCCAAGTCAAGGAAAAAGTTTCGATTGGTCTCCCTTCTCCCTTCTTTCCTCGCTGGTGCTTATTCCTCGAACCGAAAAGGGTATCTCCTTCCTTTTTGGGCTGCCAACCTGCCTTCAAGCCGGCCCTACACAGGCCAACAACCGCTGCAAGCCCAAGGTGACGAGAGAGAAGTTGATTTCGCTATCGAACGGACATGATCGTTGTGTGGAGCGAGAAGCCAGGCCGAGAAGCTGATTTTTCGAGGTCGAGAGAGTTGTGAGAGGTTCCGAACAAGCCCATAGTACAGAGATATCACACGGGTAGAAAACTTGTAGAAAACGAGATGACATATATCTCAGATCCTATGAATAGAAATAGAAAAAGAGACATCATTTGGTTCATATCATAGGATTTGTTTTTCATTAAGTTTAGGCTAATATTTTTTATCCTTTGAAATGTGGGGTATAGAAACCAATCCATTTCTACGAACAAAAGGACTGTAAAGAAAAAACTAATACTATAACCAATATCTTGTAGAATTCATATGAAATTTCTTCAAATCAAAGGAGACGTGAAAGTCAAGATTATGATGCCGCGTCTTGGTTTTAGTAGTTATGAAAAAGAAAGAAAAACTCAAGTGAGCTCGTTGTCTCGCGCGTCCCATAATGGAACCTTCTCCGAGGACACCTCCGATAATTCCCGACTCTCCGTGCGTGCGGTGCGGTATTTTCCACCAGGAGCAGCGCGCGTCCGTGCATGCATGATGGGAGCACGCACGCACGGAGGAATCCCGCACCCTCTCCCCCTAATCATGGCCCAACCACTGTCCGTCCCGGAGGACTTCAATCACATCTCAGTTCTTGATCTCTCACGACACACGGCGTGTCGCGGGGCGTGAGCGCTCACGGCAAAGGAAGGAGGCATTAGTGGGCGTCACGTATTTCGGCGCGTCTCCGCGTGAGTGAATGGGCTCCCAGGCTTTCCGACTCTCGGGTCTGGACTCTGTGCCGCGCCAGGGCAAAGGCAAGGAAGGGAACGGGCCAACAGCTGGTTCTCTCCCTCCACGCTGCCTCCCGCGCCGCGCGTCGGTTCACTTTCACTCTTGTCACAAATCAGAGATGAAAAACCTTCACGGGCAACACCTACCTACGTGCTACAGCACAAGACAGCAGCAGCAGCGCTGCTCCTGCTCGCACGCACAGTCGTCAGTCCTCATGGGCCTCTTTGTTGCGTATTGCAGGCGAACGGTGCCAGAACCGGCATTGGATCCGCTATACCGAATCTGCCTTGTCTGAGCTTCCGACCAGTCTGCAGATAATCCAACATCGGGCAAACCGGAGCCATCACCATTACTACCAATTATCAACAGTGAAGAGAAACATGGCCTATATTTGCCATCATCATATAAGATTTTTTACCAAGGCAGTTTCTGCATTCCCTAAATTTGCCATCAACCAGAGAACAAATTCTCACACGCAGTTTATGCATTTGCCATGACCCATAGATCTTTTTTTTAAAAAAAACATTGCCATGTCAATTGTACTTTGTTTTCGTAAATTTGCCATCAACAAGAGAATAAATTTTCTAAAGTAGTCTGTGAGATCCTTTCCTTTCCCGAGTGATCTTCATTATAATTGCTGTGGCATATACTTATATTACCTCACGGTAAATCCATTAGCCTTACCATGGCAAAATTTGTCCTCTGAGCAAATTGTACTCCCTCTGTAAAAAAATATAAAAGCGTTTAGATCACTACTTTAGTGATCTAAATGCTCTTATATTTCTTAACGGAGGGAGTACTCTTTTTTTTGCCACGGCAAAAAGAAAACACCATGTGAAAATACTTACATTACATGATGGTAAATTCATTTATTGTTATCAGTACAACTTTTGTTCCGTGGCATTTCTGTAAAGATTTTTGCCATGTCAAGCTTAAGAATAACTTCAATAACTATTCACATGGGAAAATGTAGGTATTCCTCTTGAATTTGAGCATGGAAAATTTAATGTTTTTTCCATGTCATTTTTAGTGTAGATGCCATGGCAAATTATTTCCTGAACTTACCCTAGTCAAAAAAATTGTACATATCGTGCCATATTCCTTCTGTATATAGCCTATGACAAATATCTTATATTCTTTGCCATGCGGCCATTACAAACATGTTTTTGTTTCAAAAAAATTTCTTTATATACGATTGTTCTATCCAGACATGTGGCATTTTTATGCTCGTTTTGCTTGTGTTTTATACACGATTTGTTTTGTACGACGTGACAAATTTATTATTAAGAGCATGGCAAATTTAATTTTGTTGTCACGCAATTTTATTATTTCGATCATGGCCATTTTCTGTATTGATTTTTTTGTTATGACAAAGAAAATGTAGAGCACGTCCATTTTATTAATAAGAGCATGGAAATTTTATTTTAATTAGCATGCAATTTTAGTATTTCCACCATGTCTACTTTTTTAACATTTCGATTTCACATCCTTATCATCGAAAATGAAAAACTTGTTGCCATGATAATTTAACTTTTGTTGTCATGGCAACTTAAATTATAAAATCATGTCAATTAAAAATACATTGTCTTTTCGTTAGTTTTCTTAGTGTACCAAGGAAAAATTCTCTGTGCTTTTTAAAATTAACATGCAATTTTTCTCACGGAATTTTTATTGTTTTTTTAAACATACCATGGAAAATTTATGCTTTTGCCATGAGTTTTATATAGTTATTTTTTTTCCATAGATCATTGCAATTTTACAGATTTTTTGAGTTTTGGACTGTTTTGTTTTCAGAAGCAATAACGAGCGCTCCTTCGGGAGCCTCGCAACGATCAGCGCCACTTGGCGCACTCTTAGCCATTCGCCACGTGTCGCGCTCTGGACGCTCCCTCCGGATTTGTTTTAATTTTTCCGCATGCGTTTTCTGCTTTTTAAACTTTTTTTTCAGGTTTTTTCGACGTTTTGGTTCCCCCCCCGGTCTTACTTCGCTTTTCGATCAAAAAACATTTAAAAAAAATTTTGCGTGAAAAAACAATTTTTTTTTTCGCGGAAGTCATGATTTTTTTTCGCGAGAGGCATGGTTGTGCTTTAGCGAGAGTCACGGCCGTGCCTTTCGAAAACGATAAAAAACACGTTTTTTGTTTTTTTTTTCTTTCGCGAGAGGCACGGTTTTGCTTCCGCGAGAGGCGCGGTTGTGCTTTCGCGAGAGTCACGGCCGTGCCTCTCGGAAAGGGAAAAACAAAACATATTTTATGTTTTTTTTCACGAGAGTCACGGTTTTGCTTCTGCGAGAGGCACGGTTGTGCTTTCACGTGAGTCACGGCCGTGCTTCTCAGAAAGGAAAAAAATACGTGTTTTCTGTTTTTTTTCTTTCACGAGAGTCACGGTTTTGCTTCCGCGAGAAGCATGGTTGTGCTTTCGTGAGAGTCACGGCCGTGCCTCTCGGAAACGGAAATAAACGTGTTTTCTGTTTTTTTTTCCTTCCACGAGAGGCACGGGTGTGATTTCGTGAGAGGCACGGGTGTGCCTCTTTCGGAAAGGGAAAAAACCGTGCTCCTGGTTCGGTTTTTTCGCCTGGTTTTTTTGTCCGTTTTTTTCGTGAAAAAAAAGTTCGTCAAAACCTATCAACATGGGATTTAGTTTTGAAGATCTCAACGCGAGGAATCCAATGATAAAAACAGTTCGAGATTTGGACGCACGATTTGAAAGATAAAATGTTTTGAATAAACGGATCTAGAAAAAAAAAGAAAACTCCCAGATTGCGACAAGTGGCGCTCTGCATGTGCATCATTTGTCGTGACCTGAAAAAGTGAAGTATTTTTTGCAAGGGTGTGTCTAGGGCACATCTAGATGTGCTCTACTTATTGCATATCTAAGTGAGTGAATCAAGCATAAAGAGAAAAAGAAAAAAGAGAAAGAAAAATTCATACGAATCTCAATGTAAGATCAATGACATATGACTTAGATGTGCAATACTTATGACACATCTAGATGTGCTTTAGCAAAACTGTTTTTGCAATAAGTACTTCTTAATTAATGATTTCGCAACAACGCTTTTTGGGGAGGCCTGTCAAAAATGGCTGATGGGCCGTTGGGTTGCGCTGGTGGGTTCCCCAAGCGAGCGTTCGCTTGCTTGTTTTGTTTTTTTGTCGGTTGCTTTGTAAAAAGGAAAGCGCCCTTTTGTACAGGGAAAAAACCGAAACCTGAGATATTTTAAGTCTTTTTTAAAGATATTTTGAGTCACTTGTATTGTATTTGAATTATTTCCCTTTTTTTTTAACGAGCACACGTTTCCGAGTCGGATTGGTGCTTCTGGATCTTCTAAACTGGGTCGCAGGGCCGGGCCAATAGTTGCTCCAACTGTGCGGCCCGCACAGGGCCCATAAATTTGAGGGGCCCAAAAATATTATATAGGCCTATATATGTGTATAGATACCTTCGTGGACGCTGTGCTGGGCCGCATCCCGCTGGATTGCGTCGCGAACGCGTCGCTCGCTTGCGTCGTGTGAACGCGTCCCTCCCGAGTCCTGAGTCACGATCCCTAGCGGAGGCGACGCTCGCTCATGTGAATTGTTGAACGCGTCGCCCGTTACCTGCACTGCAATTCCTGATGCCAGGCGCCAACGATTCCAAATCCAAATCCAGACTTCCGCAGGAAAAATTCAAGACGACGGCGACGAGTGATTCGCGTCCCTGCCTCCCGATTTCGGCAGAAAAAATCGCTTGCCTTGCAAGTTCCAATGGCTAGCGCCAACGACGGTGATCTAGCGATTTCGGCACGGATAATAGGTTCTGGCCAACTCGAGTGACAATCGCCATATAGACTAGGTGAGTTAGACGGTTCATCTTATTGCTAAAGATTGAAACAAATTAGCAATTTTGTTAATCTCCAATAGTCCAATTTTATTTTATTCATGTGTGTATCATGTGTTTCAAGAGAATACAGATTTAAGTCATCGTGGGATAACATCGAAGGTTTCATTTCAAAGAACACAAAATGAATGATGGTGTTTAAACAACCATTATGCAACTGGAAGTTAAATATGTAAGATTCTCGATATATTCAAGTGTTATGTAAATTATTATGTCACATTTTTTTGAGCGGTAATTATTATGTCACATACATTGGAATTTTTTGTTAGTTCAATTTTCTGTGTGAGATAGGGCCCGTTTAAAGTTTCGCACAGGGCCCCGAATTTTGCCCGCCCGGCCCTGCTGGGTCGGACTGAGCTGAGGTTAAGGCTCGCAGGATAGAGCACCCCGGCCGATCCCCGTCTTCCGTAGAAACCCTAGTTCCAATCTGGTCGAACGAAAATCGCCGGAAGCAGCCCTTGATAACAACCGAGGCGATTGATCCAGTAGATTATCGGAAGATTTCCATATCCAGATCAGACTAGACTCCATGGCCGAACCAATATCTTTCGGCCGATTGGAAGTTGACGAGGCAGAGGCTGAGATAGACAGAGTCCAATCTCCTGTCCTAGAGGTTCAGCTCAATAATCTGGATTTGTCCGGATCCCAATTGGACGGCGGGGAGCAAGTCAGGGCCAAATCATCCGTGGAGAATCATGTTATTGGTCCATTAGCTCGTGAGACGACGGAGATGGAAGGGGGATCCGCGAGGAGATGGCCACCGAGAAAGAGAATTTCACTCTTAAGATGTGTGTCTGGAAATCTATATATGGATCCATGGGATGCGGCCGCTACTAAGACACGAGTGAGTTGACATGCATGCATTCTTTACTCAGCTTTGTTTACCTAGCTACTTCCTCTGTTCCAAAATATAAGACCATTTTTATCACTATGATAGTGTAAAAGTGATATTATATTTTAATCCCTCCGTAAAGAAATATAAAAGCGTTTAGATGATTTAAACGCTCTTATATTTCTTTACAGAGGCAGTAGAATGAAGGGAGTAGTTTTCAACTCCTTCCTAGTATTTTTTTGCCTTTGATCAATCGATCTTCCTTATATAAGCAGCAAGGGAATGGATTTTGTCTTTTTTTATTATCTAGCACTAGCACTATATGTTAGATTTCTAACACATGCCTCACTTTGGTGCTTGCATGCAGTGGTATTGAGTTTCATGCACTTCACACACTTGACACCTATACCCCGCTTACACGATGGTGTCGTCGACAATACCTTGCAGATCTTCTCCATCAAACTCGCAGAAATCAAAGGCGGCTTCGAATGGCCATTGTTTGTCTACGGTATGGTTGCTGCCCGGGACCCTGTCGATTACAACCGCAACCTTCTCTTCTGGCGCAATAGCACAATGAGTCAAATAGTCTCGAAACACGTAAGTATAGTATCTTTGCTTGAGGTGTTCTTCGGTGGAGAATCATGTTATTGGTCCATTAGCTCGTGAGACGACGGAGATGGAAGGGGGATCCGCGAGGAGATGGCCACCGAGGAAGAGAATTTCACTCTCAAGATGTGTGTCTGGGAATCTATATATGGATCCATGGGATGCGGCCGCTACTAAGACACGAGTGAGTTGACATGCATGCATTCTTTACTCAGCTTTGTTTACCTAGCTACTTCCTCTGTTCCAAAATATAAGACCATTTTTATCACTATGATAGTGTAAAAGTGATATTATATTTTAATCCCTCTGTAAAGAAATATAAAAGCGTTTAGATGATTTAAACGCTCTTATATTTCTTTACAGAGGCAGTAGAATGAAGGGAGTAGTTTTCAACTCCTTCCTAGTATTTTTTTTGCCTTTGATCAATCGATCTTCCTTATATAAGCAGCAAGGGAATGGATTTTGTCTTTTTTTATTATCTAGCACTAGCACTATATGTTAGATTTCTAACACATGCCTCACTTTGGTGCTTGCATGCAGTGGTATTGAGTTTCATGCACTTCACACACTTGACACCTATACCCCGCTTACACGATGGTGTCGTCGACAATACCTTGCAGATCTTCTCCATCAAACTCGCAGAAATCAAAGGCGGCTTCGAATGGCCATTGTTTGTCTACGGTATGGTTGCTGCCCGGGACCCTGTCGATTACAACCGCAACCTTCTCTTCTGGCGCAATAGCACAATGAGTCAAATAGTCTCGAAACACGTAAGTATAGTATCTTTGCTTGAGGTGTTCTTCGGTGGAGAATCATGTTATTGGTCCATTAGCTCGTGAGACGACGGAGATGGAAGGGGGATCCGCGAGGAGATGGCCACCGAGGAAGAGAATTTCACTCTCAAGATGTGTGTCTGGGAATCTATATATGGATCCATGGGATGCGGCCGCTACTAAGACACGAGTGAGTTGACATGCATGCATTCTTTACTCAGCTTTGTTTACCTAGCTACTTCCTCTGTTCCAAAATATAAGACCATTTTTATCACTATGATAGTGTAAAAGTGATATTATATTTTAATCCCTCCGTAAAGAAATATAAAAGCGTTTAGATGATTTAAACGCTCTTATATTTCTTTACAGAGGCAGTAGAATGAAGGGAGTAGTTTTCAACTCCTTCCTAGTATTTTTTTGCCTTTGATCAATCGATCTTCCTTATATAAGCAGCAAGGGAATGGATTTTGTCTTTTTTTATTATCTAGCACTAGCACTATATGTTAGATTTCTAACACATGCCTCACTTTGGTGCTTGCATGCAGTGGTATTGAGTTTCATGCACTTCACACACTTGACACCTATACCCCGCTTACACGATGGTGTCGTCGACAATACCTTGCAGATCTTCTCCATCAAACTCGCAGAAATCAAAGGCGGCTTCGAATGGCCATTGTTTGTCTACGGTATGGTTGCTGCCCGGGACCCTGTCGATTACAACCGCAACCTTCTCTTCTGGCGCAATAGCACAATGAGTCAAATAGTCTCGAAACACGTAAGTATAGTATCTTTGCTTGAGGTGTTCTTCGGTACAACCCCCCCTCCCCCCCCTAAAACGTATAAAGGGTAGGGGCGGTTATTTTCACACGCCGTATAAAAATACCCGCCCGCCGTAGGCGCGCCCGCGTCGCCGTACGGCGCTGTCGTGTACGGCCGCCCGTACGCGCCCACGTCCGCATGCACGGGCGCCCGTAGGCGCCCACGTCCCGCATGCACGCCCCGCCCGCGTCCGCTGCATACGCCCGAGTGATTAGAAAAAAACGATCGGCGAACCCTATCTTCAAGACGCCTCACCCGCCTCCTCTCGCGCCGCCGCCGCAGCCGCCATCTCCGGCAGTACCTGGCCGACGAAAACAAAACGCACGCGCTGTGCGCTATGCCGACAACCGCCTCGGTCGAGCAGACGCCTCCGCCGCCGCCAGCTCGTATCCGGGGACAACCGCCTCATGTCTGACGAAGGCAACGAGGTACGCGAGGCGCTGGCATAGTAATTTAAGAACGGATTTGAATTGAAAAGATGTTACGTGATGTTTGAATGGATATTTGATTATATATGAACGTGTATAGATTGAGGCTGAAATAGGATATGACGGTGATGATGGCGGTAGCGAGGACGGATCATTGTCATTGGATGAAGACGAACATGACGGCGAAAATTATATGAGTTTGGATGAGTCTTACAGTGGCAATGTAAGTGGTCTGCATGTTCTCAACCATATTAAATACAAGCATCTACGATGACAATAACATGTTCGATTGTGAACAGATAGGAGGGGATGATGACAATGAGGATATGGATGTAGATAATTCATATGCTGAAAGCGGAAGCCATGTAGGTTTAGAATTATGTAAGTTATTTTAAAGTGAAATTAAATACGCATGAAGTCTTACATATCATATTTACAATTTGCGCAGATAGAAGTGGAAGGGTACTATCAGTGGATTTTTTCCGATGATGCCAATGACGAAAACGATATCGATGCATCTTATTGTTGGGGAACGTAGTAATTTTAAAAAATTTCCTACGCACATGCAAGATCATGGTGATGCATAGCAACGAGGGGGAGAGTCTGATCTACGTACCCTTGTAGATCGCAACGGAAGCGTTGACACAACGTAGAGGAAGTAGTCGTACGTCTTCTTCCCGATCCGACCGATCCAAGCACCGTTACTCCGGCACCTCCGAGTTCTTAGCACACGTTCAGCTCGATGACGATCCCCGGGCTCCGATCCAGCAAAGCTTCGGGGAGGAGTTCCGTCAGCACGACGGCGTGGTGACGATCTTGATGTACTACCGATGTAGGGCTTCGCCTAAGCACTACAACGATATGATCGAGGTGGAATTTGGTGGCAGGGGGCACCGCACACGGCTAAGGAACGATCTCAATGATCAACTTGCGTGTCTAGAGGTGCCCCCTGCCCCCGTATATAAAGGTTGCCAGGGGGAGGGCTGGCCGGCCAAGGGAGGAGGGCGCAGGAGGAGTCCTACTCCTACCGGGAGTAGGACTCCCCCCCAATCCTATTCCTAATAGGATTCCTTGAGAGAGAGAGAGAGGGAGAAGGGGGCCGGCCACCTCTCCTAGTCCTAATAGGACTAGGGGAGGGGGAGGCGCGCAACCCACCTTGGGCTGCCCCTTTCACCTTTCCACTAAGGCCCAATAAGGCCCATTTGGTTCCCGGGGGGTTCCGGTAACCTCCCGGTACTCCGGTAAAATTCCCGATTTCACCCGGAACACTTCCGATGTCCAAACATAGGCTTCCAATATATCAATCTTTATGTCTCGACCATTTCGAGACTCCTCGTCATGTCCGTGATCACATCCGGGACTCCGAACAACCTTCGGTACATCAAAATGCATAAACTCATAATAACTGTCATCGTAACGTTAAGCGTGCGGACCCTACGGTTCGAGAACAATGTAGACATGACCGAGACACGTCTCCGGTCAATAACCAATAGCGGGACCTGGATGCCCATATTGGCTCCTACATATTCTACGAAGATCTTTATCGGTCAGACCGCATAACAACATACGTTGTTCCCTTTGTCATCGGTATGTTACTTGCCCAAGATTCGATCGTCGGTATCCAATACCTAGTTCAATCTCGTTACTGGCAAGTCTCTTTACTCGTTCCGTAATACATCATCTCACAACTAACATCTTAGTTATAATGCTTGCAAGGCTTATGTGATGTGTATTACCGAGAGGGCCCAGAGATACCTCTCCGACAATCGGAGTGACAAATCCTAATCTCGAAATACGCCAACCCAACATCTACCATTGGAGACACCTGTAGTACTCCTTTATAATCACCCAGTTACGTTGTGACATTTGGTAGTACCCAAAGTGTTCCTCCGACAAACGGGAGTTGCATAATCTCATAGTCATAGGAACATGTATAAGTCATGAAGAAAGCAATAGCAACATACTAAACGATCGGGTGCTAAGCTAATGAAATGGGTCATGTCAATCAGATCATTCAACTAATGATGTGACCTCGTTAATCAAATAAAAACTCTTTGTTCATGGTTAGGAAACATAACCATCTTTGATTAACGAGCTAGTCAAGTAGAGGCATACTAGTGACACTCTGTTTGTCTATGTATTCACACATGTATTATGTTTCCGGTTAATACAATTCTAGCATGAATAATAAACATTTATCATGATATAAGGAAATAAATAATAACTTTATTATTGCCTCTAGGGCATATTTCCTTGAGTCTCCCACTTGCACTAGAGTCAATAATCTAGATTACACAGTAATGATTCTAACACCCATGGAGCCTTGGTGCTGATCATGTTTTGCTCATGGAAGAGGCTTAGTCAACGGGTCTGCAACATTCAGATCCGTATGTATCTTGCAAATCTCTATGTCTCCCACCTGGACTAGATCCCGGATGGAGTTGAAGCGTCTCTTGATGTGTTTGGTCCTTTTGTGAAATCTGGATTCCTTTGCTAAAGAAATTGCACCAGTATTGTCACAAAAGATTTTCATTGGACCCGATGCACTAGGTATGACACCTAGATCGGATATGAACTCCTTCATCCAGACTCCTTCGTTCGCTGCTTCCGAAGCAGCTATGTACTCCGCTTCACATGTAGATCCCGCTACGACGCTTTGTTTAGAACTGCACCAACTGACAGCTCCACCATTTAAAGTAAACACGTATCCGGTTTGCGATTTAGAATCGTCCGGATCAGTGTCAAAGCTTGCATCAACGTAACCTCTTACGGTGAGCTCTTTGTCACCTCCATATACGAGAAACATATCCTTAGTCCTTTTCAGGTATTTTAGGATGTTCTTGACCGCTGTCCAGTGATCCACTCCTGGATTACTTTGGTACCTCCCTGCTAAACTTATAGCAAGGCACACATCAGGTCTGGTACACAGCATTGCATACATGATAGAGCCTATGGCTGAAGCATAGGGAACATCTTTCATTTTCTCTCTATCTTCTGCAGTGGTCGGGCATTGAGTCTGTCTCAACTTCACACCTTGTAACACAGGCAAGAACCCTTTCTTTGCTTGATCCATTTTGAACTTCTTCAAAATCTTGTAAAGGTATGTGCTTTGTGAAAGTCCAATTAAGCGTCTTGATCTATCTCTATATATAGATCTTTATGCCTAATATGTAAGCAGCTTCCCCGAGGTCTTTCATCAAAAAACTTTTATTCAAGTATCCCTTTATGCTATCCAGAAATTCTATATCATTTCCAATCAGCAATATGTCATCCACATATAATATCAGAAATGCTACAGAGCTCCCACTCACTTTCTTGTAAATACAGGCTTCTCCAAACGTTTGTATAAACCCAAATGCTTTGATCACACTATCAAAGCATTTATTCCAACTCCGAGAGGCTTGCACCAGTCCATAAATGGATCGCTGGAGCTTGCACACTTTGTTAGCTCCCTTTGGATCGACAAAACCTTCCGGTTGCATCATATACAACTCTTCTTCCAGAAATCCATTCAGGAATGCAGTTTTGACATCCATCTGCCAAATTTTATAATCATAAAATGCGGCAATTGCTAACATGATTCTGACAGACTTAAGCATCGCTATGGGTGAGAAGGTCTCATCGTAGTCAACCCCTTGAACTTGTCGAAAACCTTTTGCGATAAGTCGAGCTTTATAGACTGTAATATTACCGCCAGCGTCAGTCTTTTTCTTGAAGATCCATTTATTCTCAATTGCTTGCCGATCATCGGGCAAGTCAACCAAAGTCCATACTTTGTTCTCATACATGGATCCCATCTCAGATTTCATGGCTTCAAGCCACTTTGCGGAATCTGGGCTCACCATCGCTTCTTCATAGTTCGTAGGTTCATCATGATCTAGTAGCATGACTTCCAGAATTGGATTACCGTACCACTCTGGTGCGGATCTCACTCTGGTTGATCTACGTGGTTCAGTAGTATCTTGTCCTGAAGTTTCATGATCATCATCATTAGCTTCCTCACTAATTGGTATATGTGTCGCAGAAACAATTTTCTGTGATGTACTATTTTCCAATAAGGGAGCAGGTACAGTTACCTCGTCAAGTTCCACTTTCCTCTCACTCACTTCTTTCGAGAGAAACTCCTTCTCTAGAAATGATCCATTCTTAGCAACGAATGTCTTGCCTTCGGATCTGTGATAGAAGGTGTACCCAACAGTCTCTTTTGGGTATCCTATGAAGACACATTTCTCCGCTTTGGGTTCGAGCTTATCAGGTTGAAGCTTTTTCACATAAGCATCGCAGCCCCAAACTTTAAGAAACGACAACTTTGGTTTCTTGCCAAACCATAGTTCATAAGGCGTCGTCTCAACGGATTTTGATGGTGCCCTATTTAACGTGAATGCGGCCGTCTCTAAAGCATAACCCCAAAATGATAGCGGTAAATCAGTAAGAGACATCATAGATCGCACCATATCCAGTAAAGTACGATTACGACGTACAGACACACCATTACGCTGTGGTGTTCCGGGTGGCGTGAGTTGCGAAACTATTCCACAATTTTTCAAATGTACACCAAACTCGTAACTCAAATATTCTCCTCCACGATCAGATCGTAGAAACTTTATTTTCTTGTTACGATGATTTTCAACTTCACTCTGAAATTCTTTGAACTTTTCAAATGTTTCAGACTTGTGTTTCATTAAGTAGATATACCCATATCTGCTTAAATCATCTGTGAAGGTGAGAAAATAACGATATCCGCCACGAGCCTCAATATTCATCGGACCACATACATCGGTATGTATGATTTCCAACAGATCTGTTGCTCTCTCCATAGTACCGGAGAATGGTGTTTTAGCCATCTTGCCTATGAGGCACGGTTCGCAAGTACCAAGTGATTCGTAATGAAGTGGTTCCAAAAGCCCATCAGTATGGAGTTTCTTCATGCGCTTTATACCGATATGACCTAAACGGCAGTGCCACAAATAAGTTGCACTATCATTATCAACTCTGCATCTTTTGGTTTCAACATTATGAATATGTGTATCACTACTATCGAGATTCATCAAAAATAGACCACTCTTCAAAGGTGCATGACCATAAAAGATATTACTCATATAAATAGAACAACCATTATTCCCTGATTTAAATGAATAACCGTCTCGCATTAAACAAGATCCAGATATAATGTTCATGCTCAACGCTGGCACCAAATAAAAATTATTTAGGTCTAATATTAATCCCGAAGGTAGATGTAGAGGTAGCGTGCCGACCGCGATCACATCAACTTTGGAACCGTTTCCCACGCGCATCGTCACCTCGTCCTTTGCTAGTGTCGCTTATTCCGTAGTCCCTGTTTCGAGTTGCAAATATTAGCAACAGAACCAATATCAAATACCCAGGTGCTACTGCGAGCTCTAGTAAGGTACACATCAATAACATGTATATCACATATACCTTTGTTCACCTTGCCATCCTTCTTATCCGCCAAATACTTGGGGCAGTTCCGCTTCCAGTGACCAGTCTGCTTGCAGTAGAAGCACTCAGTTTCAGGCTTAGGTCCAAACTTGGGTTTCTTCTCCTGAGCAGCAACTTGTTTGCTGTTCTTCTTGAAGTTCCCCTTCTTCTTCCCTTTGCCCTTTTTCTTGAAACTAGTGGTCTTGTTTACCATCAACACTTGATGCTCCTTCTTGATTTCTACCTCCGCAGCTTTTAGCATTGCGAAGAGCTCGGGAATAGTCTTGTTCATCCCTTGCATATTATAGTTCATCACGAAGCTCTTGTAGCTTGGTGGCAGTGATTGGAGAATTCTGTCAATGACGCAATCATCTGGAAGATTAACTCCCATCTGAATCAAGTGATTATTATACCCAGACATTTTGAGTATATGGTCACTGACAGAACTGTTCTCCTCCATCTTGCAGCTATAGAACTTATTGGAGACTTCATATCTCTCAATTTGGGCATTTGCTTGAAATATTAACTTCAACTCCTGGAACATCTCATATGCTCCATGACGTTCAAAACGTCGTTGAAGTCCCGATTCTAAGCCGTAAAGCATGGCACACTGAACTATCGAGTAGTCATCAGCTTTGCTTTGCCGGACGTTCATAACATCTGGTGTTGCTCTAGCAGCAGGCCGGGCACCCAGCGGTGCTTCCAGGACGTAATTCTTCTGTGCAGCAATGAGGATAATCCTCAGGTTACAGACCCAGTCCGTGTAATTGCTACCATCATCTTTCAACTTTGCTTTCTCAAGAAACGCATTAAAATTCAACGGAACAACAGCACGAGCCATCTATCTACAATCAACATAAACAAGCAAGACACTATCAGGTACTAAGTTCATGATAAGTTTAAGTTCAGTTAATCAAATTACTTAAGAACTCCCACTTAGATAGACATCCCTCTAATCCTCTAAGTGATTATGTGATCCAAATCAACTAAACCATAACCAATCATCACGTGAGATGGAGTAGTTTTCAATGGTGAACATCGTTATGTTGATCATATCTACTATATGATTCACGCTCGACCTTTCGGTCTCTGTGTTCCGAGGCCATATCTGCATATGCTAGGCTCGTCAAGTTTAACCTGAGTATTCTGCGTGTGCAAAACTGGCTTGCACCCGTTGTAGATGGACGTAGAGCTTATCACACCCGATCATCACGTGGTGTCTGGGCACGACGAACTTTGGCAACAGTGCATACTCAGGGAGAACACTTCTTGATAATTTAGTGAGAGATCATCTTATAATGCTACCGTCAATCAAAGCAAGATAAGATGCATAAAAGATAAACATCACATGCAATCAATATAAGTGATATGATATGGCCATCATCATGTTGTGCTTGTGATCTCCATCTCCGAAGCACCGTCATGATCACCATCGTCACCGGCGCGACACCTTGATCTCCATCGTAGCATCGTTGTCGTCTCGCCAATCTTATGCTTCCACGACTATCACTACCGCTTAGCAATAAAGTAAAGCATTACATCGCGATTGCATTGCATACAATAAAGCGACAACCATATGGCTCCTGCCAGTTGCCGATAACTTGGTTACAAAACATGATCATCTCATACAATAAAATCAGCATCATGCCTTGACCATATCACATCACAACATACCCTGCAAAAACAAGTTAGACGTCCTCTACTTTGTTGTTGCAAGTTTTACGTGGCTGCTACGGGCTTATGCAAGAACTCATCTCACCTACGCATCAAAACCACAACAATAGTTTGTCAAATAGACTCCGTTTTAACCTTCTCAAGGACCGGGCGTAGCCACACTCGATTCAACTAAAGTTGGAGAGACAGTCGCCCGCAAGCCATCTATGTGCAAAGCACGTCGAGGGAACCGGTCTCGCGTAAGCGTACGCGTAAGGTTGGTCCGGGTCGTCTCGTCCAACAATACCGCCGAACCAAAGTATGACATGCTGGTAGGCAGTATGACTTGTATCGCCCACAACTCACTTGTGTTCCTTTCGTGCAAATAACATCAAACCATAAAACCTAGGCTCGGATGCCACTGTTGGGGAACGTAGTAATTTCAAAAAATTTCCTACGCACACGCAAGATCATGGTGATGCATAGCAACGAGGGGGGGAGTCTGATCTACGTACCCTTGTAGATCGCAACGGAAGCGTTGACACAACGTAGAGGAAGTAGTCGTACGTCTTCTTCTCGATCCGACCAATCCAAGCACCGTTACTCCGGCACCTCCGAGTTCTTAGCACACGTTCAGCTCGATGACGATCCCCGGGCTCCGATCCAGCAAAGCTTCGGGGAGGAGTTCCGTCATCACGACGGCATGGTGACGATCTTGATGTACTACCGACGTAGGGCTTCGCCTAAGCACTACAACGATATGATCGAGGTGGAATTTGGTGGCAGGGGGCACCGCACACGGCTAAGGAACGATCTCAATGATCAACTTGCGTGTCTAGAGGTGCCCCCTGCCCCCGTATATAAAGGTTGCCAGGGGGAGGGCTGGCCGGCCAAGGGAGGAGGGCGCAGGAGGAGTCCTACTCCTACCGGGAGTAGGACTCCCCCCCCCCAATCCTATTCCTAATAGGATTCCTTGAGAGAGAGAGAGAGAGAGAGGGAGAAGGGGTCCGGCCACCTCTCCTAGTCCTAATAGGACTAGGGGAGGGGGGAGGTGCGCAGCCCACCTTGGGCTGCCCCTTTCACCTTTCCACTAAGGCCCAATAAGGCCCATTTGGTTCCCGGGGGGTTCCGGTAACCTCCCAGTACTCCGGTAAAATTCTCGATTTCACCCGGAACACTTCCGATGTCCAAACATAGGCTTCCAATATATCAATCTTTATGTCTCGACCATTTCGAGACTCCTCGTCATGTCCGTGATCACATCCGGGACTCCGAACAACCTTCGGTACATCAAAATGCATAAACTCATAATAACTGTCATCGTAACGTTAAGCTTGCGGACCCTACGGTTCGAGAACAATGTAGACATGACCAAGACACGTCTCCGGTCAATAACCAATAGCGGGACCTGGATGCCCATATTGGCTCCTACATATTCTACAAAGATCTTTATCGGTCAGACCGCATAACAACATACGTTGTTCCCTTTGTCATCGGTATGTTACTTGCCCGAGATTCGATCGTCGGTATCCAATACCAAGTTCAATCTCGTTACTGACAAGTCTCTTTACTCGTTTCGTAATACATCATCTCACAACTAACATCTTAGTTATAATGCTTGCAAGGCTTATGTGATGTGTATTACCGAGAGGGCCCAGAGATACCTCTCCGACAATCGGAGTGACAAACCCTAATCTCGAAATACGCCAACCCAACATCTACCATTGGAGACACCTGTAGTACTCCTTTATAATCACCCAGTTACGTTGTGACGTTTGGTAGTACCCAAAGTGTTCCTCCGGCAAACGGGAGTTGCATAATCTCATAGTCATAGGAACATGTATAAGTCATGAAGAAAGCAATAGCAACATACTAAACGATCGGGTGCTAAGCTAATGAAATGGGTCATGTCAATCAGATCATTCAACTAATGATGTGACCTTGTTAATCAAATAACAACTCTTTGTTCATGGTTAGGAAACATAACCATCTTTGATTAACGAGCTAGTCAAGTAGAGGCATACTAGTGACACTCTGTTTGTCTATGTATTCACACATGTATTATGTTTCCGGTTAATACAATTCTAGCATGAATAATAAACATTTATCATGATATAAGGAAATAAATAATAACTTTATTATTGCCTCTAGGGCATATTTCCTTCACTTATAATGACAGATCGAGCAAAGTAAGTAGTGGAAAGTGAATACATATGATAGTCCTTATACAACTACTTACTAACATATGTCGTTCATTGTATTTTTTTTCAGGACAAGGATGGTGACGCGTGCGAAAACGACGATGATGCCGATGGTGATGAGTGCAATTTTGATACTGGGTACGATGAATACCAGCAAGAATCACTAGACAGGCATTGGACGGTGATGTCCACGACGTTCAGGACAGACGAGGAGGCATATGATTTCTATAACGACTATGCGAAAAAGCGAGGCTTCAGCATTAGGAGGGACAACTTGAAATATAGTAAGGGTATCGACACACGTAGGCGGTTGAGGAGGTTTCTCTATTCAAGGTCTGGGAAATGACATGCCAAGTTTTGTACCATGGAAGGGAAGAAGCACAGGCTGAGAGCGGAGACTCGGTGCTATTGTGAGGCCCATCTAACTATGAAGGTTGACAGAGAGCGCTCCATTTGGTATGTCAGCAGTTTCAGCGATGATCATGGTCACACTCTTGCTAGACCAGATGAAGTTATATATCTTCGATCTCATAATCAGATAAAGAAATACCAGAAGCTCGAGATCTTAGCAATGGCAGGTGCTGGGCTCAAAAAACATTGGATTTATGACAACTTCGTTAGTAGGTATGGATCATATGCACTGGCTGGTTTTGGGAGGAGGAAGCTTTATAACATGTGTTATAGGGAGAAAATGAAGTTGCTAGCAAAGGGTGATGCGGACACTGCAATTGGTATCATGATGACGAGAAAGACAAGGGATCCAGACTTTTTCTTTGAGCACACTGTCTACGCAGAAGGAAAGCTGAAGAACATGTTCTGGTGTGATTCTCAGTCACGTCGGGATTACCTTGACTTTGGTGATGTAATCGTCTTCGACGGCATTTACCAGATGAATAGGTACGAAATGCCATCCATACCTTTTGTTGGTCTAAACAATCATCGTTGCACCACTGTGTTCGGTTGTGCAATTGTGTTAGATGAGACGGAGGATACATACGTTTGGGTGTTGCATACCTTCTTAAGAGCTCACTGTCAAAAGAAGCCGAGGTCTGTAATTACTGACGGAGATGCAGCCATGATAAGGGCCGTCAGGAAGGTCCTTACTGACGTGTGGCATCGACTATGTTCGTGGCATATTGAGAAAAACATGCAGAAACACCTCCACCACAAGTCCCTTAAGGAGTTCAGGTCTCTTATTTATTATGCCACTACACATGATGAGTTTGAGGCGAGATGGGCAGCTTTTAGAGCTAAATGGGAGTCGGAGAAAACTGAAACATGGTTGCATAGGATGTACCGGAAGAAAAGGCTATGGGCTGCGTCATATCTGACCGGTGGGTTCATCCTTGGTATGCGGAGTAACCAGAGGAGCGAGAGTCTGAACTCTTGCCTTCATATGCATCTTGACTCTGGCATGACAATTGTTGATATGGTTGTGCATTATGAGAACTGCATTGTTCGGCTCCGTGAGAACGAGTCACACGACGACTGCCTGTCCACACATACACTCCCTGTAGCAATACTCGACGACTTCAAATGCATTGAAAAAGCCGCTGCCCGTGAGTTCACTGCGGTGAACTTTTACCTCTTACAGAAAGAAATGAAGAAGGCAGCGGATCTTGAGATCATAGATAGACTGAGTGGAGCCGTCGGTAGGAGATTCATAGTGGCATGGAAAAATAACAGGCAACTGAGATTCAAAGTGGACTATACACCTAGTAATTCAGAAGAAACAATGAAGTGCAGTTGTGATAGTATGAAAGGTAAAGGTCGTCCATGCAAGCATGGTCTTTATGTTTTAGCCAGGTTGAATGTGCAGGACTTACCTAGGTGCTTAGTGCTGCGAAGATTCAGCAAGAATGCTAGAGGTGGACTGCCCGTGAAACGCACTAGCGATCTCTTCGCATGGGGATGGGCAGGTACTGAGGAGACAACTAAGTACAGTGAGTTGACTATTTTGTCTGCGGAAGCAAATCATGCGGCATGTCATAAACCATTTCTATTTGATAAACTGAAGGCTGCTCTGGAGGATGTGATAGGAAATAAGGATGTTCAGGAGTAAGATTACGTGAGACAGCATACAGTTGCACATGATGATGCTTTTGTGCCGAATCAAAATCATATTTTTGTTGGTGATCCAGAAAAAATCAATACAAAAGGAGCACCGAAAGGGTAGAATAACGAAGGCCGTGGTAAAGAACCTGGCGTGACTACAAACGGTAGACCCAAAGGTTTTGATGAGAAACCTATACGTCTATGCGGTTTATGCAGAGGAAATGGTCATTTCAAAAACAATTGTCCTCAGAATCCAAAGTATGTACACACCATTTCATTAACGTTCTTTTCTTGTTTAGTTAATACTTTACAAATTTTTGACGTATATTACAATCTTTCTATGCAGGAACTTGGCATGATCATCATAGCAAAGAAATGTTTGAATAAAAAGAACAACTTTTGATTACAGTTGACAATTTATTTGGTTGTCTTAAAGAATAGTACTTACATATTTGTTTCGTTACATTGATACGGAAGACTTGTAATCGCTGTTACTTATGTCATATTTGTTGGCACTATACTCGTTGTTCTTAATATGATATGCGACATACAAATTTTACGTTATAATATGATATGCGTTATATAAATTTAACATTATATGTATTATATATTTTTTTCGTATCAATATATCATTTTGTATATAAATCATGCATGTTGGGCGATCAGAGGCGCTGCACAGCCGCCGGTTGCTTTAATTATAAAAAAAATACGTTAACAGGCGCCCCGCGGATGGCGATCCCGAGGCGCTGCACAGCCGCCAGTAGGCGCCGCGGGGGCGATCCCGAGGCTGACGCCGCCCTCGGGCGCAGAGGGGCGCACGTGGGACGAGGTAGAATCAGCCTCGGTGCCGGCAACGGCCAACCCTGGGACGACGCGCGGCGCGCGCCCGCTGGCAGATGACGCGGCCCACGTGCGCCATGTAGCGCCAAACGTGCGGCGCGGGCGGCGCGCGCCTCTGAGATATCGTCATCATATATCGTCGGAGTATTTTAAAACCACAAATCGTATATTCGCGAGAACACCATTAAACATAAATTATAAATAAAATAGTAAAATAAGAAATGATAAAATGTATTTTTAATAAATTTGCCAGGTAATATAAACTTGACATGCTAAAAATATTTGAAACTCACATAAAGAAATAAAGCATCCACACACAATTCTCAGTCATGAACAAATAATATTTCGACAATCACGTCGAATTGTCGTATGATATTTTTATTTTTGTTTCTTCTTCGCAAGTCGAATTACTTTGTTTTTCATTTCTATAAGCTTATTTTCGGGGGACATAATAATTCCAGCTATCATTCTTCCTCTCGAACTATTAATAGATTACTGAAAAGTAATAAAAATAATATTATTTTCATCACTTATATATGATATAATGCACTAATTTTTCATACTTAAAATATACCCACCTGAGAAATAGGAGTAATAAATTTTTCTCCGTCCCAGTATTGAAACAGTGAAGAACGAACAGTCCACATGAGTTCCTGTGTTAAAAAAAACATAAGTGCAATTTTGAAAGCACGTTAAGTAAAATAGCACTTGACCAATTAATATATTTTAAAAGCACATGGTACATGTAAACTCACCCATCTTCTTGTTGTGGCATGTCGTAGGGGACTATAGGCCATGCGGACACATCCGGGAACGACATAATAGCATTGTCATTTGCATCTTCAATATCTCCTGCAAGTTGCTCTCTCTGTCAAAAAAATATGAACACGTTGACTACATACGGTAAACAAATTATATGGTTAATTGTACACACATGAATACTCAACTTACAAAATTTTCAACGAATTTCCTCGTAGCTTCAGAGATATTTACTTCCCCCCTCAAAGAATCAAGAATTTGGAACTCTTTCTTTCTAGTGTGCAAAACACATGTAATCCAATGGTTTTATCCTTATTTAACGCAAAATAAGCCTATTTCATAACTTAAATATTTTTAGTAAGCTCGGCTTTCACATAAGATAGTAATGAAAATACAATTCTGCAATACAAATGGTACCTTCGGTGTTGCAAAATATTCTGTCATGCATCTGTTGAGAGGTTCATTTGCATGTGCTAAACCTTCTGGATCGTCTACCGACTTTCATCGTCTTACTGACTTTGACCGAGTGTTCAATAACCAGTAAAATCTATATGTGGGTACAATATACCTGTCTTTGACGAGACTTGAATCCGATATGTACGTCGCATAAGCGTCAATTACCTGAAATAAATGAGTAAATTTAAGATGAATGCAACATACTTAACGCATGACATAAGCATGACAATAAAAATACATACATCACGGGATATCCATGCATGGTTAAGTATCTGGCAAACTCGGTCCGCAGAAAGTCCTTCATCTTTACCGTTGTTGAATATTTCATGATTCTTATGTTTTGGTGAGTGCTCGTACGCTTTCACGCACTGCACAGCGGCACGCACCATATCATCCACAAAATGATCAAATTGAGGGGTTGTTTCATTAAACAGTTTTACAACACAAGTCAATAAAGTTAAAGTACAAATTTATACTACACAATTTCCAATAATATATTCATAGCATGTTTAACTTACTCGTTTTCGCGGAACGTTTCGCACGTTTTCTCGGGGTCTTTTTAACATAAGGAGATTTCGTGTACTTTGACCCACACCGCTTTCGCTTCGCCGGAATCACCACCTTCTTCTCTTCTACCTCGCTATTACCATCTGACAAGGTCTGTGACACTTCTTGCTCATTTTGAGGGACTTGTCATCTTGTAGCTTCTATTTCATCGGTTTTTAGAGATGATGCTTCTTTTTTTTCTGACTGCTCCGGGACTTCTATAGGATCCTCCTTCTCATATTTAAAGCTACTCAAGTGACCAGTACTAAATTTGAACGAATCACCTTCTTCAGAATCCAAATCAAAATGCCCACAGCCATTTCGGCCATTAGGTGTGTGTTTGTCATCATACTGAAATTCTCTTTGAGGATACTTGTTTTCATACCTGGACTCACTATTCTATCCGTACAGATTTTCTTCCTCCTCTGCCATTGTGCCCGGTTTGTACCGTACACCTGTTTTATTCATTTTCTCTAACACTCTCTGCAAAAGTAAGCTCATTCACATGTTATATCTTTTTATTAATTTATCGAGTTTAATAAAGTGCATAGCAGAGTTGTTACATTTTTATGTGTGCGCATAACTCCGGCATACGAAACAATTCCTTACGAATTTCCTTCATATCATTCATAACCCGATCCATAAAAGGCAATAGATTAGCAAGGACCTCGGACACGTTGTCCACTTTTTTCTTTCCCGTAATGGATGACTTTCGGCTACTATGTTTCTTACTGCTTTCAGCTTGTTCATCTGCAAGTTTTTTCATTCTATACTCCTTCGTAATGCAGTCATCAATCTGCAAAGTGAGTATGCAATGACTGTTGGGGAACGTAGTAATTTCAAAAAATTTCCTACGCACACGTAAGATCATGGTGATGCACAACAACGAGAGGGGAGAGTGTTGTCTACGTACCCACGCAGACCGACTGCGGAAGCGTTGACACAACGTAAAGGAAGTAGTCGTACGTCTTCCCGATCCGACCGATCCAAGCACCGTTACTCCGGCACTTCCGAGTTCTTAGCACACGTGCAACTCGATGAAGCTCCCCGGGCTCCGATCCAGCAAAGCTTCGGGGATGAGTTCCGTCAGCACAACGGCGTGGTGATGATGATGATGTTCTACCGACGCAGGGCTTCGCCTAAGCACTAAAACAATATGATCAAGGTGGAATATGGTGGCAGGGGGCACCGCACACGGCTAAGGAACGATCACGTGGATCAACTTGTGTGTCTAGAGGTGCCCCCTGCCCCCGTATATAAAAGAGCAAGGGGAGGAGGCAGCCGGCCAGGGTGTGGCGCGCCAAGGGGAGTCCTACTCCCACCGGGAGTAGGACTCCTAGTTGGACTAGGAGAGAGAGAGGGGGGGGGGGGAATAGGAGGAAGAGAGGAAGGAAAGGGGGGGGGGCGCCCCCTTCCCTTGTCCTATTCGGAGTAGGAAGGGGAGGGGCGCGCGGCCACCTCTTGCCTCCTCTCCTCTTCTCCCTTAAGGCCCATGTAGGCCCAACAACCCTCGAGGGGGTTCCGGTAACCTCCCGGTACTCCGGTAAAATGCCGATTTCACCCGGAACAATTTCGATGTCCAAATATATGCTTCCAATATATTAATCTTTATGTCTCGACCATTTTGAGACCGCTCGTCATGTCCGTGATCACATCCGGGACTCCGAACTAACTTCGGTACATCAAAATGCATAAACTCATAATAACTGTCATCGTAACGTTAAGCGTGCGGACCCTACGGTTCGAGAACAATGTAGACATGACTGAGACAAATCTCCGGCCAATAACCAATAGCGGGACCTGGATGCCCATATTGGCTCCTACATATTCTACGAAGATCTTTATCGGTCAGACCGCATAACAACATACGTTGTTCCCTTTGTCATCGGTATGTTACTTGCCCGAGATTCGATCGTCGGTATCCAATACCTAGTTCAATCTCGTTACCGACAAGTCTCTTTACTCGTTCTGTAATACATCATTCCGCAACTAACTCATTAGTTGCAATGCTTGCAAGGCTTATGTGATGTGCATTACCGAGAGGGCCCAGAGATACCTCTCCGGCAATCGGAGTGACAAATCCTAATCTCGAAATACGCCAACCCAACATCTACCTTTGGAGACACCTGTAGAGCTCCTTTATAATCACCCAGTTACGTTGTGATGTTTGGTAGCACACAAAGTGTTCCTCCGGTAAACGGGAGTTGCATAATCTCATAGTCATAGGAACATGTATAAGTCATGAAGAAAGCAATAGCAACATAGTAAACGATCGGGTGCTAAGCTAATGGAATGAGTCATGTCAATTAGATCATTCTACTAATGATGTGACCTCGTTAATCAAATAACAACACTTTGTTCATGGTCAGGAAACATAACCATCTTTAATTAATGAGCTAGTTAAGTAGAGGCATACTAGTGACACTAAGTTTGTCTATGTATTCACACATGTATTATGTTTCCGGTTAATACAATTCTAGCATGAATAATAAACATTTATCATGATATAAGGAAATAAACAATAACTTTATTATTGCCTCTAGGGCATATTTTCTTCAATCTCCCACTTGCACTAGAGTCAATAATCTAGATTACACAGCAATGATTCTAACACCCATGGAGCCTTGGTGCTGATCATGTTTTGCTCGTGGAAGAGGCTTAGTCAACGGGTCTGCAACATTCAGATCCGTATGTATCTTGCAAATCTCTATGTCTCCCACCTGGACTAGATCCCGGATGGAATTGAAGCGTCTCTTGATGTGCTTGGTTCTCTTGTGAAATCTGGATTCCTTTGCCAAGGCAATTGCACCAGTATTGTCGCAAAAGATTTTTATTGGACCCGATGCACTAGGTATGACACCTAGATCGGATATGAACTCCTTCATCCAGACTCCTTCGTTCGCTGCTTCCGAAGCAACTATGTACTCCGCTTCACATGTAGATCCCGCTACGACGCTTTGTTTAGAACTGCACCAACTTACAGCTCCACCATTTAATGTAAACACGTATCCGGTTTGTGATTTAGAATCGTCTGGATCAGTGTCAAAGCTTGCATCAACGTAACCTTTTACGGTGAGCTCTTTGTCACCTCCATATACGAGAAACATATCCTTAGTCCTTTTCAGGTATTTCAGGATGTTCTTGACCGCTGTCCAGTCATCCACTCCTGGATTACTTTGGTACCTCCCCTCTAAGCTTATAGCAAGGCACACATCAGGTCTGGTACACAGCATTGCATACATGATAGAGCCTATGGCTGAAGCATAGGGAACATCTTTCATTTTCTCTCTATCTTCTGCAGTGGTCGGGCATTGAGTCTGACTCAACTTGACACCTTGTAACACCGGCAAGAACCCTTTCTTTGCTTGATCCATTTTGAACTTCTTCAAAATCTTGTCAAGGTATGTGCTTTGTGAAAGTCCAATTAAGCGTCTTGATCTATCTCTATAGATCTTTATGCCTAATACGTAAGCAGCTTCACCGAGGTCTTTCATTGAAAAACTCTTATTCAAGTATCCCTTTATGCTATCCAGAAATTCTATATCATTTCCAGTCAGTAATATGTCATCCACATATAATATCAGAAATGCTACAGAGCTCCCACTCACTTTCTTGTAAATACAGGCTTCTCCGAAAGTCTGCATAAAACCAAATGCTTTGATCACACTATCAAAGCGTTTATTCCAACTCCGAGAGGCTTGCACCAGTCCATAAATAGATCGCTGGAGCTTGCCCACTTTGTTAGCTCCCTTTGGATCGACAAAACCTTCTGGTTGCATCATATACAACTCTTCTTCCAGAAATCCATTCAGGAATGCAGTTTTGACATCCATCTGCCAAATTTCATAATCATAAAATGCGGCAATTGCTAACATGATTCTGACAGACTTAAGCATCGCTACGGGTGAGAAGGTCTCATCGTAGTCAACCCCTTGAACTTGTCGAAAACCTTTTGCGACAAGTCAAGCTTTGTAGACAGTAACATTACCGTCAGCGTCAGTCTTCTTCTTGAGATCCATTTATTCTCAATTGCTTGCCGATCATCAGGAAAGTCAACCAAAGTCCATACTTTGTTCTCATACATGGATCCCATCTCAGATTTCATGGCTTCAAGCCATTTTGCGGAATCTGGGCTCACCATCGCTTCTTCATAGTTCGTAGGTTCATCATGATCTAGTAGCATGACTTCCAGAACTGGATTACCGTACCACTCTGGCGCGGATCTCACTCTGGTTGATCTACGAGGTTTAGTAGTATCTTGTTCCGAAGTTTCATGATCATTATCATTAACTTCCTCACTTATTGGTGTAGGTGCCGCAGAAACAGTTTTCTGTGATGTACTATTTTCCAATAAGGGAGCAGGTACAGTTACCTCGTCAAGTTCTACTTTCCTCCCACTCACTTCTTTCGAGAGAAACTCCTTCTCAAGAAAGTTTCCGAATTTAGCAACAAAAGTCTTGCCTTCGGTTTTGTGATAAAAGGTGTATCCAATAGTTTCCTTTGGATATCCTATGAAGACACATTTCTCCGATTTGGGTTCGAGCTTATCAGGTTGAAGCTTTTTCACATAAGCATCGCAGCCCCAAACTTTAAGAAACGACAACTTTGGTTTCTTGCCAAACCACAGTTCATAAGGCGTCGTCTCAACGGATTTTGATGGTGCCCTATTTAACGTGAATGCGGCCGTCTCTAGAGCGTATCCCCAAAACGATAGCGGTAAATCAGTAAGAGACATCATAGATCGCACCATATCTAGTAAAGTACGATTACGACGTCCGGACACACCATTACGCTGTGGTGTTACGGGTGGCGTGAGTTGCAAAACTATTCCACAATTTTTCAAATGTACACCAAACTCGTAACTCAAATATTCTCCTCCACGATTGGATAGTAGAAATTTTATTTTTTTGTTACGATGATTTTCAACTTCACTTTGAAATTCTTTGAACTTTTCAAACGTTTCAGACTTATGTTTCATTAAGTAGATATACCCATATCTGCTTAAGTCATCTCTGAAGGTGAGAAAATAACGATATCCGCCACGAGCCTCAATATTCATTGGACCACATACATCTGTATGTATGATTTCCAACAAATCTGTTGCTCTCTCCATAGTACCGGAGAACGGTGTTTTAGTCATCTTGACCATGAGGCACGGTTCGCAAGTACCAAGTGATTCATAATCAAGTGGTTCCAAAAGTCCATCAGTATGGAGTTTCTTCATGCGCTTTACACCGATATGACCTAAACGGCAGTGCCACAAATAAGTTGCACTATCATTATCAACTCTGCATCTTTTGGCTTCTACATTATGAATATGTGTATCACTACTATCGAGATTCAATAAGAATAGACCACTCTTCAAGGGTGCATGACCATAAAAGATATTACTCATATAAATAGAACAACCATTATTCTCTGATTTAAATGAATAACCGTCTCGCATTAAACAAGATCCAGATATAATGTTCATGCTCAACACTGGCACCAAATAAAAATTATTTAGGTCTAATACTAATCCCAAAGGTAGATGTAGAGGTAGCGTGCCGACCGCGATCACATCGACTTTGGAACCATTTCCCACGCGCATTGTCACCTCGTCCTTAGCCAATCTTCGCTTAATCCGTAGTCCCTGTTTCGAGTTGCAAATATTAGCAACAGAACCAGTATCAAATACCCAGGTGCTACTGCGAGCATTAGTAAGGTACACATCAATAACATGTATATCACATATACCTTTGTTCACCTTGCCATCCTTCTTATCCGCCAAATACTTGGGGCAGTTCCGCTTCTAGTGACCAGTCTGCTTGCAGTAGAAGCACTCAGTTTCAGGCTTAGGTCCAGACTTGGGTTTCTTCTCTTGAGCAGCAACTTGCTTGACGTTCTTCTTGAAGTTCCCCTTCTTCTTCCCTTTGCCCTTTTTCTTGAAACTAGTGGTCTTGTTAACCATCAACACTTGATGCTCCTTTTTGATTTCTACCTCGCAGCTTTCAGCATTGCGAAGAGCTCGGGAATAGTCTTGTTCATCCCTTGCATATTATAGTTCATCACAAAGCTCTTGTAGCTTGATGGCAGTGATTAGAAAATTCTGTCAATGACGCAATCATCTGGAAGATTAACTCCCATCTGAATCAAGTGATTATTATACCCAGACATTTTGAGTATATGCTCACTGACAGAACTGTTCTCCTCCATCTTGCAGCTATAGAACTTATTGGAGACTTCATATCTCTCAATCCGGGCATTTGTTTGAAATATTAACTTCAACTCCTGAAACATCTCATATGCTCCATGACGTTCAAAACGTCGTTGAAGTCCCGATTCTAAGCCGTAAAGCATGGCACACTGAACTATCGAGTAGTCATCAGCTTTGCTCTGCCAGACGTTCATAACATCTGGTGTTGCTTCAGCAGCAGGCCTGGCACCCAGCGGTGTTTTCAGGACGTAATTCTTCTGTGCAGCAATGAGGATAATCCTCAAGTTACGGACCCAGTCCGTGTAATTGCTACCATCATCTTTCAACTTTGCTTTCTCAAGGAACGCACTAAAATTCAACCGAACAACAACACGAGTGTAACATCCCAAATTTTCAATTTGGAATGTTATACATTAGATCATCATGCATATCATATTTTATCTTGATTTTGGTTTTGATCCTAGAAAATCCTAAGCAACTCAAGGACCCACGGAGAGAGTTGGGGATTTCGTTATTTACATATTTGAGTTTTCTCAAATTGTGTAAACAGGATCATTTGATTTTATTTATTTTATCATCAATTATTTCTATTACAAAAATATGAGAGAGGGAATAAAATGACTTTCCCAAAATATAGAAATATTGAGGATTTAATAAAAAATGAAATAAGATTTATTTTGGAGTTTTTCGGTATTTTTATTCGAATTTAGGAAAAATGCGCGTTTTTCAAAATTGTAGTTTGGGCCCAAATAAATTTTCACTTTATCGGGCTTGATTTTAGAAACCCGGCAAAATTTATTTCCTGATTTTTAGAGTCCGTTTAGTATTTCTTTTTATTTTTCTTCCGAGCGGAATTATTTAAAAAAAAACGGAACCGACTTTTGGCCGTACCCGAGCGGGACTCCGCCCGGGGGCGCCTTTATATAGCGAAGCGCCCGAGCCCCAGCCCACAGCCCCGCCCCAAACCCTAGCTTAGCCGCTGCCGCCCCCACCGGAGCGCGCGCCGCCCGAGGTTCGCCGCTGCCGCCTCGATTTCTGTGTTGTTTTCTTTTTAAAAAAAATAAAGGAATATATATATATATATATATATATATATTCTTTTCTGTTCGTCGCCTCTCTTTTCGTCGGATTTTCCGCGGTTATTTTCTGATCGCGATTTCTGATCCGATTTTCGTTTTAGTATAACTTTTCGCTCGTTTATCGGAATCAGACGATTCAAGCGCCTGGAGTTTTGTCTCGAAACCCTATTTCCGAATAATCAACTTAAACAAGTTTTTGCTATAGTAAAATTTGACCTAGATCCAGATTACTAGAACAAAGTTGTTTTCTTTCGCCGTTTGATTTCTTTTGCTTCGTTCGATTTGATTCTTTTCGCAAACCAGGGTTCTTAAGTTGAACTTTCTGGTTAGATCTTCTATTTGAGTTTTACCTATGCATTAGATGAGTACTTATTGTATGCTTGTTTGTTTGTCTGCGATAGAATACCCGGAGTGCGCCGCCTGTTACTTCGAATCTCTAGGTTTCGCGGATCATCAGCAAGGCAAGTAACACTTTGATCATACCTTTTCTACAACCCAGTTTTATTGCATTAGATCAATCCTCACACATTGCATGATTAGGATCTAATTAAATTGTGGGATGGGAAGTAGTTGAGGTAGTACCTATTACCTGTTTCATATGAAACCTTTGGGAGTTACTTCTACGTTTGCTTATTATGCCATGCTATGCTAGTAGACGTGGATTGGGTGAGTGATATCCATAACAGATGTGAGTTTGTTAATTTTAATGGTTTATCTAAGGTGGCAACTTAAACACACATCTGGGTGGATTGAGGCACCTGGTTTCTATCAGGACTTGCCTGTTTTCTTTTGGACCGCCACCCAGGCTCAAAGGGATCATAAGATTATTCATACTAGAAACTTCTGTGTGCAGCCACAAGCCATTATGGGCTCTAGCATAGTTGATTAAGTCGTGTGAACTCTTACAGGGTAGACTAGCAGATTCAGGGGAAAGTAGGTGTACCGGTCTATCCAACGTAAGGTGCTAGTGCTTCTGAAAGACTATGTCTCGGTCATCCGTTTCTCAAACATCATGCAGTGCGAGAAATCCAACGGAGGCGATCGAGTCTTGTGGGGAAAAGTGCGCAAACCTCTGCAGAGTGTAATAAACTAATCATGGTTAGCCGTGTCCCCGGTTATGGACATCTTGAGTATCTAGTACCTGGATTATCATGTGAATCTCAACATGTTACTCTAAAGATAATTTTGATGGGTTTGTTTAATCATGATGCTTAATTGGGATTGAGAATGCTGTCAACCATTCTCAATGTGTAATAACCACCATGATAGTAATTAAATTTATTCCTTTGAAGTACGGAAAAATTGGCTTTATGCAAAAACTGTAACCATAGAGCTTTTCACCAGCCAAATATGCACATAGTATAGTTGTTTCATTCCATTACTCTCTATGTGTTACCTTGCCAGCATATTCCATGTGCTGACCCGTTCTCGGGCTACAACGTTAATGTTGCAGACTTTTCAGACGACGATTAAGGAGTTTTAGGTCGTGGTTCTATACTCAGTGATGCCGTTGGAGTTGATGGACTCACTTATCTTCCAAGCCTTCCATTGTTATCGTTATTAGATGGCCTTAAGCCATATTTATTGTAATAAGTTCTCTTTTGAGACACTCGATGTAATAAGCGTGTGGTTGCTACTCTGCTATAAATCCTCCGAGTACTGTGTGGTGTCAGCATTACTGATCCAGGGATGACACCGGAGCATAGAGATCAGACTGTTTGAGGTCTGGTCGCTACAGAGATGGTATCAGAGCACACGCAAGATCATGATGATGCACAGCAACGAGAGGGGAGAGTGTTGTCTACGTACCCACGCAGACCGACTGCGGAAGCATTGACACAACGTAGAGGAAGTAGTCGTACGTCTTCCCGATCCGACCGATCCAAGCACCGTTACTCCGGCACCTCCGAGTTCTTAGCACACGTACAGCTCGATGACGCTCCCCGGGCTCCGATCTAGCAAAGCTTCGGGGATGAGTTCCGCCAGCACAACGGCGTGGTGACGATGATGATGTTCTACCGACGCACGGCTTCGCCTAAGCACTACAACGATATGGTCGAGGTGGAATATGGTGGCAGGGGGCACCGCACACGGCTAAGGAACGATCACGTGGATCAACTTGTGTGTCTAGAGGTGCCCCCTGCCCCCGTATATAAAGGAGCAAGGGGAGGAGGCAGCCGGCCAGGGTGTGGCGCGCCTAGGGGAGTCCTACTCCCACCGGGAGTAGGACTCCTAGTTGGACTAGGAGAGAGAGGGGGGAAATAGGAGGAAGAGAGGAAGGGGAGGGGCGCGCGGCCACCTCTTGCCTCCTCTCCTCTTCTCCCTTAAGGCCCATGTAGGCCCAACAACCCTCGGGGGGGGGGGGGGTTCCGGTAACCTCCCGGTACTCCGGTAAAATGCCGATTTCACCCGGAACAATTCCGATGTCCAAATATAGGCTTCCAATATATTAATCTTTATGTCTCGACCATTTCGAGACTCCTCGTCATGTCCGTGATCACATCCTGGACTCCGAACTAACTTCGGTACATCAAAATGCATAAACTCATAATAACTGTCATCATAACGTTAAGCGTGCGGACCCTACGGTTCGAGAACAATGTAGACATGACTGAGACAAATCTCCGGCCAATAACCAATAGCGGGACCTGGATGCCCATATTGGCTCCTACATATTCTACGAAGATCTTTATCGGTCAGACCGCATAACAACATACGTTGTTCCCTTTGTCATCGGTATGTTACTTGCCCGAGATTCGATCGTCGGTATCCAATACCTAGTTCAATCTCGTTACCGGCAAGTCTCTTTACTCGTTCTGTAATACATCATTCTGCAACTAACTCATTAGTTGCAATGCTTGCAAGGCTTATGTGATGTGCATTACCGAGAGGGCCCAGAGATACCTCTCCGACAATCGGAGTGACAAATCCTAATCTCGAAATACGCCAACCCAACATCTACCTTTGGAGACACCTGTAGAGCTCCTTTATAATCACCCAGTTACGTTGTGACGTTTGGTAGCACACAAAGTGTTCCTCCGGTAAACGGGAGTTGCATAATCTCATAGTCATAGGAACATGTATAAGTCATGAAGAAAGCAATAGCAACATAGTAAACGATCGGGTGCTAAGCTAATGGAATGGGTCATGTCAATCAGATCATTCTACTAATGATGTGACCTCGTTAATCAAATAACAACACTTTGTTCATGGTTAGGAAACATAACCATCTTTGATTAACGAGCTAGTCAAGTAGAGGCATACTAGTGACACTAAATTTGTCTATGTATTCACACATGTATTATGTTTCCGGTTAATACAATTCTAGCATGAATAATAAACATTTATCATGATATAAGGAAATAAATAATAACTTTATTATTGCCTCTAGGGCATATTTCCTTCAATGACAACATGAGTACATAACATTCTCAATGCATAATCAATGTACAAGTAAATAAGCATTATAATATTACCAATCCATGGCCACGACCATTTTCCAGGTCGTACTTGTCTTGTTTCTCCGCTTTAGATTCAGTCCAATTTTTCATTAGGGGAACTTGCAACGACAACGGGTCATTTTTCGGGCCGGTGGTTGGCTGCACCTTCTCCCAATATAAGTACTAC